>OZ030006.1:21773388-22373388 GCA_964023405.1 Apodemus agrarius
AACTGTTCCTGGATCCAGGAATAGAGGTATTTATTCCTTGCTATCTGAAGGGAGGCTTGAAGAGTTAGTCTCCACCATCAAGACTTTTGGGCACAGAGCAGTCCTCACATAGAAGTGCTGGATATGTGGTACCATTCCTCTCCAATTGGTTTATTCATGTTTTCTGTTTTCATCCATGTTATCTGTGCTTCCTCATTACAGGGAAGTCTGCTGTATAAATTATTCAATCCTGGACCAGGGTTTCTATCCCACTTTTGATCATTTAGTTTTTGGATAAAAGACACGTAAGTTTTATATTTACAATGAGATTTAAACACGTAAGTTTTATATTTACAATGAGATTTAAACATCATAAAAGTTGGGTATAAACCTACTCTTTATGCTATTAGAATCTATATTCCTATTGATAACCCTGAGTTATAACTTGCTATGTTTCATCTGGGATGCTCTTAACTTCAATTGGCCAGCCCTCAGGGCCACATTTTTATGATTCCTAACCCATGGCAGCTTCTCTTCTCTCCTCCTGTACCTTCTCCTCATGGTTCTCCCCCGACTCCAAGCCCTGGGAACCTAAACCTCGCCTATGTTCTTCTGCCTGGCTATTGGCTGTTGGCATCTTTATTTACCAATCAGAAATAACTTGAGGACAGAATCATAGGTCTGCAAGCCGATTCCATATCTTGGGGGCAAGCAGACTCCAGATCTTGAGGTCTCACACTTAGCATTCCAATAGACAACAAGACCAAACCTCAACAGAAATCAGAATGCCAGTGGCTAATTTTTTTTTTTTGGAGTGGAAAATTATTTTTTGTGTATGAGTTTGGGGTGTTTCTAGACTGTTGCACATTGATGAATGCTCTTAGCATTATTCTATCTCCAGATAAACATGACCAATGTTTGTTCAGAGCATGGCACTGTCTGAGCAGAAAGGTACTGTCTGGGAGACATAGTTTGCCTCCTCATGCCACAACTCCTTCCTATCCAACTGATTTCTAGATGTCCTAAAAGATGGTAGGAAGAGCACTACAGCTGAGGAGAAAGTGCTGATGAACAAGTGGCCTCAGAGAAGCAGGGGGCAGAAGTGAGCTGTGGCTTTCAAAGGGCTTGTGGAGGCAAGAGAGGGGGCTATCACCTCAGAAACTTTGGGGGAGGGAGAGCTGATTTTTAAATTATTGCACTTTATATTTATTTTCTTTTAAATTTAGCATATGAAATATGTTTTCTTATAGTTTGATCCTTTCTTCCCCATTTTCTCGCCCCTTTCATCTGTACCATTTTGCCCCCTGTGGATGCCTTTCTACCTTCATGTCACATGTTATCCATGATCTCCACACCCATTTCCTTAAAGCCTCTTTGCCCCTCTCTCGTTGACCCCCCTCAATCTAGATTCATGAGTCATTGTATTTACAAGAAAGTAAACTTTATTTGTCTGGGAAAACAAAGCATATATCCCTTGTCCCCAGATAATTCTTGATATTACTTCATGAAAAAGCCCTTACAATCAATCAAACAAAATCCTTTCAATTTTACTCATTTAACTCTTTTTTGAACCTAGAAATGCAGCTTTTTCATAATATTTTGATTATTTGGGAATGTCAGATCATGAACGTCCACCATCTTCATTTCCCAGTCTTCCCAGGCCTGCCCTCTCCACCATTGGGATCTTCCTCACCTTGCCAGAAGAAGAAGGAGGAGGAGGAGGACGAGAAGGAGGAGGAGGAGGAGGAGGAGGAAGAAGGGGGAGGAGAGGGAGGAGGAGGAGGAAGAAGAAGAAGAGAAGAAGAGGAAGAAGAAGAGGAAGAGGAAGAGGAAGAAGAAGAAGAAGAAGAAGAAGAAGAAGAAGAAGAAGAAGAAGAAGAAGAAGAAGAAGAAGAAGAAGAAGAAGAAGAATTTGTGTTGCCAATATACTCACTGGAGCATGGACAAACTCCTATTGGCCAGCCCCCTAAAGAAAACTGAGTCCTTCTCCCACCAAACACCTCACCAGAAGCTATCAGTTGTGGAGAGCTACGCTTCAGCCTCCTTATCACAAGAAAATGCATTGTTTTAATTGAATTTTCTAAGAACATTTTCCTCTATTTTTCATCTGTAAATTGTTTCATCTACCCACCGTTCACTTGCCTCTACTTTCCTTTCCTTTCCTTTCCTTTCCTTTCCTTTCCTTTCCTTTCCTTTCCTTTCCTTTCCTTTCCTTTCCTTTCCTTTCCTTTCCTTTCCTTTCCTTTCCTTTCCTTTCCTTTCCTTTCCTTTCCTTTCCTTTCCTTTCCTTTCCTTTCCTTTCCTTTCCTTTCATTTCCTTTCCTTTCCCCCTTCTCTTCTCTTCTCTTCTCTTCTCTTCTCTTCTCTTCTCTTCTCTTCTCTTCTCTTCTCTTCTCTTCTCTTCTCTTCTCTTCTCTTCTCTTCTCCTCCCTCCCTCCCTCCCTCCCTCCCTCCCTCTTTCTTTCTTTCTTTCTTTCTTTCTTTCTTTCTTTCTTTCTTTCTTTCTTTTAGTTTTTCAAGACAGGGTTTCTGTGTAGCCCTGGCGTCCTGGAACTCACTCTGTAGACCAGGCTGGCCTCAAACTCAGAAAACCACCTGCCTCTGCCTCCCAGGTGCTGGGATTAAAGGCGTGCACCACCAGTGCCTGGCATTTTGCCTCTCTCTTAATTTCCCCCAAAGAAGCTAGGCACTTGGCGGGGAATCCACATGAGGTTGCATTGTGTTTTCTCACTCTAGTCTGATACGTTAGGAAACACAGCAGTGAGAACAGCATCGCAGGCAGACTTGCTTCTGTTTGTTTGTTTAAATAAGTGTATATTAAGTGCACAAAATAATAGTTCGGAACAATGGATGACTTGATTCCCGCATATAGTATGCTTTGAACATATGGCTGTGTTAGTTTATCTGTGACTGTGACAAATGCCCACAGAAACAATTTAAAGGAGAACACTCTTGTCTCATGGCTTCAGGGGTTCCAGCCCATCTTTGGCTCTCCTGTTTCTGGGTTTGAGAAGAGAACATTCTTTCATTTCCTGACTGCTATGTGGCAGATAGAACCACCTACCACATGGCAGTCAGAAAATGAAAGAATGAAAACATCGGAGAACGTGTCTTCCCTTGGCCTGCCCTGGTGACATAGGTCTTTTAATTGGGCTCCATCTCTTTACGTTTCCACCATCTAACAATAATAACTTCTTGCAGATTAACCCACTATTAAATAAGTACTCTGAGGTCCCACTGTTTTCCCCAAAGCCCATCAGCTGGCCACCAGACTGTTAACACGCAGTCTTTGGGATGCAGTTCAGACAAGTTATAACACGCTGTGGCTTTATTTCTATGTCTTTCAGGATATATGTCATTGTTAATGTAGGGATGATTTATATGTGCCATGCATTTAATGTTATACAGAGAATTTTGGGGCTGGAATGTGTGGGTCATGCATCCTTCTTTGGTGCTCTTAGAAAAAAATCACAGGGACCAGGAAAGCCTTTCTTTTTGTTATCTGAAGACTTGAGTGGATGCTGTGACCTCGAGGTGCTAAAAGGGCTGTCAGAAGGTATCTTCTCATCCAGCTTCCCATGAAGCCATCTGTCTCAGTTTTCACTATTAAAATGGCTCCAGGGATGACCACCAGAAAATATATTAAAAATACATGTTATAGGTTAAAGTGGACAGGGAAAACTCATGTTGCTTCACCTCTACATGAAGAACTACAGGCAACTAAGGAATGCCAAGAGCAGGAGAAATAGTCTTTCTAGGGAAGAGAGTACCAATTGGTTATCCAGTGCCAAATGGTCAGCCCTGAATACCTGCATATATATAACATTATACAGACTGAGAGGGTTATATTCATGAATGCATATATATATATATATATATATATATATATATATATACATATATATATACACACACACATATATATATAAACAATTAAAGAAAAATAGAGGCAATAAATTTGAAAGAGAGAAAGAGGGATCTATGGACGAGTTTGGAGGGAGAAAAGGAAAAGGAGAAATAATGTAATAAACCATACTATCAGAAACAAAAGGAAATAATTAAAAACAATTCTTGTCTTTGAGGCAGCTGCACATTATCTCCATTGCTGGTTTAATGCTCTCATGCAGCACGTGAAGCAGAGTTGCAGGAGACTAAAGGTGTAGCCAGGCCAGCACAATTTACACAGGGTTCAAACATGCTGAGCCAGGTACAGAACTGCTTTGAGTGTGCCCTCTCAGGGGCAGATTCAGTGGCCTATCAAGGTGCCAGCAGGGGAGCTCATCTGCCTCACAGGTTTGTTAGGTGGGGGAAATCTTCACTCACTAAGACAGATTTGCCTGTGTTTAAAATGTGGTAGCAAACAGGCCAAATCCTTGGTTATTTGTAGGCAGAAGATTAGTACTGAAGGAGAGAGAGAGAGAGAGAGAGAGAGAGAGAGAGAGAGAGAGGTTCTTTTTAATGTTAAAATCAGACTTTGCTCTTGTGTTCATGTCTCTGTAAAAAGCGTGGCTGCATTAGGCTAAGCACACTTGGGCATCACCCCAGTCAATTACTCTGCCTCATTCTGACGAGGCCGCTCCCTAGCTCACAGAAGTTATCAGCCAGCCAGCCAGCCAGCTATTTTACAGATCCATAGCTTGAGCTATCCTAAGTATTTTTCATCAGTTTCAGAAAAGATAGGCAAGGCCCCCATGGACTTCGTACAACAACCTTGAGCCGTCTTTGGAGTTTCTGTCTGCTTAATTGGAATGGGGTGCACTGGATCAAAGAGAGGCACGCATTTCCTTCCCCTTTGGAAGGGATTTGCTCTGTGAAAATTGATACATCCGGAGCACTGGCATTATCTAAGCAAACAGTTTCTTTTCCAAGGGTAGAAGATGCTGTCATTCCAAGGTAAACTGTTAGTATTTTCACTTTCTGTAACTCTAGCTCCTGGGGGAGTGTTAGTATTGTTTTTATGGCATTACACTATGTACAAAAATGTAATATATCTCCTCATGACTTGAGGGACTTGATACTTGACATGAAGTTATGGTCATGTAGAGGTCTGAAGCTCTGTACAAGGGATGAAACTGAATCATTTCATTGAATATAGTACATTTTCCCTCCCAAATAAATTGATTTTAGAGTAATTCCCTTTATCTCTTCCTCCCTGCTGAGACTGTCTACTCGCTGTGAGACACAGTTAAGTAGGAAGGAGGTTGCTGATGGCAAATTAATTCAACAATTTCAGCAAACATTTATTGAGGGCCTACTGTGTGCCAAATATAAGGCTGCTGGATAAGCATGCAAAGAGGAATGAGATACAGTAAGTTGCCTAGTGAAAGAAGGTAGACGCTTGTTTACCGTGATCCGTGTGGCATTGTGACTGCAGGAATGCCAAAGGAGAGATGGAGGGGAAATGCATTAGAGGACATCTTTAAGCTGGTGAAAATCTCAGGGAAGGATATTTCAGGTAGACAAAGACCAGCATTCTTTACACTGTAGGCTGCACGCCTAAGGCCGAATTCTATGCACTTCAGGCTAACTCTCCGTGATGCCTGGGTATAATTTGGGCTGGGAACAAATGTGAAGCAAATTTATCTAACAAATTTGCAAAAACAAATATTCATATGTTTTATAATAGGCAAAGTGTATTCCCATGAATTCTTCTCATCAATCTTCATGGAAATCCTGTGAGATTATAATGACAGAATTAGCTTATGATTTAGAGATATTTCTCCGCCAAGAATAAAAGCACGCCATTTCTATTTGTTCCGACAGATGGCGATAGTGGTGACGCTTCTGCAGAGCCTCTCTGGGACTCAGTGGCTTTCTCAGAGTGGATTGTAAGCGATGTTTGGATGTATGCCTTTTACGAGTATCACTAGCTGCTTTACGTGTACCTGCAGGGAGAATGTGCTAAGTGGCGGTAATAGGAGGATCCAATACATCTCTTCAGACTGCTTTTAATTTAAGCTACCACCTTAGTTTTCTAGGGCTTAGCGGCAGGCACAGAATCCCCTCAGATGCCATGTCTATATGAGGATGCTGCAGTCTGGAGACAAACTCAACCCATGGTGGGCAGGGGCCCATGCACAAGCCGCTCAGCATTTTATGGACAATTCTCGAAAGCGTTCCTAAAGGACTAGTCTGATTCGAGCACCTGTGGTAGAAGTTTTCGGTTAAGCACAGCTGCCCTTTATCACACTCTGTGCAACAGCCCGATAGCATGCTGCTTGCTTTGTCATGGTCCTCTTGCTCCATGAGTCAGCAACATGAGCGCAGAGGCCTTGTTTACTTCACTACAGAGTTATAGGCCAAGAGTAGGCAAATAAGTCTTGATCAAGTGCGTTACAGACAACAACATACACAACCACAAGAAAGATGATACTGTACTTGAGTTTAGAACATTGAAAGGCTCTATGTTATAGAAATATATTGAAGCCTGGGAAAGAAATTAAACCTTACTTATTTTGGAATACAAGCATAATTTGGTGAATAAGGAACTACTTAGTGCTTGAGATTAGAAAAAAAAAAATCCCTCACAGTTATTGGGATGGGCTCCAATGTACTGTCCTATGTGTTGTTATGAGACAGAGGCAGAGGCAGATGACACAGATACGGAGGAGAGGTTGGGCTGAGGCTAAAGCAAAGCAGCAGCCACAAACTGCCAGGAATCAGGAACGGTTCCCTCACCAGTCTGCAGGCTACAGCCTTTCCAACAGATGAGCCTCAGATTTCTGAAGCCGGAGAAAATAAGTATTGGTTACTGTATGTACTTGTTTTGTAGCTTGTTATTTTTTAAAAATAGGAGGTAAAGGGAGAGCAAAACAGAGGCTCAGTGGGTTTGTAATCACCCTTTCTACAGTGCATGCCAATCAACGAACTGCCCCTTGGCATATACAGGTCCTCAGTGGAAAGACTGCTTTATGCAGAACTTACCTCATTCTCTTTCAATCAGTCAGATTTCAGGATGGTAGAAGCAGGGAGAATCCAGGAGCCTCTGCAGTGAGTCACACCCAAGGACACCATTGGAAGAGAGTCCGGATGAACATTCAGTCACTCTATTCCAGCTAGGTACCTATCAAGTTTTGCAAATGTCTCATAGTCATTCAGTGCCCTAGTAGTAAAACATCTTAGATGCATAAGACATCTGAGTTTATTTTTGCAAATTAAAGCTTGGAAAGTTTCAAAAGAAGTCTAATTTCAGAACATATATATATATATATATATATATATATATATATACATATATATACATATATATATGTGTGTGTGTATTCATACATATGTGTGTATATATATTCATATATATGTGTATGTGTGTGTGTATGTGTATGTGTATGTGTATATGTATAAAACCTGCTGAGTCCATTATCTTTGCTCATATGTATATGTGTTTGGACCTGACACATTAGGATCAGATCACCTATCATGAGGTTTGTGCTTGGAGGAGACTAAATTTCTCTCTCTCTCTTTTCTTTTATTATTTTCTATATTCTCTGTTTACATTCCAAATGATTTTCCATTTCCTGGTTCCCCCCTCCCGCTAAGTCCCATAAGACCTCTTCCCTCCACCAGTTCCCCAATCAACCCCCTCCCACTCCTCTGTCCTGGCAATCCCTTACAATGCTGCATCAAGCCTTTCCAGGACATGGGCCTGCTCCTTCCTTCTTCTTGGGAATGATTTGATATGTGGGTTGTATCTTGGGTATTCAGAGCTTCTGGGCTAATATCCACTTATCAGGGACTGCATTCCATGTGTGTTCTTTTGTGAATGAGTTACCTCACTTAGTATGATATTTTCCAGTTCCAACCATTTGCCTAAAAATTTCATGAATTCATTGTTTTTAATTGCTACCATTAATAGCATTAATACCATTGTGTAAATATACCACATTTTCTGTATCCATTCCTCCATTGAGGGACATCGGGGTTCTTTCCAGCTTCTGGCTATTACCAATAAGGCTGCTATGAACATAGTAGAGCATGTGCCCTTATTTCATGCCAGGGAATCCTCTGGGCATATGCCCAGGAGTGGTATAGCAGGATCCTCTGGAAGTGTCATGCCCAGTTTTCTGAGGAACCACCAGATTGATTTCCAGAGTGGTTGTACCAGCTTGCAATCCCACCAGCAGTGAAGGAGTGTTCCTCTTTCTCCACATCCTTGCCAACATCTGCTGTTTCCTGAGTTTTTAATCTTAGCCATTCTGACTGGTGTCAAGTGAAATCTCAGGGTTGTTTTGATTTGCATTTTCCTAATGACTAATGATGTTGAACATTTCTTAAGTGCTTCTCAGCTCTTAATAACTTTAATTGACTCTAGTTTCTTCTCTAGGCATAGGGCCTTGTGGGATTTTCCCCATTCATATTGGCATGTCATATAGTTCACCTTATGTTTAGGTGACCATGTTGCTGTGATTTCACAGGCGCAGCCTCTCTGTCATATATGGAAGATACTGTCTTACAGCAGATGTCTTAGTCCTCTGACTTTTAATCTTTCTGTGGCTTTTTCTGAAATGTTCCCCAAGACTTAAGTGTAGAAGTTGTGTAGTGGATGTATCATTTGGTGTTAGACAACCAATTAGTCAGTTGTTCTTTGCCTTTTGATCCATTACCAGTTTCTGTAATGGTCTCTGCTTGATGCAGAAAGAAGCTTCTTTGATGAAGAGTGTAAGATAGTTTTCTATGTGGGTATAAGTATGAATGGGTGTAAGTTAGAATGAACTTAAAAGTTATATTAGTATGGGAAAGTGGTAGTTCCCTTCTAGGGTCAATGACTTTATAAGCCCTGGGTAGTTGGCTAGGTTTACAGTATCAGGCATGAATTTTCCCTTACTGTGCAGGCCTTAAGCCCAATCAATGGAGGTTGCTTCTATTCAAGGTATATGTGATATCATTGCACCATTGAGGATATCTTTCTTGGCAGGGTGATCATTGTGGCCGGTAAGTTCTGCACATGGATGGAACTACCAATTTCTCTTCATCTTGTATGGGACCTTTTCATATTACGAAAGCTAGTCTTCAGGGAGGAGGCTTCCTAGTCAGTTTTAGCTCGATTCCTCCAAGTCCTGTGTCTGAAGTATTTGCTGTCTTCACCATGTTGTGGGAGGCAACTGAGAGCAACAACAGCATACTTTTGGGCGTTCTTTCATATTCACCTGACTAACAGCTTGGTGGGACGTTTTGGCACTGGGATTTTTGGTTAGATACTTTATGGTCCTTTGGAGGAACATTATCACCTCAAGTGGTATAACTTCATATAAAATATATACATATACACATACAAGTTAGATATTGAACTAAACATAAAATAATATATTTTCTATGGATTTTTCAATACCCTTAGTATTAGTTACCCCTCCTATATTGATATCCTTTCTACAACCTCAGTTAAAGCATCCCCCAGTTTTTCCCATTTTCTCACTTGTATTACCTCAGTCCTACTCTCCCCCAATCCAGAGCTTCCTCTTCTTCCCCTCCCATGGTCCCTTTAAAGTTTTCCGGCATCCCTAAGTTATATAGTCACATCTAAAGTTCTGGATCCAGGATCCACAGATAAGAGACAGCATTGGGCATTGGTCTTTCTAAGTCTTAGTGAGATACACTAAGTTATGTCACCTTGTATACTATTTTCTAGCTATATCCATCTGTCTGGAAATTTCATTTTCCTTGAAAATATACCTTTTAATGCTACAATGTGTCTATCAACCAAATAATAAATAGATCAATTGGGGCAAATCCTGTAACAGTTAGAAAAGACATAAGTTACTGCCACATTCAACAAGTATGAACCTCAATATTATGCTGATTCCATTCATAAAACTCTAGAATTGATAGAACTAATCTATAGTTCTAATGTGGTAATTTGACTCTTAATAATGATAATGTATTGAATATCTCACAAATAAAGAATGAAGCTTGGATGTTTTAAATATAAAGAAATGATGGCTGAGGAGATAGACATGGGTAGTATGATTAAGTTTTGTCATTATACACACACATGTATGTGCATGTATGAGTGAATGTGAGTGTGTGTTTGCATCAAAATATCACAGTATTCCATAAACTTGTATAAATGAATATTTTCATGTGCCAGTTGAATGTATTTAAATTAAATTATATTAAATTATATTTATGTGGTCTCAAAGATCACTGGATAACCAACTGGAGGGCTCTTCACTTGGGAAGAACATTTTCCCCTCTCGTCATTCCACAGTTATCCATAATCCATGTCTGGGGTTGGGGCTCTGTGAGCTTTCTCCATTCTGTGCTATCATGTGTATTGCAGCCATCACTGGTCAGGTCTTGTTTAGTCAGTTATACTGATGTGAGTTCATGGGGTGGAATTTTTCTGCTGTTTCTGGGAGGCAGAACTACACAGCATATAGGTAACAGTATATAGACTGAGCAGGTTGTGTTTGTGTATGTGTGTAACAACAGTTAAAGAAAAAGAAGTCAAGAATTTGCCAGTAGGGTGGGTGGGAGAGTTTGGCAGGAAGAAAGGGAAGGACAGAAATAGTGTAACTAAAATTATAATTTCAAGTATAAATTATTATAAAATATTCCAATCTATATCACAAGCGTGGATTGACAGAAATCTGGCCAGGGAAGAGGAAAGTGCAAAAGCGTGCAAATGGAGCTTTTGATGCCATGTTCTCATATGTACATATGTACATGTACATAAGATGTCATATAGCATTGAATTTGTGAATTTCATATAGTCTATTTTTCTTGACATTCCTCAAAAAGTTTGAAATGTATACATAAAATATATGATGCAGCTTATGCTATATGGAAACTACAACATGGTCCAGTTGATCTAAGTAAGGAAACCAAATGATATTTTTATCACTTTCTCATAGTGTTTTAGCTACATTACATTGTAAGAAGGACTAAATATTTCATGTGAGGATGTATATATTTATTTGTTCATTGTAAGTTATTACTGAAGAGACATTAAAATATTAACACAACATATCAATAGGTTTTATATGCTGGTTGGGTTATTGATAAAATTTTTAATGTAGACGTGCTATTAAAGTTCTAAATAAATTTTGCCAGTGGCTTGGCGGGCCATGGTTTGGGTAATGGAAATAGTAGCTGATCCATACCACAGTTTTCATTTTGAAATATGTAGAACATTATTATTATCTGTAGTTACCCTACCATGAATAGCATATGAAGGCTGGTTTTACTTATGGATTTGAATGTCAGGATTACATTATAGGAATCTAGTACACATACATTACGTGTAGAAATCGAACCTGGGTCATAGTCTTCCACCTCTTCGGCTGTGAACATCGTCTTGCTGTGTGGAAGAGAATCAAAGTTTTTTTCTCTCTCTCATTGTGCTTCAGTATTTCTAATCTAATCTTTTTCCTTTCTTCTTTCTTATTTCCTGTCCCAATTTCTCTACCACCACTGTGCTCTACATGTCTAAAACATTTTGACTAGGAAAATGTCAGTAGTTCCTATGACCGGGGCCAACAGTCTAGCTGCAGTGGCTTATGAGGATAGTTGTATGACTTCACAATGGATTTACACTTCCAAAAGTGCATATACTTAGACATCCAGATTTGATGGCAGGAGACCATGGCGTAAAGATGTTTCTCATTTTCGATTGTGAGACAAGACCAAGAGCTTGTACTTACATTGTAATGTCAGAGACTGTGCTCCCAAAACAACACTAAAGAGAATTTCCTTAGGATTCTTAAGATTTTTGTAGGAGGTGACTGGCCCTGTGGCACTAGAAACTACAATTATGGAACTATAAAATAAAATATGTGCCACTGGCAAACATTAGCTTAAGGTTATCTGACATGAATAATGTCCTTTATGTACAGTGCAGTGAGTGCAGGTGGTGTGAGGGCTGCTAGGTCTGGTGTTAACTTCCATGAAGTTAATATTCAAATGAAATTCTCTACATACTCCCAAGGGAGAGGTATGAATAATATTTGGGCTTTTGACACTAGAATCTGAAGCCCAAAGGTTGTGGAGGAGTCTGTCCCTAGAATGCTCATGGTGTGATATGACATAAAAAACTATGTGTGTGATACACTAATGTTTGTGCTTTTGATGTTGTTAGTCACACTCTTCAAGAGTATATAGCATGAAAAAAAGAGTATATAGCATGTGCAGGTGATCTTTTGTAGGACCCTCGAATAAAGACTGGGTGACTCCAGGGCTTTGAGATTTGGTACTTTTGATCCTAGAGCTTGCGAACATGGATAGACATTACTTTCGGTCACATAAAGTAAGTGTTGGTAGGTCTGAAGTTAGTGATTGCTTTAATTCTGGAGTTGAATGTTGGAATGTTGTCTTCACTTAGTCTTCAGGGACAAATTTGGCTTTTGTATCTGCAGCTTTAACCCTAGGTCCAGGGATGGAGAGGAACACTGGTCATAGATTGTTTTAAAAGGAAAATTTTGTTTAAATACGGTGTAATATATAGAGTTGGACAGATTCTTAGGCTTTGGTTATTCCTGAACTCAAAGTATAACCTTTGTATGGTCTTTAACTTTGAAAAAGTGTCAGTAGTGTATGGTTACACTGTTTTTGAAGAGATTGAATGCTCAATAAAGCAGGAGCAGTGATGCCAGCTCTATTTTTATCATCAATATTTTTTCAAGAACATGGGATGGGGATCTTCTCTGTTTTCCCCAAGGGGTGAGTATACCCTTTGGAGGCTTGGAGTTCTTATATCCATGAACCCGAAGCTTCCAAATGTGACTAGGCTTTATTCTAGTTCATCACGGACAGGCATGATGACACAGACTGTTTCAACAGCAATAGTCCCAAGATTACCTACTAATTGAGATTTAAGTCTACCTGTAGCCATTTATCCATGATACAGTTTAGTGTGCACAAAAATATTTCCTAGTTTCTGTATGCCTCGTTTTCTAATGTTTGTTTAAAGGGAAGAGATCACACTTCTCAAGCTATTACTCTGGATCTCAGTGTGTGTGTGTGTGTGTGTGTGTGTGTGTGTGTGTGTTGGGGGTTGCAGTTGTATATTCATTTAATATTTTTATTAGCAAACACTAATTATACAACCAGTTTATATTTTCATATGTGTATATAATACATTTTGACCCTATTCATTTCCCATTACTCTTTTATCCTTTTCCAGTCCCCACTGATTCTGTTCCTATTCCCTTTTCTATTTTCAGATGTATTCTTGGTGCTTTTAACAACCAGTTAAACTAGGGAAAACCATTCCAAAAGAAAGGAAGTACACACATTAGGTACAAGATGTATCTTCTACTATATTAAAACTACCAACCTAATTCGAGTAATTATGAGCCATGAAATGTGCCCCATTGCAAAAGCTATCAAAATCTAGACACTCAGCAGACGTTTTTGTTCATGGTAGAAATCTAGGATCTTGAAATAATTGTAATGAGTTCAACTAGTCCAACGAGGAGGGTAATTAGTTAAATGAGTTACATACCTTTGTGCCTGGGAGCTGAGTAGAGGAGTTGTTTGGAAAGCTACAAAACATGTAGAACACTCAGTTCCTTTTAGGGATTTCTTTAAGGACAAAGCAGAAAATAGAAATTTCTTCGTACCTGCTGTTTAGCATTGTGGTTTGCATTGGAAATCCAGGGAATGGATGCAGGTGAGTGTAAGGGCCCATTTCCAGTGGGAGCTGTAGACCTGACAGTTAGCATGCTAACAGAATCGTCCAGCTGAAAAGCAGTGATGGCTGCTTAGTGCATTTATTCCCCACCTTTTCCCTCAGCATCATGGATTAAGGGCTTGCAATCTAGCTCCTTCCATTAGGCCTTATCTTCTGCCTGCCTCCCTTAGCCTGCGGAATCTTGATACTTGAGGTGGAATTTGTAAACCCATAAACTATTCGTTTCTCTTCCTTTCTCAGTTTTATTATTGTTTAAGCAAGAAACAAACTTGTATATATTTAAACTGTACATTTTTATATAGATGCACAGGGATCTATGTCCATATCTATATCTATATCTATATCTATATCTATATCTATATCTATATCTATATCTATATCTATATCTATATCTATATCTATATATCTATATATCTATATCATCTATATCTATATCTATCTATCTATCTATCTATCTATCTATCTATCTATCTATCTTGTCCATAATGCTTGTCATAATGGAATTAATAACTAATCTGTTAAAAGCACCCCTTTGGGTGTGTGGAGGGGGGAGGTTAGAACCATTAAGATACACTCTTAACAAATTTCAAGTAAGCAACAATCACCAAGAAAGTTAGTTTTAATTGTCAACTTTATACAACTTAGAATTACCTGGGAAGAGTCTCAGTGATGGTGACCTGTCTTTAGGAAGGTTGGCTTGGTTATCTTGATTAATGTGGCAAATCCTGTCCTAAAAGTGAATGTCAGCATTCCCTCCTTTGGGATGATGGACTGAGCACGAGTGGTCAAACTAGCTGATCACTAACCAGCATACATTCCTTTTTTTCTCTTCTTGACTGTGGCTGTGATATGACTAGCTTTTGCAAGCTCATGTCAGTGTGAATTTCCCACTGTTGTGGGATGTAACCTGGTATTGTGAGTTAAAATAAAGACCTGCTCCCCTCAGTGGCTTTATACCACACTGTTTCATACAGCAACAGAAACAGGACTATGACATGCATCTCGGTGTACAATAGAGTCCCGGGAGTTACTGACATAAGTAAAAGTCTGAATCTTTTCCTCAAAGTGTCCCCATTTACACCATGCCCTTTGCCATAGTAGCCATTTCTATTCTCTGCTTAAATTATTTCTAACTCTTTTGTATTTCACCTGTAAGAATTTTTAACATTTGTTTTTCTGTTTATGCTACTTAGCATAATGAGTGTCCCTTTGGATCAAGCATGTCACTAATGGTAGATTCTTTTTAGGATTTACGGATGCATAAACACTACTAAACTGTGGATATGTACCAAATTTTCCTTATTGACGTGCCAGTTAGTGGGTACCTTCTGTGATTATTAGACTATATATAAGATGCTCCTGAGAGGCTCATGCTTGGACACTTTCTCCAGGATGTGCTACAACTCTGGGAAGTTATAGAATCTTCAGAAGGCAGGACCTGGTTGCTGGGAAGTGAACACTGAGCATTAGGGTCCACCCTGAATCCTACCCATGTATTCACTAATATATTCCCTGGAGATCAGCAAGCATCCTCACATTCCTATGTGCACATGGATGCACATGATGTGCATCCATGACCTCTACCACGACTTCCTAATCATTAGCTGTATGTCCTTCATTTGTGAGCCAAGATAAATCCATTCACTTTAGGGTGTTTCTTGCAATAATCTTATCACAGTGATTAGAAAAAAAACTAATGCCCTTTGGTTCTCTCTGGGTCTTAGCTGTTAGGCACAAGGCAATCATAAAAATGAGGACACAGTTGTTTCTTTGAAGATACCAATTTTCCATTGGAAAACCACCCAAGTGGCATTTCTGCATTTTCTGTTTTTTAATTATTATTTTTTTATTTTATGTGTATGGATATTTTACCCATATGCCTATGCAGCACTCTTGTTCCTGGTATCTCGAGGTGTCTGATTCCCTGGAATTGGATTTATAGATGGCTGTGAGCAAAGCTGTGGGTGCTGGGATTCAAACTCAAGTCTTTTGGAAGAGCAGTCAGTGCCTTAAGTGCTAAACCTCTTTCAACTTTTCCAAATGGTATTTCTTTACAATGTAAAGTCTTCAAAATTCCTTAGTAGTTCATATTATTTTTCATAGCGAGCATAGCGATTTATAGTCTTTTCAACAGCAAACATCCTTCACATCCTGCTAATACTCATTATGATGGCTTTTTTCTGTTCTCATTTACTTTATCTTCAGTAAAGGGGGAGAAATCACAGAAAATCAAGAAATAAGTATATGCTAGGGGAATAAAGGAACAGTGAACCTATTCTTCTCAGTAAAGATCAATGAAGCAATAAAAATGGCTTCTGTATAATCAGCACATAGGAAATGGTTTAGAAGAATGGACAGTGGCAGGGGTTTGGGCAATATAGAAGGTATGGGAGACCGGACAGGATAAGAACGTGAAGCAACAGAAAGGCTGGACCCACACTCTAGATTCCCCAGTTTCTTTCACAATTGTGGGGAGCCGATGGCTGGCCCAAAACATCCTGCCGGCCCAAAACATCCTGCCGGTCCAAAACATCCTGCTGGCTTGAAGTAAACAAGTCAGTGCCAGGTGCTGGGTAGTTTACCATCCCTTGGTCTCCGCCTCTCCTGAGCTGCAGCCAATCAGGGGATGACACGTCCGAGGCAGGGGTTGCAGCCTATATAAGGGATGGGCTTCTGGGTATCTGGGTCTCCACTCTGTAGGCTTATGCTCTCCCTCTCAAGAGCATTAAAGCTTTGCTGCAGAAGGATCTTGAGTGTGCCGTGTCTTTCTTGCTGGCGAGACGGTAGCGCGGGACACACAATGGCATGCTTTCACAAGATGAGGCTTTCACTGTTCTGCCTAGGCAATATGACTGAGAACATACATGTCATGTAGATAAGTTTACATGCTCGCTGTATCCACACCCCACTTACAAAATACATTGATTTTTTCCCCCAGGAAGCAACATAGACCCTGAAAGTGTGGTCTGTCAGAGCTGTCTTATGGTCAACTGCCCATGAACCATAAAAGAGGAAAAGGTCACAGTTTCTCATTAAAACACATCAGTAAGTACAAGTTTATATCCGTGTTGTTAGATATAATGAAGTCTGACATGAGAGAAGCAGTAGTAACTATAATTCCTGAGACAACATTTAACTACAGCCTAACGTTTAATGATAGAATCACTACAAGATTGAAAATACTGGAATAGACAATTAAAACATTGTAGTTTGTGTTCTCTGAAAATCTTTGTTTTGATGGCACATCCTGCTACTCATTTTGGTCACTGACCTTGGTGAAGAGTTCAATATGCACATGCATGGAATATGCAGTCATGGCCTACTTATTTCTTGCATAATCAGTTTATTTTTTTAAATCAAGATGATTAATCATGAATTTTTATATACTCATTTTTATACGCACGAATTTTTCTTTTACTGGAGAAGTAAATATTAGATATATTTCCACTCATCTTGTGCTCGGTAGTTACCAGTTACCTAATTTCAAAGTTGTGTGATGAGAAAACACATTTATGGAAATACAGCTATGTTTTTAAATGGGGTAATTAGGAAATCCAAATTGCAGACAGTGTATAGGGAATCGCTCATTATAATTGAATATGTCATATGCATAATTATCTGGTACATTATGCACTTATCAATAGACAATACAACCAACTAGTGCAATCATATGAGACACAAATGCTACATTGAGAACAGGCAATAGACAGGACCCTGTAATACATGGTAAGCTTTCATTAATGCTTCAAGTGAGGCAATCTGTCTTGTACAATATCACTCGCAGAACACAATACTAAAATGAAGGCCTTTACTGCTTTTATCTTATTTGCTTATAAATATTTTGTATTTGCATTACTAATGTTTATTAAAAGCCAAACTGTAGAATTCTCAATTTATGAATTTGATGAAAGACACAAAATGTTATGCAAATTGAGATACTTGGGAAAATATTCTATTTTCATTATTTGTGTGTGTGCGTGTGTTTAATGTGTGTATATGGTGGTGTGCATATGCATATCTGCATTCATATGCATTCATCTGCACCCACAGGAGCCTGCAGAAGAGGACACCTAGTGTCTTGCTTTATCTCTCTTTGCTCTATTCTCTTGAGACAGAGCATCACACTGAACCTGGAGATAAGGCCAGCCACCATCAAGCCCCAGCAATCCCACTGTCTCTGCCCACCTACAGCCCTGGCATTGTAGGACTGCATATGACCCTCCCTTGCTTTTTGCATGGGTACCAGAGGGACTCAGATCTTCATGTTTGTGCAGAAAGTTCTCTTACCTGCTGAGCCATCTCTCTAGTCCAGGGTGTTTTCTTGTGATGTGCTTTCCCTTCTCAACTGATTGTATTATGCATTTACTCTGGTGACAATGACACACTCTAGTAGTAATAAGTTGACTTGCCTTTAAAAGCAAAGCTAGGAAATGGCGCTTGCTCACTTCCTTGTCCTTAAATGCTCTAATGTTCTTCATTTTTTTATTATTCATTAACTGTCTCTAATAATCTATTTTCTCCAGTAGAAGGACTGGCAGATATTGATTGAACGATGTAAATGCTTCATAGAGCCAACAGAATGCAGCAGGGTAAAGGTGTAAGCATTAGAAAGAGCAAACAAGAAGTCCCAGGCTCAAAACAAGGCTGGCTTATTCCTAACACACCTTAAAACGTTCTCCCATGAAAGGAGGACCATTGGACTGCAATCAGCCCAGGAAAGAGGCATTTCATGTGTTTGATAAATCCAGCTTCCCCATCATTCAGGGTCAAGACTTTTGGAGCAGGATACATTAGAATCTGCAATGAGCACAGGCAATAACATTTTGCAGGCGGTGGGATCAAAAGCTTTCTGCTCTAGGGGAAATTTGCACTATTATTTTCCATTTCTCTCCTTGGGGTTAGAATTCACACTGATTCTCCCATGAGCAGAGTCTGCTCTGAGCCTTCTGCAAAAGGATTTCTCTTACTTGATTCTTTTATGTGGTTTTTGAGTCTCTAGAGCTGGCTTCAAATTTTAGGACCTCTGTAGAGTAATTGCAGAAATATCCTGGGATGTACAATTGTCTCAAAGAGTATTTTAGCATTCAGCTTCCTCTATGTGTAGATTTGTGGGCATTTATGGAGAATTTTTCAAATAAAAATGTGTGTGTTCATGTGTGTGTGTGTGTGTGTGTGTGTGTGTGTGTGTGTGAGAGAGAGAGAGAGAGAGAGATACTCAGGGATAGAAACAGACAAGAACGAATAGAGTGGTTAATGGTAACATTCTAGTTTGCTATAAAATCATACATACTTAGGATTTAAATTAATCCCATACATTTATCTTCATTTTTAAATTTTTTCTATATTCTTTGTTTACATTCCTAATGCTTTCCCCTTTCCCGGTTATCTCCATTTATATTGAGCTAATTATCAAAGTAAAACCTGAATGAATGTTTTGTAAATCCTACATACTTCCTCAGTACAAAGTATATTTTCAATACCTATTATATTACATCTCTTTATATGAGGTTGTAAATATATTGTAAAATTAGAAAAATGTATAGATAATACATCAAATGTTGGATAAGGGCCTACATTATAAGATTGGGCTTCTACATAAGAGCTCCCCAAACAATTTCTTTCTCACTTAAAGAAACATTTACATACATTTAGTCTCTCTCTGTGTGCACGTGTGTGTGTGTGTGTGTGTGTGTGTGTGTGTGTTTGTGCACACACACACATACATACATGCACACTTTTATGTTTGGATACCCATGTGCCAGAGCATATGTATGGAGGGCAAAGGACAACTTGTGAGAGTCAGTTCTCTTTTCCTACCATGTAGGTGATTGACTTCATGTTTTCCAACTTGGTAGCAGGTGGTTTTACCCACTGAGACATCTCACTGGCTTTCCCTCTCCCTTTCTTAACTATGCAATATTAGACAACATGGGACAGACTTTTCCTATCATGGCCTACATGGCATACGACCAGGAATTACTTGTGTGGAGCTCAAGGGAGGACTTCACATTTGATCAGATTTGACCTAAGCACTAAGCACGTATAACTGCCAGGGAACTAAATAAAAATGCTCCTTGCTTATTATATGATACCAAAGTAAAAAACATAGTATATAGCCCCCAAATGGAAAATAATCCTGAGAAAGATGTTCCCATCATGCCACACATAGACAAGGTCAAACTGTATTTGATGGGTAGGTAGGAAGGTACCATTTACTTATTTTTTCCAATGCAGTTACATGGCTATATTCTGTGAAGTAGGTATTGGGGCTTCCACTTCATCAAGAGGAAATGGTCCCAGAGAATTTAGGTGATTTGTTCAGTAACTGATAGGACATCGGCCCTCTCCAGACAGCCATTCTCTCAGGGTGCCAGTAACTGCTCTTGTCATTGCTTCTGGATGACTAGTTATTTGTCATAAGTGACAGAAAAGTAGGTTTCAGTCTTAGGTCACGTGACTCCAAACTTGTGCTCACAATTGCTTTACTTTGACAGCCCATTTCACATACAAAAGTTGTAAGCGGCTTGCTGAAGCAGAAGTATTTCTATCTCTTTGAAAAAGAGATCTTGGTTCTGTTCCTATGAAGGCAATTAATACATGGGCATGAATAATACATGGTTATTTTCATAGATTTTTACAATAATTTAGATTGACCATATGAGGTTGATTTAATTAATATACTCCTTTGAGCAACAGAAAATTAGCCTAGGCCTTTTCAAAAGTCATAAAGATTAAACAGAAAATCTTAAAGATCACTACTACAGAGCAAAAGCATTAGGAGTCTGTGTTTGGTTATCATACATGTAAGATGATTCATAAGTTTGCTACTGTGTGTTCGAATGCCATAGTTTGAGGGGATTTTTCTATGCTGGGATGTGATATTCCATTGTTTTGCATTGGAGAGACCCCCTTCAAAAGTAAATGAAATTTATAATCAAAGGGAGGAATTAATATGAATCTGCTTCTTCATTTATACTTTGTGAATCAGAATTGTGATGAAATTAATTTTATGTAAATTCCATATACTTACTTAATTGAACTAGAATATTTTCAGGCTGTACCTTTCTGTATTGAATTAAACTGCATCTTTTGCAATCTCATTCATTTCCAACTTCTATGAGTATAAAGATTGCCTTAAAAAATCAGAACATCCCTGCAGTTTAGAGAGGATAATGGTAGTAGTTTTCATGTACACTAGCTGAGGAAATACATAGTTTCAAGATCACTACTTTGAATTCAATAGCTCCTTTATGTCAATGCACATAGCATGTCAGAACCATCCTCTCACATCTAAAATGTATTGCATGTCCACAAAGAAGCTATTTACTCACAGTGTAGATGCTATTTAATGTATACTTGTATTTATTTTGGGTCATAACAATCTCACTTAACTAATTAATCAATTTATTCAGCACATTAATTTGTTTACTGGATAGTGATACAGTCATACGTCATGCAGTGGGTATGCGGCTGGCTCCAGACTTCATGAAGCTTAGATTTAACTCACACAATGCAGGGAATATAACTGGTACCCGAAACACATTAGAAGTGGCACGTAGCTCAGTTAAGGGGTCAGGGAGTACTCCTATTATCGTTGGTGTACAAGCCAGTTGAAGGATGAGTACATTTTAGAGATACTGTAGAAAGTGGGGAAAAGATCAAGGCCATTCACTCAGTTGACCCAGGTTCAACTCAGAGTGATTTCCTATGGAAGAAGCACTCACATGTATCTGATTATCTATAATTTATAGATACATCTCTATTATATTTATGATACAAGTGAGTGAAATAATCTCCCTATCTGCTATGAACTAGATAAAGAAGACTGCTTTGAACCAGAAGACATCTTAGTGATATGCTTGTGATGGCATTGGACTACCAGTAAGATCTTACTGTATAAATTCTTACAGTGTGATGTTCATTATGGATGAAGTAAGGATCCAAGGCTTACGACCATCATGTATACTCTTTCTAAGGATAGAGACCACCAACCTGAGTACTCAGAGCTAAAGCAAGACTCTCCACTAACCATTCACTGGGAGGAGCTCTCTGCAGTCGTCTATTAGCAAGTATTTAATGAGAGGCTACTACATGCTAAACATCCTTCTAGCACCTGAGAACATGCCCCAAATTCCTTCCTACATAGGAATAAAGAGATGAGGCATGAAATACCATGACGAATGCTGTGACAATGAAGGGCACTGAGCAGAGAAGAACAATGGGAGCTGTCATGCTGGATAAAGTTTGCAGGTTAGATGTTTGACCAAATGACATTTCAGCCAAGACCCACAGCAAGAGAGGAAAAGCTTCACTGTCACATGAGAGTCCACCTTTCCCAAACCCCATTAAGTCAAAAAGAGTAATATGACCCATTCTTTTTCTCGGTCTGTGACTGAACCTTTATCCTGCCACATGTCTCTAAGGACACACATGCTGTCCATGATTTGCTGTTTCCTAGGATGACTGACAGCAGCAATATTTACTCCATTCAAGAGAATTCTGAAGGGAGGAACATTCTTTGCAGGCCTTTCAACTTTTCTGGGCTCTAAAGAAAGTCTCTCAGTGGCTATTGTTGTTTCAAATATCTGCTGACACCTGTAATAAATGATTATAACCTTTGCTACTTTCCAGACATCTATTTTGACCTCACAGCACAGTTTTATTTATTTATTTATTTATTTATTTTTCAGTTTTATGATTCCCCTAGCACAAATGTGGAAGAAAATATCTTGAAATATATGTGTTACTCACTAGCCCTGACTTAAATAAATGAAACTTCTCTCTCTGGTTTTATTGGTCAGACTGTTCATCAGAACTCAGTCTTGGTTATGTAACATTTTTTGGGTGGGTGGGTAATAAAATGGAACTTTAAGCAGACTGTATTTGTCATTTCCAAGAAGAAGCTTTAAGAGCTCTGGCACAGTTTACCATGTTTATTTTTAACTTATCCCTGTCTTGATTATCATTGAAAAATCCATGTTGAGCTGTTTTGTAGTTTAGATTCCTAGCTAATCTGAAAGTAGTCCGAGTCAATGTGAATCTGATGTTTGTTGATGCAGTGTAAGTTGGTGTTGCAATATATTAGATCATACTGTGAACTTCGAGACTGTGTTTACTGAAAAAAAACCTGTTTCTAGCTGTGGTGTGGCTCAGCCTTAGCACATACCATTAATACTTCTGGCTGGAAAACAGACAGGCCCTTAGTACACACCTTTAATACCAAATGATGAAAGGTATGCTAATTTGCAGAAGGAAGCACCCAAGTTTGAAAGTGATGTCTACTTGATTGGCAGACAAAGTGATGAACCAGAGAAAGATTTGACATAATAGGATATGCCCAATTCTTATGAGAAGAGAAAGGAAAGGGAAACTACTTAAGGAAGTGGTGCAGAAAGAAGGGGGCAGTTTTCCTGGAACAGTTGCACAGAGAAAGAGGTGTGTGTGTGTGTGTGTGTGTGTGTGTGTGTGTGAGAGAGAGAGAGAGAGAGAGAGAGAGAGAGAGAAACGAGCTAAACATAGGTAAAGACCGTACAAGCCAGAGAATGAGAATGAGCCAGAAGGTTAGAACAGATTGCCAGAGTTAGACTGAGGCCAGGCAGACCAAAAAGTCACAAGCTTGAGAGAGAAGGCAGATTGAATTAGTCATCTTGGAGAGGAGTTTGAGCCAGAACAGCTGAGTTGAATCAGCCAGCCAGAGTTCATAAAGAAGTAGGAAGTGGTGAGCTTTTTCAGCAGCTAATTTTAGAGGCTGAAATCATTCTAGGCCTAGATAAGATAGATTGTACAGAGGTTAGAAGCTTCCAGGGATAGGCCTAGGTTAGCAGACTGTGAAATATGCCTTGACGATGACAATTACATCAGGTAAATAAAAATTACTTTAAAGAGTATTTTATTTATTTACATTCCATCCATCATCCCCATCCTGGTCCCCCCTCATCTCACTCCTCTCCCCCTTTGCCTCCAAGAGGGTGCTCCTACTCCCTCCCAGGCCTCCACCTTCCTTGGGGCCTCAGATCTATACAGGATTAGGCACATCTTCTCCAACTGAGGCCAGACCAGGTTTTCCTCTGCTATATATGTGCTGGGGGCCTCAAACCAGACTGTGTATGCTTCTTAGTGGCTCAGTCTCTGGGAGCTCCAAGGGGCCTGGGTTGAGACTCTGGGATGACTCTCCCCTTCAGGTTCTTCAGCCCTTCTCCTAATTCCTCCATAGAGGTTCCTGACTTCAGTTCAATGGTTGGGTATAAGTATCTGCATCTGTCTCAGACAGCTGCTGGTAGGGCCTCTCAGAGGACAGCGATGCTAGGCTCCTGTCTGTAAGCACATCCTACTATAAGCAATAGTGTCAGGCCTTGGTGCACCACCATGAGATGGATCCCAAGTTGGGCCAGTCATTGGACCAGCTTTTCTCCAGTCTCTTCTCCATTTTTGTCCCTGCTGTTCTTGTAGACAGGAACAATTCCAGGTCAGAATTTTCAACTGTGCTTTGGTAACCCCATCAGCCTGGGGTTATTCACTGGATGTCAACTCTTCAGAGTTCCCTCTCCTCATTATTGGGAGTTTCGGGAGATGAGAGACTCCCAGGACTCAATGGGGGTGACTTTAGCCAAAAGTTACTTTTACATCTTGTCTTAGGTCATGTTTTGATCTTTGCACAATTCATGAGGAGCCCAATTTAGCACACACCAGCAAAGGTTGCCGCTGAGCCAGGAGCAATATCAACTATGAGTAGGTGAAGGTTCATAGTGAATTGAGAAATAGATGGAGAAGGCATGAGGAAATTACATCTAATTCCAAGTAGAAGAGACTGAAATTTTAGTAGTTTTACTTTAAAGTAGAGGAAACCATCTGCATAGTTTCTGTTGATATACATAACCTTCACCTTCCAGAGAAGAGGTTTAAGAGGTTAAACTTTCAGGCTTTACAAATCTAACACAATTTTTAACTTCCACAAGCACACTTACTTGCTTCTTTAGCTGGATAGAAAAATGTAGGCTGGAAATAACTGTTTTTGAATTTTGAACCATTGCTTTGAGCCACTGAATTATTCCTTCGTTGAAAAATTGTTTATAATTTGTAGCAATTTTCTTTCCAGGTTGTTTGGCTATAATCCGATTTTTCCTCTCCTCACAATTTGTGATTCTCTGTTGGTTTCAAGCATTTTGACATGCAGTGACATACTTGGTAGAGATCTATTTATATCAGGTGGTCCTGAGAAATTGATGAGTTTAGTTTGGACACATGCCTCCAATCTCAGCAATCTAAACACATGGAACATGTTTCATGAATGTGGTTAAGCAAACCCTGAGACCCTAATCTCATTTTTATGACAAGGCTGCCACCACCCAGTTTGTAGTAGTTTCAGACAAGGGTAGAGAATCAATTGACTTTTTTTCCCATCAAGAATCCTAAATGGAGACTCTCAAGCAGTATAGATTTCTTGTTGATAGCTGTGTGTAATGCTGCTATACTTAATGTTTCACAAAGATCTTAGCTTGCTCCAATCTGAGTTTATACTAAAAAAAATCAGCAGAAAACTACTTGAGCTAACTATCATATCATTATTTCTGAAATGTCCTGGACACTTTAATGCTATATCCTGTATGAGGCCTCATATAGTGTCTAGAGTAGTTTTAGCCACATTTTTTTGTTAATGTTTCTGTTTATACTTATTTAAGACTTATGCATGGCAATCTAGTATTCCTGAACTTGTAGTTTTACTGTTTTGAGACAAGCCCACTGATGACCACACTGACAGTCTTAAAGATGAAAAGGAAGTCTTTATTGCTGGTTAGCAGATTCATGGGTAGACTTTTATGCCTGTACACACAGACACACACACACACACACACACACACACACACACACACACCATATCCAGGTTGACACAGTTCAGTTAGCAAGAAGTGAAACTACAGAGGCCAAAAAGCAAGGTTAGTACATATTTACTTGGGAATTTTCAGCAACTATGGAATAGGTTTTTGATCCTGTTTTGGCAAATGCTGGGTTTTAAGGTCAAAATGGTGCCTCTAACATGGTATCAGTCTACTTAATGACTGGGAACTTGTTACAGTGTATCCTCTCATCACCAACTCTGTATTTTAGATTATTTGCAAGTTCCAAACTTTCAGGCACCAGTTCTCCTCTAAATCATGTATTGGCCCAATCAACTCTCAGTAGCAGAAAATAAAATGAACTGCACTTTACGCAGATGAATATTTCCTTTTCCTTTGTCCATTTATGTGTTTCTAAGTTCATAACATGTCAAAATTCAAACATATCCTTTGTGTCTGTGGCTTCTTCTGCCTTCATCATTTCCATATTTTAGTAGTTGTTTTCTGTTGTGGTTATATGACAGTGGTTGTAGCTTTTAACTTCTAGGGAAAAAGAAAGAAGCAAAGAACATGTTGCATTCACAATTCATTCTTTTTCCAAACTTTACCTGAAGTTTCATTAACACATTTTTACTTATATCTAATTGGCTTGCCCTTGGTCATGGGACCAATCTCTGGTAGAGGTATGCTATTGCATAGACGCTATGTCAGCCTGGTTTGTAGGCAAACCTACTGCTCCTGTGTCATTGAATCATTTGTCACAGTCCTTAGCCTGTATATGAACTTTAATTTTACCTGTCTAAGAAAGTGACCTGTCACAACAAAATCTGTTTTCATTTTTTAATTTAATTTCTATATTCTTTTTTTAAATTCCAAATGATTTTCCCTTTCCCTGTCCTCAACCCTACCCCCTAAGTCCCATAAGACCTCTTCCCTCCACCAGTTCCCGCAATCAAACCCCCCGATTCTTCTGTCTGGCAAATCCCTACAACGCTACATCAAGCATTTCCAGGACCCGGGCCCTCTCCTTCTTTCTTTTTGGGAATGATTTGATATGTGGGTTGTGTTTTGGGTATTCAGAGCTTCTGGGCTAATATCCACTTATCAGTGACTGCATTCTATGTGTGTTCTTTTGTGAATGAGTTACCTCACTTAGGATGATATTTTCCAGTTCCAACTATTTGCCTAAGAATTTCATGAATTCATTGTTTTTAATTGCTAAGTAGTATTCCATTGTGTAAATATACCACATTTTCTGTATCTGTTCCTCCATTGAGGGACATCTGGGTTCTTTCCAGCTTCTAACTATTATAAATAAGGCTGCTATGAATATAGTGGAACATGTGTCCTTATTGCATGCCAAGGAATCCTCTGGGTATATGCCCAGGAGTGGTATAGCAGGGTTCTCTGGAAGTGTCATGCCCAGTTTTCTGAGGAACCACCAGACTGATTTCCAGAGTGGTTGTACCAGCTTACAATCTCACCAGCAGTGGAGGAGATCAGATCTTCACCAACCCTACATCCGACAAAAGGCTAATATCCAATATATACAAAGAACTCAAGAAGTTAGAGCCCAGAAAACCAAATAATCCTATTAAAAATGGGGTACAGAGCTAAACAGAATTTTCACCTGAGGAACTTTGGATGGCTGAGAAGCAGCTTAAGAAATGTTCAACATCATTAGTCATTAGGGAAATGCAAATCAAAACAACCCTGAGATTTCACCTCACACCAGTCAGAATAGCTAAGATTAAAAACTCAGGAGACATATGAGCCCAGAAGCCCTAAATACTCAAGACACAAATAGCAAGTCAAATGATTCCCAAGAAGAAGAAAGGAGAGGACCCTGGGCCTGTAAAGATTACATCCAGTTTAGTAAAGAAACCGAGGGGGGAGGGGGAATGATTGGGGAACAGTTGGGGGGGAGAGGAACTATGGGAACTATGGTGGGTGGGAACTGGGAAAGGGGAAAGCCTTTGGAATGTAAACATAGAATATAGAAAATAAAAAAAAAAACTCAGGAGACAGGAGGTGTTGGCAAGGATGTGGAGAAAGAGGAACACTCCTCCACTGTTTTCATTTTGTAAAGACTAGTTGAACCTTGAATTTTAAGTACCTTGATCTAACTGAACCAGCATCTTTTATTTCCTCCATGTGTTCTTCTGGTGTTGTTTGATTCAGCCACATTTTTGTTTTGTTTTGTTTTTTGGTTTTTGGTTTTTGTTTGAATTGTTTTTTTGTGAATCTGGGCTACCCAGGCTGGCTTTGCACTCTTCTGCCTCATATTGCATGCTGGAATTATAGGTATAAGCCATTGTGTTGCTAGTCAGATTGTATTTATGGGCAGCTTCCTTCTCTGTGCTTTAAACTATAATACATTAATTTACATGAACTCCAAAGATTTTACAGAGCAGCGAATCTATCCAACCTTAAGCAAAATATTCAGTGTAAATTTGAAGTGCATTTAAAAATGTATCAAGTCATGTAAGTAGATCTATATTTAATTCAAAGTTCTATTAGAAAGAATATGGAGGGTAAGGAAAAAAATCCTTCATCAGCTTTATGTGATCATATTTAAATTTGACTTTAATGAGAATGTGATGGTGTCTATTTATTTTCACATTATTCTTGTCATCGTGATGCTGGTTCTTCCTTATCTTTTAATTTCTGGGTCTATGAATCTGTTTTACAAGTGACTAAAAAAGTCAACTGTACAAAACATTCAGAACTTTAAGTTTTTCATGAAGAGTTGTAAGTCATAAGAAATGTACATGAGCAAAATAGATTTTGCTGAAGGAGAAAAGGGGAGGGATTGCACTGAGTTTTCACATGCTTATGGCAAATCGTTGAAAATCATTTCAAAGTTCCTCCTCAGTAGTGCTTCCTAGAAGCCCTTCTTGCTTTAATATTGCTTTTCCTTTAATACCTGATTCTTCCCACTGTTCTTCTTCACGTGCTCATAGGTAACACATCATTTCTGACCTGACTCCTATCTGCTAGTTACATAAGCAAAGATGGAAAACTGCATCATCAAACCAAAGCTACGTACCCAAGAAAACAAATAAGGTTAGTTTTAGAAAAAGATTTTCTGCTATAACGTAATCCTATAATTCTAAACCTGCAAGGCAGCCAGAATAACTTCCATTGCTTTCCCTGGGACTGGCATTTCACACATGGCTTGTAATTATACTTTTGAGGAGACAGGCTGTTCCATAGATCATTTGAACTCAATAATTTTTGCAGGCTTAGATTTTACCATCAGGTTGATGCTCTCTGGCTGTACGATAAAGTGTTACTGAAGTGTTACAAACCTTCCATTTTCCTGTATATATGTATATATGTTTACATTTTCTTATGCATTTTGACAGAGGATTTTAGCCTTTTTTCATAAAAGAATTTGCCTTAATGCTGGTTGTAATTCAGCATCTGGAACTCAAGCATTCATCTTGAGACATCAAGAGAAAGGTCATGTGTAATGCTTGGGTAACAAGGCTGAAGTAGCCAGACTCAGTGTTTTATATCGAAATTTATTTTTATGAGAAGGAAACATACTTCTGTTTGATTTATACCATTTTACTATGGGAAACATGTAAGAAAGCCCATTTCTGATGGCACATTCATACTTTGCTTCCAAGGATTTAATGTACCTAGTTATCACTATATAATTAAGTTGACCTCTCTAAAGCAGGGGTTTCTAGAATGAAGTAAGTCTATTGTAAGGTCCTAAGATGATTTATTGAGATGTAAGAAGAAAATATTAGAATCCCTGTTTAAAAGATATCTAATTGTAAATAAATGGAACTAGAAAAAAAATCACCCTGAGTGAGGTAACTCAGACCCCAAAGGACATGCATGGTATGTACTCACTAATATGTGGATATTATAAAACAAAAAACAAAAAACAAAAAAACCAAGTATAGAATACCAAAGATATAGTCCCTAGGATTCAAAAATATCAACAAGCTGAAGGGTCCAAGTGAAGCTGCCTTAGTCCTGCTTGGGAGGGAGAAGAAAACAACCACAAGGGGTGGTGGTGGAGAAGGAAGGAACCTGGGAAGGAAGGGGATGGGGGATAGAGGGGAATGTGATCTGGTATTGGGTGGGCAAAAAGGACTGAAGCCCTGAGGGCCAGCAGAAAGAATGGACACAGACAACCTAGGCAGATAGGAAGTTGCGGGGAACCTTCAGAATGAGCCAGAGACCTTGGAGACTCCTTTCAGGAGTCAAAGGGAGGGACCTTAGACAAGATGGCTTACAGTGGGGAGAGGGAACTTATAGAACTCACATCCAGCAGAAAGACAGGTCATCAAGTGAGGGTTGGGGTTGCCATCCCACAGGCAAAACTGACTCATAATTGTTCCTGTCTGAAAGAACTACAGGAATGGAAATGGAGAGCAGCCCGAGGAAAAGAAGGTCCAGTGACTGGTACAAAGTGGGATCCAGCTAAGGGAGGCCCCAAGACCTGACACTATTACTGAGGCTATGGAGCACTCACAAAAAGGGAGCTAGCATGATCACACTCCGGAAGACCCAACAAGCAGCTGAGAGTCAGATGGAGATATTTGCACCCAACCAATGGACAGAAGCTGCTGACCACTGTGGTTGAATTAGGAGAAAGCTGAAAGAAGCTGAGGATCAGGGCAACCCTGTAGGAGGACCAGCAGTCTCAATTAGCCTGGACTCCTGAGATCTCTCATGCACTGGACCACCAACCTGGAAGCATATATCAGCTGATATGAGGCCCCCAACACATATACAGCAGAGGACTGCCAGGTCTGGGTTTAGTTAGAGAAGATGCACCTAACCCTCAAGAGACTAGAGGCCCCAGAAGGTTTACAGGTTTGGTGGTGTGGGAGGTGAGGAGTTGGGGGTGGGGACATCCTTATGGAGATAGGGGGCAGGGAGGAGGTATGGGATGTGAAACAGTCAAAGAGTAGACCAGGAGGGGAATAAAATCTGGAGTTTAAAATAAATAAATAAATAAATAAATAAATAAATACAAGGATAAACAAGAAAAAAGATATCTATTAGTGAACTAATAAGAAAGACATGAAGATTTTTTATTGTTTATTTTACTTATTTATATTTCAAATGTTATCCCCCTTCTGGGTTTCCATGATGCAAACATCCATCCTATTTCTCCTCTCCCCTGATACTCTGAGGGTTCTCCATTCACAGTCAATTATATTGACTAGTACCCTGACCTGTTGTGTTGGACAACCATGTATTTTATCTGTGTAACATGGGGAGTTGATGATTGCACTTTCAATTACAGCTTCTGCTTTCTAATTTTAACTGAAAAAGTCAATGTTTTAGAATAGTCTGTGGGTGTGGATTGGTGGTAGAGCATTTTCCTAATAGAGACAAACTGTTGACGGCTATTATAATAAAAGGGAATAGGAACTGGCCATGCCTCAACCTTACCCTTGGGAGGCAGGGATATTCCCAGTTTAAGTCCAACTTTGACTAATGAGAAAAACCAAAACTTGTACAAAACTCAAGTCCATGTGAATCAAGAACCTCAATATAAAACACAATGAATCTAATAGAAGAGAACATAGGAAATACATTGACATGTGGAGGGAATTTCCTGAACAGAAGACCAATGACTCAGTCTCTAAGACGTACAATTGACAAATGGGACCTCAAGAAACTAAAAAGCTTCCATCTGGAAAAGGATACTGTCAATAAGAAAATGGCAGCCTACAGATTGGAAAAAATAATCTTCATGAACACTACTTCTGACAAAGTGCTAATATCTAAAATATATAAAGAACTCAAGAAGTTAGATTACAGAAAACCAAATAATCCAATTAAAAAATGGGCTACAGAGCTAAACAGAGAATTCTCAGCAGAGGAGTTTTGAATGGCCGAGAAGCACCTAAAGGAGTGTTCAACGTCCTTAGTCATCAGGGAAATACAAATCAAAACAACTCTGAAAAGACAAATGGCAAACAGCAACAGAGCTGCCCTGTTATCATTGCATCATTGCCACTGTGAAGAACACAGTTCTGATACTGCTAATTGCTGTTCATTCTATCTCAATATTTCCTTTTACAATTCTAGATTTGTATTTGTTTATAGTGTGCAAAATACAAGCATAGTGTATACTTACATATATACACATATACATATATCCACATATACATATATCCACATACACATATACACATATACATATATATACACATATACATATATACATATATCCACATATACATACCCACATACACATATACACATATACATATATATACACATATACACATACATATATACATATGTATATATATGTAATTTCTGTGTTGATGTATTCATGAAGTAGTTTTTGTATTCTGGTGTAATGAATCAAAATTGATCTGTACGATATTTAGAGAAATTAAAAACCTAAAAGTCTACATTTTCAAATCTTCCTTTCTTGAGATTTGAAGAGTGGAGTGAGGAGTGAGCCTCTTGCTATGGTTGGAGTCAGCTTATTTCTAACCTTAAATGGCAGCAGCTTCTGCACGGCTTGGAGGGACATTATGATAAACAGGTTTTATTTCACTGTTCTTCCAGACTCCAGGCAGGTCTGGTCTACGGCCCAGGCAAAAAGAAAATAGAGAATCTAGGCACAAAAGCCCCAGTATCCAGTCTCATCCAATGAGATGTCCTTACTCTTGAATCATCTCTTAGATCAGGTTTCTGCTGCTCACAGTACTGACAGCATGCAGAAGTTAGCTTGTTTCATTTTGTTGGCTATGTGCGATTCATTCCCTGACTGAACAGTATCTCCTTACATTAAAATTGAGTAATTTGTATCTGATATCATATCAGAATGATCAAAGATACAACCACCCACTTACTGAAGAACTTAGAGTTCAGGGAATATATCTACTTTTGTTACTATGACACTACTTTGTTAGTATAGATTCCTTCCAGTCTAAGAATAAGAATAATCATCAATAGATCTTGACTAGAGTAAGTGTCAGAAACTTCTGTTCTCATAGGGGAACATAATAAAATAATTTTTCAGGATGGCATTAGCATTAATTTTACCTGAAGAATGGAACATGTAGTAGTAGAATCGAAGGCATTCAATATTTAGAGTGATGCATAGTGACTCTAAATGTGGATGAGTTTTGCATCAGGTCTTGTCTTTCTTCTGTGTTTATGCTGCCAGATTCTTCTTGAAATTTATGTCTCGTGGCTACCTCATTACTCACTGCAGTTCTCACTAGCAACAGCCTTATGATGTTATAAGCTGGAGTGAAACACAGGGTTGGGGTGTGAGAAAAAAATGTGAGGATGAATTTAATTATGAGGAGGTGAGAGGTAAGATGGTCATGGTCAAGAAAGGCATAGTGGACACTGAGTGAAGAGATGTGCTGTCCTGTAATTTAGTTATCAAAATTTAAAGCTAGGATTGCAGTAGCTTTGTGGTCAAAGGTTAGCTGCCCTATATAAGAGATACCAGAAATAGCAGAGGATTAGGAGAAAGCCATATGGTAGAGATGAACAATATTACAGAACCCTTTCCTGCTCTCAACATTTTATTGTATAGAAATGGAAAAAATCTCCCTGAGAGTGAGGAATTCATCTTTATAGGTGATTTTAGGTTAAATCTTATGATACTTTTATTTTAGATCACTCTATCAGGATGAAACTCATATAATAAAAGCAATTCTCTAATTTTAAGTCCACACTTTAAGGGCTTTCACCATATTTACACAGTTATGCTTTATGCCACAGACTAAATTAAGCATACTTTGATTATACCAAGAGAAAAAGGTTTATCCTGTACTTGTGATGACTAATCATCCTTACTCACTGGTGTTGGGCAATCATATGCCCTTTTTCTTTTGAGTTTTAATATAAATATTTCTTGTCAGACTTGTCTTTTAATATAAATATTTCTCCCCCTGTGAATGGATATGAAAATGTGTATGTGTGCAGGTCAGAGGACAACCATAGATGTCACTGTCCAGGATCTGTCAACCTTTTTCCTTTCTTTGAGACAGTGTCTTCACTGGCCTGGGGCTCATTGGGTAGGATAGGCTAGCTGGCCAGTGATCCTCAGACATCTGCCTATCTCTGGGATCAATCTCCTCAGCACTGGGATCAATCACAGCTGCATCCTATATTGTGACAGCTATTCTTGATTGTCTACTTGTCTACATCCAAAATTAATTAGAATCCAACACTGGAGGGCACACCTAATTTGCTTAATTTGAAGTAGACCTGCTTCAAATCAGGTTCTTAGAGTTAAGAGACATGTGCCCCTACTCTGTACCTTGAGGCAGAAAGACACACCTTTAATCTAGGCCACATCTCCTGCTGCAAACCCATTTAAGGACATGGAAGAAGGAAGCTCTTGTTGGTTGCCTGCTTGCTGTCGCCTTGCTAACAAGTCCACTTCTTCACCAGCCTTAGAGCCTACTTCTTTGGATTCCAGTGTATACTGGAGACCAGTTGAGACGTCCAGCCTTGTGGAACTGAGTAACTACTGGATTCCTATGTTTTTATTTACAGCCAGCCATTTATAAGTCATTTTAATAAATTCCATATCTATATCTGTCTCTATCACCTCTATTTCTCTATCTTATCTCATCCCATCCCATCCCATCCCATCCCATCCCATCCCATCCCATCCCATCCCATCCCATCCCATCCCATCCCATCCCATCCTATCCCATCCCATCCTATTTGTCTATCTGTCTGTCTGTCTGTCTGTATCTATCATCTATCAATCATCTATATTTATCTATATATCTATGTATGTATGTATGTATGTATGTATCTATCTATCTATCTATCTATCTATCTATCTATGTATCTATCTATCTATCATCTACCTATCTATCAATCATCTATCTATCTATCTATCTATCTATCTATCTATCTATCTATCTATCTATCATCTACATTCATTCTATAAGTTCTGTTTCTCTAGAGAATCTGGAGTAATGCACATAAATACTTTCTAAAAACATGACTTCTAGGGATTGAACCGAGGCCACATGCAGGGCAAGTTTTTTAAGCCCACCAGCTATCTTGGCAACCCATGTTGTGAATATTTCACACACTGATATAATGATATGGTTCCTTGCACTTGGCTTCTTTCGCTTAGCACAATATTTCAAGGTTACATCTGTGGGAATGCTGATACATTTCTTTGTAGTAATAAACTAGTATTCTATGTGCGGAATTCTGACTCATCCCTTGCATTCTTTCATTGATAGGCATTTGTGCTCACTTTCGCTTTTGGCCTGTTGTTGCTGGTACTGCTATGACTGCAGCAGACAAGCGTTTGCATGGGCATGTTCTTCTGTCTCTTTCGTATCTCTTCCTGGATGTGTGACTATTACACAGCACAGTACTTGAGTTTCTCTTTCATTTTCCAATCTTAAAATTAGCATATGAAACATACTCGTTAATGGAGGTTGGAGTGCTGTTTTGGCGCATTGTCTATAGCACACACTGATCAAATTAAGGTGGTTCATATTTCCCTCTCATTTCTTTACTTTGGAGCTTTGAGCTCCTTCTCCAAGATCTTCATTAAATATGCAGCACATTATTGTGAGCTATCGTCAGCCCTCTGTTCTACAGAATGCAGACTTGTTCCTTCCATTCAGTTGTGCTTTTGTTCTCCTGGAGACTGCTTTTGAACTTTAAGGAACTGCCAGGCTGTTTTATAAATTGGCTGCACCAGTTTACAACCTTAGCAGCAATTTTCAAAAGATTTTGAAAACTGGTGACTGATGACACTCTCATACTGTTTACTAATTTATGTGTATCTTTGGAGGAGATTGAGATACATTTTTAAATTTTAAATTTATTTTTTCTTTGAAAATATTATGCACAATGTATCTTGATCATATATGGGGTTTTAAAAAAATTTCCAAATTTAAGTCCCTAAAAAGATACAAGTCTTGAAATTTTTTCATCAGTCGATGGATTATCATTTCATTTTTTTCGTGAGTCTTTTGAAGGGTAATTTCTATCTCAGCACATACTTTGGAGTATATGTGTACTTGCATTTCTCTTAAAACAAGGATGGGTAAGACTGTAATGAATGTAGTCAAAATACACAAAGTATTTGAAAGAAATTGTCTTGAGACTCAACACTTTGCCCAATGAACATCCCAATAAGAACACAGACAAAACTTATAAAAGGTGGCTTACTTACAAGTGATATTAGGTAGTATATTTAGTAGTGAGAAGCAGGGTCTAAGTCAGAGAAGGAGAAGCCAAAAAGAGAAGTGGCTGCTGGTATGGGTGGGAGTTTTTTGAGATGATCTGTAAAATATTTCAGAAATGTCCATCTTTGGATGGAAGGAGACTTATCATAGCAACAAAAAGCAAACTCGATCAGAAGCTGGCACCAAAGACTGGGCATTGGTGGGATGGTCCTGACTGTGTTCCTCTTATTCCTTGGACTCTTTTGTGTGAGAAAGGCATATCATTTTTGAGATTTGGATAGAAAAGTCATTTCATGCTTAGAACTTAATGAGCTAGTTCAGGAACTTGGAAGATAAAGCTTAAAGAAATGGAGACAGTGGAGGCATGCTTTCAAATATATTAAATACTCTCAAACTTCTCTCTGAAATTCCGCAAGCCAGGCCTCCATTATATTAAACACACACACACCCCTCAGGGTGAATTTAGGACTTAAATTGAAACTCAGGGCTTCTAAGTACAATATTCTTTTCTTTATGATACAATTTACTTGTGTCTACAGTCTCTGAAATGATGAGTTGTTGGATTGGCAGGTATATGGAATTGTTTATTTCAGCACAGTGTTATTGATTTTTTTTGACAAAAAGATAACCTCCAGGTGTGTGTGTGTGTGTGTGTGTGTGTGTGTGTGTATGTGTGTGTGTGCCCCCATGCATCTCTCTCTCTCTCTCTTCTCTCTCTCTCTCTCTCTCTCTCTCTCTCTCTCTCTCTCTCTCTCTCTCTGTTTTATAAAGTTGTGCCCATGGACTGCTGCAAAGTTTGTAAATGGACAAAAGAGTTTCTTAATTTGATCACGTGCTAACATAGTCACCATCTGTTCTGTAAAATAATATTGGCTTTGAGATTCATGAAAAATTGACAATTATTTTATCTTGACTTCAGGCCATTTAAATTCATTTGAATAATTCTTTTTTGTTCCCAGCAGAGCACTGTTTGTGTGTGCACATGTTTGCATCAGGTTCACTTGTGTATTCTTTATCTGTCCAGCGCTAGATGTGTTACCCTAGAGAACAATGGGTCAGCACATCAGGCAGGACAGGCTGCGCGGCTGAAAGAATGAGAGCACAAGCTCCGCTCACCTACTGGACCAGGCTTCTCTGGAGAAGGCTAACGTGCCAGAATTGCTCTCCTGTACTTTTTTAGTCCTATTTTTTTTCTGCAACTCATTGCACAGCTTCGAAGTTGCAATAGAATTCTCTTTCTCTGCCTATTCCAATATTGCATTATTAACGTAGCTAAAACTCCATTCAATTTACTTATTCTCTTTTACCTTTGGGCATGTAATTATATTAAAATCTTGGGGCTACAAAGGCTGTGCTCTCCTAAAGTCACCATCCTAGCTTTCTGCTATCAGGCAAAAGCAATTTTTCCTCCTTCGAGCCTTTCCAGAACAGCAGATTTTATAGCTTTTGGAAAATCTTTCGGCACCTCACCTTTCCTTTTAGTTTCCTTGCATCCTTTAGACTGTATCTTGAGAAGGGAAAATAAATTACTGATCAATACCAGTAGCTTTGAAACCTTCTGTGAGGAACTAAAGGGGTAAATCAGTTGATAAGAACACTGGCTGCTCTTGCTGATGGCCTAGGTTCTGTTTCTAGCACATACATGGTAGCTCAGAACCATTTCAATATTCAGTTCAAGGGATCTGATGCCCTCTTCTGATTGTCATGGGCACCAGAAAAGCACATAGAGCACATAAATACACATAGGTCAAACATTCATATGCATAAAATAAAATAAATAAAAAACCTTCTATTGTGAGAATAACTAGAAGATTTTGTAGCTTCAGAGTTCCAGAAACTCAGCATTTGAACTATGATTAAGATCGTTGGTGGGATCATAAAACCTGCAAGTCCTCAAGGACTGGAGGTGGCTGTCTTTTCCAAACTTAAAGAAGCTTTGGTCGCTACTTTAGACCTTTAGCTTCAGACGTTGGTACAGAATTTTCTGACTTTCAGTATATTTGTCTAATCTTCCTCTGGTGTATGCACATTTACAGACCTGAAATTCGACTTTAGAATTCATAGAAACACTGTGTTTCGAATCTGTGGTCTCAGTCATTTATAATTATCTTTATTAATTTCAAATGTTTAAAAATTATGGTTTCTATTTCTGAAAATTTCACATATATATAAATAAAACATGTTTACATTCACCATCCATTAATGGCCCTCATCTGTAAATTCTCCCCAATATGTCTTCCACAACTCCATATATTCTGTGTTGTTTTATTTTCCTTTCTGTTATAACTCATCATGTCTAACCAGTGTTTCTCTATGTGCATAGGTACCATGCCATCTTTTGGAGCATAGGCAACCTACTAGTGTGAACACCCTAAAAATGATTCTTTATCCATCTTTCTTCAGCTACCCACTGCCAATAGGTCCTCGGTAAGCGGTGGGTCATGGAGAATGCCTGCCCTGTTTATACAAAACTTTGGCTGGCTTGATCTTTGTAAGGTCTTGTGCTGGTGATCCTGGCTGCTATGAGTTCATGAGTGCAATAGCTGAACCGTTCCTAAAAGACAGCATTTCACAGCATCCCCCCTCATTCTCACTTTTACATTCTTTCCAGTTTCTCTTCCGCCATGATCCCTGAACCTTGGTGTGGAAAGGGGGTTTAAGAAAGACATCCCATTTAGGGATGGACATTCAATTTTTTTATTCTGAACAATTTGAACAATTATCCATCTCAGCACTGACAACTGCCCACTGCAAAAGGATTCTTGGGCCAAGGTTGAGAGAAATCCAGGCCTATGGATATAAACATGAGCATCTAGAAGACAATTTGATAACTTTACTGCAAATTCTCCTTGATAATAAGCCATGGCTTCCTGAGCCATGAGCTTTTGGGCAGAATTATAAATCGAGGCATGGCAATTTCTATTGTAGAGCAGACCTCAGATAAAATCAGGAAACAGTTCATTCCCTTGTGACAGCCATGCTACTACTGTTCCAGTGGGCACATCTTGCTGGCCAGGTCAGTCCTGAAGCATGAGGATCCAGTGCTGAGTAAGATCACCAGTGCCTTTTCTCCCTCAGCAGTCTTCATATGTCATTCAGGCACCCTGGGAACAAGACAGCAGGGGTAAAAATGCCCAGTTATTTTGAGACTGAGTTGTCTATGTGCTGTCTTCGGCAGTAGGGCCTTGATTTGTAATTATGGTGAATAACCAAGATGATGTCAATAGCCTTTGTAACTCAGTTGGTTTCCAAGGGGATTTTCATCCATCCTCAGTTTTGGTTAACCTACCCACTACCGGATTTTTCACTGTAGCTCCTAACTCCATCCTTATAATCTTGAAAATCCCTTTAATCTTGAAAATAATCCCATCTTCTTTCATATTGCATGGGTCCTATTATGCCTCTCTTATATTTTCAATTGGATTGTGAGAAAGCAGGTCTTCATATACCCCATTTGGGATGCCCTGTCCCCTAGCCCGTTTTCCCCACACTCCCTCCCCTCTCCCTGCTTAAGCCTTTTTATCCTCAGTATTTTCTCTTGAACCCATAATGCACTAACCTCCCTGTCTTAATGAATACCTCCTCTCAAGACCTCTTTCTAGCTTCTATGTGTGCACTAAGTCAAAGACACAAAACAAATATTTTCAAGTTGACATGAGAAAACATGAAGCATTTGTCTGTTTTGTTTGTGTTACCAGAAATATTTCCCCATTCCAACCATTTATCTGGCAATAAATTTCAAGGTTTTTAGTTTACCCTTATTTTAGTTTAGCTCAATATTGTATTTGCTATTTAAAATATATCCACATGGTTCAGGACAATGTATCAAATACACATCTATTGTGGGTTTTTGTAATTCCCAACCAATTTTTAAATTATATATAAATATGTGTGTTTTACATGCATGTTTCTCATTCACATAGATAATTTTATACAATAGATTAAATAGATTAGACAATGAAATGAAAACTAGTAGAGTAGGGGAAATAATATAAAAACTCCCCTCTTGATTTAGTATTGTCACATCCTTACATTCTTTTATATTTTTCTTTTAATGTTTTTCACTTTCAGTAAGATATCACATATAGAGTTATCAATGAGCTGTAGTCTTTCCAATTTTTATTTCAGTCTCTCCTACCTTGTAGGTGGTTACTAATATACATAGTTTTTTCCTTAGAATATTTCTCAAGCTCAAATTAATAAGTCAGAAGGTATAATCATTTAAAATGTTGCCAGAATTTTTTCTAAGAGAGAACACAAGTTTCTGTTATTGCTTTTGTCTATAGACTGAATCTTTCCTGCTAGGCCACAGTGAGGGCTTGACCATTAATAATGATTCTTACTTTGACAAGTACAGGAAGTATTGTCTGAACTTAACTTTTTTGTTGTTGAATTAAACATTATTTTAGACTTTTAAATATTGTAATGCATTCATATAGCTCAAAAATTGGGAAGTATTATTATTACTATGGAATGAAGATTCTCTTACATCTTGATATGCAACATCCAAAAGCTAACTAAGGTTTTAAAAAGCTGTCTCTTCCACAGTTTATTTTTATATTCGTAGAGGAAAATTTGAGCATTTCACTAGATTCATAATCCTTTGCCACTGATAGTTGAAAATGATAACATTCATTCTTTTTTTTAAAATCTGTGGCTTAAAGCTGGGCGGTGGTGGCGCACGCCTGTAATCCCAGCACTTGGGAGGCAGAGGCAGGTGGATTTCTGAGTTCGAGGCCAGCCTGGTCTACAGAGTGAGTTCCAGGACAGCCAGGGCTACACAGAGAAACACTGTCTCAAAAAACCAAAAAAAAAAAAAATCTGTGGCTTAGTTTACTTAATATGACTTGAATTAAAAATATCCCTTACTCCCCCCCCCGCCCTCCCATTCTATGCAATGTCTGAGGTAGTTTACTTAGCTAAACCTTACTGGCAAATGTTTAGTTTGCTTCCTACCTCTTGCTCTTCCACATGACTTTAAGCCATTTCCAATGTGTAGCAGTATATTGTCTGAGTGAAGGAGCATGTGGTTTCTCATACTGTCCTCTTCAGGAGTTGAGGATTGCTGTCTGTATTCAGATGAGGGCAGGTAGAAGGTAAGGCTAGAGCCTGTGATTGGGCAGTGGATAAAGAAGGTGGGCTAAGATTTTAGAGACGGGGGAGATAGGGAGACACAGGAGAAGTGGAAGACGGAAGGCAGGAGAAAGCAGACTTCCTTTTGGATGGTGGGAGCAAGGGAGGCAGACAGAGTATAAGAAGCCAGAGACTGTCAGTTTGAGTGGTGGATCCTGGAGGATTTTTTTTTTAAATTTGACCAATATGTTTTCTTTTTTTTTTCTTTTCTATATTCTTTGTTTACATTCCAAAGGCTTTCCCCTTTCCCAGTTTCCTCCTCACCATATGTCCCATAAGTCCCCCCCCCCCGCCTATTCCCCAATCAGAGCTTGGAGCTTGCCTACCTACCTTGTTCTAAGCCACCCAGGTTTCTTTACAATTTTGCTGATGTGTTAAGTGGACCAGTCTCCCTGTGATTCTTCCCCAACTCAATTGCTTGAAGCCTGCAGAATGTCTTCCACATGTGTTCTGTGAACTCTGTTCATCATCTTTACCTGTACTCTATGCAGATTTCATTTCCTCATCAAGGTCTAACTGTCCTTGGGGAGTTATTTGCTTCTGATATGGGATGACAATTATTTTATGGCTTTTTTTTTCAGTTGTCTTTAGACTTGCTTGTAATTTTTATTGTCAAATATTATTTTAAAATTTGCAATTAAATCTATGTCATCTTATTTGGAGACTGTATTTCAAGTCACAGATAAAAAGACCTGTCAGTGGAATTCTTCAGTGTTTGCAGTGATATTTATTATTCTAGTTAAAAATATCAAAATATTTTTTCTTAGTTATTAGGTGAGTGTTACAGTCTTAGCTTTGCTTTTCCAGGTAACAGCTGAATTGATTACTCTATTTTAATCTTTGGTTGAGATTCTCTTCATTAAGCAAATTATCATAGTATTTGAGTTCATTTTCAGGTATTATTGATCTATTAAGGTACTTCTACTCCACTGATTTGTTTATTTATATTTGATAAAATATTTTAGTAGCAGGATTAATAATACACCTTTCATTCTTTTTATTCATTGTCTCCCTGATTATTCTATTTGATTGTTATTTATACAAACTTCATAATTACCACATTTATTGAATTAAGTTTGATTACTTTAAACTATGTGTTATATAAGTCATATCAAAGAGACTTAAGATTATGGTATTGAATAAACCCTTATCCCTCAAAGTGTGGTTCATCTGACCATATGTTTATATTTTTTTCTGTCCCATAAGAATGTTTTAAAGTTTTCCTCTTGTACATTTTTTTACATTCAATTGGAAAAATTTTATTGTTTTTAATAATATTATATTTTATAATGATTATGTTTGTTACATTGCCATTTTACTTATGAAAAAAATAGAGTTAATATGTTTTCTATCCGTCATTAAAATAATCAACTGTTGAAATTTTTAATAATGATATTATATGGTTTCAGAAGTTTGTTTAGTTATTAAAATTTAACCATGGTCTGGGCAGCTGACCCTGTGCTAAAACACTTGACATGTAAGTATGGGAACTGCAGTTTTGATTCGCAGAATATATGTAATGTTGGTGGCTGTGGTGGCCTTCCTATATTTTGGTGTTCAGAGCTCAGGAGTTGGAGATAGGTGACTTCTAGAGTAAGTGGCTAGCCAGTCTCACCCCATTGGAGAACTCTGTATTCAACTGGAAAATCCTGCCTTAAAGATGAGGACAGAAAGCACCATGGAAGACTGCAAAGATCAATCTCCATATGTACACATGTGGCCATGCATTCTTCACATACATGTGAATCCACACACATGAGAACACAGATAGACACACACATAGTCTCATCACACTTACAGATGCATAAAGGAAGCAATATAAAACAAAAGCTGGACATCTCAAACAGTTTTTGGACATCTTCGCAGTGTTCTCAGCTTCTGATATGATTTCTATTTATCCTTTTGGCTCCTTAAGCACGTTGAGTCACACCAAGGTATTTTATATCATTTGTGACTATTGTGAAGGGTGTCATTTCCATAATTTCTTTCTCAGCTTGTTTATCCTTTGAGTATATAGGAAAGCTACTGATTTGCTTGAGTTGATTTTATAACCAGCCACTTTGCTGAAGTTGTTTATCAGGCATAGGAGTTCTCTGGTGGAATTTTTGAGGTCATATAAGTATACTATCATATCATCAGCAAATAGTGATACTTTGACTTCTTCTTTTCCAATTTGTTACCCTTTGACCTCCTTTTTTGTCTTATTGCTCTGGCTAGGACTTTGAGTACTATATTGAATAGGTAGGGAGAGAGTGGACAGCCTTGTCTAGTCCTTGATTTCAGTGGGATTGCTTCAAGTTTCTCCCCATTTACTTTGATGTTGTCTACTGGTTTGCTGTATATTGCTTTTAATATGTTTAGGTATGGGCCTTGAGTTCCTGATCTTACCAATCCTTTTATCAGGAAGGGGTGTTGGATTTTGCCAAGATACAATTCACAGATCACATGAAGCTCAAGAAGAAGGAAGACCAAAGTGTGGATACTTTGGTCCTTCTTAGAAGGGAAATCAACATATCCATGGCTCACAGCCAATCAATGTACTGAGCATAGGGTCCCCAAAGGAGGAGCTAGAGAAGGGAACCAAGGAGCTGAAGAGGTTTGCAGCCCCATAGGAGGAACAATAATATGTACCAACCAGTACCCCCAGAGCTCCTAGGGACTAAACCATAAACCAAAGAGTACACATGGAAGGACCCATGGCTCCAGCTGTATATGTAGCAGAGGATGGTCTTGTTGGACATCAATGGGAAGAGAGGCCCTTGGACCTGTGGAGGCTCAATGTCCCAGTGTAGGGGAATGCCAGGTCAGGAAAGTGTGTGTTTGGTTGGGTTTGTAAGCAGGGGAAGAGGGAATGGGACAGCAGGTTTTCAGAGGGGTAATAAGAAAAGGAGATACCATTTAAAATGTAAATAAAGCAAGTATCTAATAAAAATAAAAAAGAAAACAACAACAGTGCTGCGAATGTGATCTTACACATTTTACATCTTGCAGAGAGTCACTGCATCTGCTTTTAGAATCTGTTGTGTCTTAAGGTGTTCCCTTTCCTAGGGTGATTGAAAATGCTTGCTGTTTGTTTGAGTTAATTTTATACCCAGCCACTTTGTTGGCATTTTTTATCAGCTATAGAGGTTCTTTAGTAGAATTTTGGGGGTCGTTATATATGCTATCATAGATTGAAATTATGATACCTTGACTTCTTCCTTTCCAGTTTGTGTTCTCCTGATCTCCTTTTGTTGTCTTATTGTTCTAGCTAGAAATCCAAGTACTCTATTAAAGAGATATGGAGAGAGTGGACAGCCTTGTCTTGTATCTGATTTTTGTGGGATTGTTTCAAGTTTCTCTCCATTTAACTTGATATTGCTTAGTTGTATATTGCTTTTATTATGTTTAGGTATGTTCCATGAACTCCTTTGTGTCTCCAAGACCTTTAACTAGAAGGCATGTTAGATTTTATCAAAGGGCTTTTCAGCATCTAATGAAATGATCATGTGACCTTTTTCTTTGAGTTTGTTTATATATATCATGTTTATTATACTGATCGTGTTTTTTTTTTGTTTTGTTTTTTTGTATATTGAAACATCCCTGTGTCCCTGGGATGCATCCTACTTGTGCCAATAATGTTTTCGATGTGTTCTTGGATTAGGTTTTTGAGAATTTTATTGAGTATTTTTGCATCTATTATTCATAAGGCAAATTGGGCTGACATTCTCTCTCTTTGCTGGGTCTTTGTGTGGTAACTGTGGTTTCATAGAACATATTAGTGTTTCTTCTGTTTCTATTAACTGAATTAGTTTGAGGAGTATTGGCATAAGGTCTTCTTTGAAGGTCTGATACATTTCCACACTAAAACCATTTGGCCCTGGGCTTTTTTTGATTGGGAGGTTTTTAAGGACAAAACAGAAACCCACAGAGTAGGAAAAACTCTTCACTAACTCTATATCCAGTAGAGGGCTACAATCCAAAAAATATAAACAACTCAAGAAGTAAATCTCCAGAAAACCAAATAACCCAATTAAATAATGAGGTACAGAGCCAAACAGAGATTTCTCAAGAGGAATCTTAAGTGGGTGGAAAGCACTTACATAAATGTTCAATGTCCTTAGTCATTAGGGAAATGCAAATAGTAATGGCCCTGGTATTCTACCTTACACCAATCAGAATGGCTAGGTCAAAAATTCAAGTGACAGCACATGCTGGTGAGGATGTGGAGAAAGGGGAACACTCCATAGCTGGTGGGATTACCAACTGGTAAAACCACTTTGGAAATTAATTTAGCAGTTTCTCAGGAAATTGGAAATAGTTCTACCTGAAGACCTAGCTATACCACTCCTGGGCATATACTCAAAAGATTCCCTACAATGCCACAAGAACATGTGCTCCACTATGCATGTGCACAGCAGCCAGAAAATAGAAGCAACCTAGATACCCCTTGATAGAACAATAGATACAGAAAATGTGGTTCATATACACAGTGGAGTACTATTCAGGTATTAAAAACGAAAACAATATGCATTTTCAGGTAAAAGAATTCTCACTAGAGAATATCATCCTGAGTGAAGTAATTCAGACTCAAAAAGGCATGCATGGTATGTACTCACTGATAAGTGGATATTAGCCAAAAAAGTATAGAATACCCACTGATCTCCCACAGATCCTAAGAAGTTGTACTAGAAGGAAGGCCCAAGTGAGGATGCTTCAGTCCCACTTATAAACTGTAACAAAATACTGGAGGCAGAGGAGGGGAGGCACCTGGGTGAGAGAGGGAAGGTGTGGGGGAAAATATGTAGCAGAGGACTTACTGCCTTGTCTGGCCCCAATGGGAGAGGATGCACCTAAACCGCTAGAGATTTGATACCCCAGGGAAAGGGGATGCCTGGCAGAACAACCTCTCAGAGGCAGAGGGGATGGGGGATAGGGTGAAGAACTGGGAGGGGGGCTGAGAGGGGGCAACTTTGGGGATGCAAATAAATAAAATAAGTAACTAAAAAAGAACAGAAAAGTAAGGAAGAAAAGAAGGAGAGAGAGGGAGGGAGGGAAGAAGGAAGGAAGGAAGGAAGGAAGGAAGGAAGGAAGGAAGGAAGGAGGGAAATGCTTGTACTTAGCTCCCTCACCTGTCCCCCAGCTCCTTGGAGCCTGTGTCTGCAAATAAGTAACAACGATTTTAGGGTTTTTCTTGCTAGAACCTGATATGCCCAATAGCATGAGTGAGCAAAGCGTGTATCTGGGTGTCTGAGCACCTTCCCATGTAGACAGTGAAGAATGAGATCCTGAAGGCTGAGGTTTGTTGACTCATGAGTTTCTCTGTCCCCCATCCCTTCTAGAGGCTTGGCAGCAGATGGAAACAGTCTTACTGTTTCCCTTGGCTTTTCTAACTCATTTTTCATGGAAGTCCTGGCCTTCAGCACTGTGCATTATGCAGGGGACTCAGTTTCAGATACCGTGCCTATTATAGGCTGAAGTCAGTTGCCTTTTGCTGAGAATGTTAATATTATGTTCTTGTGTGCTTTGGGCTTATGTTTCCTCTATGGGATCTTAAAATTGATAAAGCAAGATTGTCCCAACAAAAATTAAGATGAATAAGAATGCAAACTTGAAGAGACCAGAAGAGGACAATCCAGTGGGAGCAGAGTGTTTTTTCCCAATTCTTACAGGACACCCAGAGAGGCTGAAGTGATTCGTTTCCCTTCAAATGAATGCCTCATGGGGTTTGTTAATTTGTGTCCCAACTTTAAGTAAAAGTTCATAAGGTCTGCATTTTCTTCTCTCACCTCCAACCTTTTTATGTCAGAAGTTAATTATCCAGTCCGTGTAATTATTATGGGCACACCGTCTCAAAGCCTGCAAGAGCTTCAGAATTACATATGGGCTTTTAAGCAATTTACACAGTATGGGCTTTAAGCCAATTTGAGAAACACTGAAAGCCATTATCATCTATCCATAAAATGCCTTGCCCTGAGTTTGCTGTCCTCAGAACAGTAGGTTCCCAGAAAGTCCCAAAGTACTGTGAAATATGTAGACATGCAGGTCTGGGCATTTTGTACAACCTGGTTCTCTGGCTCTGCATCCCTTGTCAACCTATTGGCATTTTCTTTTGAGAAGTAAGGCAATTTCTGCTTTAGAGATGTGCCAGCCTGTTTGAGCCGCTTGTTCTACTTGGAGCATTTCTTTGCTCTAACCTGATCTCAGATGAGTTGGTGATGCTCAAGTTTCACATGACACACACTCGTGACTCATTCACCACTGAACCCTTCCTTGTAAGACTCTCTTTTTCCTTTGAGTCCAGGAGCTAAGGCTTCATCTTTTACTTAACAACTCAGCTTTCTAAAATGCTCCTTCCCTTCTTTCTCTACCGTACTATAATCTCAGCTCTGTTCTACTTTCTCCTTCAATAGGTTATTAATACGCCTAGTTGTCCAGACTTTCGGAGGTACCATCTTCTGCTTTTTGCAGTCTTTGGTAGAATGTTGTTATCTTTTATGAGGAGTTATTGTCTATATAGGAAACAACATTTTGAATTATTTAAGTCTCCTGACAGTGATACAAGACAATGCACAAGGTATCTTCAGTAAGGCAGAAAGGAGTTGAGTTGAGCTCTAACTCTCACACCAGCTAAATAAGCATCCCAGGACACCTCCCATCCATGACTGTCTGGGATGCTGAGGGAAGGCATGACCACTGCAGCTCCAGATCTTATCAATCCTTAGCTGCCCATCTGTGCTCCTGACTCTCAACTGAGCTATCCACTCTAGGTTGATACTGCTATAAGCAAAGGGACACCTAACTGACTCCTGCCTTATGAGGGCTCTGCTAGAGCATATGGACCAATTCTGTGACAAGACCTGGTATGAACTTAGAGTTTCAGCCCAGAAAACTGTATTTGGTGTTCTTACGTTAGCCTTGTTGTTCCAAAGAATGAGGGGCGTTCCACTTTCTGAGAATGAGAGACATTAGTGTCTGCCTCTTTAGTGACAGGAGGTACTTTTGCACTTTGCACTGAATGCAAATGCAGTTTCATGAGCTTTCGCACCCCAGTAGGGATGCGCTTACTTTTTAATAGAAGAACTGGTTTATTGGGAATTACAGTTTCAGAGAGCGAGTCTATGACTCTCATGGGAGGAAGCATGTAGCATGTAGGCAGACATGGCGCTAGAGCAGGAGCCGAGGGCTTACATCTTGATCCATAAGCACCTGGCGATGGGAGAGGCGCTGGTAGTGGCAGAAGTCTTGTGAAACATTAAAGCCCACACCCGTTTACACACTTCCTCCAACAAGGCCACACCTCCTAATCTGTTCCCTTCAGTTCCTCTAACTGGGGGCCCAGCATTCAAGGAATGTATTTTGGGGACAAAGACATACACAAGGTAAGGAAGATCCTCCAGGCTTCCAGCTTTCGTGTGCTTGTCTAATTCACAGTAAGTGTTACTCTGCCTAGACTTCAGTGTCTTGTAGGATCCTTGTAACTGATACAAATGAGGAAGTAGGGGTTTGAGCTAAGAGCATATATTTTGCACTAGTTCTCCAATGACATGTTAGATCCAGATCTGGGTTCTTTGCTATCAGGGTGGTGTATTGGGTGGATGTGACCCTGTAAGGTGGGAGTTTGTTCACTTAGTTGGTCTTCAGGTTGATTGCAGGGGTGGGGGCACTGCACCTATGAGGGAGGACACAGAAGCTAATCCCCATGTGGAGTCAGTTGAGTCACTACAGGCTTTAAATATGCCCTCGACCCACCCTCCCATCTTAATGAAGAGTTGTGGGGTGAGCTGTACCGTGTAGCTTTTGCCATGTGTGAAACATATTTCTTTATGTAGATGGAGCTATAGTAAAATGATGGTTTTATAAATTAACTTTCTTCTTTTTTTATTAATATATTTATTCATTTTACATCCAGATCACAGATGGCTTTCTTCTCCCACTCCCTCACTTCCACCAGGCCACCCCCTCCCCACTATCCCACTTTAACTTCTCCTCTGAGAAAGGGGAGGCCCTCCCTGTGTACAAACTCACCTTGGTACATCAAGTCACTGCTGGATCGTCACATCTTTCCCACTGAGGTCAGACAAGGCATCCCAGTTAGGGAAGCAGAATCTAAAGGCATTCAATTCGCAGTAATTTCCAGATTCAATTCCCATCAAAATTATAACACAATCTTTTATAGACCTTGAAAGAGGAATTCTCAACTTCATATGGAAAAAAAAACCCAGAATAGCTAAAATGATCACAAACAATAAAAGAACTTCTGGAGGTATCAACACCCCAATCTCAAGCTGTACTACAGGGCAGTTGTAATTACAAATGCATGGTATTTGTATAGAAAAAGACAGGCCGACCAATGAAATCAAATCAAGACCCAGAAATAAACCCACACAGCTATGGACACTTGATTTTTGACAAAGATTCCAAATCATACAATGGGAAAGGGAGTGCATATTCAGCAAATGGTCTAACTGGATGTCTGCATGTAGAAGGTTGCAAATAGATTCGTATTTATCATCCTGTATAAACCCAAGCACAACTAGATCAAAGACCTCAACATAAAACCAGTTACACTAAACCTTTTTTTTATAGTTTACATTTTATTGGTTATTTTATGTATTTACATTTTAAATGTTGTCCCCCTTCAGTCTCTCCTTCACAACACCCCAAACAATGCCCTTCCCCTCTGACTCTAAGAGGGTACTTCCCCACCTATCTACCCACTCCTGATCACCTCTCTAGCATTCCTGTTCACTGAGGCAAAAAGCCTCCACAGGACCAAGTGACTCCCCTCTCACTGAAACCGGATAAGGCAATCCTCTGCTACATATGTAGAGGGAGCCATGGACCCACCCATGTGTCCCTGGGAGCTCTGAGGGGGTCCAGTTAGTTGCAGCTGATGTCCTGGGAGACTTGCAGACTGTTGCCCTGGATGCAGCAGATCTTCTGGGGGCCCTGTAGACTGTGCAGTGAGAGAGAAAGAGAGAGAGAGAGAGAGAGAGAGAGAGAGAGAGAGAGAGAGAGAGAGAGACAGGCATATCTGCCACCAAGCAGTTGCAGGCTGGAAGCTTACACTAAATCTAATTGAAGATAAAGTGGGAAAAACCCTTGAATGTATTGGCACAGAAGACAAATTCCTGAACATAACACCAGTGGCTCAGGCTTTAAGACCCACAGTTGGTAAATGGGATCTCATGAAACTGCAAAGATTCTGTAATGCAAAAGGCGCTGCCAATAGGACAAACTGGCAACCCACAGATTGGGAAAAGACCATCAATAACCCTATATCCAATAGAGGCCTAATATCCAAAATATATTTTAAAAACTCAAGAAGTTAGACACCAACAAACCAAATAATCCAATTTAAAAATGGGGTGCAGACCTAAACAGAATTCTCAATAGGGTAATCATGAACAACCAAGAAACACTTAAGGAAATGTTCAATGTCTTTAGTAATAAGGAGAATGCAAATCAAAATGACCCTAAGATTCCATCTTATCCTCACCAGGATGGGTAAGATGGAAGCCTCCAGTGACAGCACATCCTGTCGGGGGTGTGGAGCAAGGGAGACAATCTCCGTCGCTGGTGGGATTGTAGACTTTTACAACCACTCTGGAAGTTAATCTGGAGGGTTCTCAGAAAATTAGAAATACTTCTTCCAGAAAACCCAGCTATACTGCTCCTGGGCATATACCCAAAAGATGTTCCACCATACCACAAGGATGTATGCTCCACTGTGTTTGTAGCAGCATTATTTGTAATAGCCAGAAAAAAAACCCCAATGTCCCTTAACTGAAGAATGGATACAGAAAATATGGTTAATTTACAGAATTGAATACAAATCAACTATTAAAAACAAAAACATCATAAAATTTGCAGGCAAATGGGTGAAACTAGAAAATATCATCCTAAGTGATTTAACCCAGACCCAAAAAGACACGCATGGCATACTCACTTATAAGTGGACATTAACCATAAAGTGCAGGATGCCCAGGCCACACTCCTTTCTTCTTAAGAATATTTTAGCTTTGGGGAATGAATAGAGCTGAGTCATTTGATGTATTTTAAATCTTTCTTCTTTTCTGTTACCCTAGAGCTCCAAGAAAAGGCACTGAACGGCCACAGCTACCGAGTTACCTCCTTTGGCAGGCTTTTCGACCCTCAAATAGAGTCCATCTTAATGCACTTCATAATGAAAAACAGTGATGTTATTTCTAGGGTAAAGTGTTTAGAAATGGACAGACTCATGAGTGCCCGTTGCTAGGAGAGCAGCTTTAGGAAGGCTTTTGGTTTTCAAGCATTACACATACCCTGGGAATGTTTGTGAATTACTGTGAGGTAGACATAGCTGGCAACTCTTATCACTGGCCCTGCTTCATTCAGCTTTGCGGGAACTAAAAGTATTTTATAGTTTTGCTGTAACCATGTGACAAATTTGGTGGCCCCCAGTGTTACATCTTCTCCTTCCCATCTACTAGTTTCCCCATGATTGTAAACCTTTATAGCAAAGGACACAAGCATCCTTTAGAAACAACGAAGACAAAAGCCAAGGGAATTTATGTCAGTAAATGCATTGCGAGTCACCCTAGAAAGCTGAGCTCATGTTTCCAGTGACTCTCTCTCTCCAGTGGGAGTGGGACCTCCTGCTCCTGACCTCTCTGAGACTTGCTGCTAAGCAAGTATGGTCAATAAAGCTTTCCTCAACCTTTGGGTTCACCTGCCTGAGTGCAACCCCACCAGTAAATAACATTACAGTTTTCTACACTGGCAAAAAAACTGGTTTTTATGTGTAGATTTCTGAGGATCTTTTTCCTGCCAGGCATAATGCTGCCATTCTGTAGACCAACAGGTTGAGGCAGGAGGATTTGAGCTCAAGTCTGAGTTAGAGACCTGTTGTAAGTTTTTATTTTTGGACTATAATACTTTTCCCACATGCCAACAAGCAGCTTTTTCTCAGTGTTGTACAGGTTGGTCGGCAAGGGAAAGTCACTTTACACACATACACACACACACACACACACACACACACACACACACACGTGCGCGCGCGCGCGCGCGTGTGTGTGTGTGTGTGTGTGTGTGTGTGTATGTATGTATATGCATGTATATGTATGTGTATATATATATATATATATATATATATATATACATATACACATATATATGCCTAGAAGTCTTTTTCTCATGAACATTCAAACACATAACTCCTCATGTTGACAGCAAAAATGAAACGAATAAGCAACAAAATTCCAAGTTTTTTTTGGGGGGGGGTATGACACAGAACATTCTAAAACAGAATTGTTTATACCTCCTTTCCAATTTCCCTCAGCTTCCTCCATTCTAGTCTGTGCCTATGCTCGTCCCCAGACTCCCTTGTGCGGATCAAGGATGAGTTCCTTGATTACTTCTGCTCTACTGGCCCCAGTGAGCACGCTTTTCCTCAGAAACTCCCCTCCTTGGCTTAGCAGACACTGGACTTTCTTGTGTTTCTTCTCAGATGTGTTTGCTGACTCCTCCTTATGGTCCAGACTTCTTAAAATTAATCTGCCCAAGGCATAGTCCTTGGATTCTTCTCTAGCTGAATGTGCCGCATCTGTGATCTTATGCAATATGGTGGCATCTGTGAACATGCAAACAAATAAAGAGTGACTCCCAGTTCATGAGACCTCCTTCTCATTAACTGTAGCATGATAGTTTTAAATGCTTAATTTCTTTCAGTTGGCCTCCATACACAGGCCTTTGAAATTTGATATACCCAAATAGAATTCTTAATCCAGCTCTTAAAACTATCCCTATCCCATTTTGTACGACAGCAAAAGCCATCTCCATGTTTCTCAGGCCAGAGCAGAAGAGTTACCTGGCAGTTCTTTCAGTCAGACTCCAAGTTCTTTCTACCAGAAAATTCTATTCAGTCTGAAATCTGTCTCCAGAATTCGAGCAGTTCTCTCCACTGTGCTTGAACCAGGGTAGGGTTGCTTCCCACCTTAGTTCCTGTAATCCTGACATCCAGGTGCCTCCCTCATCCTTCAGATCTCTCCACAGCTTTCCTGTCTATGTTTGACACTGCTCTCAGAGAGAGACGTTTTGATATGTAAACCAGATTGTGTCATTCTATGCTTACAGCGTAACCATAGAGCTTAGTTGAGATAGACATAAGACCTTTCACTTCAGTCATATGGCACTTAATGTCAAGTTTACTTTTGTTCTAGGAATTTTGTCCATTTCTCAGAAACATTTTCATTTAAACTTCCACCTTACCCTACTTAAGTATATTTCCAGAAATCTGCTTTGCAGTGGGGTCTACTCTGATACTCATATTTACAGCTTTTGTGTTGTCAACATTCCCCCTTGTAATACTGGAAGGCTTTATATAGGTCCTGTGTCTTGTGATGTTGCATGGATTGCTTATTCATTACTGTTACTATGTCTTGTCTTTATTCTGCAACAACATAATCTTCCAAGGGCTGAATCCCCCCTTCCTTCCTGAACTGTCATATCCGGCCTTTACAAAGACTCCAGGCAAAACGTGACTGTTCTGTGGGCTAGTAGGTGGGATGGCTAAGTGGATAGGTGAGCTTGTTGCAAAGCCCGGTGATCTGAGTTCGATCCTCAGAACCCATGTGGTGGTGGATGGAGAGAACTAACTCTAGCATAAGCTGACCCCTGGTCTTCCCACGGCACACAGTCAGGCCTGACCTACCACAAAACAAAAACATATAAAAATACGTATGTAAATGAATTCACTCAAAAGCATGTTTGTTCAACGTAAATGACTTTGGAGACTTTGCTGGCCCAGGGAAGCAGTTTTAGTTGTGCAACATTATTGCACTTTGAGATTTGTGGCTTTCTGTTCTTCTATCGTAGTAATGCTTTGAAAGATTGGGAATATTCGTCAGGCAACGGTGGAAAACCTTGTCCAGCTAGGCTTGCTTTGGATTCCACAAATGTCCCCTGTGTGCCCAGCCCCATCTCTGCAGTGCTAATCAATGATGACGAAAAGCTCCAGGTGCTTCCAAGACCCTGCGTTTTTGTAAAATGACTTGAGTTCTAGAATATAGTCACTGGAGCGTGACAAGGATGTATCTCATGCATGTGTGTGTACAGTAAACTATGTGTGGCCCGGTAGAGGATGCAGAGGATGCTTGGCAGTTCATGTTGAAACAGAAATGGAAGAAGTTTGGAACCCGTTAGCCATAGTTTGATGTCAGCTCTCAAACAACTTCCGCAGGCTTGTCTCTTAAACCATATGCTTCTGTAATACTCACATGCAACGGCAAGTGTGAAGGTGGCAGCCCAGGCAGGCACACGGTCAGGTGCCCAAGACTAGGTTTTCCTTTCCTAGGAAAGAACTCTGTCCTGGCTCCTCCTGTTGCCTTGCTCGGTAGGTATTGCAGTGGAATTTACCCTGTCTCAGCACGATTGTAGTCTAAGAAGGTTAATTTATGAACTAGAAGAAATAGAACAAAGAGCTTCTTTTTATTTATTTTTTTACTAACTCTGAATACTTCAGTTTTATAATGGCTGTTAAAGATGATAGCAGCTTCCCAGGGAATTCTGATGAAAGGAACATAAATCTTCAATTCAAGTGATGCAAAGAACTCTAAAGGCAGCCACTAAAGTTCCCAACAAGAATGTGTGGTTATGGGTGTTGATTGAGAACCAAGTATGCGTAGATAGTAGGTGATTTCTAGGATTGATTGACCTTAGAAAAGAAGAGTCTTATAAATTCCAGAGCCATTAAAGCAAGGGCATAAGTGTGGGTGCACCCGTGTAGTACTAGGGCAGATATTACTATCCTGATTGTTGGATCTAGGCCTTCTAAGAGATTGTGATGTACACACGAGAGGATGCTGTTGGTAAGGTTTTAGGAGAATTGTGTAAATACACAGTCAGCTTAAATCTGTGAGACTCGTTAATTAATGCCAGTCATTTTCTCACAGGCTAGTCAAAGTTTCTGTGGAGGATGACTTCCACAGCCATCTCCTTCAGGCAGCATTTTGTCTTCTTTTGAGGAAGGGTGTAAGTTAAGCAGCATAAAACCTCTTAGAAAAGCCAAGAGAGTTGGTTGCCATGCGGCTCTATAAAATGTACCTACTCATTTAGTGCCGTAGTTAATTTACTTGAGAAATAAGAGTAGTATAATTAAAATTAAAATTATACTTTTTTTTCTAGGAACTTGTTTCTATTTGATAATTCCATCCAATTAATGGAAGTAGGCTGTAGTTCGCTATGGCATAAGCTCAACAAATGAGAAAATTTGGTTTTTAAAGCTTATCAAGCTGTGTGCGTGTGTGTGTGTGTGTGTGTGTGTGTGTGTGTGTGTGTGAGAGAGAGAGAGAGAGAGAGAGAGAGAGAGAGAGAGAGAGAGAGAAAGGGGGGACAGACAGACAGAGAGGATAATGTGTGGGAGTCAGCAGTCTTCTTCTATCCAGATGTGTCCCAGGGATCCAAGCATACCTTAATAGTCTTGGCAGCAAGCACCTTTATGCCCTGGGCTATTACAATGGCCGTGTGCATGATTTTGATATAAAGCTAACTATAGACTGAGCTATTGTTAGTTCATGTTTTATTGACATTATTACTGTCCATACCAGGAACACATTGTGAATAAATAGTATTTAAAATGTCTATTAAGTATATGTCATCCACAAAATGGCTTATTTTTCTATTATTCAGAAAAAATGAACAAATAGGCAATATTAATAGTGCAATCCAGGTTAGACTATTTGAATTATTTTAATTTATTTTCAGTAACTGAAACTAAATAACTGCTACTTTCTTAGTACTAACTGGACTGAAATAAATTATGACTTTATACTATAAATATGCAGCATAATTGTGAGTATAATTTGGTCTGTCCTTGTCAGCAGTTATGTGGATATACTCAATACAAACTTGAAAATAAAATATAATTTCAGTAAGCAAATGTTCTTACATAATTGACATTTTCTTTATAAATACGTGTAGGAAAATATTAGCAGTGAGCATAGCAGATGTTAGCATAGGACATTTCCAGGTGCTGGGATTATTGGTGACATTTTTTGTTGTTGTTGTTTTTTGCGTCTGTGATATTTTCAGTACTTTTCAGATTCCAGAGCAACTATTAGTTTTAGTATTGGCAAAAAAAAAAAAAAAAAAAAAAAAAAGATTGAACTTGTGTTTGAAGAACGTCCTTTATCTGAGTAAAGGCTGAACATCAGAATGGCTATATGAGGAAAGCTGACGAACTTACTGTCTACAGCTTTTCCCATCTTAGAGGTGTCATTAAATGGCACCTCATGAAGGTCTCGCTACAGAGTAAATACCAGTTATTATAAATCACTACCATAAATAATAAGCCCCGACGGAGGCAGTCCTTTTTGTGATAAGACAACTCTAATTGCTTTTAATTTCATGCTTTCACTTACAGTACTTGCTAATTCTTAAATTTGTAATCTCTGGTGTTCTTAGTCATTAGTACAAATTAGCCATGTTGTGCTATATGCAAATCAGCTGCTGAAAAAAATCAGTTATGTGGAAAAGACTGTAAATAACCTTTTTTTTTCAACTCAATTAAACAATGTTGGTGTATTATCCCGGGCTTTAAGGAAGAGGCAATTGACTGAAGTTTTTAAAAACCTTTGGGTCCAATCTAGAAAACCTTACACAGACAAAATTCCCACTGTCTTCAGCAGTAATCCTACACACCCAAGAGTATGTGCTTAAACCCAGAGATGAAATTCTATGTGGGCAAAGATGAGAGATAGGAGCCAATATTTACTGAAGTTTGCTCATGCTATCATAATTTTTAATTCCCACAGTAACGATAGAATTGAAATATGAAATGCAATCACAGGCATGCCTTTCAGTAATTTCCTAGCTGTTCTCTGCTGACACCTGCTATCTCAAAATACTTTGTTGTTTTCAAGTAAGTAGGTGATAAAATGGTCTTAAAACTTTCCCCATACTTCTGAACCATCGTGAACATTAATGCACCGATATGTACAGTTAAAAAGTATCTTTAAATATTTTAATTCTGAGATTAATTTCTCTCGAAACTATAGTATTTAGTCATATATTTAATGTAAGATGTACTAACACTCTGTAAACCATAAGTCCTTAAAGTGTAGACTATAACACCATTTACAGGGTGGAGGCAGTGGGTACAAAAATTTTGGTATCAGTAAAAATTTTCTAAATGTATAAAAACCAAAACATGATTTGAAATCAAACATGTAGTGGGATGGAGAAATGGTTCAGTTGAGTAAATCCATTTCGAGCGTATGTGAGGACCCGGGTTTGGATGCTCAGAAGCCACCTAAAGGCAGACTTGTTAGTACCTATCTGTAACCCTAGCTCTCCTTTGGTTAGATTGGAAGCAGAAGAAGGAGAATCCCCAGTGCCACAGGTGCACGCTAGCCTCATCACAGGACTAGGGGAACAAGGGATCCTGCCTCAAATAAGGTGGATGGTAAGAGCCAACATGTGAGGTTGTCTTCTGACTTCCACAATGCCCTGTGGAATGAGTACTTTCATACAAGTCATACACTCGAGATCAAGTATGTAAAAATCCAAGGGGTTTTTGGCAATACTTGTTCATATTGCATCGTGTGACGCCATGACAGCCTTGGTCCTGCACATAGAACGTTTGCTTTTTGCTGTGCATATCAAGCCATCAATAGCCAGCTAATGTTAGAATGCTGTCTCAAATACCAGAGCACATAGTTGAGATTATAGTGTCTCACAAACTTCAGTATTTCCGCAGTGTGAAGATTACTGTTCTTGTGGAAACATAGAGGTACAATCAGAGAAAACCAAGACCATATTTTCCTACTGTTATTCCCTAACATGTAACAAGTCAGTATATTTTTAGATTATACTTTTAGATAGTCTAGTTTTAAAAAATTGCTGTTTGTGTGGCTGACTTGAATTTCTTAAGATGCCAGTAAATTAATTTTGCCTTGGAATAATGATTGAAAATCCAATAATTTATGAAATGGCACTAAGCACACTTCTGCCACATTGCGCTATTTATTTATGTGACATGGCATTCTCATCAATGATTATTATAAAATCAAAATATTGATCAACGTTGTGAAGCATCAAAGATATTTTACATTTTGCAGCATTCGTATTCAGCCAAGATTTGTTTTTTTTTAGCTACATATATACAAGGACCTCAATCTTATTAGTATGAAAATTTGCTTTAACCTTTAACAAATATTAAAATTATATATAGCAAAGCAATTAATTTAAAGTATTTTTTGTGACTTACTGTCAGTAGACATATGATTACATATACATACATATGTCTGTGCAGGGTCATATAAAATCCGGTCAATATCCGGAAGAGTTGAAGCAGAATCCAAAACAAGAAAGTATTAAATGAATAATTTTGTGTGGCCGAGTTGTCAATGGTACATGTACAATTTAGTGGTAAGTTTGGCTCTTCCATCTCTATTTTTTTCAGCAGGTAATTGTGGTACAATTGAAAGATTTTACTTGGTCTCTCTGGTGCTGGATTGTCTTCTGTATGATGATGTCACAACCGCTGGATGCTTGCTTCTAGGAAGATGCAGAAGAGAAGCTGGCCACCACAAAGACAATCATGGGTTTAGGTGGCTCGAGCCTTGGCACTGCCTCAGTCAGGATTTGTGTTGCTGTGAACAGACACCATGACCATGGAGACTCTTATAAAGGAAAAGATATAATTTAAGATATAATTTTAAGATTTTTCAGATTTTAGTGCATCACTGTCGTGGTGGGAGGAGGAGTGATGTGTGCAGACTCGGTGCTGACTGGAGAAGGAGCTGAGAGTTCTGCATCTGGATCCACAGCCAGCAGGAAGAAACTGAGACACACTAGGCCTGGCTTGAGCTCTGAGACCTCAAAGCCTAACACTTACACCAGACCTTCTGTATGAACCTGTGAGCCATTTTCATGCAAACTGCTACAGGTACCACCTCCACCCATTTGAGGCAAAGGAACAACCATAGTTCTGTCATTTTGGTGGTTTGAGTGAGAAATATCTCAGGTATTTGGCTACTTGGTCCCCTTTTGGTGCTGCTATTGGGGAAGATTTGGAAGGCATGGCCATGCTGCAAGGTGGGTTTTGAGATTAAAATCTTCGCTCTTCTTGCAGTTCAGTTTCTCTGCTTCTTGTTCTAGTTACCATGCCTGCTACATGCTATTATGGACTCTAAGTCCCTGCCACCATAAACCAAAATAAACCTTTTCTTCTCTGAAATGCATAAGTCATGGTGTTAAAGACTGCAACAGAAGAGTACCTAACATTATCATCTTCAGTCGCTCCCCCCTTCCTTAGAGGGAAGAGAACAGATTGTAGTTAGTCATCAACAATGGGGGACTTACTCAACCATGTTTACAGAATGTAACCTCTGGGAAAACTCCTAACAGTGGGTTCAGAGAGCTTCCAGGTTGGTGAGAACAGTTTCTGAGAGGATGGCATTCCTGGAGGTCATAGAAAGTCTGTGTTCCCCACCCTAACCCCATTTCCACTTGTACACATTATGCTTTCTTTTGCATTCATCTGACTCATTCTCAATATATTCATCAGAGCAAAGTGATAATAACAAAATATAAGTAAGATATTTTATTGAATTCTGTGGCCCTTTATAGCAAAATGTTGAAATAGAGGGAGATGGTGTTTGGGAGTTCCTGATTTGTAGCCAATACAGACAATTGTATAGAAACCAAGGGGTCAAATTCTTGTGTAGCTGGAATCCAAAGTGAGGGCAGCCTAGGGACTTGACGTCTTAGAGCAGTCTGATACCATTGTCCGTACTTAACAACAGACTCTAGGACACAGGCTTGCTGTTCAGACAGCAGAACATTTGACAGGGATGAAGAAATTCACAGTTGTGTTACAAGTAGATACTAAGATAGTCTTATCGTAGTATAAATAATCCTGGATAATTAATGGGAATCTTGCCAGTAGGGACCAATAGGTCCCAGGCATATAAGAAACAAAGACATCTTTCTTTTCATATTTATTATCAGTGTGAGTATATAAGGTGTATGTGGGTGCATGTAAGTCACGGGACACCTGTAGTCAAAAGACAACTATCTGAAGTCATTTTTCTTCTTCCACAGTAGGATCTGGGGATTGAACATACATTGTCAAATTTGTGTGACAAGTGCTTTTCCCTGCTAAGGTACCCCCTGCCCTGGAGTCTTAATTTCTTGAAACCATTTTTATAGACAGTGAAGACTTGATTCTTTAGACCTTCTCATGCTAATTTACACCACAGATAATAATAGATATTAATAACTATTATTCTGAGATACAAATGTAGATAAATGTTGATTTACAACTTTACTGGATTATGATGGGAATAATAAGTGTCAGACAAAAGGTCTAAGTCTAAATTCACACAGATCTATTGATATTTTGTCTTATTCTTTCTCAAGGACCTGACAAACTATTTCTGCATAGAGCTCACTCTTCTACTGGCCCCATACACTATTCCTTTATGCAGAGTTCTGAAATCTGTATACATAGAGAACAAAATTAACTCCCTCATCACCAAATTGGTTCAGGGCATCTTAGAAATGTAGGAGGTCTTAGTTAGGGTTTTACTGCTGTGAACAGACACCATGACCAATGCAAGTTTTATAAAAGGCAACATTTAATTGGGGTTGTCTTACAGGCTCAGAGGTTCAGTCCATTGTCATCAAGGCAGAAACATGGCAGCGTCCAGGCAGGCATCGTACAGGAGGAGCTGAGAGTTCTACATCTTCATCTGAAGGCTGCTAGTAGAAGACTGACTTCCAGGTAACTAGGGTGAGGGTCTCAAGGCCACACCCACAGTGACACACCTACTCCAACAAGGCCTCACCTCCTAATAGGGCTTCTCCCTGAACCAATCATATATAAACCATCACATTCTACTCCCTGGCCCTCATAGGCTTGTTCAAACATGAGTCTATGGGGGCCATACTTAAACATAGCATAATGCAAAATACATTTACTCCAACTTCAAAAGTCCCTGTAGTCTATAGCAGTCTCAACAGTGTTAAAAGTCCAAAGTTCAAGGTCTCTGTTGAGATTCATCCAATCACTTAACTATAATCCCCCAAGCAAGACAGGAAACCAGCTTGGCATAGTCCAAACTCTGCATCTCCATGTCTGATGGCAAAACAGTCTTCAGATATCCAACTCCTTTTTCATCTTTGTTGACTGCAACAAGGTTCTGTCTCCTGGTCTTCTTCCACTCCCTGTTAGCAGCATTCCTTGGCAGGCATCCTGTGGCTCTGGCATCTTTAACATCTTGGGGTCCCCAAGTCAGTTTCAGCTTCACAGCTTCTTGTTCCGGTGTCTGAGATCCACAGATGATCTGTGCATGTTCAAAGAGCTGGAGTCACTTCTGCTCTGCCCTCTGTAGCACTCTAAGTTCAGGTTGATCCACTCTGCTGCTATTGCTGTTCTTGGTGGTCATCCTATGGTACTGGCATCTACAATATGCTAGGGTCTTCCACTGCAACTATGCTTCACCAAAGCCTCTCATAGGCTCTCTTCATTGTACCCAGCCTCAACTAGTTTGTGTGACCCTGTCAGTCCTGGGCTGTCAATTACAACTGAGGGTGCACTTTCACCAATGGCCTTCCATGGCCTCTCACAGTGCCAAACCTCAGCTGTTCTCCATGAAGCCTTCAACCCAGTACCACCTGGAGATTCTTATATGTTACCAAGTACAGCTGCAGCATGAAGTACAACCTTGGATATCTCTGGAACACAGCTTCTTTGTGCTCACAGAAAACACTTCTCAGAAGATTTCACCTCAGTGATGCTGTTCTTAATCACCACTAATTTCTTAGCTGTAGCTACCCAGCACCAATTGTCCCAGTAGTCTCCTTCTCCTCTTGAATATAAAGCCAGAGACACATGGCTGAAGTTGCTGAGGTCTGCTGCTTGCAAGAGCTGGAACACTGCCCCCCTTGTTCTACTACGTTATCACTAGCTTCCTTTTCCCCAGCTCCTTAACTGCCTAAGTTGGCTGTCCTGAATCTTGCTCCATAGACTGACTTTGAACTCAAGAGATCTGCATGCCTGTCTCCTAAGCACTGGGATTAAGTTTTTCTTTATCTAGAATGTGCTCTGTTCTGGGCTGGCATGGAACTCATAGACATGCTTATCTTTGCCTCCTGGGATTAAAGGCTTGTATTATCAAGCCTGGCCCTAAATTTAGCTGGGCATAATCTCACCTCCAGGTCATCACTCCCTTAATTCAATTTAATATCCTTGAATTCAGCTCCATTTCACTTCCTGGAGTCCCTTTAATACTCAAACTAGATATTTTGTACTTTTCCTTTCTCAGCTTGCTTTGTTTGTTCAAAATTTTCTTCATCAGACTTAAACAGGGAACAAAGTCTTTGTTGGGCTTTTTTGATACTTCTTTTGCAGATGCAGTTAATATAAATCTCTTTTCCTTAGCCCTAGGCAGTTTCTTCAGACAATGGCAAAAAGCAGCCATGTTCTTCACCAAAACATCCCCCAAACAGTCTCTCAGCCACATATTAAAGTTCCACTCCACTGAAACCTCTTGGTCCATCAGGCCTACACAGTTCAAATGACTCTCAGCATCACTGTCTTCCATTTTCCTACTAGGCTGGCCCATTAAGCCCCACTTAAAGCATTTCATGGCTTTCCAAATCCAACGTCCCAAAATCCACATTGTTCCAAACAAAAGCATGATCATGCCTATCTCAGCAATACCCCACTCCCAGTACCAACTTCTGTCTTAGTTAGGGTTTTACTGCTGTGAACAGACACCATGACCAATGCAAGTTTTATAAAAGGCAACATTTAATTGGGGTTGTCTTACAGGCTCAGAGGTTCAGTCCATTGTCATCAAGGTAGGAACATGGCAGCATCCAGGTAGGCATGGTGCAGGAGGAGCTGAGAGTTCTACATGTTCATCTGAAGACTGCTAGCAGAAGACTGACTTCCAGGTAACTAGGGTGAGGGTCTCAAGGCCACACCCACAGTTACACACCTACTTCAATAGGCCACACCTCCTAATAGGGTTTCTCCCTAAACCAATCATATATAAACCATCACATAGGGTGTGTGCTGAAGTTTTGATTTACTATCTTTTTTCTATATTTTTGTAGGGATTTTGTCCATGTTCACTTATACTATACAGTATCACAAAAATGTGAGAAGGAGAAGAGGAGGAAAGGGGAATGAGAAGGAAGCCCTTAGAGGTGGAAACCAACTTCCTGCTTTAATGCTGTCATTACCATTACCATTTGAAATGAAAAAGGCTAATTTTATTCATTGGCTAATTAATTTACATAATTGATTCTGTAGTTCCTTTTACTAACAGAACTAGAGCTCCATGCCAGAAGGCAGAGTCACTGATAGAATAATTTGTCTCTTTGCTCCTCTTGGCCTAGAAGCTTCTAGAATGTCTTACTATGACTTTTTTTAAATATAAAATGGTAATCTTTTAATTTTGAAATTAAGCTTAACATTAAATTAATTAAATAATTAAATTAAATTAAAATTAAATTAATAGCATTTGTAAGTATACATTGCATTTCTAAGAGCAGTTGGTTTCAAATGTTTTTCCTCTCTCTCTCTCTCTCTCTCTCTTTCTGTGTGTGTGTGTGTGTGTGTGTGTGTGTGTGTGTGACTGTGTGTGTGCAATATTATCCCTCCAAAAGGCTTACACTTATACTTCATTTGCTATTTTAAATAGAAGATTTATGTATGAACTATTACATATTATTTGCTCTCAGATGTCAGGGAACCACCTTCCTCCTGCAGCATTTCATCTTTCTTTGTTAATTATTCTTTTACTCTGGGGCTCTGTTTTTTTTCCCATTGGTAAACTAATTATTTTTTGTCATGGTTAAGTTCAACATTAGTTTTCTACTTTAAGGTGACTCTATAATCTATTCTGTATTGATCACATGAGAAAAACAAGCAATATATTCAAATCTAAAAGCACTCTAGGGAAGAGATCTCAATCAGAGCTGGGTATTTGTGATTTAGCAAAAACTGCATGGCATAGATTGGACACTCAGGCATTGCTTTATGTTCTCTTTGGCCTAATCAATAAACTTTTGTATGAATCTTATTTTTTTTTCAGCTTGAAAAATCTGCCCTAATCTATAAATGAGTTATAGTTATAAATTAGTTATAGTTACCAATTCTATGAAGATAAATAAAAACAGGAACCAGGTAAAACATTTTTGTTTAAAAAATTAAAATAGGAAATTCAGGTATGAAAAAATAATCTGTACAGGTTAAAAGTTGTCAATACATGATATTTCCCAGTAGGATATTTAACAATGCCAGGATCCAATTTTTGGGTTGTATGGGGAAACTGCAACTGGAGATCACAGTTACTAAAAAAAACATCTACACTCTGCCAGATTTAACAAGGGACTGTCTTAACACCATTTAGCAGCTTTTTGGAGATAAAAACCTTGTAGAGAGGACTAACTATGTAGATCACTGTGTAGAGTGCCATGTAGACCATTGTTTAGAGCACTATGTAGATCACTGTATAGAGTCCTGTGTAGACCACTGTATAGAGTACTGGGTAGACCACTCTATAGAGTACTGTGTGGATCACTGTGTAAAGTACCGTGTTTACCACTATGTAGAGTACCTTGTAGATCACTGAGTAGTTCTATGGTCACCAGAGCATTGGCAGGGGCGCCATCTGGAAACTAATTAGTCAAGTACTAGCTCAGGCCTCCAGCTGGAGCTCCCAGTCCATTAGAGTTGAATGTGAAGCCTTCATCTCAACAAGCACTTTTGTGATTCCAATGCATCTGTGTTTGAGAGCCACTGACAGATGTTTCAGTCTTTTTTTTCCACTTTAAAATATATAAATTGTTGCTTGGCACTTGACATTTATCTATCTATCTATCTATCTATCTATCTATCTATCTATCTATCTATCATCTATTTACTTATTTATTTTTGTCTAGTGTGTAGAATATGAAAACAAACTCTTTCTCAACAAGTTCTCCAACTCTGGCTAGCCTCAATACCCTCTTTGTATAGCATTCCATCTCGAGTACTCTGGACCAAAGAAGTCCTCTTGTCAGAAGTGCTCTGAGTCATCTGGCCTTTCATGTTCTCAAGTATTGGCATGGCTGAGCTCTAGGCTTTAGTCTGTTGTAGTCATTTTCCTCTGTGCATTTGTAAAAGCTCTAACTTGTCCTCTACTATACCTGCACTGGTAAGTGGAGAGTTTGTATCTCGGGGGTTTTAAGGCAGTATCCTGTGTTCTTTCTGTCCACAAGTCTGTTAAAATAATTTGCTGTGTAGCTCCAAGTTATGGTTAGTTTAAATCTGCTACCTCACACTTGCCAAATACCTTACCTAAGGCGCTTACCTCAAAGGGAAATGTAAAATCAGTGTATATCTCAAGTGATACTGAATGGACAGGAGTTTCTTCACGTCTGATAAAGTACACCACACTTCCCTTCCACTATATAGTACAGAAAATAAAGCATCTAGAATGCTGAGACTATGAGCTGAATGTTTTTATGGAAGAGTGTTGAAGCTTGAGGAGGAAAAGAAGTCTTCAAGAAAAATGAATGAGGAAGGCTTGTGGTTTGTTTCCCTACCCACCCATTGCCAATTAGGCATTCAAATCCTCATTCCAGTGTATGAAAAGCCAGCTCTTTTATGAGCCTTTATAACACAGTGGAGTAATGCAAATCTCATAATTAAGAACCTAGTCTTCTTTGTTAGCCTGCAAATCATACAATAAAACAAACCTGGCAGTCATGGCCAAATGTTCTTACTCAATTAATTTGAAAACGTATTATTCATCTGTTGTGGCTTGCGATTGCAGCTGACAGTTCTCTTCTCTTGTGTTCTATTAAGGGCTTCTGGCAAGTGGTACTGCCAATGGGGTTGAAAACCTGAACATAAAACAATTGTTTTAAATTCAGAGGAGAGATGACCCGTGTAACCACCTATAGTTGTCTCTTTGAATTGCCTCTTTATTTTCATGAGAGCTGGAGACTTATATTAAGTGGGCACAGAATATATTTTACATCGTGTGCATGACTGTTCTTTCACTTTGTTTTATTTTATTTTTTTCTTCTTTTCTTTTCTTTTTTTCTTTTTGGCAGATTCTTACTATGTAGCCCAGATTGGTCTTGAACTAATGACCCTTTTGGTTCAGCCTCTAGAGTTCTGGGATGAGGGGAATGAATGGCTTTGCCAAGCTTCCATTGTTTCCTTAGGGAATGACTCCTGTTTAGAAGGCCTTAGTAATTTCAGTGAAGGAAACACACAATCTCCAAGTGAAAATAAGCTTCCATTCCAACCCATCACATGTCTCTGCATACTGCACTCAAGGCCAGTCTTGACAGAGTTGGAGATGATCATACTGTTCATTGTTCTGGCGGAGATCTGGATTTTGTTTGCTTTTATTTAATCTATTATAGTGTAGTGACACAAATGGTGTGTGTTTGGGGGGGGCTTTTACTTTTCTTTTTAAAGTAGGAAATCACTTTTGTGAATGTTAGTTTTAGTTGTCAAGTTGACCCAATCTAGTCACTTGGGGATCTTGAGGAGGGGCTGCCTAGATGAGGTTGGTCTGTGGGAATTAATTTGAGAGATTTTTTTTCTCATTGGATTCATTGGGGAGTTCCCAACCTCTATGTGGGTGCCACTGTTTCATGAGCTGGGCACTGAGCTATATGAGTAGAAAAAATGTGGGTTGAGCAAGGAAGCCTCTGTTGGCCTCTGTTCTTTGCTCTGTCTGCCTTGGTTTCCTGTCTTGACTTCCCCACAGTGATGGAATATGCCCTGAAATTGTAAGCCAAATAAACCCTTCCTCATCTGCTTTGCTTTTTGTCTGAGTAAGCTATTATGGCAACAGAAATGAGGACCAGAAACTCCACCCCCTCCTTACACTAGCTGTAATGTGGGCTCTAAAGCCATTAGGTAGCAGAATCTGTGTCCTTTAAAAAGAGTTGGAATTTCAGTATGTTGCTGCATTTACAAAACGTGATCAACACAACACTGGAGACAGTTTCCTTCAGAGCAGTTAGTGTCCTTTGAATAGGATTTTTAAAGTGACATTTATGAAGGAGACTTGCTTTTTCCTAAATCATCATCTTTCTTTCTTTCTTTCTTTCTTTCTTTCTTTCTTTCTTCCTTCCTTCCTTCCTTCCTTCCTTCTTTCCTTTCTCTCCCTCTCTCCCTCCCTCCCTCCCTCCCTCCCTCCCTCCCTCCCTCCCTCCCTTCTTTCTTTCTTTCTTTCTTTCTTTCTTTCTTTCTTTCTTTCTTTCTTTCTTTCTTTCTTTCTTTCCTGTTCAGAAAGGAAACTGGGTAGTTATAGTTCTTACTGAGATTGTTTCTGTGAAAATGCATGAACTAATTGTCCAGAGTACATGGTGATGGCATGGAAGAATGTGAGGAACATTGAATCCGTGTGGTAAGTCCTTGAGACATTTATCACATTCTCTAAAGTCAACCTTCTCTTTTTGGAGTCCCTGCCTTGAATAGTTTATTGTCTTTGGCCATTAATCATTTCCCAATTCAAATGCTAATGACCTTCCAACAGGCCTCTCTGAGAGAGGTACCTATCTCTCCTCGGCCACTACAATACTCATTAGACAGTTCAGGGTTTTGTTTCATGGATATGTGAAAATATAAGATACATTAATATACCACTGTAAATGCCAGCTTCTGCTCCTAAAATCCCAGGAGAAGGTAAAAAAAGATAACGTGGCACTTTGTTAATTTGATTTTTAAATTGTTTCTGTCACATTGCAAGGATTCAGCATTTTGTGTTGTGAATGGATGGGTGTGTTGGCAAATGTCACAAATACTGCAGTATTTGTGCAGTATTTGTAACTTTCAGGAGTTAATAGAAAGAGGAGTGCAATCATTTCCTTAAAGTGAAATTATTCACATCTTACCCCATATACAACGCAAAAAGGAAATTGTAGAGTTGTTGTATTTGATCCTGACACTTTTCTCAAGCAGGACAACAGACCATATTAATGGTACTTATGTCTTTGCTTCCTTGCAATAGGCTTGTGAACAGCAATTGCTCTGCTCACAGACTGTTGCTGATGCAGGAAAGAGTGGCCAGCCATGTTGGATGCTGTCATTGCTGTGGGTGAGTACATGATAACTAAATGCTGGGAGAAAAAATAGGAGGGGAAAAGCCACATCCTGACATCCAACTGACAGCTGTTACAGAACACCTTTAAGTTCTGAGTTGCTGCCTTAATTTCTTGGTCTGTTGCTTAGATTCTTGTCTCTTGGATCTCTTCATTGTAATTTTCAAATCTAAGCACCCCAGCTTCCATCTAATTGTTTCATCTAATCATTTTCCCACTTTTAAAAACTGACAAAAGGAGGTGGTGGTGAATGCGGGATGGGGGATGGGGGTTGGTGGAGGTGATAACCGGTAATATATCATTTGAGATGTAAATGAGTAGAATTATTAATAAAAAAGACTAACCTTTATCCTTGTGTACTTGATACCTTGAAGCACTCAACAAATGTGTGACCTAGAAAAATCTGAGGCTAGACTTCTCTAAAAAGTCTGACAGCTGTTTTTTTATTTTTTCTTTCTTACTAAACTTGGGCTTTTTGTCTTCATACTTAGAAGAGGCACTGCATATAGAGCTAATGTTCATAGACTTGAGGCTCAACGCTGAATTCTACTCCACCATGTTAGCTGTGTGACCTTGGGCAACTAAATTAAGTCTTCTGTGTCTCAGTTTTCACATTTGTAAGATAGTTAGCAATGGTACCGATATATTACATGGGTAAATCTGTGTAGCATTCTTAAGAGAGTTACCAGCAGGCAGTAAGCACTCAAAAGTACTAGTTGCTTTTTTTTTTTTTTACCTCATGTCTTCTTATGTCTTAGGTGATTCTTCAAGAAAGGACAACATAGCTCCCTGTGGCCATTATGACTCCCTCTCCATGGTATCTCAGTTTTTCAGGGAAGCAGGGACCGAGGCACAGTTGTCAGAAGGAACAGGGAGTCAAGGAAACACCAGTAGCAATTGGTTGACTTCTAGAGAGACCAGCTTTAGAAGCTTTTGAACTCCCATCAATACACACTGGGCACTTCACTCTTTGATCCATTTTTAAAGGTGTTAGGAACTAATTTAAAGTGAAACAGGTGAAGGTTTACTTTTCTCTAACTCTAGAGACTGCAGGTTCATTTGCCTACCAATGCCAGTCTGTGTGTGACTCTGATTACCAAGGACTTTCCCTCATCTTTGTTATTTCACTGTCCACCTATTTCTGCTTCTGTTTGATAAAACCAAACCTCAGAAATCTCTTTCTTACTTCCTCTTGCATCTAGGGTTTTTTTTCCTAAAAATTTCTTTTTGATAGTCTTGGAAAATTTCAGCTGCAAGGCAGTCCAAGAACGTGGGAAACAAGGTTTTTAAAACTGATCACGATGTTTTGCTTCGAACTGGGTACAAAGATTAGTAACACCATCACATATGCATTTTTATTTATTAATTCTTTATTTTCAATTATTTCCTTGAGAATTTCATGCCAAGTGTTTTGATCAAATCATCTCTCCCCTGTTATCCCCCCTACTCGCCCAACTTTGAGTCCTCTTTAGTATATTTTTTCTTACAAGCATCATTTCAATTTGTCCTACTTATATATTCTTTGATGTGTGGCCTTTCACTGGAGAATGGTTAACTTCCCAGGGGCTGCACTCTTAAAGAATAGTCCCCTCTCCCAGTAGCCTGACAATGATGCCAGGTGTGGGTTTCAGTCTGTGGAGAGGGACTTAAATCCAGTAGGGAAGCTGTTGATTAATGACATTTTATCACTATTGAACCAGTGGGCGTGGCTTTCTAGGTTCATCTTTATTGTAGATCACAAGCTTGACAGCTGGTTCAGTCAATGCTTACTGTTCTCTTCCAGCAGTGTGCATAGTGCCTTTCAGAAGATTAGTCAAGAGGAAAGGAGCTTCCAGGCAGTATGGGCATGATAGTTCTATGTTTTATGAATCATGAATGTAATGTCTTCAGCAATAGGGTCTTATTATTGTGTTCTGGAATGTAGTCGATAGCATTGGAAGTAGCCTATAACTGTTTGTAACATTTGGGAGTCTATGGAACCTCACTGGCCAACAACTACGAAAGAGTGATAGGTTCTTGGCACTGGGCTTTTTATTTGTTAGCCTGTGTTATCTTGCTGCCCTGTTATAGGCTTACTATCTATCTATCTATCTATCTATCTATCTATCTATCTATCTATCTATCTATCTATCAATCATATCTGTCTATCTATCTATCTATCTATCTATCTATCTATCATATCTGTCTATCTATCTATCTATCCTGCATATATATGCATGCACATACATACACATATGCATGTGTGAATTTTTACAGTATTAGATTTCTATATAACTTTTTGAAAGGCTTTTATTTACTATTATTGCTGCCTCAGCAGTCAATATTTGTTTTCTTTTCAGTGATAGAATTAACTCTAGGGTTTTATGCATGTTAGGCAAGTATTTTACTACTGAGTTATATCCCCAGTCCCTATGGTCAGAACTTTTATGTAAATTATATTTATTAATGAAAAACTTATGAGTGCTTGAATTAGGTACTTTCCCTCTGTTGTGATAAATCACCCCAAGCAAGCAAGGCAACATACAGAAGGAAGGGTTTATTTGCGGTGAAGGTTCCAGGGGGATGAGTCTATTACCATCAATGTGGGAATGCATGGGAGGGGGTAGCAAGCAGAGAGCTCATATTTTAAACTACACCCAGGAAAGCATTGTCTATCTGTCTGTCTGTCATGCACATACTAACATAAGTATTATGATCTTCTATAGTATTTATATCTAGATATCTGCATCTATATTTGACCTATCTGCCTATCTATCTATCTATCTATCTATCTATCTATCTATCTATCTATCTATCTACCTACCAACCTATTGGCAGAATTGTGAGGGGCACAAGTCTTTCAAACTTTCAAAGCCCACCTCCAGTAACATACTTCCTTCAAAAAGGCCAGACCAGCTAAATGTCCTGAACAGTGCCTCCAACTGAAACCAACATTCAAATTCCTGAGACTATGGAGGGCATCTCATTCAAACTACTAGTACTCCCTTTCACGTGTTTGTGTGTGTGTGTGTGTGTGTGTGTGTGTGTGTGTGTGCTTGCTAGTGTGCGTGTATGTATACATGCATGCATGTGTATATGTGTGTTTGTGTATACATGCATGTATATACTGCAGCACATGGCCTTTGAGTTTCTGGCTGGTTCTTCTACCATTACCTCCTATTCATTTTAGGACTGGTAGGATTATAGATGTGTCCTAATGCATATGGCTTTTTACTTGTGTTTTGGGCCTTAACGCTAATCATCAAGCTTGTGCACTTAGTGATCTTACCCTCTGAGCCATCTCTCCACAGGCACTTCGTTTTAGAGTTGGGTAAATCTAGTATGTGGAAGAGATAGAACTCACTCTGAGATTATCTGATGTCGTGCTAATGCTGAACCCAGATTTCCATAAGCATTATATTAGCCCTAGGGGCAGACTGGTTACCCAGTACCTACTTGAAAAAGTAAAATGTGATTTGTTAGACTCATTAGTAGAGCGATTATGATTCTGATTCTGAATGCTCTGAACTGAGAACTGCTTGTCAAAGCAAGTGACCCAGAATTTCTGTGAAGTGAAGCCTCTCCCTTGCACTCTTAGATGTTTCCTCTCTGTATACATTCTAGGAACGTTTGTTATCTTGATCTCTGTGTCCTTCTGCATGAGTTCCTTTTTTTCTTGCTAATTTATGACAACTCCCAGTAAAGTGTAAGCCTTAGAGGGTAGGTGACCCTGGATACAGTTTGGCTCATGACAATTACTCCTATCTATTGAAACACTTTCAGGAATGCTCATGTACAAGCATTGTGCCTCTTTTCTGTATGAGGAGATGTTCCCTGAGGATGCTGTGATGCTGTGGCATTCTTTCTGCTCTGATTTTACTTCCACCTGGTTCAGAGTTTAATTATGCTATTTGCTCATGCACTGATGACTGATTACTGGCTTGTCACTGCAGGGAGGTTACTGCCAGGCTCAGCTAAAGGGAACTCAGTAGAGCTCTCCCAGAGGATGTCAAAGAGTCTTTTCTTTAGACTGGGGAAAACCAGGACTTCTGTTTAATTTTTACCCTATTTGTGGCCACTGTGATCCAGGTTCCACCCTGTGGCAAGGGCAGTGCCATGTGATGTTACAACATCTGGTTTGTTGCGAAGAATCCACTTTCATAATGCCCAACACCTCAAACTAATATTTTATACACAGCTTCTTCTGTTCCCAACCTGTACAACAGAAAGGAGGGAGTTTTTTTTTTTTTTTTTGCAAACAGCCTGTCTCCACACCTCACTGCTTTCTCTAGTCTATTCTCAAGTTATCAGATCCTAGGCAAGCTAGCTTTGCAGACTGTAGTGTGTCAAAAGCAGAAGTCAATACATTTTTATAAGGGATTATATGGTAGATACTTTAAACATTTCTGACCATGTACTTTCAGTCCAACTTACTCAACTCCCTGTTGTAGTGTGAGAACATCCATCAGCCACAATCAAAATAAAGGAGTGTGGCCGTGTTCTTTAAACATGCAGTTGAAATCTGATATTGGAATTTCATATAATTTTCACATGCCATACAGTTCTTTTTTTTTTTTTTTGATTATTGAGACATTCTTAGGGATTATATAAAACAAACAGTGGGCCTGATTTGCACATGGACTATAGTTTTGACACTCTCTTCAAATCACCTCTTTCTATTAGAATCTCTTATAATGATGGGAATGTTGTATAATACTGACTCCTTGCAATATGTTCAATGCAACTGATGAACTGCAGTTTTCATTTTAACAAATTGACCTTTAATTTTAAATTACTTGTGAATAGCAGCTGCTTAATCAGGCACTTACAATCACATAGCTTCACTATTCTCAGGGGTTCTCATTGTGTTTGATTTAGATTAGAATTGTACATTCTTGGGGGGGTGGCAAATGTGGCTGAGCACACTAGCGAAAATCATGTAGTAAATACTGGACTTCGAGGAGCTTTTTTGCTTGGGATTGAGTGGGAAATTTCCTGAAAAACACCATTGCATTTAACAAAGTGATCTTTAATGGGATGGAAAGAATGGCTCAAAATGACACAGTGTTAGTAACATTGGAGTGGGAGAGAAATTTTAAGGGTGTGCTTAATTTCTGTATTTTTAAATTTACATTACAATGCTGATTTGCATCATTTCAAATCTGTCAGGGGATGAATTTTTTTATTTGTCCTTTTAAAATACATGGCGTGTGTGGTCAATGAGTAAGCACTGCTGAGCATCTACAATGTCCAAGGAGTGCTCAATACTTTTGCAAGTGGTTTCAGATTTATATTTCTCCTGATATTTATTGCACAGGATACTATATTGCAAATAATTAAAATGAAACTAAATGTTCTCATTAAAATCATAGTAATTGTGAGTCTGTTACAAAAGAATCTTTAAGATCAGATTCTAAAATAACTCCAAACCCTAGTTTGTGTTGGTTTCTGAAGTTATTGATATTTATAGCACTGACCCAAAAAATTAATGGCATGTTTGATGGGTCAGGCTTCTAATCTTTCTTAGGGCTCTTCAGAACATTATATCATCTCTGGAAACTTCCTTTTCTGTGTTTGACATTTGGGGGTTGGAAATGGTAATCCAGAATGAGAAATCAAGCCAGACCCTGCTGTATATGTGTTTTAGACCTCATATCAGCTGATATATGCTGCCTGTTTGGTGGTCCAGTGTCTGAGAGATCTCAGGGTTCCAGGTTAATTGAGACTGGTCTGGTCCTCCTCATCTCCTTCCATCTTTCCCCTAATTTAACCACAGAGAGCAGCAGCTTCTGTCCACTTGTTGGTTGTAAATATCTGCATCTGGCTCTTTTAGCTGTTTGTTGGATCTTATGTTCAAAATATACTGTATGAATTTTCTTTTAAAAAATTTGTGGGCTGGAGAGATGGCTCAGTGGTAAAGAGAACTGAATGCTCTTCCAGAGGTCCTGAGTTCAATTCCCAGCATCTTCATGGTGGCTTAAAATAATCTATAATGGGATCTGATGCCATCTCTGTTATGCACCATAGATAAACAAAGAGCACTCATAAATAATTAATAAAAATTAAAATAATTAAAAGATCATTTGAAAATTTTCTTAAGCAATGCTATCTTAATAGCCACAGTTTCTAGAAAATAAATGAGTATTTAATAATAATAATAATAATATGTATGAACATTAACAATTTATTTGACTTGCTACAAATAACAGTAATTTCAATACATATAATGTAGATAAATGTTTTTAATACTCAGAAGATTTTGTCACATTTTAAAATCTTTTTCCTGGATTCTCAAGGAAAGGTAATGTGAAAAAATGTGTAGATTCCAAAATTGTGGTTACATCTAAAGCACAAAGAGCTCTAGAATACGAAGACTTTTGTACATGGGGTCTTCAGTTACTTGGTTTCGACAGGTGATTCATCATTAACTGTTTCTCTTTACTTTCTGCCTAGAGGCACCAGCTCCTCCCAGAGCCTCCTTATCTCCCTACCCTTACAACCTCATCTTCTCTTTTCTAGAATGTATAATTGGCACGACACAAAATACCAAAACAAAAACAAAAAAGCACACACCCATAAAATCAGGGAGTCTGTTTTATGTTGGCCAACTGCTCCTGGGCATGGGACCTTTAGTTTGAAAACAGCTAGTTTTCCAGGGGAAAATCGAATCTACAAGTGTGCAAGAGTCTCAAGAGTACTGGGTGATCTGATAAGCATCATTTTAGGTTCATATGCATCATATTTTATATTAATTTTTGTACTTATATTTTCAAATATAATTTTTCACCAATTCAAAGAGTTATTTGACAGTCTTTAAATATGTGCAGTTGAATGCCTCTTTGTTAGTTTGAGTATCTTTGGTTTGTTTGTGAAGTTTTGCTAATAAATCTACAGTAGTCGAATTAAAGCATTTAAAAGTGGCTCAAATACAAACTGTTCAGTCCAAACTTATGCAAATCATCTTGGGTTCAATTGTGTTTATTCCATCTGTTTTTATCCTCTCCTGTTACAATAATTTATCATTTTAACATGGTATTAAAATATAAATGAATCAATAGAGGAAACACATCTGTGGACTGCTAGTTAATAAAACTACATCCAGCAAGTAAGTTAAGCCATAATAATTAATTAAGTTTCACTGCCCATATATGCCTGTAATTGTATATTTAGTGTGCATTTGCATAATCACATAATGGGATCTATATGATTCATGCTTTGCTGAGCGTAATCTAAATGCACAAATTACCAATTCAAACTAGGGCTGGTTATAAAGATATCACAGAGACATTTTGCTTTTTTTTTTGAGTCAGGAAATGATGTATGAGAAGTAAATAAGAAAAACTGTTTTCTAAATGTAAGCTACACATTTTTAAAATACAGCAGAACGGCTGAATGAAAGCCTCCAGCTCTGACGCAGTCCTGGCTGGCCTTGGCTCTTAGAAGCACTCTTGTGGAAGCATCCCGACACTCTGCTTCGGACAAGTGGCATATTTAGCCCCATTGGATCATGGGAAGGGTCATCATTCTGAAGAAGTGGTTTATCGATCATAGTGTTGTTTACTTCATTCACATCCTGGAATTAATTAACTTAATTTTGAAAATAAGTGAATGTCATCACTTTAAGGTCATATCTTGGGGTAAAATAGTGCCAATTGGACTTTAACTTATATATATATATATATATATATATATATATATATATATATATATATAATTTTAGGAATTTTCAGAAAATTCAAGACGTAACATATTGAAGAGAGCAGGGCTTTCTATAAAATCATTTTGAATACTGTCCTCTACATATCCTCAGAACCTTGCTAGTTGCCGCTGATTAATTGATCAAAATAATCCATTGCAAGTTGTGAATGACAGAGGCTTCACTCTGGAAGATATATTCAAATATTGAGAAAAGACCTTTGGACTCTGAATGTTTTCTGAAAGCATCAGTTTGTTGTAAACAGTTCCCAGGCTGGTGTTCCTTTGGTTCATCGCCAACTTCAGATCAAGATTAGGTCATGCCCTTCATGGTTCGACCGTTTTGGGATCCCTTCTGCCTTTCTCTCTTTTATCATTTGTCCCCTTATTACTTGTTTAATCACCAGGAAACTTCAATTAAACAAAACTTGAACATGCCACATCATTTTCAAAAATAGGAAGATGGCACCATGAACTAGACTATTTCAGTTTCTCAGTTACACTCTTATCTTGGTTAATTTCACTGTAAGAAGAGGGTGTTCTGAGTATTGTTCAGTAGAAGACGCTAAAATGTCATTAAAATAAATCAGAAGCACAGCACCACTTACCTCAGATAATTTTTACACAATTACTTTCTGAACTGGACAGAATTAAGAGCCCGTCCTATTCCTTTCAAAAAATCCGTCATTTGTGTAAAATAAAGACACATTAACTTAGTTACTTCATTCTCATTTCTTCATTATGAATTTCCAGTGGGTTGGAGAGATTCAAACCATGAGATGAACAATAGGAGAAACCAGAGGGCACAGAACATTCAGGCCAGCAGATAGCTTCAATTCTCATACTGCGGAATGTTCCTCTTTATTGTTCATCAATAAGTCGATTTGTCTTGGTATTTAACATTTAAACTCTTTTTTCAAAAATCTTCTTAAAGAAAGCCTTCTCAGAAATTTAAGAAAGCCCAGAGATAGAACAAAATCTAAAAAAAAGATTAAAATACTTTATTGCCATGGGAACAAAAGAAAAAAAATAATGTATTTTGAACCGGCCTGATTAGAGTGGGGGAAATAAAAAAAAACCTCTGTAACTTAAGACAGTTTAGATAAATCAAAATGCTAAGCTAGTCAGTGTATTTAATACTTACTGTGAACCTGAAGGCACATTATTGTAGGCATAATATTTTTGTGCATTTTGTAAAGACTCTCCCTGTATTATTTAGGTGTGCATTTTTTTTTTTTTGCCCCAATATCTTGTTGCAATCTGGACACGACATTGCAATGCTTTGTAATGCTTATTCTAAATATCTCCTGTTTCAAGTTTGTGTAATCATTGCTCCCCATTTATTTGCTGACTTTTCCATAAAAGCCAATGAACCAGTGGCTGTGCAGAAAATATAATAAGGTGCAAGTTCTGCCAGCTGAGAGTGGAGAGAGAGAGAGAGAGAGAGAGAGAGAGAGAGAGAGAGAGAGAGAGAGAGAGAGGATTTGTCGTGAGGAAGGAGTCCAGGAGGACCAACATGGAAGAATACCTGAGTGAGGTCCAGAGAGTCAATCCAATATTAAAGTGCAAGTGTCTCAGGGATTTTAGCTGGGAGGTAACCAGATAGCTTAGCGGCTTTGAATAGACTGCCCAGGTATTGTGATGTAAACTAATTAAATACATTTTCTATTCTCAGTCTCATTCATTTGGAAGCTAGCTGGAGATAGAGAAAAAATGCTCTTATAAAAGTATTTTTACACATAATTTTGATTAATATAACATGGCTTTCCACATGTTTATCTATAATTTTGTTGACGATATTTGCTGGTCCTTTAAGTTGTAAATCCTTGCTCTCTTCTATACCTATAATCCTTAGGTTTGGTCTTCTCATTGTGTCCTGGGTTTCCTGGATGTTTTGGGCTACAAGCTTTTCGCATTTTGCATTTTCTTTGACTATGGAGTCAATGTTTTCTATGGTATCTTCAGTTCCTGAGGTTCTTTCTTCTATCTCTAGTATCCTGTTGTTGATGCTTGCATCTATGACTCCTGAATTCTTTCCAAGGTTTTCTATCTCCAGAGATGACTCACTTTGTGATTTCTTTATTGTCTTCACTTCCATTTTTAGATCCTGGGTAGTTTTGTTCAGTTTCTTCACTTGTTTGTTTGTGTTTTCCTTTAATTCTTTAAGGGATTTTTGTGTTTCTTCTTTCAGGGCTTCTACCTGTTGACCCATGTTGTCCTGTATTTCTTTTTTTTCCCATTTTTTTATTCTATATTCTTTGTTTACATTCCAAAGGCTTTCCCCTTTCCCAGTTCCCCCCTCACCATATGTCCCATAAGTCCTATTCCCCCCCATTCCCAGTCACCCCCCCCCCTATTTCTCCATTTTGGTACTCTCCTACAAAACTGGATCCGGTCTTTTCAGGAGCAGGGTCCTCTCCTTCCTTCTTTTTGGGAATCTTTTGATTTGCTAATTGTGCCTTGAGAATTCAGAGCTTCTGGGCTCATTAATATCCACTTATCATTGATTGCATTTCATGTGTATTCTTTTGTGATTGGGTTAACTCACTTAGGATGATATTTTCCAGATCCAACCATTTGCCTACAAATTGCATGAATTCATTATTTTTGATTGCTGAGTAGTATTCCATTGTATAAATATACCACATTCTCTGTATCCATTTTTCCTTTGAGGGACATCTGGGCTCCTTCCAGCTTCTGGGTATTATAAATAAGGCTGCTATGAACATAGTGGAGCATGTGTCTTTATTGCACGCAGGGGAATCCTCTGGTATATGCCCAGGAGTCATATGACAGGGTCCTCTGGGAGTGTCGTGCCCAATTTTCTGAGGAACTGCCAGACTGATTTCCAGAGCGCTTGTACCATCTTGCAATCCCACCAACAGTGCCTCCTCTTTCTCCACATCCTCTCCAGCACCTGTTTTTGTGTTTCCTCTTTATGGACTTCTACCTGGAAAGGTTCTGTCATAGTAGAAAGGGCTGGCATGGGGGAAGGGGGAGAAGGATCGGAAGGGGACTGCTATTTGGAAGGGCGGGGCTTTTGGTGGTTGGTGGGTAGTAAGCCCTGCCAGACCCTGGCGGCAGCTCTGTGCCTCCAGAGGTGTGTGTGTGTGTGTGTGTGTGTGTGTGTGTGTGTTTCTTATTAAATGCCCCGAATGGCTGGTTCAGGAAGATGGAGTCTTCATTGTGGCAGATCTGACAAAGTTCTGCCACAGCAGAAAGGGCTAGCAGTGGTGGAAGGGGGAGAAGGATCACCACATGTCTATCAAACACTCAATCACCTCCTGAGCCTCCGTGTCAGTGAGCAATACTCCAGTCTTGTAACCTCAAACTTTCAATTTTGAAATATAATTATACTTAGGAAAATAATCTATAATTGCACTATTGGGTTCTGTATATCTTTCACTTAGGGTGTTTTGTTTGCTTGTGTGTGTGTGTGTGTGTATGTGTGTGTGTGTGTGTGTGTGTGTGTGTGTTTGAAAAAAAGGCTCTGGCATTATATAATCAGTGATCCCATGGGATGATCTCATGGGGCAGTGTAGTTCTATCCTACTGTAGCAAAAATGAAAAGATAAGTAAGTTCACAGACATAGTTCTACGTACATAATTTGATACACAAAATTACCTAGAAAATGTAGGTCTCATAGACTTATGAGTGGGCCCCAGATGATTGAGTGTGGATCCAGATGATGTTTAGGCATTGCTCCTGCTGCCCCAAGGGATACTTTGTGTGTTCTGTTTAGGCAGCTCACACAACCTTCCTAACACAGCCAAATCTATGGGTTTGTTAGGAGTGGTCAATCTCACTATTGTATCTAATATTGCCTCCCTAACCTGCAACTTTGAGTGCTGGTCACTTTTGCTTTTATAGCTACTACTTTCGTCCCATGGATCAGAGTCTTTGAGAATAGAGTTTGAGCTTTGACAAAAGCTTCTGGAGGAGGACCTTTTGTGTTGCAGGGGGACGAGGTATATGACTGGAAGATGGTATAGAAAATGTAATTGGAGTGGATGTTATATTCTGCCTATTTAGGCTTCCTATGCCATTGTAACAACTAATAGGAAATGGGACATTACTTTAAGAAGTTATGTCTTTGGGAAAATGCTTTAGACACTCCCCCAGGCCCTTCTGCTTTCTCTGTGTACTTCCTGGCACTCATGAGGTCAAAAGGCCTGCACCCCCTGCTTTCTGCCATGATGTACTGCCCACCACAGGACCAAGGAAACAGTGTTAAGTGATAATGAAGAGTGATGATAATGAATGATCTTGAAGGTATGAGCCAAAATAAATCTTCCATGCAAGTATTCTCTTTCACAGGCAGACATTTGACAACGATTCTTGTGGAAATTAAGACTGGCTGCATTATGCTCTTAGTGGAGATTCTGTCTGCAGGTAACATAAGACCTTCTTCTGGGTTCCAATGTATATTTGCATATTTTTGTTCCTTGCTTCAGATAACACCACCTTTTCCATTCGCTTACTTGGCATGAAAAGGGTTGCTACTTTGTTTTGTTGTCGTTATTTCCTATTCTCCTAATTGATAAATACCTTTTAAATATTTCTAAATAGTTAAGGTTTCTATTGCTGTAAGAGACAGCATGAGCAGGGAAACATGGTGCTGGGGTAGAAATTCCACATTTGGATTGGAAGGCAGCAGAAAGGGAAAGACACTGTTCCTGACTTGAGAATTTGAACCTCAAAAACCCACTCTCTCCAACAAAGCACACTTCTTTCAACACCACTTCTTTCAACAAGGCCACACCCTCTCCAACAAAGCACACATCTTGATGGGACCACTCGCTAGTGACCAAGCATTCATATCTACGAGACTATAGGAGCCATTCTTATTCAAACCATCACAAACACCTCTACAGAAAATAAATTCTAAGACCCATTATTTATTTTTATAGAATTGCTTTTACAAAGAGAAAAACTTAGTTTTAAGGTGTTCCACAGGATTCGATAGTCAAGTTCCATGGGCTCAGAAACGAAAACATAGATGTGCAAATAACAACTTGCCAAACATTTTCTGTAATCTCCATAGGTTGTAAACAATTTCATCAGTGTTTACACATATTTAGACAATTTTCATTACACATGAAAATTCTTAAATCACTTTATAATTGTTGGGAATTATAAAATATACAAGATAAAATATTAAAAAAATTACAAGGTAAACACAGGGAGCTAAACCGGATCATAAATCTTTTTTTTTTTTTTTTTGGGAACTGACTCTTTTTTTTGTGTGTGTGTGTGTGTGTGTGTGTGTGTGTTTTTTTAAATTTTTATTTTCTATATTCTATGTTTACATTCCAAGGGCTTTCCCCTTTCCCAGTTCCCACCCACCATAGTTCCCATAGTTCCTCTCCCCCCCAACTATTCCCCAATCATTCCCCCTCCCCCCTCAGTTTCTTTACTAAACTGGATGCAATCTTTACATGCCCAGGGTCCTCTCCTTTCTTCTTCTTGGGAATCATTTGACTTGCTATTCGTGTCTTGAGTATTTAGGGCTTCTGGGCTCATTAATATCCACTTATCAGTGATTGCATTTCATGTGCATTCTTTTGTGATTGGGTTAGCTCACTCAGGATGATATTTTCCAGGTCTAACCATTTACCTACAAATTGCATGAATTCATTATTTTTAATTGCTGAGTAGTATTCCATTGTATAAATATACCACATTTTCTGTATCCATTCCTCCTTTGAGGGATATTTGGGCTCCTTCCAATTTCTGGCTATTATAAACAAGGCTGCTATAAACATAGTGGAGCATGTGTCCTTATTGCATGCAGGGGAATCCTCTGGGTATATGCCCAGGAGTGGTATGCCAGGGTCCTCTGGGAGTGACATGCCCAGTTTTCTGAGGAACCGCCAAACTGATTTCCAGAGCGGTTTTACCATTTTGCAATCCCACCAACAATGGAGGAGTGTTCCTCTTTCTCCACATCCTCGCCAGCACTTGTTGTCTCTTGAGTTTTTAATCTTAGCCATTCTGACTGGTGTGAGGTGGAATCTCAGTAATGCGTCTGAACTTGCAAGCTGCTGAGGGATACAGTCTTTCCCTCTCAACCATGAAAATCTGTGTCGACTTTAGCAGGAGTCACAACCAGGTCCAGCTTGAAAGGATCTCAATTTTTAAATTTTTCAATAGGTTCTTATCTGTGTTTATTTTCTCTGAGAACAGTGATACCTTAGGAACTGTCCAGGTAGGTGCTGAATAACAGTCACACCCTAGAACTATTAGTGGAGGACCTCTGAGGAGTAAGGCTTCATCTTTGGTAATTTGCATGAAGCTACATCCCCTTGTAACTAAAGGAAATTAACATCAAATAGTAGAACAAGCGACTAAAAAACAATGCATCTCAAAACTTAAGGTATGATTTATCCATGAAGTTGTCTATGACTATTACGCGTAAAATGTTAAATAATGAAGGAATAACTCATTTCAGAATAAGAGCACCTTTGGCGAACATTCCACTTGGGTTCATTAAAACTAAATTCTACTTCTGCTGTGCTAATTAGCATGGCATAGAGGTGCCCCGGCCAAACCCGAGAAAGAGTTCTCACTCATCTCTGAGACTCAGGGGATCTTTCTTTCCTCTGTTGGTTTTTCACTGTGTATTCAGTGAACGATCCCCTTGTGGTTTCAAAGAATTAATGTGCCTCCTTAACTGCCCAAATTATCCCCAGAGAGTGGCTCAGAATTGGGGAAAATCTGGCTTGACGCCTTTGAAGAGGTTCAAGTGAGTTGGACGAAAACTGTCAGGCGCAGGCTAAAGTACATGCTATTTACTGAAATGTCAAAGGTTTATGAGATGAGCCGTTGAGCAATAGCGTTGTTTAAAGCTTTTCCACAATTCTGCAAGTAAACATCCAAGCCAGGGTGGGTGTCTCCTTGTCTGAGTGCATATTACTTTAGTGCATAAATACTTTCCTCTGAAACCAGGAAGTATTTCTTCTACCTCTTTCCGCTTCTTCCATCCTGGTGATGGAAGTGAGTTGTAATCTTAAGGAACAGAATAGTCTCAAGACTCAGAGTCAAGCATGTGGAAAGGGAACTTTCCAGCACATACAGATGTACAAATTTAAGGCCCAAACCCATCAAGCCCTATGCCATTCTGATATTTGGATAAAAATGAGGAGAATGTACCCAGGAATATGCTTCAATTCACATGAGTTTTCCCAGTTCTGGACCACTTTCTCTTTTTTTTATCTGCAAATGTAAGTATTACCCACTTTTGAGCACACAAGTCAGATCTTTGCTTGCAGTTTCTTGTTAACGGCATAACCTGTAACAACTCCTTCCTTCCAATGCTTGTATTTCTATTGCCTGCATCTTTCTGAGATACAGCATTAGGTATTTAGTCAGACTCAAACTGGATTCAGATATTGAATCTCCATTTCTCTGAATTTTTTCATTAAAGAAATGCTTTCTTTAATGTTATTTATATTCTTTGTTTAAGCTTTATTTCCCACTCTAGATTAGAAAACTATCATGGGCAGGGCTTAGGCTTATAACACTTTGATAATATTTACATGGCTTTTATAATCACTTATGTACATATAAACCTAATAACTATCTTTTTGCTAATTACTGATGAATTATTATTTTTTATTAAAGTCACAATATATCAATCCCTGGCTGCTTGGTCTTTCTACAACAAATCAGTGCTATTCCCTAAGATTGGTCTACATGAAGTAGGAACGATTCAGACAGCCAGGAGCCTAGGCAATTATCTAGTTAATTTCCCATGAAAAAAAGCTTATTAATTAGCAGTGATTTGATATCTATTTCATTGGACATAATGTTGCTTTTGTGAATAGGTATAATGTATCATGATATTGTTACTTTGAAGGATGTAGCCTCTTAGAATTTCCACATTTTTGGTAAAAAGATATTTTGTTTCTGCATGGTCTTTTAGCCACAGAATAGAGCTTGTCAGTGATTTCAAGCAGGCTCACAACCTTTATCTGAAGAAGTATTTGTTTTTTCATTTTTCTCTTTGCATCTGCCCTTAGAAATTATGAACATTCAGAAATGGAAATGGTTTGTGCAATTTCCCCAAATGCTGCTGTTAGGCTTGCTGCTGCAGTGTCCTGAAAATTTAAATGAACGGAGATGGTTTAATATGTTCGGAGTGAGCTCCTTTGTTAAATGGTTCAGTATTGATAAAGGCCTTTCATGCTGAACAAGAAGGCCTGCTGAGACCTCAGAGTTGCTATTTTGACTTAGAAGGCAATGAATGCAAGAAAACATCCTCTAAGAGTCCTTTTGAATCTGGCCGATCAAGCATATGTTGATGTTAGATTATCTTCTGTGTGCTCAGAAAACCCCTTGTTGAGTTGGGGTTCAGTACCAGAGTAGCTACCAAACCTCGTCAAAGCAAGAAGGGTGATAGGATGTGAGAGTTTGCAGGATGCCATCCATGGAGTGTGCCTTTTGGTTTAATGTGTAATGTCTAATGTCTAGTGTAATCTGCAGGTTCCTCACTCAGGAACTTGACTTGCTGGCAAAGGCTTTGTATTTAGGTTATTCTTGCCTGGATGCTGCTTGAATGTTGCTGCTTGACCTCATGTCCACCCAGCATCTTCTGGGAAAGCTGCTGCGGAGAATCTTCCAATTATAACAGAAGGCCCAAGTTTCAGCACAACCACAGCTGGAAGCAAGAGCCCAATTTTTTATGTACTGATTCTTCAAAGGACAGTAGTGAATAGAGAAGACTGTGTGCATCACCAGGCACTACAAGGCACAAGTGAGGAAACTGGCATTGAGGTAGAGCCAGTGGTAACTACAAATAATAGCAAGTATAAGAAAATTCAATGGGGGGGGGGGCTCACTTTAACCTTTCATGCCAATACCTGCATGGTCCTTTCAGGAGAAGAGGCAATACAACTGGGAGCAGGATCATGTCAGATGGGTGGAAGGGATAACATCCAAGTTTTCTGGAGCTACAGGAGTGTGGTATGGAAGGACAAAGTGTGTTAAGGGTAATAGAGCTTTCCTGCTTGAGAGTGAAGCTTATGGTTGCGATGCAAGTGGTAGTGTCCTTATCTAGCATGCCCTCCCCCACCCAGAGTACTCAAAAATGCATGTATGTTTAGGCAACATGAAAGTATCATTTCACTAGAGGGTTGTGGTGTGATTTTAAATTAGACACAAATTCTGCTGGCATGAAATGTTGGAAGCTGGAGGCAAGAGATGTGATGGCAAATGTTTGGGTTGAGCCAATGTCTTGTAGAAATGATAGACTCCCAGTGTGCTTGATGTGTAGATACAGGGTGTGCTTGAGACATTGCAGGCACTCTGAAGCTAGCCCATCCATCTGGATCAGGTTGGCCTTTGTATGTCCTGATGAAGAATTTAGAATCTGAGCTCAAGAAGGCTGGAATCTAGCAAAGCATTAAGAGACAGGAAAGAGGTCAGATTTCATTATCATCTTAGAAATTTCATCTCTGTAGCATTAAGCTCTTAAAAGAAACATGAAAAGTTGGCTTTAGGAGGCAATGTAGAAATTTATGCAGGGCAGGAATCCACACTGAGCAGCATTTACTGACACAAAGCTAAGAATTGTGCATCGGGCTTGGTTAACATTAGGGTAACAAGTAGGAATTTCCATTTTCTGGAGAAGAGGGAAATTTGGAGTCACGTTCAAGAGAAAAACTCCTTTTATCTCATGAATTGTTATCTCAGTAATCTCCATGCACTAATGTATAGCTATCAGAACAACTGTGTAAGTTTATGTAAAAAGCAAGCTATGATCATAAAAAAAATTAAACAATAAAGTGGCCACCTTTATAACTAAATTGTTAACTGCATATTTCTTATGTGCAAGGTCACAATAATCTTTAATATCACCAGATTATTTTTCTTAGGGTGAAGTCATATTTTAACCAGGCCTTACTGAGAATTAGAAAGTATTGATCATACAGAAAATTTTTAGAAATAATTTTTAATCTCTTAATTGAAACACATTCAGAAATTAAATCTATGTGTGACATTTTAAGAGAATTTTAAAGGCAAATTATAACATCTTTCACATATTATCAGAAATATTATGTCTATTCTGAATGTGCACAGGAAACTTTTTTAAATTTTTTATTTCATTAGATATTTGCCTTATTTACATTTCAATTGGTATCCCTTTTCCTTGTTACCCCTCTGAAAACCCTCCATCCCAACCCCTCCCCTCTCTCTGCATACCAACTCCCCCATCCCACTTTCCTGACCTGGCATTCCCCTATACTGGGGCATCAAGCCTTGACAGGACCAATGGCCTCTCCTCTCACTGACAGCTGAAAAGGCCATCCTCTGCTACATATGTAGCTGAAGCCATGGGTCCCTCCATGTGTACACTTTGGTTGGTGGTTTAGTCCCTGGGAGCTCTGGGTGTATGGGTTGGTACATATTATTGTTCCTCCTGTGGGGCTACAAACCTCTTTAGCTCCTTGGGTCCTTTCTCTAGCTCTGCCAATGAGGACCTTATGCTCAGTCTAGTAGTTGGCTGTGAGGTATGGGAATTTTGATTCCCCTTCTAAGAACAATCAAAGTATCCACACTTTGGTCTTTCTTCTTCTTGAGCTTCACTTGGTCTGTGAATTGTATCTTGGGTATTCCAAGCTTTTGGGCTAATATGTACTTATCAGCAAGTACATACCATGTGTGTTCTTTTGTGATTGGGTTACCTCACTCAAGATTATATTTTCCAGTTCCATATATTTGCCTAAGAATTTCATGAATTAATTGTTTCTAATAGCTGAGTAGTACTCCATTGTGTAAATATGTACTACATTTTCTGTATCCATTTCTCTGCTGAGGGACATCTAGGTTCATTCTAGTTTCTGGTTATTATAAAAATGGCTGCTATGAACATAGTGGAGCATGTGTCCTTATTACATGTTGGAACATCTTCTGAGTATATGCCCAGGAGGGGTATAGCTGGGTCCTCAGGGAGTAATATGTCCAATTTTCTGAGGAACCATCAAAGTAATTTCCAGAGTGGTTTTACTAGCTTGCAATCACACAAGCAATAGAGGAGTGTTCCTCTTTCTCCACATCCTCTCCACAGGAAACTTTTAGTGTACAAGAATTCAGAAATGACTTTTTTTCCTTTCTAGTATAAATTAATTAAAATGGGTGAAATTAGATATTTACCCTTGTGACACATCTTTAGCGTATTATAAAAACACAAGTAGCAAGATAATAATGTATTATTTTGTATTACATCAAGTACTTGTTATGTAGTAACTAAAAAGTTTATTAAGAGAGCTGATATAAGAGAATATATATTAAATAAAATTCCATTTATGTCAGTATATATGCATCCATTAGTGTGTATAAGGCAGAACCCAACTGGTAGATTTTATGACTTGCTACTTTGTTTTATGATTTTTTTATTTAAAAAACATCAAAGACTTAATTGAACATTGTAGATGCTTTTTAAGAGCAAACTACAAGCCGGGCGGTGATGGTGCACACCTGTAATCTCAGCACTCTGGGAGGCAGAGGCAGGAGGATTTCTGAGTTCCAGGCCAGCCTGGTCTACAGAGTGAGTTCCAGGACAGCCAGGGCCATACAGAGAAACCCTGTCTCGAAAAACAAACAAAAAAAAAAACAAAAAAAAAGAGCAAACTACATATCAGACTTACTATATCTGGTGGCACATTTTAAGTCTTTATCAATATTATCATTTGAATATACCTGTATGTCATTCTATAAATTATGGTGCCATATACAGAAATTATGTCCCAGTAGTTTTCAAACCAATAAATATAGTCAAGCATTGAGTAGTATAAAAAGAATAATATTGAAGATTCTTCAAAAGCCTATATTACGTTTATGGCTAATACTCCTGCTTCTCAAATTGACATAACAAATATAGTCACATTTCTTATTGTCATACATAATTCCTTTAGCCTTCACCTTTGCAATATTTAAATAGGCAGCATTTCCAACTAGGTGAAAGCTCTTTTGTCAAAACATGGAGGGATTGTATGGAGTTGGTCATGGTCTCATTGTTGAAGGATACAGTACAGACCCAACTCTTCAGAGAGTTCAGTGGTTCATTCTGTAGAGAAGCTTGAAGTCTATCCAAATAGTCCCTTTGTGCAAACCGGCTCCCAGAAAAGGCTAATTGATAACAATCATTGATTCTTCAAGGAATATAGATAGTTACTGAGTTTACATTCACACCTAGTAACAGTTCCTTAGTGTTCTCAGTCTATCAGGACAGTACTTTCAGAATTGTTCAATAATTTCTCACCTGAATCCCAGATGAAACCAGTGTTTAGATGATTAGGTTATTTTGAGCTATATTTCCCGACTAGTGTCAGTATTACCTAAGAGACCTTGAAAATTTTCCCTGGTATCAAATTTAAGATAATAGAAATGACATTTTTGTGATGACTTGTGTGTCTTACAAATTGACTTTGTTTGCCTTATGGAAAACTCCTAAGTATGATTGATGTGGGTAAATAGCACCTTTAGTTATGATCCTATTTATAATGGTGCATGTGTTCACCTTGCATTCACATAAATACATGAACCTCTTAAGTGACCATTAATAAAATAAAGAATGGAGCTTCTCTTTTTAAGACAGTCAAAGAAAAATGATATTTTGGGCAAAATTTTACAAGACTAAACATTGTAAAATGTATTAAACTATGTATTATAGGAAAGATTCTGGATTGTGTATGTGTATATGTGTTTCCTGATGTTTTGTTTATGTTTTATTTTTGGTTTGTTTTGCCTTTTTTTCTTCTTTTTATGGTCTTAAAGGTGTTCTATGTCTTTTAAGATCTGGATTTCAAACTCAAAATTCATTCTCCTAACTAGATCACTCAGTTTCCATTGTAGACATGTGGTCTTTTCTCCTGATGTCTCTTTTACAAGGTGCAGATAGGATACTGGCACCCACAGCCCCCATGCTAGAGAGGGAGCCTCCATATTGGTTGTTTTTCCTGCTGGGTATCCAACTTGCAACTACATGACCTCCATTTTATTCCTTTAGGAAAGGATGGTGCCCCCAATTCAAGACCATCAAGACCCTCTCCAATCAAGGCTTCAACCTGTGAAAATGGAAATTCAATAGAAAAGAGAGAGCCTGAATTGAATATGTCACTACTCAAAAACAATCATATAGTGAAGTATTTTGAAAGTTCAGTTGAGTTGGCATATATATTCCACTAATGCTATGATAGAAGGGGGCCCATATGCATCTTGAGCTGGTAGAATTTGGTGTCTGTACAATCATCCCTATGTTTCTGTCGACATACAAAATGACTTAAGGGACCTACAAAGCTAGAACCATGGTTCCAGAAATCTTCTGAGATGAGACAATGCATGAATGGAGTATGTTTTCTGCAAGGATACGACCCGTCCATCCCTGAATGTCATTGCATGGACCTGTGAAAGTAAAATCTTAACTGTATTGAAACTCCAAGTTGTTGAAGATGCCAGGACTATGGGATATTCTCAGAGAAACTCTGCAGGTGTGGAGTCAATCCACCAAGACAAATAACCTGCATACACTGCAGTTGGTAATGGAGGGGGTGGGGCTAATCAAGGCTATCAGAACACCATTATTCATTTCTTCATGACTGGAAACAATATAACCAGACTTCTATTCCTGTCAGGCATTCCCCACTGTCCCCTTAAATAACGAGATAACTAAATTCTTCCTCCTTGAAGGTATCTTTTACTGGGAATTTTGTCATAACAATGAAAACATTTATGCAACAACTTAGGAATTAATAGTGAGACTTTCTTTGAACATTTTTACACCTTGTTATATCTACCAATCTCATTTCTCTTTTTATAGAGAAATACAATAAAAATAGACAGAGAAGGTGCAAGCTGTACATTCATGTGTTTATTTCTTAGTTCTTGATGTAAAGGATACAGAAATCAAAATAATAATAATAATAATAATAATATAATAGGACAATTCTGAGAAATAGACAATTTTCAAGGTAAATGTGTTTCAGAAAGCTATTGCTCTGTGCATTTGCTTAAGATTTTAGTAGCTCCTAAGTGTTATTCCCTGATGTGTGAAGTGAAAGCAAGGAGCACAGCATTCAAAGCACGCAGACTATGGGTCACTGAGGTTTCTTGTAGGCCCTGGGCTCTGTCTCTCTTTGTTGGTGGTATCTGAGCACCACTAATTCTGGCTCAGAAAGGAGAGGGCAAAGCCCACAGCAGTCTGTGTTATCCTTGGGGGACACCAGATGCCACTACATGTCAGACTAGATGGGGAAAGAGTGATCTTGGACAGATGCTGTGGTTACAGGGTCTCCTCTTGAGGTGCCCAGAAGCAGCTGGTATACTGACCATGAGAGAAAGCCAGGAACAGGGGTCCATGATCAATGTTTCCCATTGAGGCATCTGCACACCAGTCATGAAGAAGAAAGCAGACCCTGAGAAGAGCAGGGTCCTGTCTATTGGGAGTAGTCCCAAGGGCTGGAGGGTGGGGGAAAGAGAAAGGTCTTCGAGAGTCTTAGTGTTGGACCCTTTTAGGTGAAGTGTAGCAGCTCACCAAGACTTTCTTAGCTTCTTTATATTTCTTTATTGGGAGAGGGTGTGAACATATACACTTTATTTGGGGTAAAAAAGGGATTATGTACTTTGGGGAGGAAGGGTGTGAGAATATTCAGGAGGGGAAGGTCATTAGCTGAAGGCTAAGGCTATCTAGATACATCTTTGGCATGGAGAAGAGCGCCACGTGCTGCAGCACATGACCTAGTGCTCATGGTTCTTTCAGTTGATGGTCATGGTTGTGTTCTAGAGCAGACATTGGAGGCTGGGAGGAGGCAGCTCCACTCCCACCATCTCACACCTCTGAGATTCCCAGGGTTAGAGCACACCCACTCCACCAATTCTTATGCTTGGTAGCAAGGTCCTGCGTGCCTTACAGATATCTTTTCTTCTCTTTGACTTAAGGATCCCATCTTCTTATGCTTTCATATTTTGGGCCATCTTCTCTTTTAAGCTCATGATTTTCTTCCTTAATGTTTGATAAAATTGTTTTATCATTAGTTTTAAACATACAGAGTTTTGGCTAATACCATTCTTTCTAGCCTAGTGTAGCTTAGAAAGATTAATTTATATCACAAATATTATAATATATGTGTTTTGAATAGTAAAAGGGCATTTTCTACTACAAATTTTCATGTTACAATATGCCCTTCACCAGTGCTTCTAAAACATGCCTCAACTGAATATACAGACATTGAAAGAATTGTGAGTGAGAGGAATTCCCAGGCTAGCTCTGAATTTTCACTGAAGAGAAACCAGGCTATTAAATAACCACTTAGCCATCAGTCTATGTAGACTCTGAGAACACAATCCTGCAAAATTTCACTCAACACTGTCTATAAGTGTGGGGAACAAGACACATGATAGGCCTTTCTCCCAAGTGATATTTGTCTTTTTTTTGTTTTTGCTTTTTTTTTGTTTTCTTTTTCATTTTTTATTCTAAACAGTAAATTGCACTTAGGAGAAGGAATCTCAGAGGGGAAAGAAAAGCTCTGTTGTATTTATCTCCATATTTACTTCCTATTTCCATCATTTTTCTTTTCCTTTCTTCTTATTTTTTTTTAATTTTCTATATTCTTTGTTTACATTCCAAATGATTTTCCCTTTCCTGGTTCCCCCCTCCACCTAAGTCCAATAAGATTTCACCTCACACCAGTAAGAATGGTGAAGATTAAAAATCAGGAGACAGCAGGTCTTGGAGAGGATGTGGAGAAAGAGGAACACTCCTCCACTGCTGGTGGGATTGCAAAATGGTACAACCACTCTGGAAATCAGTCTGGCAGTTCCTCAGAAAACTGGGCATGACACTTCCAGAGGACCCTGCTATGCCACTCATGGGCATATACCCAGAGGATTCCCTGCCATACAATAAGGACACGTGCTCCAGTATGTTCATAGCAGCCTTATTTATAATAGCCAGAAGCTGGAAAGAACCCAGATGTCCCTCAATGGAGGAATGGATACAGAAAATGTGGTATATTTAAACAAAGGAATACTACTCAACAATTAAAAACAATGAATTCATGAAACTTTTAGGCAAATGGTTGGAACTGGAAAATATCATACTAAGTGAGTTAACCCAATCACAAAAGAACACACATGGAATCCAGTCACTGATAAGTGGATATTAGCCCAGAAGCTCAGAATACCCAAAACACAACCCACATATCAAATTATTCCCAAGAAGAAGGAAGGAGAGGTCCCTGGTCCTGGAAAGGCTTGATGTAGCATTGTAGGGGATCACCAGGACAGAGGACTGGGAGGGGGTTGATTGGGAAACTGGTGGAGGGAAGAGGATATTTGTCTTCTTAATACCATTACACACCTTACCAATGAGTCTCCTATCAATACCTCCATTGTTGTTCTTACTGTAAAAATTTTTGCATATTTCAAAATGAGTAAGGGAAAGAAATTGCTTATTATTAGTAAGCCACACTGGGGGCCATGATAGACAAGGAGGAGAGAGTACCAATTATGTTCAGAAGTATATTTCAGAGCCGGAGAGAAGACAGACCTGAATAAAGTACTTCTACCAGCAGGTACGAAACTTCCCACTTAAGGAAGAGAAATGCAGAACTCTGAGAACATAAAACAAGAAACAATCATTAGAGAAGAATTTTTCTAGGTCTCTGAGGAAGGGGTATTTAATTTAGAGGCTAGACTATACATAAATCCGAGGATGCTAGAGATGGGCATAGAAGGGCAAGGTTCCAATCATAGGTTCTAAACTCTGTAAATAATCAAACCTGCCGTGCAGCTCACGGTGAACACAGAAGCTATGTCTGGCCAAGAGACAAGCTGGGGCCTGGTGTGGCCAGGATGCAGACATCTTCTGTGGAGCCTTGGCTTTATTTTATATGTAGTGGCATACTCATAGAGTGCTAAGGATAGGGGTGTGTTCAGATTTGCTTTTGTGGATTATTAATCTGGAGTGTGGATTGGGCAACCGTGACTATGTTGATGCATTAGGGGACTATTTCATCTCTATGGGAGATCAAGGGTGGTGGACTCTCATGAAATGTATAGGGCTCAATGGACAGTCTTTCTCATAACATTTGTGAAATCTGGCTGTTCAAGAGGTTAGCTAAATGACCCACCTTAAAACCCCATGTAGGACATTTAGCCAGGGAGAAAGATGGACCAGTGAGGAAAGGTAACTTGAGAAATATTAATTTTTAGATAGTTTATAGAAGTATCTTAATATTTGTGGATATTTTTCAGATAATTTTTTAGCTGTGCTTTAAGTTCTTATTTACATAACTTTTGATGAGGAATTAATGAAAGGAGATTTCTACCAGATGTCATGCTTATTAGCTTCATGTAACATTTGTATTATTAGCATATACTAATTATATAGCTGAAATTCTATAGCCGACTTCTCTATCAAATGATTGTAAGTTTATATCGCAGGCTGCAGTGTATGGCCATCGTGATTCAATAATTCTGTCAATTATTATGAAGAATATTATAGGATGTCCAAGATGTATGGTGAGGACATTACCAGCACAAATTTGAAGCGTAATATGATGAGCAAAAGATTTAAAAATAGATTTTGACTTATAGCTGAGACATTAGTAAAGATTTAAGAAAGATCAGAGAAACAGCTATTTTGTCATAGTAAGGATTTCTTCAAAAAGTAGATGGCTCTTAAGAAATGCACAATTCTAAAAGAATTTGGGCATCTTATCCTATAAGTGGGAAAAAAGAACAGAGGCTATATGCTTAAAACTATCTTCTTAGGACAAGTTTGAAATGTGAAATTTGAAAACTATACAGTACTGTGGAAGAGGTTCACTGTGCCCTGGACACTTATTGGTGTGACTGATGAGTGGGACAACACACTCATAGATAATTATATAAAGTCCCCAAGAGATGAAAGAATCCTTGTGCAGGATGATACAGTTCCTCAGTGCCGATGGGTAGAGCTGACCGAGTCCTGACTGTGCACGATCCACAGATCCCAAAGCTGTGGGGCCATGAAAGGCAATCTGCCTTGTGTTCTATATCCAAGAAAATGTGTAAAGTACTAGATGTGACCTTGGCAGGTATCCTGTATCCATGGGGTAGGGAAACCAAAGCCTAGTGTTCATGGGCAGGTCTTCTCCATACTAAGAAATGACATTCTCTGGGAAGTATAGGTAGAACCTGAAGCAGTTTTAAGTAGCTCTCTCATCTTGGGATGTGGATTTCTTGGCACTTCCTGTTCTTCAGAAGTGCATGTTAGCATTGGTTAAATCTAACCCTGCCTGGAAAAACTATCCTACTGACATATAAAGTGAGAATATTATTGTTCATCCTATCAACTGATAGAAGGACCTCCAGACTTCTTTCTAGGCTCCTCTGTTTGTTAGTTTATTTGTATGTACAAAAGAATATGTAGCATTTTGAGGGCAAACAGGACATTAGTTTGTGAAAAATATTTACTCAACATGGAGGAACTTCTGTTTCCTGTCCACATGGCAACTTAACACAGGGTTGCTGCCTTCTTTTGGAAAGTGAGCTCTGGGATAACTGCAGAGAGGTTGACAAATACATTTTAAGTAACATAAGAGGCCACTGATATCTTAATTTTTATGTTTTTTATTTTTAGTATTTTTCCAATATACATAGAAACCAAGACAATTTTTACCAAATTTTGGCTGCTAGTTACATTTAAGTCATCTCTTTCACCCGTACTGTAAAAATGTAAATATATACTTAAAGTGTTTTTAAAGCCTGGGATTTTAAATTCTAAACATCATTTCACTCATAAATACTTGTGAATGCTTTTCTGAAAAATGCTATTTTTTCATGTAAGTAAATACTACACACATGTCCAAAATGCTAATTCCTTAAGGCATTAAATATTAGTCTTATATTCAAATATCCCAAGCTGTCTAAATAAATACCCTTTTTACAGATTGTTTGCTTAAATAGAAGCCAAATATTACATTTAGTTATCATGTTCCTCAAATCCCATTTATTTTCCAGTAAGCTTTCAGCCTCCTGCTTCTTGTATAATTTATTTGAAAAAAAACCCACAAACCTGATGGTACAAAAGCTATTTCTTCTGAATTAATATATCCACTTTTGAAGGAAGGTTCATAGGATTCTGGAATCTTATGAAACTTACAGAAAACCCCTCTATCCCCAAGGTTCTGTAAGCAACGCTCGGGTTGGCTTTTTGGTGAAACAACTGCCCAAGTTACTTCCGCCCCTGTAAAGAATCCAGCTGCTTCACCAGGCTAGACTTGAGTTGAATCATCTTTGGTGTCTATCCCAGTGTGCTGTCTAGTGTCAGTAGGCTTTTGATAATATTTCCTAAGAAACTCAGGCAAGAGTTGGTTATTTTTGTGCATAGTGTTTTCTGCAACCCTGGAGGTGTATAGCAGTTTTGGAGGAGGAATTGGTGGTAGCCACTACAAAATCCCAGATGTCAGGGACCCAAGAGGTTCCCAGGACCCAACAGGAGGATATTAGCTGAAATACCCCAAAAGGGGAGAGAGAACCTGTAGAGAATGTATCCAGTAGATTGGCATGGCCCACGGTTGAGGGATGGGGCCACCTACCCATCTCAAAGACATTAATCCAGAATTCCTCTTCTCTAAAGGAAATGCAGGGACAAAAAGTGGAACAGAAACTGGAGAAAAGGCAATCCAGAGACTGTCCCACCTAGGGATCCATGCCATCTGCAGACAACATAGACATTATTGCTGATGCCAAGAAGCACTTACTGACAGAAGCCTGTCAGTTGTCACCTAAGAGCTCTGCCAAAGCCTGACCAATACAGATGTGGATAATTGCTTGCAACCAAACTTTGGACTGAGAGCAGGGACCACAATTGAGAAGTTAGGGCATGGACTAAAGGTGCTGAAGGGGTTTGCAGCCCCATAGGAAGAACAACAGTATCAACCAACCTGACCCTCCAAAACTCCCAGGGACTAAACCATGAGCCAAAGAGTAAACACAGGGAGAGCCATGGCTCCAGCTGGATAAGTAGCAGAGGATGGCCTTAACTGACATCAGCGGGAGGAGAGCCTATTGGTCCTGTGGAGGCTCGATGACCCAGGGTAGGAGATGGTAGGGCGCTAAGGCAGGTATGAGTGGGAAGGTGGGGGAGCTTCCCCCATAGAGGCAGGGGAAGAGGAAAGGGAATAGGGCTTTGTGGAGGGGAAACTGGGAAGAAGAACAACATTTGAAATGTAAATAAATAAAATGACCTATAAAACAGGGTTTTATATTCTTTCTTTTTGTGTGTAACATGTATGGTGTATGTATGTTTACATGAATGTTTTGGTACTCCCACCCATGTGTGTATATGGAAGCCAGAGGAATACTTTGGATATTTTTATTCTATCTGTGTCCATCTTATTCCCTTTAAACAGGGTCACTCACCAATTTTTTTCATTGTGGCTGGGCTGGCTGGCCAGGGACTCCCAGCATGCTCATGTCTCCACCCCCAGTGCTGAAGTCATGAACACATCCATTCAGAAAGCCCTAGCATTTTTAAGTGTGCTAGAGCTGCAAACTCAGGTGCTCAGCGTGGTCTAGCAAGTGCTCTTGTCCACTGAGCCATCCCACTAGCAGATCCCCACATTCTTGATTTGATGCATTGATTGTGCATGTTCTGATTTAATTCTTAGTCCCACTGCAGTGCTACCTGAAAACTAAGAGTTGTGTCAGGCAGGAGACACTATTGAATCCATGTTCCATTTTTCTCTAGACAGTTGGAGCTGTCAACTTCTCCCCATAGTCTAGCTGCTCATGTGCAGTGCAGCTCAGCTAGATCTGTACTGCTAGCTTCTAGCTTGACAGCAGTTACTGGATATGTGCTTTTCTCACCTAGTTTCACCATGAATAATTTTCATACTGAAGTTGGTGATGATCCAGTTGCTCACCATTGGCTAGTATCAGTCCCTTTAGGTTGCTTTCTGCATCCCTTTGATGTATTTCCATTTATAATAGTTGTTTTCCTTGTTTGGGGAGGCACACTAAAAATGTTTCTGTTCTTGTGGCTTTTTATGCTAGAAATAGGAGCAGCTATTTCTCCTTATTGTTTTCGTACAAGTTAGAATGTTGTACCAACCCTGATAACTTACATGTTCAAGTTACTTTAAAACTTTCCATTTTATAAAAAATATGGGAGCTCAATTTAAATGTTTCTTAAGTTTTAATAACATGGTCAGGATTGGCATTATGAACTATCATTGTGATCAGAATAATAATTTTGAATGTTGTTGCTTTATAACAGTAATGCATATTGCTACATTTCTCTCAAAGATTACTCCAGTTTATAAAATTATTCTGTTAGCCTGTCAACTTGATATTATTGTTAATGAGTAAGAGCAAAAGACATGAGTACTATCTTACTTTTTATTTGCCATTAACTGTTTACTAATATGAATGATTTTTTTCTGTTGGAGCTGAGACACATTCTTTAGTTAATTGTAATTCTTATTATGCATCTGTGCAGGTGTCTGTCACACCTGTCCACCCTCTACCTCCATCCATCTGCCACCGTGTTCATCATCCGTCTGCATCCAGCTGTACATTGACTCCCATGTGTCTCCATACACAAGTTCCATTCTCTCAGTGTTACACTATGGTTTATAGATATATTTCACTCAAACATATCTCCCCCAATTACTCATATGTATATATTCATTATGTTATATGTTTTATTCTATTTTTCATGTGGCTCATTAAACATTCAAAGACTGAGCTATGTTATTAGTATAGTAAATCCTTTGTTCTTAGGGCTGCAATTTCTCAGCGGTATGTCATGCTGCCTATTCCTGCCCGTGATTGATTTTCAGAACCAATTTCTCACCAACTGCACATAAATGGTACAAATGACATGCTCATTCATAGTATATACAGGTCTTTGTGTGAAAATTCCCTGTAGTTCTAATTGTGTGCTGGTAGTTACTTAATTAAATGATGCCACGTGTTTGTTTTGTTTTGTTCTGTAAGGAATATAGATAAGATATGCAGACAGATATCCTTAGCAACCCTCAGTGTTGTAACTTGCCATGCTCAAATGTGTATTATCTCACTGCTTTAATTTCTATGTTCTAAGTAACAATGCATTTCCCAGCCTTTGCCATATGTTTTATGTGTGTGAATTTAAGTGCTTCTTCATGTCCATTGTTTTTTAAAAATAATTTTTGAAAGAATATTACTTCTCCCAATGTTCTCCAGCTCTACTACATTAGTTTACAGATATTTATATATACTGTTTTTATGATGTGTAACCTTAGATTCTCAAACACATCCACCAGTTTATCAAGTTCCACAAGCCTTATTTTCTATATCTCTTATAGCCTTTTCTTAAGCTCATTCCTAGTATAACTTATTATGTATGCTAAATATTGAGGAAGTGTTATATACTAATAGTTCCTCAAAAATAGCTTTAGTAAGGGATCCTGTTAGCTATCTTCTGAATCCAAAAAAGGAAAACCTGTTTTTCCTGGGGCAAGTACTGATATAGGCAACAGGGTTTACAACAAGGATTCTGTTGTCTCTGGACAATCACTTGAAACGTCTGTACGGCAATAGGATGGGTTGCCAGTGCTTTAAAGGTGAAGGCATAGGAAAGGATCCACTGAACACAGTGCTCACCTAGTTTCAATTTAACGAGTCTTCTCATTGTTTGCTGCTTCAAGTCCCAAGCTTTCAGCAGCACCTCCTCCTAGAGCAGCTTTTAAATGAGCTTGAGTTTGTCTGTGTGATAAATTCCCCCCTACAGTTATCCCAGAGCTAACTTTCCAAAAGAAGACAGAAACCCTGTGTTAAGTTGCCATATGGACAGGAACCAGAAGTTCCTTCCATGTTGAGTAAATATTTTCCACAAACTGATGTCCTGTTTTGTAAGGCATCTGTTCGTTCTTTTGCCTATTTATCCTCCAGGGTCTGATTTATACAAGCTCTACTATGGATATTGTCACATTTCATCCCATTTTTACGTAAGAAATTGTAATGTGGATTTTAAAATCACCTCACTTGTGTTTGTCCTTTGGAAACTGCTAATGAATTAGGAAACATTAACCCTTCAATTATTATATCATTTTTGTGATATTCAGAAAATATGACATATATATATATATATATATATATATATACATATACATGTATACATACACATATATGTCTATGTTCATCATAAGCCCCAGAAACTAATAACAGGGCAATACATCCAAACACTGAAGTGATAATTATAAAAAAATTAAAGATTAAAATAAGAACTTATTGAAAGAACAAAAATCTTGGATTTGGAATGTGTTCAGATATAGGCTCACGTCTTATATAATATAAGGTATGATATAATATCATTTAACACCTAGGCTCATGTTCAAACCTTGTTTCTTCAGTTGGCTCTTTTTAGTAGAACATATTTCGTCATGGTAGAATGCCTTGAAGGGAATTATTTGAATACAGTCCTTTCTTCTCTTCTCTCTCTCTTTTTATTTTCTCATAATTATGTGATTGGTTTTACTGTGCCAAATAATTCCCAATATGGTAAGTTGCTTCATCACATCACTCCAAACAATAGTGCCACCCAACCACTTATCTCTTTATGAGTTGACCATTTTAGGTGTTTGTTATAGTGACAGAAAGTCGACTATAACACTATAATCCAGGATCTATGCTGGTATTTTAAATCCATTTAAAAGTTATTACTAGGTGGGTTTACATATCATTTAGCCTTTCTGAATCTCAGGGAGGGGGGAACTGGGAAAGGCAAAATCATTTGGAATGTAAACAAAGAATGTAGAAAATAAAAAAATCTGCTAAATGATCATGATGATATAATTGAAAGTAGATTATTTTAAGATTTTTTTATACTTTAAATTTGAGAAGAATCTCATATCTAAATTACAAGACAAAAAGAAATAAGTCAAAAGGAGATTATTAACTACTTGAGGAAGTGGAGCTAAAAAGAATTTTAAATTATTTTGCATTTATCTTGTGAAGAACTGTAGACTACCTAGGAAGAATAAGAAACAACGCGCAAGTTGTTCTGATTCACAAGTGGAAGAAAATGATAGAACAATACGTCGATGCTTTCAATGCTTTTAGTTTCAGACAGTTTATTCAAATACCACTCTCATTTCCATGGTAACATTCAGGATTGAAGAAATTCATATACAGACATTGCTCTCATAGTTGGTTAATACTGATGTTGTTTAAAGTTTTCATTGGTAAAAATAGTAAAACAAGCATCAATGTCTTTGTACAGTTAAAATGTTTAGCTACTAGAAACAGAAACTCAAGTGTTTAAATGGATAAACATTCATTTTATTAGACATGCAACAATTTGTAGGTTTACAATAGTGGGAAGATTGTCTTGGCTCCACTCAGCATTTCAGAGGTGAGACAAACCCTCCATCCCCATGTCTGCGTAGACTGTACCATCCTCTGCTCTGTCTCTTTCAGCTTACCACCTTGGTTAGGTTCTAAGCAACTGGATGTAAGCAATCAGTTAAGAAGGAGATATTCTTCCACTTGGGGATATGCTATAGAGGTCACACAAGCTATTCCTCTCTTCTCCAGAGAGCATCTCAGTCAAAACTCTGCTATTAAGGTAGGCATGGTGGGTACATACCTTTATTCTCAGCTCTCAAGAGCTGGAGGCTGGAGGATTACAAATTTGTTGCCAGTCAAAGCTATAAAAATGTTGACGGACTGTCTCAAAAATTTATTATTGTTATCAATAGTAATGGAATTTTCAAGTGCATTAATAGGCAGCTGATATTAGCATTTTCTGAAAATTAGTTCTGTGTGTATTGTATTCCATTTCTTTTCAAATCCCAAAGTGTTAATTTATTTCTTTGATTTTGACATCACACCCAGAACTGGGCAATGAACTTGAGGGCCAACATTTACTTGGCTACCACTTTACCACTGGATTGTGTTACCAGCTATATTCATTCACTTTCATTTCTGTTCCCTTTGTTTTCTTTTAGGTTTAGACAGTTTTGCTAAGTACCCAAAATATCATCAACCTCACTTTGTAGCTCAGGTCTCAGCATCCTAAGCAATGGGATCACAGGCGTATCCCACCATGCCCAGCTGTATCTCTTTTATCTGTCTATAATTGGACTATTATGTTGTTTTAACTACACAATTACAACATTGTCAACTGAATATGAAGCTCTGAAAGAACTTTGCACGAACCACTCAAAACTATTTATAAAAAACATGAAGTGGTCATTCAGATTTGGCTTCACAAGCTGCAGGGTAGCCCCACAATGTGACTTTTTAACAAAAGCATAGCTAGGCTACGATTACTTGATAGAATGAGAAAGATACAGTCAAAGAAGCAGAAAAAAACCACATCTCAATAACAGCACACATTTGATTATTTGTTGAGTGCCTACAATGTTTTGTGACGATCGGTGGGATACTACCGTTTAAATAGTGAGCTCGCGCTGCTTTGGGTTGCCTGGATAGAGTGCAGCAAGGAATAACTAACACAAATAAGTGTGAGAGCAGGATTAATTGCTGTGAAGAAAGTTAAGTGGGGCCATGAGATTGAAAACTAGACATACTCAGCCAGGGGAAGAGACCAGAGAAGTGAGAATTTAGCTGGGAGCTGCAAGATGGCTGCTTTGCAGAGCAGGCAACTTCAGGAGCCTTCTGAATGCTCTTCTTTTTAGTCCCTTTCTCCCCGCTCTACTTTCTACTCCCCTTTCTTCTCTATCTTAATTCTCCCTTCTATTTCCCCCTTTTCTTTTTTCCCTACCCTGTACTCTCATTTCATTCTTCTATGAATCTTTCCTGGTCAAACTACTTTTCCTGTACAGACATGAATCAACACACACACACAGTTATCACACAACACTGACAACAGATCAAAGAAATGATCCCATCAACCTGTAGCTTAGTGGACCCGTGAGTTTTCTAGGATTGCAGCGGCATGGATCAGGGGTTATGCACAGTAACAAGGGGACTCACAGACAGGTCCATCACCAAAACGTTCTCCTGTGCTCAAGTGATGACTGCATCCTAAGGCTCCCTGCATAGCGTGTAGGGAGCTCTGCCCATCCTACAGTCTTTCCTCTGCAGAAATAATTACTGCTCATAAAACTTTGTATAAGGATCTCCTGAAGCCTGTAAACTTCATGGGCTTTCTGAACCTTGTAAGTTCATTTCCTTCCAGGGCCTTATATGCCAGCCTCCTGCTTCCTGGAGAGAATGGAATTCATTCTGCAGCATCCTTCCATCCTTCCTTCCTCTTCTTTATGCCTCTCTCTTTGCTTTATTCCATTTCTTTTCCCCTCTTTCCCTCTTGAGATACTTTGTAGGTATATGAGATTGAGACTTAAACAGTCTTAGGTAATTATTAGGGAATTAACTTGATTATAATAAGTCCAAGATTTTTAAACTGATTGTATAAAGTTTATGTCATGTATAGATTTTGAAAAATATTGAAAAGTATCATTAGGAACTGGGAACTGGGGTAGAATTAACACATAAGGAGTCGGTTTTTAAACAATTATTTTCTCCAGTTGGTTTTTACTCGTGTTTCCATCTTTGTTATTAGTAATGGATAGAATTTTGCAGTTCAATATAAATGTCCATATTCATTACTCTCATATAGCCTAACAAAAGATTTCCATTTTCTTCCCAACTTTTCCTGTCTCCATTAATGGTGGGGCAGGTTTAGAGAGCTCCAGTTTGATCAGGGTTTTATGAAGTTGTCTCTCATTCTTCTACCAGAAGATTATCCTATTTCTGGTGAATTTGCTATGTACACCTTTCTTTGGAATCTACCAACAGGACTTTGGACTCCTCTAAATGCTATTTCCAGGTTGAGAGAAAAATGGAAGCTCTTTCAGATCCATTTATTTGACTTGGTCATGCATCCATTTCTATCTGATGACTAAGGCATCCTGTTTGATACAATGTCACAATAAGTTCCGGGGGCACCTCACATGTAGTTTTTGAGGTTATGTCCAGTTAGAGAAGCAAAAATTTTCTTATTCTGAAATTCTGTCAATCTATTTGAGTATTTTTGTAGTCATTATTTTTTCCCCTTTAGCCTTTCACATGTAACTGTCACACTGCACTAAAGAGCTATGTGTGACAGAGCTTAAGTCTCTGACTCACTCTTGTTCTTCTAAGGCAAAGATATCTGTCTTTTGAAAACACTTTTTATTAATTTTTTCACGCAATATATTTTGATCATTTTTTTCCTCTCCAATCTCCTTAGACATCCAACTGCATGTTCACTCTTTGTCTCTTAAGAAACAACCAAACAGCCGAGCAGTGGTGGCGCACACCTTTAGTCCCAGCACTTGGGAGGCAGAGACAGGCAGATTTCTGAGTTTGAGGCCAGCCTGGTCTACAGAATGAGTTCCAGGACAGCCAGGGCTATACAGAGAAACCCTGTCTTAAAAAAGCAAAAAACTGAAAAACAACCAAACAAAAAACAAAAATCAAAAGAAAGAAAGCCCAATAAGATTAACTACTATGCCCAAACAAAACAAACAAAAAGTAAAAAATGAAAACAAACAAACAAACAAACAAACAAACAGAAAACCATGGAGTTAATTTCATGTTGGTCAACTACTCCTGGGCACATGGTGTTCCAGGGAAGACAGTCCGGTAGAGAAAAGTGAGTTTCTTAGGAAGTATCATTGTAAATAGCTTCGGGGTTACTGATAGGACTTTGCGTCCACTTCCCCCACCTCAGTTCTGGGATCCAGTATGACTTGAATGTATGCTGGTTCTGTGCATGCTGCCCCAGTCCCTGTGAATTGACTCTATCAGTATTGATGGTAGCAGAGAAGTGTCTTGAGTTATTTGGGAAACTAAAACTGTAGTCAAGGAAATTATCTCAGGATTTTTGTTTAAACTACTAGAAACTGGAAAGACAGATATATCAGGACCAGAGTGTCCATGGAGGGTCTGGCGAGATGGTTCAGTGGTTATGAGCATTTACTCCTCTTGCAGAGAACCTAGATTTGGTTCCTAGCACCCATATGGTGGCTCTCAACTGTCTAAAATACTGGTTCCAAGTAATGCAATGCCTCCATTGGCCATAACACTACATGCCTGTGGCTTACTGTTGGGGAATACACTCTGGGTACCATGTAATGATGGCCTCTTTATTATTTAAATGTTGGTTTTTGTGCTGGCACAGAGCTGAAGACTTTGCTATTGCTATTTTTATGGACCATCACCAGCCTTAGTAGTTTTGAAACACCGCTTTCCATCGCCTTCTGATTGGTTTAATGAACAGCTAATGGGCTATAGATGAGGCAGGAGAGGGAAGACAGACAGAGGTAGGAACACTCAGGAAGAATCTAGAATGGGATATTTGCCAGCCAGACACAGAGAGTGTAAAATAGAGTGGGACTGAGTGAGCGGTAACTGGTGTGTGGCAAATGTGGAGTAGAATAAACAGGTTAGTTAAGTTATACAAGCTAGTTGGGAAGTAGTCTAAGCTAAGGCCTAAGCTTTCACAAGGAAATATAAGTACCTGAGTTATTACTCAAAGATAGCAGGTCAGAGACAGTCTGAGAATAGTGCACTTCTGTACACTGAGAGAAAACACACACACACATACACACACACACACACACACACACACACACCTCACCACATCACACCTCCCACTGCGCCCCCCACATACATACATACAATAAGTAAGTAAATAAATAAATGATAAAAAAAAATCCTGAAGTGAGAAGGAGCTAATCAAAGGCTGGGAATGGGTAAGGGCAGCAGGCTTCATAGGGAGAGTGGCTGGGGATATGTTGACAGATTGATTTAAGAACCTTCTGAATGTGTGAAGATTTTTTTCATTTTTTATTGGTTATTTTATTTATTTACATTTCAAATGTTATCCCTTCCCCAGTTTCCCCTTCATAAGTGTCCTATCCTCTCCTTACCCCCTTGCCTCTATGAGGGTGCTCCCTCACCCATCCACCCACCCTGCCTCAGTGGCCTAGTGTTCCCCTATCCTGGGTCATCAAGCCTTCACTGGACCAAGGGGCTCCCCTCCCAGTGATTCCAGATAAGGCAATCTTCTGCTACATATCCAGCTGGAACTATGGGTATGCACGCCATGGTGATTTAGTCCCCGAGAGTAAGCTTTCAGGGGTCTTGTTTGTTGATGTTGTTGTTCTTCCTACAAGGTTTCAAGCCCCTTCAGCTCCTACAGTCCTTGCCCCAACTTCTCCATTGGGGTTCCTGTGCTCAATTCAATGTTTGGCTATATACATTCGCATTTGTATTGGTCCGGATCAGGCATAGCCTCTCAGGGGACAGCTATACCAGGCTCCTGTCAGTAAGCTCTTGGCATCAGCAATAGTGTCTTTGCTTTTTGTCAGCAGATGAGATAGATCCCTAGGTGGGGCAGTCTCTGAATGGCCTTTCCTTCAGTCTCTGCTCTACTCTTTGTCCCCGCATTTCTGTTAGACAGGGAGAATTCTGGATTAATATTTTTGAGGCGGGTGGGTGGCCCCATCCCTCAACTGGGGGCCATGCCTATCCACTGGATATGTTCTCTCCAGGTTCTTTTTTTCAGAAATATTCTTTATTTACATTTCTTTTTTTAATTTAATTTTTATTTTCTATATTCTATGTTTACATTCCAAAGGCTTTCCCCTTTCCCAGTTCCCCACCCCCACCCCACCATATATCCCATAATTCCTCCCCCCCCCAGCTATTCCCCAATCATTGCCCCCCGCCACGATTTCTCTGTTCTGGGTCTACAATACTGGATCCAATCTTTACAGGCCCAGGGTCCTCTCCTTTCTTCTTCTAGGGAGTCATTTGACTTGCTAATTGTGCCTTGAGTATTTAGGGCTTCTGGGCTCATTAATATCCACTTACCAGTGATTGCATTTCATGTGTATTCGTTTGTGATTGGGTTAGCTCACTTAGGATGATATTTTCCAGATCTAACCATTTACCTACAAATTGAATGAGTTCATTATTTTTAATTGCTGAGTAGTACTCCATTGTATAAATATACCACATTTTCTGTATCCATTCCTCTTTTGAGGGATATCTGGGCTCCTTCCAATTTCTGGCTATTATAAACAAGGCTGCTATAAACATAGTGGAGCATGTGTCTTTATTGTATGCAGGGGAATCCTTTGGGTATATGCCCAGGAGTGGTATGCCAGGGTCCTCTGGAAGTGACATGCCCAATTTTCTGAGGAACCGCACATCCGACAGAGGGCTAATATCCAATATATACAAAGAACTCAAGAAGTTAGACCCCAAAGAATCAAATAACCCTATCAAAAATGGGGTACAGAGCTAAACAAAGAATTTTCACCAGAAGAAATTCGGATGGCCGAGAAACACCTTAAGAGATGTTCAACATCATTAGTCATCAGGGAAATGCAAATCAAAACAACCCTGAGATTCAACCTCACACCAGTCAGAATGGCTAAGATTAAAAACTCAAGAGACAACAGGTGCTGGCAAGGATGTGGAGAAAGAGGAACACTCTTCCACTGTTGGTGGGATTGCAAAATGGTAAAACCTCTCTGGAAATCAGTTTGGCGGTTCCTCAGAAAATTGGGCATGTCACTTTATTTACATTTCAAATGATATCCCCTTTCCTAGATTCCCCTTCCCGAAAGTCTCATAAGCCCTCTTCCCTCCCCCTGTTCCCCAATAACCCTCTTCCTGTTTGTTTCCCTATTCTGGTATTTCCCTACATTGCTTTGTTGGGTATTTTGGCTAAAGTCCTCCATGTTGAGTCCTAGGAACCTCTTGTGTTCCTGGCATCTGGGACTTTCTAGTGGCTAGCCCCATTTCCCGCCCCCAACTGTTACACACCTACTTTTAAATTCTTGACCCTCTATAATTCTTCCCCATCTCCTCCCATATCTAAACTGGCCCTCATTTTTCTTTGCCCCTCCTCTCCCTCCCAGATCCCTCTCTTCCTCTACTTCCCAGAAATTATTCTCTCCTCCCCTATTGAGTACGACTGTAGCATCCACATTTTGGTGTAATCTTCTTTCTTCTTGGGTGTCCTATGGTCTGTGAGTTGTATGGTGGGTATTCTGAGCTTCCTTTTGGCTAATATCTACTTATTAATGAATACATACCACACGTGTTCATTTGTGACTGGGTTACCTCACTCAGGATAATAATTTCAAGTACCATTCATTTGCCTGCAAATTTCATAAAATCATTCTTTTATAATTAATAGCTGAGAAGTAGTCTATTGTGTAAATGTACCACATTTTCTGAATCCCTTCTTCTGTTGAGGGACATCTGGAATTTTTCTAGCTTCTGGTTATTATAAATTAGACTGTTATGAACATAGTGGAGCATGTGTCCTTGTTATATATTGGAGCATCTTTTGGGTATATGCCCAGGAGTGGTTTAGCTGGGTTCTCAGGTAGAACTATTTTCAATTTTCTGAAGAACCACCAGACTGATTTCCAGGTGTTTGTACTAGAATGCAATCCCACCAGCAATGGATGAGTGTTCCTCTTTCTCTACATCCTTGCCAGCATCTGTTGTCACCCGAGTTTTTGATATTATCCATTAATAAGAACATTTTTATGTTAATGTAAGAAATATTTTCTTTTAATTTTTATAGTTAAAGCAAATGAAAACAGAATCACTACCATCACCATCAATATCTAATTCATTTCTATGGGTATTTGGTGGCATTTGCTTTTATATGGGAAGCATAGAATAACTGGTGATGTAGGAATCTGCAGAAGATAAGCATTGGCTGGGTACAAGGGGCTTTATACATTAAGGATAACCATGGTAGATATATGTTTTCCACTTTGCCGGTTTCACACTGTTACCCCTGATCATAACAAATAGGAGGCAACCACTCCTGACTCCAGATTGCACGATGATCTTACAGATTGCCAGTCATCTATCGTTTTTTTTTTTTTTTTTTTTTTTTTTTAGATTTTTAGTATCTGGTGATAAACTAGGAGGACATCCAAGGGTAGAAGATGACAAATAGAGGGGCCACATTTCTTCATGCCATTGTGTTCTGAACTGTGACCCTTTCCTTCACATTGACATGGTTAGGGACTGTAGAACCGGCCATGAGATGGCATGTGGTTATCAGTGGGGTAAGGGCAGGAATTGCAGTCTGATAGAGTCATTTGTTCAACTGAGTTTGCTTCTTTTACCTTTTTTTTGTTTTGTCTGTAAAAGTAGGATATTGGAATTGGTTTTCTGTCTCCTGTGAGGTACTCGCAGGCTCTGGAACAATGCACTACCTCAGCAGAAACCCCGGCATTTGCTGTGCTGGTGGAAGAGCGTACTTCATTGTCTCTAGTGAGGGGATGCTTTGAAAGAAGTCTAATGAGATTGCTTGTCAATATTTTTTACTTCCTGAGTTCCTAAAGAATGGTTAGTGTGAATTTAAACAACAAATTAAAATTGTTTGAAAATGCCAGAGCTACTATGCTTGCATTTAATGAGGACAAATTTTAAAAGAATGAGAGAAAAGTCAAAATACAATGTTTTCAAGTTTCAGGTAATTTTCTTTAAAAAGGAAAGTATTGTAAAATTTAGATAGTAATGCACAAAATATCAGCAGTTTAGAAACATCCCGGATGTCCCTGAACAGAAGAATGGATACAGAAAATGTGATACACTTATACAATGGAGTACTTTCCAGCTATTAAAAATATCGACTTCATGAAATTGGCAGGCAAATGAATGGTACTAGAAAATATCATCCCAAGTGAGGCAACCCAGATTCAAAAGGACACCCATGGTATATATTCACTGATAAGTGTATATTAGCCCCATAGCTTAGAATACCCATGATACAACCATGTAAAGCTTAACCAGAAGGAAGACCGAAATGTGGATGCTTCAATCCTATTTAGAAGGGGGAATAAAATAATCACAGGAGGTGGAGGAAGGGAGGGAACCAGGAGGGAGAGAGGAGGTGGAGGGAAAAAAAGAGGGCAGGATCAGGTATGGGAAGAGACAGGAGAGAAATCCAGAGGGTCAACAAAATGAATGCCATTAATTCTTAGTGGACTATCTCTGTCTCTCTGTGTTTCCTTCTTGCCATTTTTAAAAATTGTAAACTGAATACTAAAAATGTTGGTGATTCATTTAGCACTTATTTTGTAAATGAAGACTCTGCCTGGCCATGCAGCTATTCTGTAAGGTACCTTTGTGTTGCTTCTGATATTGAATATACCCCCACACTCTTTAAGGAATGGACAGTGAGGACACTCTGGGAGACTTACTGTGTCACACACGTATCCAACTTCATTGAGTCACCTTTGAACATAAGCACAGCATACAGAATCAAAGGATCATATTTTCATAATTAACATTTCTTTGATATAAAATCAAGTGATCAAAAACTACATAGTCCATTAATGTCCTGTCATTTTTACTGAATTTTAAAAAAAAAATTAAGACTGCATTTTATTTCATTGTCAACCATTGCCTTTTGGCTTCCTTCCTGGCTGATCCAGTCTCATCTGGGGAAGAACATCTCACTTGGAAGCTGGCCAGGTACACAGCTTGGACTACAGAGCTTCTTTCATCTTTCCAGGAAGCTGCCAACTGACATGTCTTAGTTTGCATTTCTGGAGCACATCAGCAGGAATGTGTGCCTTTGTGTTCAAATAAAAAATGTTGGCACAGTTAGGGTATATAATGTGCTCTAGGGCCAAAAAAGTAAAAGCATGCCAGAATTTTATTTAGCATCTCATATACTTATATAGAAAGCTTGGTCATTCTGTAAGTACAGTATACTTCATACAAACTTTTCTTTTGTTTGAGGTACAATGGAGATTATAACACACACACACACACACACACACACACACACACAGAGTCAGCTACTGTTATAATTTAGTGTCTGTGTCTCTAAAATGTCTTTTAATGGACATTGTCCCAAATTGTAAATTCTTAACTTTTTGTTCAATGTCTAGTTATTAATTAAACATTTTACATAAATAAACAGATATCCTATCAAATTAATGAACATGTAACATAGACATTTAAAAATTGATCCAGAAAGACATGCATGGTATGTACTCACTTATATGTGGACATTAGCTATAAAGTACAGGATAACCACGCTACAATCCACAGACCTAAAGAAGCTAAGTAACAAAGAGGGTTCAAGGGAGGATGCTTGAATCTCATTTAGAAGGGAAAATAAAATAGACATTGGAGTTGGATGGAGGGAAGGAAGTGTGTAGGAGAGGGGATGAGGAGGGGATGCAGATTATGTGTGGTGTGTGGGAGTGCAGGAGAGGGCTGGGAGCTAGAACTGAAATCACAGGGGGCATCTCTGCAACTAGCCAGATGCCTGGGACAGGGTAGGCTCCTGGGAGTCTGGGGGCAGGGCTAGCTAAGACTCCTAGCAGTGGGGTATAGAGCCTGAAATGGCTACTGAAGCAGCCATTTCCTGTAGCTAGGAGGGCTTCCAGGGGAGGAAGGTAGACACTAACCTACCTACAAAACCTTCAACTCAAAATTTGTCCTGCCTACAAGCTGTTCAGGAATAAAGATGGAGTAGATTTTGAGGGAACAGCCAACCAATAACTAACCCATAATTGAGACCCATCGCATGCGAGAAAGCCAACCTCTGATACTATTAGTGATACTGTGAATAGTATCTAGAATTTAATAGAAAATCATGTTAAATGCCTGTAGGGATATTGGTTTATTCACACCATCAAAAAATCCAAACAGAACAAAAGTTAGGGATTTGCTGAGACATTTAAGACAAAGTTCATGTCTCACTCAGATATTCCTTTAAGGGCCCCTAGTCCTTTATGCTCCTCCCCATCCATCCCTGTTTAAATTTGAGTAATCAATTCATAGCTATATCTGATTTGTTAGTGTAGGCATTAAAAGTCACACCATTTTTTATTAAGCAAAAAAATATTAGTGCTGAAATGTTATTTTCTCAACCTTCATAAAATGAGTGTTTAAAGACAAATTTGTATATTTATTAAGAACAGAGCCTGACCAGAAAAATGGTACCAGTGTTTTATGTAAGATAAAAATAAAGTAATGATAATAATTGAAGAGAATTAAGGTAAAAAATTTCAAAGCTGGGATGTGCTTAGCTATAAAACAGGTCAACTGTAGTCTTATTCATGTAATTCAGATGGGAAAGCCAAAAGATGTTTAAGACTCTGATAACAAAAATTAAAAAGGATTAAAATTAAACTATGGCAATAATGAGAGGAATTCAAAGAAAATGATTACTGGGCTACAGGACTAGTTTTTCTACCCAGAATGTTCTTTACTCTTTTCCTCAATTATTACCCATTTACCCCTGCAAGTTCACTACTTAACATCCTAAGGAAGATGAGATCCTGTACAACTCTCATAAACTCAGTGCTATGAAGGCAGTAAATGTGATTGCAATTCATTTTTTTTTTCTGGCCATTTTCTTTTCCTTTTGAGACCCTATATGATATTGCCATGTTCTTTTGAAAAATATATTTCAAAATGAAAAGATTCAAATATATATCACTATATTTGTCATTTCCAATCTCTCCTTCTTTGCTCAACTGTATGCATGACCCCTTGATTCCTTTCCAATTTATAACCTATTCTTCAATTATTGTTGTTACATATACATGTAAGTATACACAAGCACATATTTGTATTTGTATATACATATGCATAGTATATATGTATGCATATATAAATAAATAATAAACTATATGTATACTCATATGTGTAAATATATAAATACATTTATATAATGTTTATAAATTTAGTTTATGTGAATATAAATACACATACATAAATATCAATATAAAATAAATATATACACATAGCAATACAGACATATATGTAACTTCACAGATCTTTCATTTTAATAATTTTTAATTTATTTATTTTTATTGTTTAATCCTTTTTTATATAGTCCAGACTTCAGATTTTTTTATTTTTATACCATGCCTTCAAACATTTGATTTTCCATCTGAATAACATGAATGAGGAGGCTATAGCTGACTTACTTTGCAGCTAAGCATAGCATAGCTTTGAAAAATTTCACCGTTAGCATTTTTCAATTATGTAATCTTAACTCTACTTAGTTTCTTGTACAACCTGCTGAGTGCATTTCCTGTTGTTAATATAAATACATGCATAGGGCTGACCCATTGGGGTTGCAGAGCCAATTAGAGGTTTATCCCTGGAGAAGACTAATTCTCCCTCTCTTCTTGCTCTTCATCTAGGGAATAGAGCCTTGTGAGATTTACCCCATTCTTATTGAGATACCATCTAGTGTTGTCATTGTTCAGGTCTTGTTGAGAAGCCTTGGGTACAGTTTCTCTGTCATCCACAGAAGACAGTATTTCATAGCATGTGCCCTAGTCCTCTGCCCTTTACAGTTTTCCTGTCCCTTCTTCTATGTTATTCCTGAATCCTCAGGTGCATGGGTTTTGTTACAGATGTATTCACCAGTTGTGGATTTCTGTGGTTTTCTCCATCTGCTATAAAAAGATAACTTCATTGATGCCAGTGAGTTACTCTTTATCTGTGGATATAAGAAAATAATCCTAATAGAAAAGCAGATAACAGAAAATGAATTTATGTGATATAAACACAAATAAGAAAAATAGAAGCACAACCCCTTATTGTATACTAAATTTTCATTTGCAGTTTGGTTCCTTCTGACCTACTACCAATCACTGACTTTAGTGATCTTGGTCCAGGCAACACATATATTTTAACAATTGTATGCTATTAAAAAGTTTATTTGAGTAGTGTGTATTGATGATGTGCCTGTAACTTGGAGATTGAAGGAGAGAAATCATGAGTTTGAGGCCAGCCTGTGCTGCATAGAGACCCTGTGTACACAAGAAAGAAAACAAGGTTCCTTTGATGGTGGTGGGCATTTTCACTAGTTCACACAATCAGAATGGCAGGGAATCCACTGGACACACTTTTGCCTTCTCAGTCAGAATAAAGTTATACTTTTTTCCTTGTGTTTCCATACTGTTTTCCTTGTGTCTATTTTTCTGCCCTGAACAAAATAGTTAAGAAAAAAACAAGCGGCACAGAAAGCTCAGCTGCGGGTGCAGACTAGCAGCCGGGACCAGCTCTCCGAGCGGACTAGCAGCGAGGGGCCACCGGGCCGCCTCGGGGCACAGCTCGGCACTCTAGCAGCTGGAGTCAGGGGCCTGGATTCAGAGCGAGCATAGTCCAGCACAGACAACGCAGCCAGAAAGGAGCAGCAGAGCCGGGTACGAGCAGCTCAGCCAAGGACACGCGGTGCTTTCAGCAGGGGCAGCCATCTTACCCCAGACCCCCGCGCGCAAACAGCGGGCACACTGGACGCAGTGAGCGGCTGGAATCAGGTGCGTGGCCAGAGTTATAGCTTAGCTTAGCTCTGCAGGAGATCTGGGCACAGAAAGCTCAGCTGCGGGTGCAGACTAGCAGCTGGGACCAGCTCTCCGAGCGGACTAGCAGCGAGGGGCCACTGGGCCGCCTCGGGGCACAGCTCGGCACTCTAGCAGCTGGAGTCAGGGGCCTGGACTCAGAGCGTGCATAGTCCAGCACAGACAACACAGCCAGAAGGGAGCAGCAGAGCCGGGTACGAGCAGCTCAGCCAAGGACACGCTGTGCTTTCAGCAGGGGCAGCCATCTTGCCCCAGACCCCCGCGTGCAAACAGCGGGCACACTGGACGCAGTGAGCGGCTGGAATCAGGTGCGTGGCCAGAGTTATAGCTTAGCTTAGCTCTGCAGGAGATCTGGGCACAGAAAGCTCAACTGCGGGTGCAGACTACCGCAGAGCTGAAAACATCCAGTGGAAAAAAGATAGCCTTTTCAACAGATGGTGCTGGTTCAACTGGAGGTCAACATGCAGAAGAATGAGAATTGATCCACTCTTATCTCCTTGCACTAAGCTCAACTCCAAGTGGATCAAAGACCTCCACATAAAACCAGACACACTAAAACTAATAGAAAAGAAACTGGGGAAGACCCTTGAGGACATTGGCTCAGGGGAAAAATTCCTGAACAGAACACCAATTGCTTATGCTCTAAGAGCAAGAATAGACAAATGGGACCTCATAAAACTACAAAGTTTCTGTAAGGCAAAAGACACTGTCAAAAGGATAAATCGACAACCAACAAATTGGGAAAAAATCTTCACCAACCCCACATCCGACAGAGGGCTAATCTCCAATGTATACAAAGAACTCAAGAGGTTAGACCCCAGAAAACCAAATAACCCTATCCAAAACTGGGGTACAGAGCTAAACAGAGACTTTTCACCTGAAGAAATTCGGATGGCTGAGAAACACCTTAAAAAATGTTCAACATCACTAGTCATTAGGGAAATGCAAATTAAAACAACCCTGAGATTTCACCTCACACCAGTCAGAATGGCTAAGATTAAAAACTCAGAAGACATCAGGTGTTGGCGAGGATGTGGAGAAAGAGGAACACTCCTCCACTGCTGGTGGGAATGCAAGCTGGTACAACCACTCTGGAAATCAGTATGGCGGTTCCTCAGAAAACTGGGCGTGATACTTCCGGAGGACCCAGCCATACCACTCCTGGGAATATACCCAGAAGATTCACCGGCATGCAATAAGGATACATGCTCCACTATGTTCATAGCAGCTTTATATATAATAGCCAGAAGCTGGAAAGAACCCAGATGTCCCTCAACAGAGGAATGGATACAAAAAATGTGGTATATATACACAATGGAGTACTATACAGCCATTAGAAACAATGAATTCATGAAATTCTTAGAGAAATGGATGGAGCTGGAGAATGTCATACTAAGTGAGGTGACCCATTCTCAAAAGAATACCCATGGTATACAGTCACTGATAAGTGGATATTAGCCTAGAAGCTTGGAACACCAAAGACACAAATCACATATCAAGTGATGTCTCACAAGAAGAAAGGAGTGGACACTGGTGCTAGAATGGACCAAAACATCATTGGGGGAGAGTACAAGAACAGTAAAGTGGGAGGGGGTGGATGCGGGAGCAGGGGGAGGGAAAAGGACATGTGGGACCTTTGGGGGTGGGGAACCAGAAAAAGGGAAATGAATTGTAAATATAGAATATATACAATAAAAAAAAATCAAAAAAAAAAAGAAAAAAAACAAGCAAGCTTGAACTTATTTAAAGGAAAATATGACTCTTTTAAATTAGTAATTTGCCAGTATTTGCCCTTGATATGGGAAACTTTTACTATTTCTGAAGTTAAAGTCAGAAAAGGATTAACAACAACAACAACAACAACAACAACAACAACAACTTTACTGAGAGGTAACCCCCCCATCACATATGAGTATTAAAGACAGCATTGAATGTGTCATTGTTAAATTACTAGTGAATATATAGTTTAGATTTGATGGTCTTTGAAACATAGTACTACTGTTTCTAATGGGATTTCAGGGCTATTTTGGTGTGTTTGTGACCACTAAGCTTGTTCTTTACTACAAAGGTATCACCTCTACACAATTGTACAGGACGTCACAGGAAATCAGAAGATGCACAGAGAGAACGGGCTGGTCTTCACGGAGGACACCTTACTCTCCTAGCTGTGATCACAGACAAGAAAGACAATCTAAGTACTCTGTAGATTTTTTGATGAATGTTTTATGTTTGGATTTAAACTTGAAATGTATGAGCAGAATGAAACAATCTTCACAATCAGAGTTGAGAAGTGTTACAATTGAATGGCCTTGTGCTGTAGCAATAAAATGACCAAGTGCAATGACTTTAATAAAATCATCTTTCAAAAAAAATAAAGAATAAGCATTTAGAAGAGATCGGGCCACATTCAGGGTGGTAGTATGCTTGCAGATAGGAGTCTAGCATAACTGTCTCTGAGAGGCTCCACCCAGCAGCCAATGGAAAGAGGTGCAGAGAGCCACAACCAAACATTAGATGAAGCTCAGGGAGCCTTGTGGAAGAGTTAGGGGGAAGGACTGAGGGACCCGAAGAGGACAGGTACTTTATTGAAAGACCAACTGAATCAACTAACCTGGACCCTTGAGGGCTCCCAGAGACTGAACCACCAACCAAAGAGTGATCATGGGCTGGATCTAGGACCCTAAACATGTAGCAGATGTGCAACTCAGCCTTCATGCGGTTCCCCTGACAACTGGAGTGGCTGCTGCCCCAGATTCTGTTGCCTGCCTGTAGAGTTTGTTCCCTTAACTGGGCTGCTTTGTCTGGCCTCAGTGGGAAAGCATGCTCCTACTCCTGAAGAGACTGTTGTGCCTGGGGTAAGGGCAGGAGGATGTGAATGGGTAGGGGTGGGGCGCTGATAGCTGGGGCGTGTGTTCCCCCTTCCCGGAGGAGAGGGGGGAACTGGGAGAGGAGCTGTATGAGGGGATACTGGGAGTAAAGAGGGTCTGATACCGAAATGTAAAAGGAATGAATGAATGAATGAATGAATGAGTGAGTGAAGAATAAATAAATACATTTTTAAAAAGAGTAAGTATAATTAGATTGCAGTTAGGAAGTATACTATTCTAGGAAAGTGCCAGTAGTTCACTCTTCTCTAGGTTAATGACCTCACTAGTCATAGGCAATTGACTAGCTTTATAGTACCAGGCATGAATTCTTTTCTATTGAGCCGGCCTTAAGTCTAACCAGACTATCTGTTGTTTGCCGGCAAGACTGTGGGTCATAAGCTCATCATGACTATGGTTCTTAGGTTTTGTAGATGGGTAGGACTATTTGTTGCTTTTTATCCTTGCAGCTTCATAGAATCATCTCTTCCTGTGACAACTAGTTATCAGGGAGGAGGCTTCTAGTTCCAGTTCTACGTCTCCCCGTGTCTTTTTGTCTGAAGTGTGTGGCATCTTCAAAACCAGGGTCTTACATCAAATTGTGGATAGCAGCTACCTTAGTTAGGGTTTCCTTGCTGTGAACAGACACCATGACCAAAACAACTCTTAAAAGAACAGCATTTAATTGGGGCTGGCTTACAACGTTAGAGGTACCATCATCAAGGTGGGAGCATGGCAGCATCCAGGCAGGCATGGTGCAGGAGGAGCTGAGAGTTCTACATCTTGTTCTGAGTACAAACAGGAGAAGACTGACTGCCAGGCAGCTACAACCAGAGTATTAAAGCCCACACCCACAGAGATATACTTACTCCAACAAGGCCACACCTCCTAATAGTGCCACTCTCTGGGACAAACATATACAAGCATATACTGTGATATGCATACATCATCGTAGCCAAGGGCAACAGCAACAGCTTATGTTGTTTTAGGGGCCAGTTGGTCTTTTTTTTAGTGGGAATTTCGTTAATCATTCTGTAGCTCAGGTCTTTTTATTGTGTGGTAGGGATAATATAATTAATAATGATAATAATAATGATGATGATGATGATGATGATAATACCTGCCCAGCAGAACTATTATATGAATTAAAATAATTAATACAAGTGAAGGTCTTGGGATGAGAGAATGATCCACCCATGTTAATTAGTATAATTTTATTATTAAGTTTTTGAAGGTAAGCTTTAAAAGTCAAGTACACCCTGTACTTTTACACAAAAGGTAAATGCTGCTATCTACAGGTGAGGAAGTTGGAAAAGAGAGGAAATCAATGCTCCTGCCGGCTCAGATCCAGATTTGAGATAGTGTAACCCTGCTACTGTAATGATTGCAATGTGTCATGCCTGCTGTTTATCTGGTGTGTGTGTGTGTGTGTGTGTGTGTGTGTGTGCACGATTGGGTCATTCAGTAAATGTCACTGCAGACTAAATAGCTAAGAAAGTTCTTGTTACCCTCTTTCAGGATGAAATGGGATCATTCTTGACAGTGTAATCATTATTTCCTCTTCTGGATGCCACTCAGCCGACTATCCCTTCATCTGCAGATTATATCAGGAGATCGATACGGTTAGCAAATTGAGTCTGATGAGGTCTTAGGTTCAGAATTATCTCTTCTCCAATGAGCACGTCACTATCAAGTGTCTCCTGCTGGTGCATACAGATGACACACATTGCACTAGGTTTTTGTGTGTTACTTTGCCAGGCTCATGCATTTAATCAGTTCTTTTGTCTTTAATACAATTAGCTAGTCACTGTAGAGCTGCCAAGATTTTAATGATATTTTCCAACAATATAAAACACACCAAGAAGTTGCTTTTCTTTTTGTGTGAAGTCTTTTTATTTGTCTGTGCATCAACAGGCATTCAGTGTCCTTTGTGAGGCTCCGGTGGGTGCCTGCTTCTGTTCTTTCAGATCGCTTGTGTTTTTCTCTGCTATACAATATTATAATTTCCATTTTCTTTATCCTGAAGTCGATTTGAAACAGGTCAAAATTTATTGGTCTTTTCTCTAAATATTCAGTACCTGGCATGTAAGCAAGAATTCATACATATTTAACGAATGAATAAATCATTGGGCAAATGCCTATAAATTCTCATGCTCCCCCAAATCTAAATTTGTTTGGAGTCAAGAGTTACCTACTCATAGCTATTCTAAACCTAGTATTTCAAGGCCACCACTGTATTAATTCCCATATCGTCTAACCTCTATTATGATCCAGTAGCCTGAATTCAAGCATCCATAATAATATACTTATTGAGGTCATTCCTATTGGAAATAATCACGCACAGCTTAACATAACTTTCCAAGTAAATGCAAATAATTCATCACTTTCCTCTGTTTCTGTTCCCATCCCCAGGGAGATGCATATTTGGTTGATAAATTGAGTAGCTGTTGCTTGTTGCTTATCCTGTATAAGTCCGTGAGTGAGTGTATATTATTGGCTAAGTTGCTTTAGCATGCCATTTTCACATTCCTAAGTATAATTGCTGAAAATAATAATAATAATAATAATAATAATAATAATAATAATAATAATAATAATAATAAAAAGCTCCTAATGAAGGAGGCTTAGTTTTATCTTTGGCAGCATGCGTTCATAGCTACTTTATGCACAATACATGTATAATAACCACCAAATAAGGCTTGATAGTGGGCAAGGCAGGGGCATGGATGGATCTCAGTTCTTTTCAGCCCGTCATTTACTGCAGGGGTTTGATACTGGGCTTTCTCTCTGCTCCTCACCCTCCGCCTCTTATTTCACCTCCTCCTTTCCTCTGCCACCTTGTGTTACTTCAACAGCTGTATTGATGGGACAAAGTACAAAACTGCAAATTTAAGTCAAGTATGTGATGGAGGGAGGTAATTTCTTTTACCTTGGAAGTCTCATTTTGGCTGATTGCCCCCTGTCATTGGAGGTGGCTTTGTGCCTCCTCAGGAATGTCTGATTGTTTTGGAAACCTTCAACAAATCATAAAAGGAGCCAGAGAAATGAGATAATATGGTGTGAGGGAATGACTTTTCTACTAAACATTTTCTCTTATTTATCTAGTTGAGCTCTCACTATTTTATTATTATTTGGGATTAATATGTGTTACCTAGTGTAAATTCCTAAGTCTCTGCAGTTGATATAGCAGAAGTGAGTTTATTGTAGAAACCAGAGAGTTCATTACTAGCTGAGTTTCATTTTACATCACTTGGTGTTATTTTTAAAGTTTTTTTCCCAATTTAAATGTAGAATGACTTTAAGAACACAGGAAACAAATCAAATTAAGAGTTCTATAGTGAAACATATTCCTAGTGGGTATTTGGCATTTGGAATCTTCTATATAAAATTATGATCTGTAAATTTGCTTTCTTCTATTTTTTTTTGTGCCAAATCTCATCCAACACTTGTGTGATTTCTCTCTAATCCCTAAGATGTCTTAGCATTTGTTTCTAGATATCCTTCAGTATATGACACTTAATAGAGTTTATGTGTGAGGTTAATATGGTACTGTGCTTTAAATCCCAAATTCTTAAATAATAAAAATATTCTAAAGTTTAGGTTCAAGCTGGCCTTTTCTAGAGTAAGTTGAAAAGCAGTTTCATGCTGATGTGCTACCAGGCATTGAATAAATGCAAAGCACATTTATAAAATTAAGAGATGAATTCATATTTTAAAATAATTTCGGTAGATTTACAGCAACGCTATGGAATGCTAAAAACAAGTCAAGTGGTTAAATAAGCTCATGGGTTTGATGCATGAAGTTGTTTCCTGGGCACCCTGCCCTTCTTATTTGGGAAGACAGGTTTTACTTCAGCTGAGCTCGTCAAAGCTGATAGCCTGGCGCTCTGCCTGTGGCACTGAACTTGATTCAGCATTTTAAGACAAATGTGAAAAACATCGATGTTCTGGGTTCACAGTTTGCCAATTGTTTTAAACTGGAAAAATGCTGTTTGACGCTCTATAGTCTTTCTACTTATCCACAAACCAAAATTGACATGCTACTATCTAAATTATGTGCTTAGGAATTCATTGCAATATATTTCTTATAAATATTTCAAATTTTTTAATATTATGATTTTTTTTCTTGCAAATCAAATACCACACATTATGTTAAAGCACACTATGTAAAGTGGACGTTTGTTTACAATTCAATGAAGTTATATTCTTTAAACATATGAAGAGAAGGTACTTTACATATTATAAACAATGACTTTGACCAAATGAAAATATCTGATGTATTTAACTACAGTCACAAATTTTTACGAAATTCCATTCTTCTGACTTCACTTACAATAACATATAAGCTCAAAGTATTTGGCTGATTTATTATTATTAATACTGTCAACTGAATTGTGTCCACCTAAATTTGAAGCCCTAATAACAAGTACATCAAGAGAAGTAGCTGAATTTTGAAATAAAGAATTGAAGAGGCAATGAAACTTAAGTGATGTAACAGGGATGTAACTGGCCATCTTAGAAAAAGAGACATCAGAGATGCTTACACTGACAGATGGTCAGCTAGCCAGGGTCATCAGCGTTTGTTGTTCAAACACCCAACCAACTGGTGGTATCTTTTATGTCCTTTAACCAGATCTTAATCTCTTCATTCCTAATGAGAGCTAAGAAAGAAGAGGTGGGCTCAAGAAGAAGAGGAGAAGGAGACTGATGAAAGAAGGAAGAATAATACATCATATAACGGCGCCTAGACATGATATAGTGGGTATTACAGAGTCACACTCTCTTGGGATACAAGAAAGGGGGTGAGAGGAAACAACATCATTATTGGGTTGTTAAATATTAATATATCACTTTAGACCTATGATAAGTACTGTGCAAACAATAGATCACATAATCTCCATGGACCCTTACTAAAAACATATCTTTGGTTTTTTTTTTTTTTGATTTTTCCAAACAAGGTTTCTCTGTGTAGTCCTGGCTCTCCTGGAACTCACTCTGTAGACCAGGCTGGCCTCAAACTCAGAAATCTGCCTGCCTCTGCCTCCCAAGTGCTGGGATTACAGACGTGCACCACCACGCCTGGCTAAAAACATATTTTTATTAGCCTATTAGTATGATTTTATAGATGAGAAACTGGAGCTTATTGAAAACAAATATGAGTCCCAAAAATTGAACTCAGGACATGAGACTTGGTATGAGTAACTATTGTTAGCTAAGTCATCCTGCTGGGTATAGTTCCATTTATAAAATATTCATATTTACCCACTTTGAACATTTGACACGTTTTTTGAGTTTTCCCTTTTCCATTAAATACCTACTTCTGCATGTATAATCTACTGTATGAGTTTTCTTACATCATGACTATTTGAAATTAGAGTTTAGATCCAGAAAGCTTGAGTTTGTAGCCTGCTTCCTGTAATGAATTCTGGAATCTTTTTTTCCCTCCTCTTCATTTTCTTTACACTTTCTGTTTTCATGGCTATCTTATTTTAGATTATCATTACATATTGTTTTGTTTATTATAAGTCTACCTATTTTGTGTGCTTCATCCTCTATTTCATTGATTTTATCCTATAACACATTTCTGAGTTAATGTTCTAAAGAATATAAGAACCATTATATTCTCTTATGGGAATAAAATGCCCTTGGATGCAATCCAAGGCATTACTCATCAGTGTAACATTCTACAAAGTCACCACATCTCTCACAAATCTCCACTATGATGGACAGCACTTTCAGAGGATGGCCCTGTGCTGTTAATTTCTCATTTCTGTCTTTTACTGTGCAATAAATACCACATGCATGGTGTTCAGAGTTCTCCTGTTATGGTTCCTGTACACATCCCAGAGTTAGGGAGCCACTTTTGCCTTTACTCATTATCACACTCCTTGGCCACACTTTTTGCACCTCCTTGATGTTTTGAATATAGTTTCGTTCTATTGGTATTTACAGAATAAATATGTAGGCATATTTTCTAGAGTTTATAACACTTTGTTATGTGGCTCAACAAAAACCTAGTACACAGAGAACTTAGTAGGTGTATAAGGACCTAATATAGATAAAGGAATTTCTACTGTAATGAAATTATAAGCAGTGCCAAGTTGCTGTATCACATCATACATCGATGTGCCTTTATTGGGGACAGTGGTTTGTCAGCTCATTTGCTTTGGCTGTGTCAGATGGCATAATAGTACTCAAAATTTCAGATGGCAGTCTCTTCTTTGACCTTCATGAGATAAGTATTTTGATTCAAATAATGCTCTTGTGAAATAGTGAACCATGATCCTGCAAATAGCAGATGGTGGGTTCTCAACATGTGGTCAGGAGCATGCTTTTTTTTGAGTGAGGCTTATGTTAGGCTCATAGGAAGCTTACATCCTTGCTGAACTCATTCCTACTGAGTCACAGCACACGAAGGCAGCAGAATCATAGTCAAGCTGAAGGACAAACTACAGGATTCTTCTTAATATATAATACAAACCCCAGTGCCTGTAAACTCATCATGGATTCTTCAGATAGTTCCTAAAATACATACATTTTAAGCAAGTATGAACATTTTTTTCTTAATCACTCACTTCAAGGGACTTTTTAAGATACAAAGGCTAAAATGCACTGTCCTTTATATTGCCACCCACAGAGTATTTAGAGGACTCTGTGGTATTTATATCCCAGGGCCATCCTTTCTGGGGAAATTAATTGCTCCCCAGTGTTGTTAAGTAAAATCTCCAGGAAGAGATTGGTTTCTGGATTAGTGAAGATTAAAACCACATTTATTAACCCAAATTCTCCCATTTTCTGATTACATAACCTACCTCACATAGTAACTGCCAGGTCTGTACTTATTAGAGAAAGAACTGTACAAAAAGGAACGTAGTAACTTAACCAACAGAGAACTAAGGACAGGCTGGAGGACGCTGAATGATGAACAAGTATCTACTAAACTGTATTCAAAAATCCCTTCAAATCTGATACTATATTTGACAAAAAGCAAAATAGTGCTAAGGTTATTCTGTGTGAAATCATTGCTTCAATTATATTCAAGATTCCATGATGTTTAATTTCATTCCATGGTCAAATACTATTTATACTTTATTTTCATGTATATTTTGGGGATAGGATTCACTGTGTAATCCACGCCAGCCTCAAATTTGCTGAGACCCTCTTCCTCCTAAAAACTGAAATTACATGTGTGTACTATCATTCGTGGCTAGATTAATTTTCAAAAATAATAAAATTACTTTTCTGTCATGATTAGTTAATGCATAAATTTGGAGACATGATTTCAGTAATCAATGCCCGCCCCTTTGCATTTGCTGCTTTGATTTCTACAACCAGATAATAGAAGGACAAACAAGCAAACCAACAAAGAACAAGAAGAAATAAACTTGTCTAAGTATTTCTTAAACTTATTCTTGCTGCAATTACTAAAATGATATCTCTTGCATGTTAGGTATTCTACATAGTTGATCATAAAATTTGGTTGACTATATTCATATATGCTTTTTAACTTTGGTCTTTATTTTTGGATCACACTAGATTCAAGGCCTCTCAAGGGCTGTCCTATAAGACTGTACCCCATCCTCAGGTTCTAACACAAAGGCTGCCTTCACGTTAGAGCTTCATTGGCTTCATGCTTGAGCTCTAATCTTTCAGAAAGCTTTGGGATTTGGAATTTTTCCAAGGAATCTAATTTCTAAGTTTGCCATCCCCCCAAAAAATTTCTCATGCACAGAAAACAAATGTGTCACTCAAATATCTCTACTGACAGTGATCTCTTTAAAAATTTCCCTGTAAATAGCATCTAATGAAATAGATTTGTGAGTTTAACCAAAAACAAACAAAACAAAAAACCAAACAAAAAAACCCTACAGGCATTAACAGAAATATGCTGCTAAAGATGGGTGGTAAAGGTCAAATGGCAGCAGACATAAATCACAGAGAGTCACCAATACAAATCATTAAAAAAATGATGCACATTTATTTCTGTAAGCTTAGGATCCATCCAGGGCGCTGATGCTGTTGCCAAGGCACCGCAGGGCATGCTAAGTACTAGTGGCTCTGGGAGTCCTCACCACAGCATCTTCCACAGTCCCCATCTACTTTCTTTTTTTTTTTAATTTTATTTTCTATATTCTATGTTTACATTCCAAAGGCTTTCCCCTTTCCCAGTTCCCACCCACCATAGTTCCCATAGTTCCTCTCCCCCCCCCCATCTGTTCCCCAATAATTCCCCCTCCCCCCTCGGTTTCTTTACTAAACTGGAAGCAATCTTTACAGGCCCAGGGTCCTCTCCTTTCTTCTTCTTGGGAATCATTTGACTTGCTATTTGTGTCTTGAGTATTTAGGGCTTCTGGGCTCATTAATATCCACTTATCAGTGATTGCATTTCAGGTGCATTCTTTTGTGATTGGGTTAATTCACTCAGGATGATATTTTCCAGGTCTAACCATTTACCTACAAATTGCATGAATTCATTATTTTTAATTGCTGTGTAGTATTCCATTGTATAAATATACCACATTTTCTGTATCCATTCCTCCTTTGTGGGATATTTGGGCTGCTTCCAATTTCTGGCTATTATAAACAAGGCTGCTATAAACATAGTGGAGCATGTGTCCTTATTGCATGCAGGGGAATCCTCTGGGTATATGCCCAGGAGTGGTATGCCAGGGTCCTCTGGAAGTAACATGCCCAATTTTCTGAGGAACCGCCAAACTGATTTCCAGAGCGGTTTTACCATTTTGCAATCCCACCAACAGTGGAGGAGTGTTCCTCTTTCTCCACATCCTCGCCAGCACTTGTTGTCTCTTGAGTTTTTAATCTTAGCCATTCTGACTGGTGTGAGGTGGAATCTCAGGGTTGTTTTGATTTGCATTTCCCTGATGACTAATGATGTTGAACATCTTTTAAGGTGTTTCTCGGCCATCCGAATTTCTTCTGGTGAAAATTCTTTGTTTAGCTCTGTGCCCCATTTTTTGATAGGGTTATTTGGTTCTTTGGGGTCTAACTTCTTGAGTTCTTTGTATATATTGGATATTAGCCCTCTGTCGGATGTGGAGTTGGTGAAGATCTTTTCCCACTTTGTTGGTTGCCGTTTTGTCCTTCTGACAGTGTCCTTTGCTTTGCAGAAACTTTGTAATTTTATGAGGTCCCATTTGTCGATTCTTGATCTTAGAGCATAAGCTATTGGTGTTCTGTTCAGGAACTTTTCCCCTGTGCCCAAGTCCTCCAGGGTCTTCCCAAGTTTCTTTTCTAATAGTTTCAGTGTGTCTGGTTTTATGTGGAGGTCCTTGATCCACTTGGAGTTGATCTTAGTGCAAAGAGATAAGATTGGATCAATTCGCATTCTTCTGCATGTTGACTTCCAGTTGAACCAGCACCATTTGTTAAAAAGGCTATCTTTATTCCACCGGATGGTTGTGGCTCCTTTATCAAAGATCAAGTGACCATAAGTCTGTGGGTTAACCTCTGGGTCTTCAATCCTGTTCCATTGATCTGCTTGCCTGTTGTTATACCAATACCATGCAGTTTTTAACACAATTGCTCTGTAGTACTGCTTGAGGTCAGGGATATTGATTCCCCCAGAAGTCCTTTTATTGTTGAGAATAGTTTTAGCTATCCTGGGTTTTTTGTTGCTCCAGATGAATTTGAGAATTGCTCTTTCTAGATCTATGAAGAATTGAGTTGGGATTTTGATGGGGATCGCATTGAATCTGTATATTGCTTTTGGCAAGATGGCCATTTTTACTATATTGATCCTGCCAATCCAGGAGCAAGAAATATTTTTCCATCTTCTGAGGTCTTCTTCGATTTCTTTCTTCAAGGACTTGAAGTTCCTGTTGTACAGATCTTTCACTTGTTTGGTTAGAGTTACGCCAAGATACTTTATGTTGTTTGTGGCTATTGTGAAGGGTGTTATTTCCCTAATTTCTTTCTCTGCCTGCTTGTCCTTTGAGTACAAGAAGGCCACTGACTTGCTTGAGTTAATTTTATAACCTGCCACTTTGCTGAAGTTGTTTATCAGCTGTAGAAGTTCTCTGGTGGAGTTTTTTGGGTCGCTTAGGTAAACTATCATATCGTCTGCAAATAATGATAGTTTCACTTCTTCCTTTCCAATTTGTATCCCTTTGACTTCCTTATGTTGTCTAATTGCTCTTGCTAGAACTTCAAGTACTATATTGAAAAGATATGGAGAGAGAGGGCAGCCTTGTCTAGTCCCTGATTTTAGTGGGAATGCTTCAAGTTTCTCTCCATTTATTTTGATGTTGGCTACTGGTTTGCTGTAGATTGCTTTTACTATGTTTAGGTATGGGCCTTGAATTCCTGCTCTTTCCAAGACTTTTAGCATGAAAGGATGCTGAATTTTGTCAAATGCTTTTTCAGCATCTAATGAGATGACCATGTGGTTTTTTTCTTTCAGTTTGTTTATGTAGTGGGTTACATTAATGGATTTCCGTGTATTGAACCATCCCTGCATCCCTGGGATGAAGCCTACTTGATCATGGTGGATGATCGTTTTGATGTGCTCTTGGATTCGGTTAGCAAGAATTTTATTTAGTATTTTTGCATCTATATTCATCAGAGAAATTGGCCTGTAGTTCTCTTTCTTTGTTGGATCTTTTTGTGGTTTAGGTATTAGCGTAATTGTGGCTTCGAAGAATGAGTTGGGCAGTGTCCCTTCTGTCTCTATTTTGTGGAATAGTTTGGAGAGTATTGGTGTTAAGTCTTCTTTGAAGGTCTGGTAGAATTCTGCACTAAAACCATCTGGTCCCGTACTTTTTTTGGTTGGGAGGCTTTCTATAACCCCTTCTATTTCTTTAGGGGTTATGGGACTATTTAGCTGATCTACTTGATGCTGATTTAGTTTTGGTATTTGATATCTGTCTAGGAAATTGTCCATTTCCTCCAGGTTCTCCAGTTGTTTTGAGTATAGACCTTTGTAGTAGGATCTGATGATGTTTTGAATTTCCTCAGTTTCTGTTGTTATGTCTCCCTTTTCATTTCTAATTTTGTTAATTTGTATACTGTCTCTGTGTCCTTTGGTTAGTCTGGCTAAGGGTTTATCTATCTTGTTGATTTTCTCAAAGAACCAGCTCCTGGTCTTGTTGATTCTTTGTATGGTTCTCTTTGTTTCTATTTGATTGATTTCAGCCCTGAGTTTGATGATTTCTTGTCTTCTACTCCTCCTGGGTGAATTAACTTGTTTTTCTTCCAGGGCTTTAAGGTGTGCCATTAAGCTGCGAGTATATGCTCTCTCCAGTTTCTTTTTGGATGCACTTAGAGCTATGAGTTTTCCTCTTAGCACTGCTTTCATTGTGTCCCATAGATTTGGGTAGGTTGTACCTTCATTTTCATTGAATTCTAAAAAGTCTTTGATTTCTTTTTTTATTTCTTCCTTGACCAAGGTGTCATTGAGTAGAGTATTGTTCAGTTTCCATGTGTATGTGGGCTTTCTGTTGTTTTTGTTGTTATTGAAGACCACTCTTACTCCATGGTGATCTGATAGAAGGCATGGGATTAGCTCGATCTTCTTGTATTTGTTGACATCTGTCTTGTGACCAATTATATGGTCTATTTTGGAGAAGGTCCCATGTGGAGCTGAGAAAAAGGTATATTCTTTAGCTTTAGGATGAAATGTCCTATATATATCTGTTAAATCCAATTGGTCCAGAGTTTCAATTAGTTTCGCTGTGTCCCTGTTTAGTTTCTGCTTTCCTGATCAGTCCATTGAGGAGAGTGGAGTGTTGAAGTCACCCACAATTATTGTGTTAGGTGTAATGTGTGCTTTAAGCTTTAGTAAGGTTTCTTTTACGAATGAGGCTGCCCTTGCATTTGGAGCATAGATGTTCAGTATTGAGAGCTCTTCTTGGTGGATTTTTCCTTTGGCCAGCAAGAAGTGACCTTCTGAGTCTCTTTTGATGATTTTAGGTTGGAAGTCAATTTTATCTGATATTAGAATGGCTACTCCAGCTTGTTTCCTGAGACCGTTTGCTTGTAAAATTGTCTTCCAGCCTTTTACTCTAAGGCAGTGTTTGTCTTTGACACTGAGATGTGTTTCCTGTATGCAGCAAAATGTAGGGTCCTGTTTCCGTATCCAGTCTGTTAATCTATGTCTTTTTATTGGGGAATTGAGTCCATTGATGTTAAGAGATATTAAGGAATAGTAATTATTTCCTCCAGACATTTTTGAAATTGTATTTATTTATTTTATTTATTTTTTATATTCGAGAGGTTACCTTCTTTTGGGTTTGATGAGAGGAGGTTTCTATCTTGCTTCTTCCCGGGTGTAGTTTCCGTCCTTGTCTTGGTGTTTTCCCCCTATTATCCTTTGTAGGGCTGGATTTGTGGAAAGATATCGTGCAAATTTGGTTTTGTCATGGAATACCTTGATGTCTCCATCTATGGTGATTGAGAGCTTTGCTGGGTAAAGTAGTTTTGGCTGAAGTTTGTGTTCTCTTAGAGTTTGCATGATATCTGCCCAGGATCTTCTAGCTTTCATGGTCTCAGGTGAGAAGTCTGGTGTTATTCTGATAGGTCTTCCTTTATAAGTTACTTGGCCTTTTTCTCTTGCTGCCTTTAGTATTCTTTCTTTGTTTATTACATTTGGAGTTTTGATTATTATGTGACGGGATGCATTTCTGTTCTGATCCAGTCTGTTTGGGGTTCTGTATGCTTCTTGTATATTCATGGGCATCTCTCTCTTTAGGTTGGGGAAGTTTTCTTCCATAATTTTGTAGAAGATATTTGCTGGCCCTTTAACTTGTACATCTTCATTCTCGTCTATACCTATAATCCTTAGGTTTGGTCTTCTCATTGTGTCCTGGATTTCCTGGATGTTTTGGGTTACAGCCTTTTTGCATTTAGTATTTTCTTTGACTGTTGAATCAATGGTTCCTATGGTATCTTCGGCTTCTGATATTCTGTCTTCTATCTCTTGTATTCTATTGTTGATATTTGCATCTATGGCTCCTGATTTCTTCCCAAGGTTTTCTATCTCCAATGTTGTCTCCCTCTGCGATTTCTTAGTTGTTTCTACTTCTGTTTTTAGTGCCTGGATGGATGTGCTCAGATCTTTCGCTTGCTTGATTGTGTTTTCATGTATTTCTTTGATAGATTTTTGTGTTTCCTCTTTCATAGCTTCTACTTGTTGGCCCACGTTCTTCTGTATTTCTTTAAGTGATTTTTGTCTTTCCTCCTTATTGTCTTCTTCTTTTTGATCCATCTTCTCCTGCATTTCTTGAAGTGATTTTTGTATTTGCCTTGTAAAGGCTTCTAACTTTTGATCCATTTTCTCTTCTATTTCTTTACGAGATTTTTCTATGTGTTCAGCTACCAGCATCCTGACCAGTGATTTTATATCCAAGTCTTGTTTTTCTGGTGTTTTGGGGTATCCAGGGCTTCCTGTTGTTGGCGAACTGGGTTCAGATGCTGTCATGTTGTCTTGATTTCTGTTAGTGACATTCCTTCGTTTACCTTTTGCCATCTGGTTATTTCTGGTGTTAGTTGACCTTGTTGTCACTGGCTGGTGTTTGAATCTCCTGTGAGGCTGGGCTTACCTGTTGTTTCTCTACTGGTGGTTATGTGTGATTGCTGCTCAACGGGATCACGAGCTGGCTGCCACCCGCTGACTTTGTGTACGGCCTGAGGTCTCCGGGAAGTGTGGGGGAGTGCAGCAGAGCCTCGGCAGGCGCTGCTGGGCCTGCCTAGTAGCGAGAGCCTAGCAGATCCCCCCACGTGGTAGCCCCTGATGGAATCTGTCTACCTGTTCCTTTCCAGCTGTGTTCTGGTTGCAGTATGGAGGCCTGCCGCTATCGCTGGTCCGGGCTCCTGGGGAGCTGGGTGGTGCCGGTTGCCTCGGTGCATGGCCTAAGCTCGCAGGGACGTGCTGCAGATCCTAGGCGCCTGGGCCCGCCTGTGGGCGAGAGCTTAGCAGCTCTCCCTGCTCTAGCCCCAGGCGGAGTCTCTATCTGCACCCTTCCAGCTGTGTCCTGGTTGCAATATGGAGGCCTGCCGCTATAGCTGGTCCTCACTCTTCTTAATAAACAAGAATTGTTGCTTATCCTGGTTCTGTGGGCAGGGTCTGAGCACCTGGCAAGCTGGCTAGGTCTGGCTGACCTGCTACCGGCTGGATGGGATGCTGCAGACAAGATGGAGCTGCCTGCAGGGGGTTTGGGGTCTGGCCTGCGAGCACAGAGCGCAGGCACGGCCGCTGTATTCCAAACCGCTAGGCTGTGCGCAGTTCCTGCCCCCCGACCTGAGTCCCCGGAGGTCTTAAACTCGGGCTGTCTCTGGTACCTGGTTCCGCCGGCAGGGTCTCAGCACCTGGCAGGCTGGCTACGTATGGCTGACCTGCTACCTGCTGGATGGGATGCTGCAGACAAGATGGCGCTGCCTGCAGGGGGTTCGGGGGTCTGGCCTGCGAGCGCAGAGCTCAGGCACGGCCGCTGAACTCCAAACCGCTAGGCTGTGCGCAGTTGCTGCCCCAGACCTGAGTCCCCGGAGGTCTTAAACTCGCCGGCAGGGTCTCAGCACCTGACAGGTTGGCTAGGTCTGGCTGATCCGCTACCGGCTGGATGGGATGCTGCAGACAAGATGGCGCTGCCTGCAGGGGGTTCGGGGGTCTGGCCTGCGAGCGCAGAGCTCAGGCACGGCCGCTGAACTCCAAACCGCTAGGCTGTGAGCAGTTCCTGCCCCAGACCTGCGTCCCCTGGGGTCTTAAACTCGGGCTGTCTCTGGTACCTGGTTCTGCCGGCAGGGTCTCAGCACCTGACAGGTTGGCTAGGTCTGGCTGATCCGCTCCCCCATCTACTTTCTAAAGCAGGGTATCTAAGTCCTTTTGGACAGTCATTTTCATGGCCACATGTCACTCTTGCCTCTCATTAAGTGATTTCCTCCGTTTCCCCATAATTTCTTTTATTGCCTTGTTCAAAATACTGAAGAAAGGCCACATCCTGTAGGAAACCAGCTCCCAAGGTACCTTGTAAAGTGGTAACTCAGATTGGGATCAATTCTGGAAGAGATTCAGTTGTGTGGGTCTTTGAGAACAAATCTCATTCACCAGCCACACGTCAAATACAAAAGTTGTAAAAATTATGGATCCTTTCTGTGAGGAAACTACTCAAAGGACTTCTCCGTTTTATCAATGCCATGATGAATTTTGATAAATATTTAGAAATAATGCAAGACATTTTTATTTAGCAAAAAAAGATAAGGTGGAGTATTGGTTGAAATGTTCAGTAAGAGCAATTTTTGTTTCTTTTACATTTAGAACAGATTTGGATAAATTACACAGTAAAATTGTGGAATTACAGTATTATGTTTATTATGAAATTTTCAGATAAAATTTGTGTTTGCTGAATCTCCTCTCCTGTCTTCCAATCCACTTTGTACCCATCCCTACATCCCTCCTTTCTCTTTTACGTCCTATTATCCTCAACATCTACTCCTTCATCTCATGTCCAACTTGATAGTTTTAGAGTATCTTTATTCATTGCATACTTACACATGTATATGTGGAGGCAGAACATATTATTTCTGTCTTTTTTTGTCATGGTTACCTCATTACATATAATACATTTCAAATCCATCCATTTTCTTGCAGATCTCATAGTTTTATTTTTCTTTACGATGAAACATGTCACTCCTACCCACCCCACTGACCCATTTAGATGTTGATAGATGTCTGGGCTTCTTCCATTTCCTTGTTAATTCCACAGCAATGAGCATAAACTTTCAGGCACCTCTGGCTTGGAAAAGAGTCATTTGAGTGTATGTGTCCAAGCAGTAAGTACACTACAGCAGAAGGTTGTTCTTTTGAGCTTTGAGATATCTCCGTACTGTCTTCCACACTGACTGTGAACAAGTATTTCTCTTTCTCTCCGTCTTCCCCAACACTTGTTGTTTCTTTTTGGTGATGATTCTTCTGACTAGATCAAGATAGACTCTCAAAGTAGTTTTAACTAATATTTTAGCTGATGTTGACATCTTTAAATAACAGCTATTGACCATTTGTGTTTCTTCTTTTGAGGAATGTCTGTTTTATTTCCTTTACCCATTTCATTAGCTGACAATTTGCAGTGTAATTTTAACGGCTCAAATATAGCTAATAATACACAATGAGAAGGAATAAGTCTCTCTCTATCAAGAAAATATTGAATTTAACTATTCATAAAATGGGGGATTCTTAAAGATTCTATTGTATACTTTGCAATTTGAATTTATATTCCACTTTGCTCCGACACTGACAAGTGAATAAAATGGGGGAAAATAAAAATAACAAAGTCAGGTGAATGGAAAACCTAAGTTTTATTTTTTAAAATCACTTGTTTGTTTCCCAAATGCTGCCCCGCCCCCATGGTTCACCTTCCCAGAGTCCCTCCCCCTATTACCCCTCCCCTTCTCCCCCACCTGTGGTATCCCCCACTGGCACATCAAGTCTCTGCCAGATTAGGTGCATCCTGTCCCACTGAGGCTAGACAAGGCTGCCATGGAGACAGAGCTGCATGTCTGCTCTATATGTGCCAGAGGGCTCTGCCCAGCCTGTGTATGCTCTTTGGATGGTGGCTCAGTCTCTTAGAGCTCCCAGGCGCCACATTATTTGACTCTTTTGGTCTTCCTGCGGGTTCCCATCCCCTTCAGGGCCTTCAATCTCCCCTCCAACTCTTCCTTAAGAGTCCCCAAGCTCCACTTACTGTTTGGCTGTGGGTATCAGCATCCTTTTCAGTCTGATTCTGGGTAGAGACTCGCAGAGGACAGTTATGCTAGGCTCCTGTCTGCAATCACAACAGTGTATTAACAATCAATAATGTCAGGGACTGGTCCTTGCACATGGCATGAGTTCCTTGTTGGTCTTGTTTTGGGGTCATTCCTTATTGTTTGCTCCATCTTTGTCCCTGCATTTCTTTTAGACAGAACAAAAATCAGGTTGAAAGTTTTGTTGAGTGTGTTGGTGTCCTTATCTCTCCACTGGAGATCCTGCCTGGCTATAGGATACAGAATCTTCAGGTCCCATGTCCTTACAGCTAGGCAGCTCAGCTAAGGTCATCTGCATTAATGTCTAGGATCCTCTTTCATCCCAGGTCTCTATAAATTCTCCCTAATCTGTGGACAGCCTTATTGGGGTGCTGTGCTGCCTGGCAGTAGCCTGACATTGACCAGGGACAAGGGCTCAGGCAGGAATCTGACATTATGGCATAATAAGGAAGTAGGTTATGGCAGAATGGAGCTTCAGGCAAGATTCTGTGCTTGGACAAAGAAGTAGCCTCAGGTATTTTGGTCATCCTTACACATCCTTGGAAACAACTGTCACTGAAGTGATGTGGGACTTTACTTACTGCCTTGACAATTTTGTGCTTACTGTCTTGCTTATTCCTCATTGTACTACTTTTGACCTTAATTCCTGCATGCAATTAAATTCGTATAAAAGGGGATTGAAAATTATTAAACCCGCCCTTCAGTCTCAGAATTGACTGGGGTCATACTGCAGTTTTGTCTAATTGTCTCTTTCTTTTCAATCCTCACTCCTGTGCTGGAGAACCTGTTGACTGACTGAGCAGGCTTGGTCACTAAACCCCAACTCCCGTCTCTTCCCACCCCTGATGTTAAATCTCCCCCATTTCCCTCCCAGTTCCCTTACTCCTTCTGACAATTATGACTGTTGTGTTTCCCCTTCAAAGTGTGATACAATCACCCTTATTTGGGCCACCTTGTTTAACTTCTTTGGGTCTGTGGTGCTTATCATAGGTTCCTGTACTTTATGGCTAATACTCACTTATCAGTGAATACATACCATGCATGACTGGGTTACCTCACTGAGGATGATATTTTCTGGTTCCATCCATTTCCCTGCAGTATTCATGATGTCCTTGTTTTTAATAGCTGAACAGTATTCCACTGTGTAAATGAACCACACTATGTATATCCATTCTTCAGCTGAGGGGACATCTGGGTTGTTTCCAGTTTCTGGCTATTATGAATAGAGTCAGTATAGTCAGTATAAACATAGTGGAACACGTGTCTTTGTGCTATGATATAACATATTTTAGGTATATGCCCAGGAGTGGTACAGGAGGGTCTTCTGGTAGAACTATTTCCAATTTTCTGAGGAACTGTCCATTTTATTTCCAGAGTAGTTGTAAAACTTTGTAATTCCACCAGCAATGGAAGAGTGTTCCTCTTTCTCCACATCCTCACCAGCATGAGATATCACTTGAGTTTTTTATCTTAGCCATTTTGATTGGTGTAAGGTGTAATCTCAGAGTTGGTTTGATTTGGATTTCAACTAAGGATGTTGAAAATTTCTTTAAGTGCTTCTTGGGCATTTGAGATTCCTTTATTGAAAATTCTCTTTTTAGCTCAGAACCCAATTTTTAAATTGGGTTATTTAGTTTGTTGGAGTCTAACTTCTTAAGTTCTTTATATATTTTGGGTATTAGCTCTCTGTCAGATTTAGGGTTAATGAAGATCTTTTCCCAATCTGTAGACTGCTGTTTTGTCTTGTCGATGGTTTCCTTTGCCTTACAGAAGCTTTGCAGTTTCATGAGGTTCCAGTTATAGATTGTTCATCTTGGAGCCTGAACTCCTGGTGTTCTTTTCAGGAAATTGTCTCCTGTACCAATGTATTCAAGGGTATTTCCCACTTTCTCTTCTATGAGATTTAGTGATTTCTGTTTTTTGTTGAGAGGCTTGATCCACTTGGATTTCACTTTTGTGACAAATATGGATCTATTTTCATTCATTTACATGCAGACATTCAATTAGACCAACAATCTGGGGAATGGGCAGAGGGAAGAGGACTTATGGGACATATGGTGAGGGGAGAACTGGGAAAGGGGAAAGCATTTGGACTGTAAACAAAGAATATAGAAAATTTAAAAAAAGAGTTAAAAAAAGATGCTCTCTTTTTTCCATTGATTGGGTTAGACTTCCTTGTCCCAAATCAAGTGTCCACAGATGTGTGGGTTTATTTCTTGGTCTCTTATTCTATTCTGTTGATCAACCTTTCTGTTTTTCTATCAATGCCACACAGTTATAATCACTATTGCTCTGTTATACAGCTTGAGTTCAGTTATAGTGATTTCTCCAGAAGTTGTTTTATTTGTACCAATTGTTTTTGCTATGCCGGGGTTTTGTTTTTCCATAAGAAGTTGAGAATTGCTCTTTCAAGGTCTGTAGAAAATGTGTTGGAATTTTGGTGGGCGATTTTATTGAATCTGCAGATTGCTTTTAGTAAGATGACCATTTTACCCATATTAATTTTATTGAATATTTTCTTTATTTACTTTCAAATATTATCCCCTTTCCCAATTTCCCCCTTAAAAACCTCCTATCCTGACCCCTTTCCCCTGCTTCTATGAGGGTGTTCTCCCATCCACCCACCCACCTATCTCCTTGCCATGGCATTCCCCTACATTGGGGAATCAAGCCTTCACAGGATCAAGGGCCTCTCCTTCCATTGATGCCCAACAAGGCTATCCTTTGCTACATATGTGACTGGAGCCATGGGTCTCTCCATGTGTACTCTTTGGTTGGTGGTTTATTCCCTGGGAGCTCTGGGGAGGGGGTCTGGTTGGTTCCTATGGGGTTGCAAACCCCTTCAGCTCCTTCAGTTCTTTCTCTAATTCCTCCATTGGGGACCTTATGCCTCAGTCCAATGGTTGACTGTGAGCATCTGTATCTGTATTTGTCAAATCTCACACAACCTCTCAGGAGACAGCTATATCAGGCTCCTGTCAGCAAGCACTTGTTAGCATCCACAATAGTGTCTGGGTTTGGTGACTGTATATGGGATAGATCCCAAGTTGGAGCAGTCTCTGGATGGCCTTTCCTTCAGTCTCTGCTCTATACTTTTATTTCCTCCTGCGAGTATTTTGTTTTGCCTCTTAGTATTATCTGAGGACCCAACTATACCACTTTTGGTCATGAGGACCCAACTATACCACTTTTGGTCATGTACCCAAAAAATGCTCCAACATATAACATTTTATATGTTCACTCCATTAATCCTACTGATCCATGAATATGGGAGATTTTTCCATCTTCTGATATCTTCTTCAATTTATAATCTTTAGGGACTTGTTCTTGTCATACAGATAGTTCAGAAGCTTGGTTTAGTTGCACCAAGATATTTTATATTATTTGTTGCTGTTGTGAAGGATGTTGTCTCCCTAATTTCTTTCTCTGCCCATTTATCATTTATGTAAAGAAGAGCTACTGATTTCTTTGATTAATTTTATATCCAGCCCCTTTGTTGATGTCATTTATCATCTGTAGGAGGACTCTGGTAGAATTGTTGGGGTGCCTTATGCATACTTATGCATCAGAAAACACTGATACCTTGACTTCTTCCTTCCAATTCATATCACCTTGATCTCCTTATGTTGTGTAACTCAAGCACTATATTGAAAAGATAGGCAGAAAGCAGGCAGCCCTGTCTTGTTCTGATTTTAGTGGGATTGCTTCAAGTTTCTCTCCATTTAAGTTGGAATTGACTATTGGCTTGCTGTATATTGCTTTTTATTATGTTTAGATATATGCCTTAAATTCCTGATTTCTCCAAGATTTGACATAAACATGTGTTGAACTTTGTCAAAGGCTTTTTCAGTATCTAATGAGATGATCATGAGATTTTTTCTTTCAGTTTGTTCATATAGTTTATCTACAGGTTATGTTAACAGATTTTTGTCTATTCAACCATCCATGCATGTCTTTGAAGAATTGTATTGTAATATTCATGGAGATTGCATTGAATCTGCAGATTGCTTTTGGTATAATGGCCATTTTTACATTTCTACCAATCCATGAGCATGGGTAATCTTTCCATTTACTGTGGTTTTCTTCGATTTCTTTCTTAAGGGACTTGAAGCAATTGTCATAAATATATTTTTTTCCATTTTTATTATATATTTGCTTTATTTGCATTTCAAATCATATCCCCTTTCTCTGTTACCCCTCCAAAAACCCCTATCCCATCTCCTCTCCCCCTGCTCTCTGCTCCCCCACCCCCCCCCACTTTCTGACTTGCATTTCCCTATTCTGGGGAATCGAGCCTTCACATGACCATCATTGATGGCTGAAATGGTCATCTTCTGCTACATATGTAGCTGTGTACTCTTTGGTTGGTTGTTTAGTCTCTGGGAGCTCTGGGACACTGGTTGGTACATATTATTGTTTCTCATGCAAGCTGCAAACTTCTTCAGCTCCTTGGGTCCTGTCTCTAGCTTCTCCATTGGGGATCCTATACTCAGTCTATTGGTTGGCTGTGAGCTGTGAGTATTTTGATCCACTTTCCAATAAGGATCAAAGTATCTATAATTTGGTCTTCCTTCTTGAGAATCATGTGGTCTGTGAGTTGTATCTTGGGTATTCCGAGCTTTTGGGCTATTATACACTTATCATCAAGTGCATACCATGTGCTTGGGTTACCTCACTCAGGATGACATTTTCTAGCTCCATCCATTTGCCTAAGAATTTCATGAATTTGTTGTTTTCAATAGCTGAGTAGTAATCTATTGTGTAAATGTACCACATTTTCTGTATCCCTTTCCTCTGTTAAGAGACATCTGGATTCTTTCTATTATAAATGCTTCTGGCTATTATAAATAAGGCTGCTATGAACATAGTGGAGCATGTGTCCTTATTACATGTTAGAGCATCTTCTGGGTATGCCCAGGAGTGGTATTCCTGGGTCCTCAGTTAGTGCTATGTCTAATTTTCTGAGGAATCACCAAACTGATTTTCAGAGTGGTTTTACCAGCTTGCAATCCCACTAGCAATGGATGAATGTTCCTCTTTCTCCACATCCTCCCCAGCACTTTCTGTCCCCTGAGTTTTTGATACTGGACATTCTGACTAGTGTGAGGTGGAATCTCAGGGTTGTTTTGATTTGCATTCCCTGATGATTAAAAATGTCAAACATTTCTTTAGGTGTTTCTGAGCCATCAAGTATTCCTCAGTTGAGAATTTTTTGTTTAGGTCTGTACCCCATTTTCAATAGGATTATTTGATTCTTTGGATTCTAACTTCTTGAGTTCTTTGTATATATTGGATATTAGCTGTCTATCAGATGTAGGATTGGTAAAGATCTTTTCCAAATCTGTTGGTTACTGTTTTGTCCTATTGACTGTGTCCTTTGCCTTACAGAAGCTTTGCAATTTTATGAGGTTCCATTTGTCAATTCTTGATCTTAGAGCATAAGTTATGGGTGTTCTATTCAGGAAAATTTCCTTTGTGCCCATGTGCTCCAGTTTCTTCCCCCACTTTCTCATCTGTTAGATTCACTGTGTCTGGTTTTATGTGTTGGTCTTTGATCCACTTGGACTTGATCTTTGTACAGGGAGATGAGAATGGATCAATTTGCATCCTTCTACATGTTGAATGCCAGTAGATGCAGCATTATTTGTTAAAAATGCTGTCTTTTTTTCCACTGGATAGTTTTAGCTACTTTGTTGAAGATTACGTGACCATAGATGTGAGGGTTCATTTCTGGGTCTTCAATTCTATTCCATTGAATTGGTCTGTCACTGTACCAATACTGTGCAGTTTTTAATCACTATTGCTCTGTAGTATAGCTTGAGGTCATGGATGGTGATTCTGCCAGATATTCTTTTATTGTTGAGAATAGTTTCCTGTTTTTTTGTTTTTGTTTTGTTATTCCAGATAAATTTGGAAATTGCTCCTTCTAATTCTATAAAGAATTGAGTTGGAATTTTAATGGGGGTTGCATTGAATCTGTAGATTGCTTTAGGCAAGATGGTCATTTTTACTATATTAAAGCCTGCCAATCCATGAGCATGGAAGATCTTTCCATTTACTGAGATCTTCTTTAATTTCTTTCTTCAGAGACTTGAAGTTCTTGTCATATAGATCTTTTACTTACTTGGTTAGGGTCACACAAGGTATTTTATATTATTTGTGATTATTGTGAAGGGTGTCATTACCCTAATTTCTTTCTCAGCCTCTTTATCCTTTGAGTATAAGAAGGCTACTTATTTGTTTGATTTAATTTTATATCCAGCCACTTTACTGAAGTTGTTTATCAGCTTTAGGAGTACTTTGGTGGGATTTTTGGGGTCACTTAAGTATACAATTATATCATCTGCAAATAGTGATACTTTGACTTCTTCTTTTCCAATTTGAATCCCTTTGACCTCCTTTTGTTGTGTAATTGCTCTGGCTAGGACTTTGAGTACTGTTTTGAACAGATAGGGAGAGAGTGGATAGCCTTGTCTAGTCCCTGATTTCAGTGGAATTGCTCCAAATTTCTCTCCATTTAGTTTGATATTGGCTACTGGTTTGCTGTATGTTGCTTTTACTATGTTTAGGAATGGGCCTTGAATTCTTGATCTTTGCAAGACTGTTATCATGAAAAGGTATTGGATTTTATCAAATGCTTTCTCAGTATCTAATGAAAGATCATGTGGACTTTTTTCTTTGAGTTTGTTTATATAGTGGGTTACATTGAACCATCCCTGTATCCCTGGGATGAAGCCTACTTGACCTTGGTGAATGATTGCTTTGATATGTTCTTGGATTTGGTTGGCAAAAGTTTTATTGAGTATTTTGCATTGATATTAGTAAGGGAAGTTGGTCTGAAGTTCCGTTTCTTTTTTGGATCTTTGTGTGTTTTATGTATCAGAGTAATTTTGGCTTTATAAAATGAATTGGGTAGTGTTCCATCTGTTTCTATTTTTTACAATAGTTTAAAGAGTATCAGTATTAGGTCTTCTTTGAAGGTCTGATAGAACTCTGCATTGAACCCATCTGGTCCTGGACTTTTTTGGCTGGGAGACTATTAATGTCTGTTTCTATTTCTTTAGGCACTATGGGATTGTTTAGATCATTTATCTGATCTTATTTATTTATTTATTTATTTATTTATTTATATTTTCTATATTCTTTGTTTACATTCCAAAGGCTTTCCCCTTTCCCTGATTTAATTTTGGTACCTGGTATCTTTCTAGAAATTTGTCCATTTCATCTAGATTTTCCAGTTTTTGAGTATAGACTTTTGTAGTAGGATCTGATGATTTTTTTGGATTTCCTCAGTATCTGTTTTTATGTCTCCCTTTTCATTTCTGATTTTGCTGATTTGGATAATGTCTCTGCACCCTCTGTTAGTTTGGGTAAGGTTTTATCTATCTCGCTATTTTTATTTTTTTCAAAGAAACAGCTCGTGATTCTTTGTATAGTTCTTTTTGTTTCTACTTGGTTGATTTCAGACCTGAGTTTTGATTATTTCCTGCCATCTATTCCTCTTGATTATATTTGCTTCTTTTTGTTCTAGAGCCTTTAGCTGTGCTGTTAAGCTGTTAGTGTATTTATTCTCTTTCCAGTTTCTTTTTGGAGGCACTCAGAGTTATGAGTTTTCCTCTTAGCACTGCTTTCATTGTGTTTCATAGATTAGAACTAATGAAAAGGTTCCTTCATTTTCATTAATTTCTTTCTTTCTTTCTTCCTTTACCAAATTATTGATGAGTATGATGTATCCTTTCCCATCCCTTTTGACAATTTTTGGTTGAAAGTCTATTTTATTAGATATTAGAATTTCTACTCCAGCTTGTTTCTTGGATCTGTTTGCTTGAAAAACCTTTTGAGACCCTTTCCTCTGAGGTAATGTCTATCTTTGTTGCTGAGATGTATTAATTGTATGCAACAGAATGGAGGATCCTCTTTATATATCCACTCTGTTAGCCTGTGTCTCTTAATTTGCTAATTGAGTCCATTGATGTTGAGAGATATTAATAACCAATGAGTGCTAGTTCATGTTACTTTGATGTTGGAGGTGTTATCGTGTATGTGTGATTCTTCTTTTGGTTTTGCTGAGATGATTAATTTCTTGTGTTTCCTTTGTGTTGGAGTCTTCCCTTTTAGAATCCTCTGTAAGGCTCTAAGTCTGAATTAGTAGAAAGGTATTATTGAAATTTGATTTTGTCAGGGGATATCTTTGTTTCTCCATCTATGGTAACTGAGAGTTTTTCTGGGTATAATAGTCTGGGCTGGTATCTCTGTTCTGTTAGGGTCTGCAAGATATCCATTCAGCATCTTCTGGCTTTAGATTCTCTGTTGAGAAGTCAAGTGTAATTCTGATAGGGTTGCCTTGATATGTTACTTGGCCTTTTCCACTTGTATCTTTTAACATTCTTTCTTTTGTCTGTACAATTATTCTTTTGATTATTATATGGCAGGAGGATTTTCTTTTCTGGCTCAATCTATTTGATGTTTTGTAAGCTTCTGTACATTTACAGCTATTTCTTTTTTAAGGTTAGGGAAGTTTTCTTCTATGACTTTGTTGAAGATATTTTTGGCCCTTTGAGCTGGGAATCTTCACCCTCTTCTATTCTTATTATTCTTAGGTTTGGTCTTTTCATAGTGTCCAAAATTTCCTAGATGTTTTGAGTTAGGAACATTTTATACTTGGCATTTTCTTTGGCTAATTCATCCATTTCTTATATGATAATTTCTATGCCTGTGATTGTTTCTTTCTTATACTCTGTTGGTGATGCTTGTGTCTATAGGTCCTGTTCTCTTTCCTAGGTTTTCCATCTCCAGGCTTGTCTTTTTTGTTTCTTCTTTATTGCTTCTATTTTTATTTTTTATGTCTTGGACCATTTTATTCATTTCCTTTGCCTGTTTGATTATGTTTTCTTGTTTTTCTTTAAGGGGATTATTTATATAATCCTTAAAAGCCTCTATCATCTTCATTACATGAGATTTTAGGACACAGTTTTATTCTTCAGGTATGTTAAGATATTCAGGTTTTGCAGTAGGAGAGCTGGTTATTGATGCTGTCATATTATATTGCCTTCTGTTGATTATGTTCTTGCATTTGCCTTAGACATCTGGTTGTTGTTTGTCTTGGCTGTGCTGGGTGTCCTCACTTGGGAGGTAGATGGAGTTGTATGATTTTGGTTTAAACAGGCCTCCTGGGAGACAGGTAAAGATGTAGGGTGGGGCATGGTGCACTGATCTGATCAGCAATTACTGCAGGTATAGGTGTGAACTGAAATGAAGATGAAGTTGTTGATATGGCAAAAGCTAAATTATTATAGGCAACATTAATACAGGAGAATCATGTCAGAGGCATGGCAAAATACTGCTGTATCATATGTTACAGTCTCCCAAGTCTAAGTCTTTACCATCCATGGCTCTAAGCTTTGATTCACAGGTGAGCAGATTTGGCTGAGCAGTTGGAGACCTGGGTGGTTCCAAGATCTCCAGGCTGTATTTAGGTACCTTGATTAAGAAGTACAGGTCTCCCACCACCATTTCCTGACCATGAGACTCCCTTGAATCACACAGGAATTGAAACAACATTTTTTTCAGCTGTTGCATATCCAATGCCTACCATCACAGGACATAATACATAAAAATTACAACATTGGCTGATAGAATTGTGTATTAGTAAATAGAAAAACACTGAAACTGAATGAGGTCAATCGAGGGGAATAGATTTTAGAAAAACACTTGTATTTTTTAAATGGATTTTTATCTCTTCTATTTTATTTCAACAACCTTGATAAAGAAAAGGAAACAAATGATTTGCTCATACTTGATTTTCTGTCCTAAACTCAGGGCATCAGGAACTTTCCAGTGTGAAATGCATGTGTATAAGTTTAAATGATACCGGTCAGTTCCCCCTCCATCACAGACAACAAAGTTAAGCAAGTAATCTTGCTGACAAGCATGTGGAAATGAAAGGAGACTGGGGCAGGGAGGTTATTCAGAGTCATTATGTATTTGAAAGGACAGTTTATTATCTTTACGTAGTTTTCATGCTTGCCCAGTTCATCTTCCAGTAGAATAGAGTGGGAGCCAATTGATCAGAGTTAGCATCGTCATCTAGCCAGGCTTCTGAATGGCACTGCATTATATCAGAGAAACTTCATTTATGTTAGGCTAAAATCCTGGCAAGTTTCTATTCAGGAAACTGAAGCATTTCCATGACTACACCATCCTTTTGTTAAGGCAGCTACAGTAAGTCAACACTTATCTTGAAATGGAAGTGATACACCATTCTTTCAAAAAGAAATGAACTATGGGATTGAATCAAAAGAAATTGCTCATGCTTGCTGTTTTGCCATCTGGGCTAAATACAGAGAGCCCATTGGTTTTAATAACAAAGCACTATTTCATACTTACTACTGCTAGATTATTTTGCAAACATTATATATGCTAAATATCTGTGTCATACCTTAAGATGTATCTAATTTCTATGTAACAAATGAGAAACTGAGGCACAGAGAAGATAAGCAGCTTCACAAGTATTAGTAAATAATCGCAATTAATATACATAATACATACATACATATATTTAAAAATGATATAAACATGTATATAGGAAATGAGTAATTTTCTAAGAAGCGGCTTAGAACTCCAGCTTTCATACATCTTGCTAAAATCATAACGCAGTTCTGGAGACTGACAAAAGAAAAGGACCCTGGGAGAGGGACCCTGGTCCTCTGGGAGAAGAAGACTGTGAGAGATAAAGGCTTGTTAATAATGTTACCCGGCTGAGAATGATCCAAAAGTGTCTCACAATTTAGAGAATGGAACTGAAGCATTTCCAACAGTGTTATAGCTTTAAGTAAGGAGGGAAAGAGTAGAGAGCTTTGTCTGCTTTAACTTCTTTCTATCTTTTGCCTAAACTCATTCTTTAAATACCTAGGCATGCACATACATATATGAATGTCAGACTTATTTTCTTTCTTTCTTTTTACTAATGGCAGTTTCCCTTCCCTTCTCACCCACAAGTCCCTCTCCCTCGATCACCCTCCCTACTTTATCCACACCTTCTCTGTTTATCTTCAGGAAAGGGCAGTTCTCCCACAGATATCAATCCACCATGGCATATCAAGTTGCAGTAAGCCTAGGCACCTCTCCTCATAGTGAGGCTGGGAGTCGCAACCCAGTAGGAGGAAAGGGTTTTACATCACAGGAGGATGGTGGTGATGTGGGTAGGAGGGTGAGAGGAGGTATTTTGAATTGGGCAGTGGGTTCTGGAACAGGAGGGATCAGTTTGGGTGATGAGGGAGGCAGAGAGTACCATGTAGGCATGGTTTTGGGAAGGGGTTGCTTTATTGGGTTCTGTTATCTACTTTCCTTCCAAATCATATTTCATCTTAATCTGTCCCCTACAACACTAGGTAGGAGAGAAGGGTTAGAAGGGAAAGTGGTTTTAGAACTCTTTATACTACCTCCTGCTGATTAAAGGTACCAGTAACCAGCAGAAATAAGGACCAGAAACAAGAGCAAAAATCAGAAGCAGGTGGGGCAGCAGCAGGGGCAAGCAGCAGCTGTCATGGGCTCTCTTGGGGCTCTCACATTTATATTCTGTCAGGAGTCCCCAGAATTCCAAACATAAACTATTTGTAGATAGAAAAATCACACCCCTCTAGAACATGAGACAATCATAATAAACGGCTATGGACAGGTCTGAAACAGTACCATATTCCATACCTGGGAATAAAACAAAACATATTCCCATGAAATAACTGGGTTTTTAAAGAAGCCAAAATTCTCAATACAGTACTAGGAGAAACAACTGGAATGGGGGGGCATCTTTGGAATGAGATAGGACTAGAATAGACAACTGGAATCAAGGGCATTTGAGGATGAGCTAGAAACCTAGTGCAATGGAAACTTTCAACAATCTATGAGGGTGTCCCTAGCTAAGACTCATAGCAATGGGACATACAGAGCCTGAACTCACCATCTCTTGTAATCAGGCAATAAACCTGGAGGGATTAGGACACCAACTGGGCCACAAAATCCTTGACTTACAATTTTCCTGCCTACAAAAGGAGAGGGGATAAAGGTAGCACAGAAATTGTGGGAGTGAGCAACCAATGACTGGTAGAGCTTGAGACCCAGGCCACGTGAGGGAGCCCATTTGATATTGCCTGGAGGGTTAGGACCCGGAGACTGGAGAGCCTAGAGACCTAGGATAGAAAATGATTGCTAATGATATTCTGCTGAGATCATTCTTAATATGTAGTGGCATATTTGAGATAGTATTTTCTGCTACTTTTCACACCTGACTTTTGGTCATTTTTTTCATTCCTGTTCTCATCCTTGTAATGGGAATGTTACTCTTATAGCCTCTGTTAGGAAGTAGGAATTATGTTCTTACTTCTTGTTTCTGTCTTTATGGGCCCTTATCGGTGAACAACCCATATGCCATATATACCTCTATCATTAACAAAGGATTTGTGATATCCCAAATGGGTTATCATTTATTTTGTCTCTCAATTGGTTCATAACTTAGTCATGGAAAAGTTTTGTTTTTAAATTCAGATTCCTGATAGGGTCACAAAGAAGGAAAAGTAAGAAAAATGAATATGGAAGTGTTATAATACAGACCTTGGTGAATATTAACTACCTCCCGTATTTACTATTACTACTTTCAAACAGTCACTTAAATAAAGTCATGCCTGAAAATTCATGGATGGTATTTAAATTGCAAATAACTGTTATAGTATGTAAAACTAATGAAACTGTATTTTTTTAAAGAAAGACTCTACAGCCCATATCTTTTGCTTTGACTAATTTGGAGTGGTATTTATTATTTATTATACTGAGAAGTAGTGAAATTTAACTATACCATATTTCATTTAATCTAAAATGTCACCAGTAATAGCTTACATATTTATTTTTACACTATAAAGAAAGAAAAATGTCTCTAATTAAGTCTAAGAAGCTATAGAGTCTGATTTTCTATTCACCCATGAGCTGTGACAATCTGAAATTAAAGTAGAGGCAGTGGACAGACTCTCCATATTTCATAGCTATATTATTGATTTCCTAGAACCTACTGGCAATTCCAACAGACATGTTTCTGCTGGACAAAATCTAAAAAATTAATATAGAACAAATATTCCATAATCCTGTCCCTTATGCATGGCTATGAACTATACCCCCAGACCATACCAGTATTAAGCTGCTGAATTTTCATCTGCATTTAAATTCAAAACACTAGCTTGCTAAAACACTAGCAAATAAAATATTTTCTTCTAAGAATTTAAAATGTGTACTCATATGTGCACATACAACAGTTCTTGTGAACAGACTTGAATCAGAATCTATAACTTATAAAAACTGTATATTAACACAAATCTAAAAGATTGAAATAAATTTCACAAAGCACATTACTAATTTCAGCATTTCTTTTGATTTGGATAGTATTCATCACAATGAAATATTTAAAGCTACCAAAATGAGCATACATACTTGATGCAGAATATCAAGGAATATTTACCATTTTTTTGTATTGTCATTTTCTGCTTTCAATTTTCAAGCCCATTAGAAGCTGGAAAAGATTGAATATAAATTCCTGTAAGTGGAGTTGTTTTTCTTCAACTACCATTTTCTTTTCTTTGAATATTACTCCCATGTTGGCATGTTTATTCATACAGCTCACTGATTCATGTGCTTACTGTTCTTGTTTATATCTAGTGCACAATTGGTATTGTAAAATATGGGCCTGTGAAGTGAGTCTCTTGGTTTGAAGTGGCTGGCCCATAAAATTAAGCTATTAGATTAACAAGTTTGCGCATTAAAGTGGGGGAATCCATGCAAGGCTGATTTTCAGTATATCCTTCCATACTAGATGAGAGAGAAAAATGACTTAGCATTTGCATAGTTCTTGAGTCTGTCTGGAATGATTTGCACACTTTAACCAACACTGTAGCTGCAACTGTTAGACACAGTATTGTGCCAGACTGGCTCTATGTTCTTTAAATACTTTTTGCATGCTATTATCTCAGGAAGCTCAACCAGAACAGCAGTAAACAAATACAGATTTATCACAATCCTTTAGTAATATAGTTTCCTAAAAATTTCCATCTGTCGGTAGGAATGACTGAGGTACAAGACAGTTCTCTTTATGTGAAATTTATTCAATGTGTGACTTGTTAAGGGTCATAGATCCTTTAAGAATATAAATAACACAACATGCTAGGATATATTTTTGAAAGTGTAAGACTAGGGAATAATTTTTAAAGATTTTGCCACATTTTTAAAGTATAGCGTTTGTGGTTACTTTTAAAAATCAGAGTTTTAAACAGTTGCTAATGTGGAGACTTTGGACTTCTCCATCTTAAGCAGAAATATGAATCACATATAGATTGGACTTTAGCTCATTTTCTTTTTTTCTCCTGATACTTCACAAGCCCAAATCCCTAGTGCATCTTGCCCACTGCCAGAACAGTGACACTAATACTGATTTCTGTTTTTGGTTTTGATTATCTCCTACAAGTCATGAACAGTCAGTGGCTCATTTAGGGCGGGTGAAGTCTTGACTGCTAAACAGGAATTAAAGGCTTAAGCCTAGAAGGCTTAACCTCTTAGGTTTTATTTGTACGAGATGGGATTTATCATATATATCCTAGGATTTCTAAAGCATATTTCTCACCTCCTGTTTGGATGCTAAGGACTGAAGAGAGTGTTGGGTGTGTTAAAGTGAACGGTGGTCTTGCTGGGCACTTGCTGAAGGGCAGCCAACACTGAGGTCCCCTCTAACTCTTCTTCATTCCATGACTGTGGCTTTTTACTTTCTCCCCCGTTATGCTCACATGTGTGGCTGCCAGGCACAGGGCTGGCTGAGGCAGGAATCTCCTCCTAGTCTGCTGCTAGTGTATTTCATTGAGTACACATTACAGCATGGGAGGAAAAGTTGAAAAAATACGTGGGCTTGGTTGCTGGGTGAAGGGAGAGTCTGACTGCATAATGACTTAGTGACTGCTTCCCTCCCAATGCCAAATATCTAACATAAAAGGTGATGAAACCATAGATGGGCTCAGTTGGAATCAGTCAAATGGTCACCATAGAGTGCTCTTACCAATACTCTTTGGAGTCCAACAGGCTTGCATTATTTTTGTTTTTGGTGTGTGTGTGTGTGTGTGTGTGTGTGTGTCTGTGTGTGTGTGTGTGTGTGTGTGTGTGTGTGTGGTATGTTCACATGTGCACGCAGGTGTATATGTATGCATGTGACTGTGGACGTTAAGCACCTTTAATGCTCACCACATAATACTTTAAAATAAATTTATTTGTTATTAATTTATGTATCTCTCTTTTCGTGTGAGTGTATGTACTTGTATGTGCAGGTAAGTATGGGTGAAGCCCAGGAGAAAGCATCTCACAGTTTTCTTTATCCTTTGCCTACTCTTCTGAATCTAGGGCTACATTTTCCAGGTTGAACTAAAATCCAGTAAGCTTCGCCTTTCTCTATCAGCTTAGAACTGGGGTTTCCAGTGTGGCCTTGTTTGTTTTAAGTGCTGGGGTCTGAATTTCTATCCTTATGACTGCACAGAAAATGCTTCTGAAGCAGCTCTCTCACCTCTTTACTTGTTGAATAATCTAAGAGAATCAAGAGGTCGTGATTTCGGCTGGCCAGCGAACTTTCAGAAACGCATCTGTCTTTGCCTCCGCCCACGCATCATGGGAGTGGCAGACATACAGCATTGTGTCCTTCAGTGCTGGGGATCTCAACTCAGATCCTCATGCTTCCACTGAAAGACTTCACTGAAGACCCTCTTTGGTCTCTTCCTGTCCATGTCAAAGATAAGGCATATTCAAACATTCAAGCAGCTCCCCAGGTGGATCATTGCAAACCTCATAGAATTATTTCACTGCTGCTTTGAATTCCAGATCTGGCACTCGCTGTAAGAACTTGCAGAAATTACTTCTTAGCTATGGGCTTCAGTTTCTTCTTTTATACCAGCAGCATCAACATTCTATCGTGGACAACTGCTGTGTTGAAAATATGAGAGTCCATTAGTTACTTACAGCAGTTTCTAAAATGTGAGGAGACAGTGTCAATTCTTTCTCCTCTTGGGGTTCTCACCATTTTAAAAGTCTACACAATTTTCCTGCTGCTGATGTGTTAAATGAAGATGATATTTTTTTAGCCGTATTGTATTTTGGAGTTCCTAAATATGTGCTTTCTTTCCGTTCATTTTATTTTTTGCCATTTTTATTTAGCTTCAAAGAACCTTGATCATATGTTCTCTATGTCTCTGAGCTCTATTTTTCTAAGTGAGGAAATCTTGTGTTTGTGTGTGTGTGTGTGTGTGTGTGTGTGTGTATTTGTGTTGTATTTACATGTTTTGGGGCACATGTGTTTGTGCTGGTATGTGTGGAGGCCAGAGGTAGATCCCCCTTGTCTTGCCCAATTTACTCTAATTTTCGGGATTTTCTCAGTAATTCTTTATATGCATACAACTTATTTTGATCAAATCTTACCTGTGCCCATTCTTTCAATCACACCCTTATCAACCGCATACACTTTCACCTCCAAACTTTATGTGTGGGTTTTAAAAACACAGAGAACACAGTGCTGCCTGCATAGTCGCACTTTATACTTTTAGACAGGGTCTCTCGCTGAACCCGAGGCTTGATGATTATCTATACAGACTGACCATCAGAGCCCAGAGACCCACCCAGCTCAGCATCCCAACACTGGGAATGTAAGTACTCACTGCCTGCAGAGCAAGATTCTCATGATTGCATGGCAGCAATTAACTACCATCACCCTTGCCCTGGAAATTGACCTTTTTTCTTTAATTTTTTTTGATATTCAGTATTTTTATTGGATATATTTTTATTTACATTTCAATATTATCCCCTTTCCTAGTTTTCACCCTCCTGGATAGCCCCTATCCCATCTTCCCTCCAACTACTTCTACGAGGGTGTTCCTCCACCCACCTACCGCCCACCTTCCTGGACTTAATTCCCCTACCCTGGGGCATCTATTGAGCATTAATAAGACCAAGGACCTCTTGCCCCATTGATGCCTGACAAGGCATTTCTCTGCTATATATGCAGCTGGAGCCATGTGTACCCCTTGGTTGATGGCTTAGTCCCTGGGGGCTCTAGGGTGTCTGGTTGGTTGATATTGATGTTCTTCCTATGAGGTTGTAAACCCTTACATCTCCTTTAGTCCTTTCTCTAACTGTTCCATTGGGACCCTGCACTCAGTCCAATGGTTGGCTGTGAGCATCTGCCTCTGTATTTGTAAGGCTCTAGCAGGACCTCCCCATAGACAGCCATATCAGGCTCCTTTCGGTCAGCATTTCTTGGCATCCACAGTAGTGTCAGGGTTTGGTGACTGTGGATGGGATGAATCCCCAGGTGCAAAAGTCTACACTTAAAATGTTTGCTCCTGTGAGTATTTTGTTCCCCTTCTCAGAAGAACCAAAGCACCCACACTTTGGTCTTCCTTCTTCTTGAGCCTCATGTGGTCTGTGAATTGTATCTTGGGTATTCTGAGCTTGTGGGCTAATATCCACTTATCAGTGAGTGGAAACCATATTTGTTCTTTTGACATTGGGTTACCTCACTCAGGATGACACTTTCTTGTTCCATTCATTTGCCTAACAATTTCATGAATTCATCATTCTTATTAGCTGAGTAGTACTCCATTTTGTAAATATATCACATTTTCTGTATCCTTACTTCTGTTGAAGGAAATCTGGGCTATTTTCAGCTCTGGCTATTATAAATAAGACTACTATGAACATAGTGGAGCATGTGTCCTTATTACATGCTGGAGCATCTTCTGGGTATATGCCCAGGAGTGGCATAGCTGGGTCCTCAGGTAGTACTATGTCTAATTTTCTGAGGAACCGCCAAACTGATTTTCACAGTGGTTTTAACAGCTTCCAATCCCACCAGCAATGGAGAAGTGTCCCTCTTTCTCCACATTTTTGCCAGCATCTGCTGTTACCAGAGTTTTTGTTTTAGCCATTCTGACTGGTATGAGATGGAATCTCAGGGTTGTTTTGATTTGCATTTTCTTAATAACTAAGGACATCAAACACATTTTTAGGTGCTTCTCAGGCATTCTATATTCTTCAGTTGAAAATTTTTTGTTTTGCTCTGTATCCCATTTTTAACAGCATTATTTGATTCTCTGGAGTCTAACTTCTTGAGCTCTTTGTATACATTGGATATTAGCCCTGTATTGGATGTAGGGTTGGTACAGATATATTCCCAATCTGTTGGTTGCCGTTTTGTCCTACTTATAGTGTCCTTTGCAATTTTATGAGGTTCCATTTGTTGATTTTTGACCTTAGAGCATAAGCTATTGGTAGAATGTTAGAGAAATTTTCCCCTGTGCCCATGTATTTGAGGCTCTTCCCCACTTTATTCTCTATAAGTTTCAGTGTATCTGGTTTTATGTGGAGGTCTTTGATCCACTTGGATATGAACTTTGTACAAGGAGATAAGAATGGGTAGATTTGTGTTTTTTTCTACATGCTGACCACCAGTTGTTGAACAAGCACCATTTGTTAAAAATACCATCTTATTTCCACTATATGTTTTTAGCTTCTTTGTCAAATATCAAATGACCATAGGTGTATGGGTCCATTTCTGGGTCTTCAATTTTGTTCCATTGATCTTCTTGCCTCTTTCTGTACCAATACCATACAATTTTTATCACTATTCCTCTGTAAAACAGCTTGAGGTCAGGGATGGTGATTTCCCCTGAAGTTCTTTTATTGTTGAGAATAGTTTTTGCTATCCTGGGTTTTTTTTTTTTTTGTTATTCCAAATGAATTTGTAAACTGTTCTTTCTAACTCTATGAAGAATTGACTTGGAATTTTGATAGGGATTTCACTGAATATGTAGGTTTGTTTTGGCAAGATGGCCATTTTTATTATATTAATTCTGCCAATTCATGAGCATGGGAGATCTTTCCTATCCACTGGATATGGTTTCTACAGGATCTTTTTGTCTCCTTTGCTGGGTATTTCAGCTAATGTCATCCTTGTTGCATGCTGGGAACCTCTTGGGTCCCCAGTATCTGGAACTTTCTAGTGGCTACCCCTAGTTTTCCATCCCCTACTGCTACACACTTCTGTTCAATTTTCAGACCCTCTGTACTTCTCCTCCATCTCCTCCCACACCTGATCCTGTGTGGGAGGATCCTTTTTCCCTTCCCCTTCTCCCTCCTAGATCCCTCTCTTCCTCTACCTCCCATGCTTATTTTCTTCCCCCTTCTGAGTAGGACTGAAACATGCACATTTTGGTCTTCCTTCTTCTTGGGTATCAGTGAATCCATACCATTTGTGTTCTTTTGTGATTGGGTTATTTCACTTAGTATATTTTCTAGTTCCATCCATTTGCCTCTGAATTTCATGAAGTCATTGTTTTTAATAGTTGAGTAGTACTCCATTATGTAAATATATCACATTTTCTGTATCCTTTCCTCTGTTGAGGGACATCTGGGGTGCTTCCAGCTTTTGGCTATTATAAATGAGGCTGCTAGGAACACTTAACCAACCCTACATCTGGTAGGGGGAAAATATCCAAAATATACATAGAACTCAAGAAGTTAGAATACCAGAATACCAAATAACCTATTAAAATGAGATATAGAGCTAAACAAAGAATTATCAATTAAGGAATCTAGGGCATAAAGCACCTAGATAAATGTTCAGTGTCCTTAATCATCAGGGAAATGCAAATTAAAACAACTCTGAGTTTAGCTCTGTACCTCATTTTTTAATAGGGTTATTTGGCTCTCTCTGGGGTCTACCTTCTTGAGTTCTTTGTATATATTAGACATTAGCCCTCTGTCAGATGTGGGGTTGGCGAAGATCTTTACCCAATTGGTTGGTTGCCATTTTGTCTTTTTGACAGTGTCCTTTGCCTTACAGAAACTTAGTAATTTTATGAGGTCCCATTTGTAAATTCTTGATCTTAGAGCATAAGCTATTGGTGTTCTGTTCAGAAACTTTTCCCCTGTGCCTATGCCCTCCAGGGTCTTCCCCAGTTACTTTTCTATTAGTTTCAGTGTGTCTGGTTTTATATGGAAGTCCTTGATCCACTTGGAGTTGAGCTTAGCACAAGGAGATAAGACTGGATCAATTTGCATTCTTCTGCATGCTGACCTCCAGTTGAACCAGCACCATTTGTTGAAAAGGCTATCTTTTTTCCACTGGATGGTTTTAGCTCTGTTGTTGAAGATCATGTGACTATAGGTGTGTGGGTTCATTTCTGGGTCTTCAATTCTATTCCATTGAGCTACCTGCCTGTCACTGTACCAATACCATACAGTTTTTAACACTATTTCTCTGTAGTTCTGCTTGAGGTCTGGGATACTGATTCCCCAGAAGTTGAATGGCTGAGAACCACCTTAAGAGATGTTCAACATCATTAATCATTAGGGAAATGCAAATTAAAACAACCCTGAGATTTCACCTCACACCAGTCAGAATGGCTAAGATTAAAAACTCAGGAGACAGCAGGTGTTGGCAAGGATGTGGAGAAAGACAAACACTCCTCCACTGCTGGTGGGATTACAAGCTGGTACAACTGTTCTGGAAATCAGTCTGGTGGTTCCTCAGAAAACTGGGCATGACACTTCCGGAGGACCCTGTAACACCACTCCTGGTCATATACCCAGAGGATTCCCCTGCATGCAATAAGGACACATGCTCCACTATGTTTATAGCAGCCTTATTTATAATAGCCAGAAGCTGGAAAGAACCCAGATGTCCCTCAATGGAGGAATGGATACAGAAAATGTGGTATATTTACACAATGGAATACTACTCAGCAATCAAAAACAATGAATTCATAAAATTTTTAGGCAAATGGTTGGAACTGGAAACTATCATCCTACGTGAGGTAACCCAATCACAAAAGAACACACATGGAACACAGTCACTGGTTAAATGGATATTAATTAGCTCAGAAGCTCTGAATACTAAAGACACAATTAACATATCAAATGATTTCCAAGAAGAAAGGCTTGATCCAGCATTTTAGGGGAGTACCAGGACAGAGAAATGGGAGTGGGGTAATTTGGGAATGGGCAGAGGGAAGAGGGCTTATTGGATTTATGGGGAGGGGGAACCAAGAAAGGAGAAATCATTTGGAATATAAACAAAGAATATAGAAAAAAAAGAAACTTCAAAAATGATTTCTTTTAAGTCAAAGTCTGAAACTTAAATGCATTCTTAATATTTATGTCCTAATTTGGCTCTGGTTCACTTTTACACGTTAGATAATACTGATTTGCAAAATTTAAAACTTTTCAGATATATAAGGAAGTAGAAAGACTATGTAACATACTCACTAATATATTCTCCATTCAGAGTTAGAATTTCTTTATATATTTACTTCAAATTTTGCTATAATTATATATGTTAAATTAAGACCTGAAATCATCCTTACTTCGTTCCCTTCCCTTTGGGCCCTAGTAAAAACAACCATATTTTTTTTCTTTAATATCCTGTGGTTTTGCGGTGGCAAAATGACAGAGGTGCGCTATTCAGCAGGGACAAAGGTCTGCTGGGAAATTGCTTCTAAGGTGATCTGAGCACTCCAAATTCTCCTGCAGGAACCCATAATGTATTCTTTGATATATTAAGAGATAAGATCAATGTCTCACAGACAACATAACAAGTTTTTCTCCTATAATGTTTGTAATACAAGCAAGGCACTAGACCTCTGTAAAATGTTTTTCTACTTTGATCTTCACTCATGAACTAATTTTCCAGTACCTGTTTGAAGACTTGTGAAGATAGCTTAAGATAATGACTGTGGCTTGAGATTATGTGAATGACCTTACTATTGATATAGTATTCTGGCAACAATTAGTTGCTCAAATTGTTCTTTTTTTTTCTTACAAAAGACAATGTTTATTTAGATCTGGTTTACAGGTTCTGTCCATTATCATTATGGTAGTAGTATGGCAACATGTAGGCAGCAATGGCACTGGAGGTGCTTAGATTTCTAAATCTAATTCCAAAGGCAGCTAGGTGAAGACTGTCCTCAGACACCTAAGAGAAGGTTCTCAAATCCCACCCCTGCATTTACACACTTCCTCCAACAAGGCCATACCTCCTAATAATGCTACTCTATAGGCCAAGATTATTCAAATGATCATAGATATCTAGGCTGATTCTGCTTCCTAGCTATTGAGAACAAACCAGCAATGAACATGGATGCAATGTAGCTCTGTAATAGGATACAGTCTTTGGGCATTTAGCTAAGAGAGATCTAGCTGGGTCATGTGATAGATCTATTTTCAGCTGCTTGTAAAATCTTCACAAATTTAGATAGATTCCTACAATGACCCCCAATTTGCTACTAAGAGCACATGTCTTGACCTCAAAAATGTAAGTAGATTGAACAGTGCTAGGAGAAGGTTTCATATGGCTCTGACCTAGGGATAAGTGATCTTTGTATTCAATACAGATGGCTTGGAATATAATAATGGAGTGAAATACCTTGGTCTTTGTCCTCAAACTGCCTTCCTGAAGTTCCCAAAGGCCTGTGGAGGGGAGTGATATGTTACACATCTCTGACTATATGCTGAATTAACTGAGAGTCCTTAATATCTGTCCAGAATGTAAATGAGGTATAGGGGATCCAGAGTCATGTGTATTAGCTCTGCCTTCATTCTGGGTCAAGCAAAGTCACTTCAGGGCAGGAAAGAGACTAAAGATAACAAAGGCAATGTAAATAAATAATTCTTACATTACCTCAATAACTGTTTCTTTCCTTCTTTTTCCTTTCCTTTTTTCCTTTCCTTTCCTTTCCTTTCCTTTCCTTTCCTTTCCTTTCCTTTCCTTTCCTTTCCTTTCCTTTCCTTTCCTTTCCATTTCTCCTTCCTCCCTTCCTTCCTCTCTCTCTCTCTCTCTCTCTCTCTCTCTTTCTTTCTTTCTTTCTTTCTTTCATTTTTATACTGAGGTACAGTCTTTTTAGTAGTACAGGCGAGAATCAAAATTGTGACATAGAAAAGGGAAGACTTAAGATGAAATTTCTCTTTCTTTTGCTTTTGACATGCTAGAAGTATAGGCACACACTGATGTCTGCTTCTCTATATTCCATGATTATCTAATCAACATCCTTGACAGTACTTGCAAGATTAAGTCTTTCTTTCTCTCTCTCTCTTTCTTTCTTTCTTTCTTTCTTTCTTTCTTTCTTTCTTTCTCTCTCTCTCTCTCTTTCTTTCTTCCTCTCTTTCTTTCTTTTTGATTTTTTAATCAGATATTTTTTATTTACATTTCAAATAGTATCCCCTTTCCTCTTTACCCCTTCTTTTTTAATTATCTTACATTTCAAATGATTTATACTTTCCAGGATCCCCCTCCCTGAACGTCCCATAAGACTTCTTACCTCCCTTTGTGCCCCAATCAACCCCTTCCCTCTTCCCTGTCCTGGTATTCCCCTACACTGCTGCATTAAGCCTTTCCAGGACCAGGGGCCTCTCCTTCCTCCTTCTTAGGCATCATTTGATATGTGAATTGTGTCTTGTATATTCCGAGCTACTGGGCTAATATCCGCTTATCAGTGAGTGCATACCATGTGTGTTCTTCTGTGATTAGGTCACCTCACTCAGTATGACATTCTCCAGTTCCACCCACTTGCCTAAGAATTTCATGAATTCATTGTTTTTAATAGCTGAGTAGTATTTCATAGTGTAAACATACCACATTTTATGTATCCATTTCTCTGTTGAGGGACATCTGGGTTCTTTCCAGCTTCTGGCTATTATAAATAGGGCTTCTATGAATATAGTGGAACATGTATCCTTATTACATGCTGGGGAATCCCCTGAGTATATGCTCAGGAGGGTATAGTGGAGTCCTCTAGTAGTATTATGCCCAGTTTTCTGAAGAACCGCCAGATTGATTTCCAGAGTGGTTGAACCAGCTTGCAGCCGCACCAGTAGTGGAGGAGTGTTCCTCTTTCTCCACATCCTCACCAGCACCTGTTTTCTCCTGAGTTTTTGATCTTAGCCATTCTGACTTGTGCAAGGTGAAATCTCAGGGTTGTTTTGATTTCCATTTCCCTGATGACTAAGGATGTTGAAAATTTAGGTGTTTTTCAGCCATTCACTACTCCTCAGGTGAAAATTCATTGTTTAGCTTTGTACCCCATTTTTAATAGGGTTATTTGGCTCTCTGGAGTCTACCTTATTGAGTTTTTTGTATATCTTAGATATTAGTCCTCTGTCAGATATAGGACTGGTAAAGATCTTTTTCTAATATGTTGGTTGCTATTTTGTCCTTTTGACAGTGCCCTTTGCCTCACAGAAACTTTGAAATTTTATGCGGTCCCATTTGTCAATTCTTGATCTCAGAGCATAAGCTATTGGTGTTCTGTTCAGAAACTTTTCCCCTGTGCCCATGTGCTCAAGGCTCTTCCCCAGTTTCTTTTCTATTAGTTTCAGTGTGTCTGGGTTTATGTGGAGGTCCTTGATGCACTTGGAGTTGAGCTTAGTGCAAGGAGATAAGAATGCATCAATTTGCATTCTTTTGCATACTGACCTCCAGTTGAACCAGCACCATTTGCTGAAAAGGCTATCTTTTTTCCACTGGATGGTTGTAGCTCCTTTGTTAAAGATCAAGTGACCATAGGTATGTGGATTCATTTCTGGGTCTTTAATTCTATGCCATTGATCCTGTCACTGTACCAGTACCATGCAGTTTTTAACACTGTTCTGTAGTAGTGCTTGAGGTCAGGGATACTGATTCCCCTAGAAGTTCTTTTACTGTTGAGAATAGTTTTAGCTATCTTGGATTTTTTGTTATTCCAGATGAATCTGAGAATTGCTCTCTCTAACTGTTTGAAGAATTGTGTTGGGATTTTGATGGGGCTTGCATTGAATCTGTATATCGCTTTTGGCAAGATGGCCATTTTCACTATTTTAATCCTGCCAATCCAAGAGCATGGAAGATTTTTCCATCTTCTGAGGCTTTCTTGGATTTCTTTCTTCAAACACTTGATGTTCCTGTCATACAGATCTTTCACATGTTTGGTTAGAGTCACACCAAGATACTTTATATTGTTTGTGGCTCTTGTAAAGAGTGCCATGTCCCTAATTTCTTAGCCTGTTTACCTTTTCAGTATAGGAAAGCTTGAGTTGATTTTATATGCAGTCACTTTGCTGAAGTTGTTTATCAGCTGGAAGAGTTCTCTGGTGGAGTTTTTGGGGTTGCTTAAATATACTATCATATAATCTGCAAATAGTGATAATTTGACTTCTTCCTTTCCAATTTGTATCACTTTGACCTCTTATTGTTGTGTATTTGCTCTAGCTAGAAATTCAAGTACTATATTGAATAGATATGGAGAGAGAGGGCAGCCTTGTCTAGTCATTGATTTTAATGGGATTGCTTCAAGTTTCTCTCCATTTATTTTGATGTTGGCTACTGTTTTGCTGTATATTGCTTTTACTATGTTTAGGTATGGACCTTGAATTCCTGTTCTTTCCAAGACCTTTAACATGAAAGGATGCTGAATTTTATCAAATGCTTTTTCAGCATCTAATGAAATGACCATGTGGTTTTTTTCTTTGAGTTTGTTTATATAGTGGATTACATAGATGGATTTCTGTATATTGAACCATCCCTGCATCTTTGGGATAAAGCCTTCTTGATCATGGTGAATGATTGTTTTGATGTGTTCTTGGATTCGGTTGGCAAGAATTTTATTGAATATTTTTGCATTGATATTCATAAGGGAAATTGGTCTAAAGTTCTCTTTCTTTGTTGGATCTTTGCGTGGTTTTGGTATCAGAAAAATTGTGGCTTTATAGAACACATTGGGTAGGGTTCCTTCTGTTTCTATTTTTTTAATAGTTTGAAGAGTATTGATGTTAGGTCTTTGAAGGTCTGATAGAATTCTTCACTAAAACCGTCTTGTCCTGTGTTTTTGTTTTTGTTTTTGTTTTTGTTTTTGTTTTTGTTTTTTTTTTTTTGGTTGGGAGACTGTCAATGACCACTTCTATTTTATTAGGGGTTATGGGACTGTTTTGATGATCTAGTTGATCCTGATTAAACATTTGCAGTTGGTATCTGTCTGGAAATTGTCCATTTCATCCAGATTTTCCAGGTGCGCTCAGTATAGGCTTTTGTAGTAGGATATGATAATTTTTGAATTTCCTCAGTTTCTGTTGTTATTTCACCCTTTTCATTTCTGATTTTGTTAATTTGGATATTGTCTCTGTGCACTCTGGTTAATATGGCTAAAGGTTTATCTATCTAGTTGATTCTCAAAGAACCAGCTTTTGGTTTTATTGATTCTTTGTGTAGTTCTTTTTGCTTCATCTTAGTTGATTTCAGCCCTGAGTTTGATTATTTCCTGCCCTCTACTCCTCTTGGGTGTATTAGCTTCTTTCTGTTCTAAAGCTTTCAGGTGTGCTGATAAGCTACTAGTGTATGTTCTGCCCAGCTTCTTTTTGGAGGCACTCAGAGCTATGAGTTTTCCTCTTAGCACTGCTTTCATTGTGTCCAATAAATTTGGGTATGCTGTGCCTTCATTTTCATTATTTTCTAAAAAAGTTTTCATTTCTTTCCTTATTTCTTCTTGGCCAAGGAATCATTGAGTAGAACATTGTTCAGTTTTCATGTATATGTGGTCTTTCTGTTTTTTGTTGCCATTGAAGACCACCCTTACACCATAGTGATCTGATAGGAGGTATGGAATTAGTTCAATCTTATATCTATTGAGGTCTGTTTTGTGACCAATTAATTATATGGTCAATTTTGGACAAGGTGCCATGAGGAGCTGAGAAGAAGGTATATTCTTTTGATTTAGGATGAAATGTTCTATAGATATCTATTAAATACATTTGGTCCAAAACTTCTGTTAGTTTCACTGTGTCTCTGTTTAGTTTGTGCTTCCCTGATCTGTCCATTGAAGAGAGTGGGGTGTTGAAGTTACTCACAATTATTGTGTGGGGTGCAATGTGTGCTTTAAGCTGTACTAAAGTTTCCTTTATGAATGAAGGTGCCCTTGTATTTGTAGCATAGATGTTCGGAATTGAGAGTTCTTCCTGATAGATTTTTCCTTTGATGCGTATAAAGTGTTCTTCTGTGTCTTTTTTGATGACTTTTGGTTGAAAGTTGATTTTATCCAATATTAGAATGGTTACTCCAACTTGTTTCCTGGGACCATTTGCTTGGAAAACTGCTTTCCAGCCTTTTACTCTGAGGTAGTGTTTGCCTTTGACACTGAGATGTGTTTCCTGCATGCAGCAAAATGTTGGGTCTTGTTTCTGTATCCAGTCTGTTATTCTATGTCTTTTTATTGGGGAATTGAGTCCATTGATGTAAAGAGCTATTAAGGAATTGTAATTGTTGCTTCCTGCTATTTTTGATGTAATTTTTATGTTTGTGTGGTTATCTTCTTTTGGGTTTGTTGAAAGAAGATTAATTTCTTGCTTTTACTAGTGTGTAGTTTCCCTCCTTTTGCTAGTGTTTTCCATTCATTATCCTTGCTGGATTTGTGGAAAGATACTGTGTAAATTTGTTTTTGCCATGAAAAACCTTGGTTTCTCCATCTATGTTAATTGAGAGATTTGCTGGATATAGCAGTCTGGGTTGGCATTTGTTCTCCCTTAAGGTCTGTATGTTATCTCCCCAGGCTCTTCTGGTTTTCATAGTCTCTGGTGAGAAATCCAGTGTAATTCTGATAGGTCTACCTTTACATGTTACTTGATTTTTTCCCTCACTGCTTTTAATATTCATTCTTTGTTTAGTACATTTGGTGTTTTAATTATTATGTGACAGGAGGAATTTCTTTTCTGGTCAATTCTATTTGGAATTCTGTAGGCTTCTTGTATGTTCATGTGCATCTCTTTCTTTAGGTTGGGGAAGTTTTCTTCTATACTTTTGTTGACGACATTTACTGGCCCTTTAGGTTGAAAATCTTCACTCTCCTCTATATCTATAATCCTTAGGTTTGGTCTTCTCATTTTGTCCTGGATTTCCTGGATGTTTTGGGTCAGGAGCTTTTTGCATTTTTCATTTTCTTTGACTGTTGTATCAATGCTTTCTATGGTATCTTCTGCATCTGAGATTCTCTCTTCTACCTCTTGTATTCTGTTGTTGATGCTTGGATCCATGACTCCTGACTTCTTTCCTAGGTTTTCTATGTCCAGAATTGTCTCCCTTTGTTATTTCATTATTGTTTCTACCTCCTTCTTTAGATCCTTGATGGCTTTGTTTAATTCCTTCACCTGTTTTGTTGTATTTTCCCTTAGGTCTTCATGGTTCTCCCTGTTTACTTGTATTTCTTTAAGGGAGTTATTTATGTCCTTCTTGAGGCACTCCATGAAGTTGTCCATCAGCATCATGACCTGTGATTTTAAATCCAAATCTTGCTTTCCTGGTGTCTTGGGGTATCCAGGACTTGCTGTTGTGGGAGAATTGGGTTCAGATGGTGCCATATTGGGTTGATTTCCATTAGCAATGTTTCTGCATTTGCCTTTTGCCATCTGGTTATCTCTGGTGGTAGTTGGGCCTGCTGTCACTGGCTGGAGCTTGGCCCTCTTGTGTCTCTACAAGTCTATCTCAGCAACCGTGGGTGACCTGTTGCAGTGCTGCTGAGTTCTTGGGTGCAGGTGTTGTGTTGGTGGGGTGTGTCCAACGTGATCATCTACTCTGGTGATCCCTGCTTACCAGCCTGCTATACAGTCAGAGGTGCAAAGATGGCAGCATCTCACCTCTGGCCATGGGACCACTCAAATTGTTCTTGCTAATGTTTTAAAATGTGTATTGATGATGGCACGGATCAAAATGGTATATATGACAATGTCTTATTCTTTTCTTGTAAGAATATTGTACTATAAATATGTGGGTGCTGCGAACATGGTGTATGGAGTTTAGAGTAATATAGTAGTATGTCTTCATCTATTGAAAAGCATTCTTACTCTCCCAGTGAATACCTAAAACCACTGAGGCTACTAAAGCCTTATCATATTCTGTCCTAAACATATATGATTATGATAATGCTTATTTTATAAATTAGAACAACAATAATAGGAAAACAAAACCAGAAAAACCAAAATACTATACTACAATAACAAAACGGCAACCAACAAAGTGGGAAAAGATCTTCACCAACTCCACATCCGACAGAGGGCTAATATCCAATATATACAAAGAACTCAAGAAGTTAGACCGCAAAGAAACAAATAACCCTATCAAAAAATGGGGCACAGAGCTAAACAAAGAATTTTCACCAGAAGAAATTCGGATGGCCGAGAAACACCTTAAAAGATGTTCAACATCATTAGTCATCAGGGAAATGCAAATCAAAACAACCCTGAGATTCCACCTCACACCAGTCAGAATGGCTAAGATTAAAAACTCAAGAGACAACAAGTGCTGGCTAGGATGTGGAGAAAGAGGAACACTCCTCCACTGTTGGTGGGATTGCAAAATGGTAAAACCGCTCTGGAAATCAGTTTGGCGGTTCCTCAGAAAATTGGGCATGTCACTTCCAGAGGACCCTGGCATACCACTCCTGGGCATATACCCAGAGGATTCCCCTGCATGCAATAAGGACACATGCTCCACTATGTTTATAGCAGCCTTGTTTATAATAGCCAGTAATTGGAAGGATCCCAAATATCCCTCAAAGGAGGAATGGATACAGAAAATGTGGTATATTTATACAATGGAATACTACTCAGCAATTAAAAATAATGAATTCATGCAATTTGTAGGTAAATGGTTAGACCTGGAAACTATCATCCTGAGTGAATTAACCCAATCACAAAAGAATGCACATGAAATGCAATCACTGATAAGTGGATATTAATGAGCCCAGAAGCCCTAAATACTCAAGACACAAATAGCAAGTCAAATGATTCCCAAGAAGAAGAAAGGAGAGGACCCTGGGCCTGTAAAGATTGCATCCAGTTTAGTAAAGAAACCGAGGGGGGAGGGGGAATTATTGGGGAACAGATGGGGGGGAGAGGAACTATGGGAACTATGGTGGGTGGGAACTGGGAAAGGGGAAAGCCTTTGGAATGTAAACATAGAATATAGAAAATAAAATTAAAAAAAAAAGAGTAGACAAAAAAAAATTCAACAAATGTTGCAACTCTCAACTAGAAATTTCCATGTAAAGTTTTCAGATTGTGCTTGACTGTAGGCAACCAGGACCGTGGCAAAGGAAATGTCAGCTAAGCAGAGAAGAATTTGATATAAAATATGCAGTGTTTGTATCGTATCTGAGTTGAGAGCTGGCAAAAGCTAATGTTACCATCTCTCTCGTTCATTAGCCTGATCTTACCCTGTGTTCACCTATAGCAGGAGCTAAAATGTGAAAGCACTGCTGTAACTGCCTCAATGGAAGCTGTGGTGTGGCTGTTTCATGGCAATCTTTAGACCTGCTCCCCAAACCATCTCCCAACTCTACTAGGGCTAGGAAATAGTTATGTGGGTTTCTCAATTGAATCAGTGACATTAACTTTGACTATATATATATATATATATATATATGTATATATATATATACATATATATATATATACATATATATATACACACACACACACACACACACACACACATATATATATATATATGCTATTTTTGTTGATGATCTAGGACTTCATATTGTGAACCTTGAGGGTCCTCACTTTCCAGTTTTTCCAGCTCTGTCCCCAACCCTGGGGACTTCCTCCCTGCCCCCCAAAAAAGAAAAGAAAAGGATAAAAATATGTACAATTTTTGTTGCCCATATGTTTACTGGAACAGAGTCATATACCTAATGGTCAGCCTGTTAAAGAAAAATGAGTCCTTTCTACCTGCATCCCAATCAGCAGCCATCAATTGTGGAGCTCTACACTTCAGCATCCTTATCACCGTTTTTAAGAGTTCACTTTGATTTTTCTGACTAGCCAATTGTTAATTTTGCAATAGGGATGGTGGTAGGGGTTATTATAGAAGCCTTCTATGTCTCTCTTTCTCAACTGTGAATCTGAAGTCATCAGTGGCATGGCAAAAATTGCATTAGCAGACAGTGCAGATCACAGATATACAAATGGTCTTTGGCATCAGCATGTGCCACAGACCTCAGCATGGTCTCTGGTGGCAATACAGACCACTGGCATCTACATTGCCCTCTACCACTACACAAGTCACACACACACCATCAGAGCCCAGGGCAGCACAGGCCCAAAACATCAACATGGTCTCATGACAGCCTAGACCACTCTCATAAACATGGTTCTAGGCAGCAGCACAGTCTATTGATATCAACATGGGTTTAGGCTTCAGCACAGACTCAGTTTTCTACAATACCTTCAGTGGTAACACTAGTCGTGGACATTGATATAGACCCTGGCTACAGTAGGGCTGTGGACCCAGATATGGCTCTCAGTGTCAGCATGGATCTGGACTTCAACATGGTCCCCAGGCTACAGCACGGCCCTTAGACATCAATGTGGATTCAGGTGGCAGCCCAGGCTACAGACATCCTCATGGCTTGGGGTGGTCACCTAGGCCATGAGCAGCAATAGAGAAGCATGAACCCAAACCTGGTCCTTAGAGGCAGCCCAGACCCTGAATTTTGCTTTAAGAGAGGATAAATGGAAAGAAGCTTGCACTTTACACAGCTGAGTGGTAACTGAAAAAAATAGTTCCAGGTTGTTTGCAAAGCATAAAATGAAGTGATTTAAATCTAATAAATTAACTTGGTTAACCAGACTATATAGGCATGCTTATATAAATTGATTCTTAATGCTCCAAACCAATAAAATAAATTCCAATTTTATTTTACCTCAATATCTTTTGTTTGTTTGTGATAAAAAAGACTTTCAGTAATTTCTGCCCCATGAATAGACTTTTAGCATATATGTAATTTCACATACGTTTGGATTTTGAAATGACTTAGTCATTTTGAATGTTGCAATTAATCCATAGCTTCTATTTTAAGAATGATCAGAAGCAGTTTCTGTATTTTAAATTCTGATGGAAGCCAAAACAAGGATATTTACAAGGAACCTGTATTTTTGTGAAGATGTTTGATGGACATTAATTAGAAGTAGACTATTTTCTCCATGTGTTTCTCCTTTTAATTCTAATTCTAGAAGTGGACACACATATTTTTATACAATTTTAACTATATACATGGAAGGTCAAGTTGTTTTAGTGAGACTAAGTTAAAAAAATAGAAAGGGATCTGCCTAGAAGACAAAGTAGAAACAGAATGGAACATTTTGTTGCTGTTTGTTCTCAATTTGTTTCATTGCAATCAGAAAAAAATTAATAAATGTAATTAACATTATCTTAATTGGTAAACAAAGACCAAATGTTGCAGAGTCAGTGTTTGTATGGAGAGCAATGTGAAGAGATCAAACAGGACTAATGACTTTGGCAAAATTAAGAAGTAAAGCCAATATAAATAAACAAGAAATATTCAGTCCATATTTGATGGCATTCTTAAATATTAACCTCTCCTTTTCTAAAGCTGCAAGCCTCGCTAACAGCTTTGTCGATCTGACATGAGGTCCCACTAACTTTTATGACTCCTGGCATCCCTGTAAGATGCTGAATAAGATGAGATAAATTGGACATTTCTTATCAGTGACATCCAGGCCCATAGACTTTGTCCTTGACTAGAAGAGTAAGCAATAGAAGCTGTGTAGTACTGTGGCTCTAAGAGATTAGAAATTCTGCATATACAGGAAGACAGGTTTTTGAGTTTCACAAAGTATGCAAAAGCATCCTTGAGTTTCTCTTTGATTTTACTTGATACAGTTAAGGTATGCCAGTGCATATTCCCATCATAATGCTAATGAAAAATCTGATTTCATTGAGCTTGTATATAAAGTGAAAATTCTGAAAAGACTAAATTGGTAACATTGTCTTAAGTTTATGTATAGTAAACTTACCTGATAGAGAACGTTGTATATCATGTGCCATTAGAAATTACATATATAAGTGGTTAGCTGCACAAATTGTAATAAGCTCTCTGTAACTACTGGTTCTTCAGGAAGTCGGGTTACCACCTTAGTGGAACGAGATACTGAAAGCTTAAATATCTAATCTCAGAGACCTAGTATCTACAAATGTGACTTTATTTGGGACTAAAATCCTAGAATATTTGATTAGTTAGGAGGACATCATTCTTGTGTATAATAGGCTACCCAAGACATCTGATGTTGCTCTAAACAGTGGTTCTCAACCTGTGAGTTTTGACCTCCTGTGGTGGTTGAATGACCCTTTCACAGGGGTCTCCAAAGACCATTGGAAAACACAGACATTTATATTATGATTTATAACAGTAGTAAAATTCTAATTATGACTTAGCAATGTCTTATGGCTTTATGGCTGTGAACAGATACCATGACCAAGGCAAGTCTTATAAGAACAATATTTAATTGGTGCTGATTTATAGGTTCAGAGGTTCAGTCTGTTATCATCAAGGCAGAAGTATGGCATTATCTAGGTTCGCCTGATGCAGGAGGAGCTGAGAATTCTACATCTTCATCTGAGGACTGCTAGCAGAATACTGGCTTCTAGGAAGTTAGGACAAAGCCTATGCTCCCAGCAACACACCTACTCCAATAGGCCATGCCCACTCCAACAGGGCCATACCCTCTAATAGTGCCACTCCCTGGGCTGAGCATAAACAAACCATAGCAAGCAATGAAAATAATTTTATGGTTTGTGTTTGCCACAGCATGAGAAACTGTATTAAAAGGTCACAGCATTAGGAAGGTTGAGAACTACTGTTCTAAAAAGAAGACCAAAAATGCTTCCTACTTGGGCCCTGCAGAGTGCCCCCATGAAAGTATGGTGAGAAATAAAGGTAATTTTTTCCATTAATGATGTTGTTACTGGAGGTTATCATTAACATTCATAAGTGCATTCGTGGTGTTGGTTTCAGGAAGCATGCCTCTTGGGCACTTAAAGAAATCTGGAAATTTGCCATGAAGAAGGGGACTCCAGAAGTGCTCACGAATACCAGACTCAGCAAATCATCTACTACACCAATGAAAGAAGGAATATCCCATAATGGATCCATGTACCTTTCTTCAGAAAATGCAATGAGCATGAGGATTTGCCAAGCATGCTCTTAGTTAGGTCTCTGTTACCCACTTTCATCCATGTATACACAGGCAAAGGAAGGAGATCTGACTGCTGAGTGCTGAAGTCTTAAAACTCAGGGTCTGCTTTCATCTTTGGCTGTAGCTAGCCAGGCTTCTAAATCTAAATCACCTCTAGGTTATGAGCATGGCTGGAGAATCCTTCCCAAATGCTTTTGCCTACCTCACTTCTGGAGCTGATCTGAGCAGAGTAAGGCCTAAGGTATTTTAAAGTGGGCTCTGACTAATCATTGTTCTATATAGTCGAGTAATTGGAAGGTCATTAAACACTTTTCCAGAAACCAGTATTTACAACACTTTTACACTTTTTTTTAAAGAAAGCTCACTGTTAAATCTGAGGAAAGGCCAAATAGAGATATGGCAGATAGGCTGTCAGAACTACGTTTGAGAACAGAGAAATCTGACACTGGCACTGACTAACTCCCTGGAGAAGCAGAGTGTTCCTGCTCACATTGGAACAACTTTCATATTGACTACAGTGAGTTTCTATTATGTAAGCCATGCAGTGTGAGGCAGTTTATGTCAGCCCTACAAACTTCATGCCCTCACCTCACTTGATCTTGGCATACAAATGGAAAACATCCCGAGATCTAGTTTGGTGTGATCTACAGATACAGTGGGATACCAGAGTTTCACAGATAAACTGCTCCAATGGAAAAGACCCTTAATGCCCATTCTTTTATTATTAATTTGTACAGAATCCCTGCAGTGAAAATTTAAGGGTAGGGATGTGTGAAACAAACCTTCTTTCATATTTAAACCTTTCTTGGTGACTTGTTTCAATTGCCAAGGGTTTTATTTCTTTTGGGAGTCATGGATAAACCTCAGGGCTTCACAGGTGCTAGGCAAGCACCTTTCCTGAGTTGCAGTGCTGGTTCTGCTCCCACCCAGGTTTTGGTGGTATCTCAGAAAGATTAGGTGGGAGTTAACAACGTTCTCTACCTCCCCCAGTTCTTCATATAGATAAAAATCTTATAACTGTTAGGTACCTGTTTTGTGCATGTTCAACACTTTCTTCTGCTAATGGCTTGCCAACTGTATTCAGAAACAATTCCTTCATCATCCAGTTCCTTCTCTGTTGGACAGTCATTGGAAGATCCACCTGTTCGTTTTGGCATGGATGGATTTGCACATGCCATTGAGATTTAAAGGGTCAGATTGTGTGTGTGTGTGTGTGTGTGTGTGTGTGTGTGTGTATGACTTTAGATCATATCATAAAGGTAGAAACACTTGGAATTAATTTACTCTTGATAATGGCTTCAAGATACTGATACTTTTTCTTATGTGACACAAGAAATTGGTTGTGGAATTGCTTGTTCCTCTTTCTTAAGACCTTAACCTTTCCTTGAATCCCATGGGATGTTCACTATTACCCACTATTACCCCACTAGGTTCAAGTTTCTTAAGATTTAAGGGTAATTTTACTTTTGAATATCCTCAGCTGCTTCAGTCTATGTGATAATTTAGGCTTAACTTAAACTTGATTGTCAACATGATTGGTGTTATAATTATCTAAGAAACATGCCTCTAGGTCAGTCTGCGATTGTTTCTAGAGAGGATTACCTGATGCTAGAAGACCTCATCCCACAGTGGGTAGCATCTTTGTATAGCAGCCAAGGTACGAAGCCAAGTTATGAAGTAGTAGGAAAAAGCAGTGCTATTTGCCTATCCATCTTCTCTTGGATGTGTGTATCTACTCTGTTGTTGCTGCTGCTTCAATTTCTGCCAGTCTTCACTCCCATTAGAAACCGATTTCTTGAGCTTGATGTTTGGACTCAAGGGCCAGGAATCTTCTAGGCCTCCAGCTCCAAACTAGTATTGTTATGGTACACAGACTCAAAGGCTAAGAAGTTATTGGATTCCCCAACTAATCATTGCTAGTATGACAACTATTGTTTGACTACCCAGACTGTATCATATAATCTAGTCGACTAAACCTACATTTGTAGTCTATGTTTATTCTATTGGTACTGTTTCTTTGAAGCAGTGGTTCTCAACCTGTAGATGGAGTCTTTTGGGGGTGTCAAACAATGATTTCACAGGGGTCACATATAAGAATCCTGCAGTCAGATATTTAGATTAAGATTCATAACCATAACAAAATTACATTTATGAAGTAGCAACAATAATAACCACAACATGAGGAACTGTATTAGGATGCATTAGGAAGGTTGAGAACCACCCCACTGGAGAATCTGGACTAATATAGGGTATCAACTTATTTAAAGTCTTCTGCTGCTTTGAAACTAGCATTTAATAGAAAATTTAAGTTACTTATTTAATAAACTATTGTTTTTAAATAAGTAATTAAATGTGTTTTTTTTCTAAAGAAACTGAGTCCTGGACTATTACTTGGAATAAAGTAACAAAAACACCTAGAATGTCAAGCTTTGTGTAGGGAGATTTAAAAGAAGCATTTTTTTTCAGGTTATATGATCTCCCAGTTCTTTTATACACAGTCCCTGAAGAACAAAATTAAAGTGAAAGGCAGTATTTCAATATCCTGGAAACAGAAATGGTTGATAGAAAAGAGAAAGCACATATATGATATGCTCCTGTAGCACAAAATAAATGATAATTATTGTTTCTGTGACTACTCATTATTGTTCAAAAGAGAAATAAGTTGTCTATATGTTATTTTAAAGTTAATAGAAAAAGCAAAATCATCTTAAAGTCCCACAACATACATAAAAATTCTGAGATTCTCGGACAAAATTAGAAAAATTTCAGTATGCAATCAGACAACCTTGAAGACTTTTCTCATTGTTTGGGTATGACTATAGAATTCTAAGATGCCTAATAACTGGAAGATATCCAAATAGAACTCAATTAGAAATTGGACTCCTGTTTCAAACAAAAACTCTACCTGTTTTACTAAGCAGGAAATATTTGAAAACTTGAGAATGTGGCATGTATAAATAATTTTTAATTTTAAGTATTTTGCTAACATTTATAAATAGTTTTAGAATTAAAAATAAATTTTGAAATTTCACTAAAAAGCAAATGAGAGTTTAATTTTCCCACTAACGGCAAACAAGATTTTAATGCAATTACACAAATAAATTTTATCTTATATCTGTTCTAAAATTATATATATATGTGTGTGTGTGTGTGTGTGTGTGTGTGTGTGTAAATATATATGTGAGCATACACATACCCATATAATTTAAGTTAAATTACATAAGCATTTTTGAGAATTTACTAGGAGCAAGAAGGTCCTGGTGCCCACAGATATCCAGGGGAACCAAGAATGTTAATCACACAGGGTGTCTCTGGAAGGAGGAAAGACCTGTTCTTCCGTTCAGAAGCCTGGGAATTGGAGGTGATTAACAGCCTGGTGGTTTATCTGTGTTCTCTGTTGGGCCAGGCCATATCAAGCTTCCACAACCGGAACAGGAGGTGGTTCTTAGACTAATTTACCCTTATTTTATCAGGGTCTCCCCCAAGCTCCCACTAACAGGACAAGAGATGGCTAATAGCCCAAAGTCTACACTATCTATATGAGTGAGTGCATGCCAGACCCTTCCTTAGGTTCTTAACCTAAGATGGGTAGCCTATCTCCAGAATCTATTTTTTTTTTTTTTTGGACAAGGGATTGTAGTATATACTGTGTTTAAATATTCTGGCAGTCAACTACCTCACATCAGATTCAATGAAGTTTGATCCAGCCTGACTCAGGCTGGTCCAAGGTATCATTCTTGCCTCTACACCGACTTTGTCTTTCTAAAGCCACTGTTTTTCTTTCACATCGTCCCCCGGCTCTATGAGACAGCGACTTTAGGAGGGCAGTGCCTGAATTAGTCATTTAAAAAAAGATGAAAAGAACGCGTTTGTTTGATATGTGCTGATTCTCTCAAAACACTATTTTCTGTGTGGTCAGAACCATTTACTAACTGCTAATGAGATAAGGTATTTTAAATTTGCTTTTTCTTAGCAGCCGTGAGCTATCTTTAAGAAAGGAAGCAAAGGTTTGTTCTTATAAATCCATTCTTTACTGTTAGCTCTACTTGACTTATGAAAAAAAAAGTACGTTAAGATTTTGAGCTGCCTGTAGTTCCTTGTCTGGAATTGGAGCTCCTGGAAAATTGAAGTGAGGAGTGAAATGGTTACACTATAATGTCAAATACAAAATTTATTTTGAAAATTGCCACTCCTCTGCATATTTTAAAAACACTGATCCAAAATTCTTAAAGAAATATGTTCTTTCTAAGTCACTTCAGTGACTTAGAATATTTTGCCAATAAAATTGAGAGCAGTATATTCTAGAAGAATAAAGGGATGGAGAAAGGTGCTCTAGGAATAGAATGAGCATCATTTAGTTCAGTCTGACAAACACCTAGTGACGCTGTGTCACAGGCAAGCCTTCAGAAGATTTACTGACTGGCTGAGGCTAGACACGCAAAATCTGTGCACTATAAATTATAAGGAAAATAAATGCCAATTAGTGTAAAGGAAAAAAACTACAAGAAACACAAGAGGGAGAAGTGATAATTCTGAATGGCCAATAGATAGTGTTTTATGTGGTACTCAAATATGCTGGACCTGGAGTAAAAACAGAGTTCCAAAAGCACAGGGTGGGGAGAGGGGCATGCATTGGGGCTGAGGAAAGGACATTTTAATGAAAACATTGGAAACACACTGACAAGAAAGCAGATGGCTTATTTAAGCAATGACAAGCAGCCCATCTTGTAGGAGCATCGTGTGTGTGTGTGTGTGTGTGTGTGTGTGTGTGTGTGTGTGTGTGAGAGAGAGAGAGAGAGAGAGAGGGGGGGGTAGAGGAGATAAAGAGGGGAGAGGAGAGAGAAACAGAGAATCAGAGACAGAGAGAGACAGAGAAAGACAGAGTGTGTGTAATACACTGAGAAAAATCCCTCTAAAATTGATTTAAAACAAGATTTTTAGAATTGAGGCTAAATGAAACTGACATAATAAGGCTATTATAAAAAGGTCAATTCAGCCTGTGTTGCTAATTTTAATTCTTTTCTTTAAACTCGTTTTATTAGCACTCTCTTATTCTTCTTGCTCACTTATATTGGAGATGGTTGAATGGTCCAGACTATTTGAGCTCATGTGGACTATATTTTCCTTTACATGATATTCAGCTACAGACTGACAATCTGTTATTTAAAACGCCAGATTGTGACTAGAAGTGTTTCAGATTTGGGAATTTGGAATATTTTCATGTAAATAATGAGATATCTTGGAGATGGGATCTGGATCTAAAGAAGAATTTTTTTTTTGTTTTCATTTACTACTCAAACTTAGTTTAAAGGGTATTTTATATTTTTAGTAGGCCTAACTTTTGCCATCTTGCAAGGTCAGGCATAGAAATATCAACTGAAGGTCTGATATTGGTACTCATAGAGTTTTGGATTTTAGAGGGTTTGGGATTTCTGATTCTCAGGATGGTGCTATGATCTTTTCTACTTCACTTACAACAACACTAAATGACATAAGGTGGGGACTCCATTTCCATTTCCTTGGAGTGTGGCTAATGCACATAGGCCATTAGACCCTCACATTTTAATGTTCAAGGCATTCTGACTACGTTGAATTATATTAAGATTATGTGGAGTTAACATCAGAGACCTAGAAGCCAACCTGCAGGAACTGGAAATACATGAAAACATTATGTCATATATTCCAAACTCTTGCTACATGGTGGATAGTCTATAGCATTGGCAAGATGGGGCCATTTGATCCTCTGTATGAACATAGTGAACTTTCTAGTTCTTTGAATTCAGAAGTTGAGGAGTTAATGAAATATTAGAAGAGTCACATTTGCCTTCCCTATTCATTATTCTTGTCCTGTATTTATTTGCACATTTGTTCACTTATTTCTTCTGTTTTTATTTTAGGAATCTTCTTATTAGGCCTATATTTGAAGACTCAGTCCTTTGTACTATGCAGAGAGGAGAGGAATCCTTGTAAAGGCAACAATATCAAAGTCTCTAAAGATACAGAAATATGCATAAAATTGATAAAAACCACGAATATATTACCAACAATCATGACCCTAAAAATGGCTAAAGAAACGTATACTAACCTCTGAAGTTAAGATTTATTCATGTTGAATGTGGAAATAATAGATCTGCGATGAAACAGGGACTGGGACAAGAAAGTACATAGAAGGAGGGAAAATAAAGGAGTGGAGAAAAGGTTATCAATGAGAAAAACAAGAGACGGGGGTGTTGAAATAAGAAAGAACAACAGGTCCTCCAGGGTCTTCCCAAGTTTCTTTTCTAATAGTTTCAGTGTGTCTGGTTTTATGTGGAGGTCCTTGATCCACTTGGAGTTGATCTTAGTGCAAAGAGATAAGAGTGGGTCAATTCGCATTCTTCTGCATGTTGACTTCCAGTTGAACCAGCACCATTTGTTGAAAAGGCTATCTTTATTCCACCGGATGGTTGTGGCTCCTTTATCAAAGATCAAGTGACCATAAGTCTGTGGGTTAATTTCTGGGTCTTCAATCCTGTTCCATTGATCTGCTTGCCTGTTGCTATACCAATACCATGCAGTTTTTAACACAATTGCTCTGTAGTACTGCTTGAGGTCAGGGATATTGATTCCCCCAGAAGTCCTTTTATTGTTGAGAATAGTTTTAGCTATCCTGGGTTTTTTGTTGCTCCAGATGAATTTGAGAATTGCTCTTTCAAGATCTATGAAGAATTGAGTTGGGATTTTGATGGGGATCGCATTGAATCTGTATATTGCTTTTGGCAAAATAAGTTCCTGAACAAAACACCAATAGCTTATGCTCTAAGATCAAGAATCGACAAATGGGACCTCATAAAATTACAAAGTTTCTGCAAAGCAAAGGACACTGTCAGAAGGACAAAACAGCAACCAACAAAGTGGGAAAAGATCTTCACCAACCCCACATCCGACAGAGGGCTAATATCCAATATATACAAAGAACTCAAGAAGTTAGACCTCAAAGAAACAAATAACCCTTTCAAAAAATGGGGCACAGAGCTAAACAAAGAATTTTCACCAGAAGAAATTCGGATGGCCGAGAAACACCTTAAAAGATGTTCAACATCATTAGTCATCAGGGAAATGCAAATCAAAACAACCCTGAGATTCCACCTCACACCAGTCAGAATGGCTAAGATTAAAAACTCAAGAGACAACAAGTGCTGGCTAGGATGTGGAGAAAGAGGAACACTCCTCCACTGTTGGTGGGATTGCAAAATGGTAAAACCGCTCTGGAAATCAGTTTGGCGGTTCCTCAGAAAATTGGGCATGTCACTGCCAGAGGACCCTGGCATACCACTCCTTGGCATATACCCAGAGGATTCCCCTGCATGCAATAAGGACACATGCTCCACTATGTTTATAGCAGCCTTGTTTATAATAGCCAGAAACTGGAAGGAGCCCAAATATCCCTCAAAGGAGGAATGGATACAGAAAATGTGGTATATTTATACAATGGAATACTACTCAGCAATTAAAAATAATGAATTCATGCAATTTGTAGGTAAATGGTTAGACCTGGAAAATATCATCCTGAGTGAATTAACCCAATCACAAAAGAATGCACATGAAATGAAATCACTGATAAGTGGATATTAACGAGCCCAGAAGCCCTAAATACTCAAGACACAAATAGCAAGTCAAATGATTCCCAAGAAGAAGAAAGGAGAAGACCCTGGGCCTGTAAAGATTGCATCCAGTTTAGTAAAGAAACCGAGGGGGGAGGGGGAATGATTGGGGAACAGTTGGGGGGGGAGAGGAACTATGGGAACTATGGTGGGTGGGAACTGGGAAAGGAGAAAGCCTTTGGAATGTAAACATAGAATATAGAAAATAAAAAAAATTAAAAAAATAAATAAATAAAAAAAGAAAGAAACAATAGAAGAATAAAAAAAAAGAAAGAACAACAGGAAAATCCATCATAATATTGGGGAAAAAATGAACACAAAATCAGAAGGGGAATAAACTAAACTATAAGAATTTGCTTTGAAAAAGTTAAAATAAAAATCAATTCGAAATACTATCAAAACTATAGTAAAATATGGAATCGCAGAGGCAATGGAACAAACAAAAATAACACGGAAAAAAATGAAAAATCTGCCCAATGATGATAAATGCACAAAATTAGGTGGATATATGAATAAGCATAAAAATAATACCAAAGATTTTTAAATATAATAAAGTGAAAACATTACTAAAAGTGTAATTTTAAGTTTTAGGAATGGAAACACACAACAAGGGAAGAGAGAGGGAGAGAGAAGGAGAGAGAGGGAGAGAGAAGGAGAGAGAGGGAGAGAGAGAGAGAGAGAGAGAGAGAGAGAGAGAGAGAGAGAGAAAGTGTTACAGTAGCCACTTTCTTGGTCCTCGGGAAGTATGAGTTTACGTGAGCGGGGTTGCATGGTCAGTCGAACTTTCCCACTGTTTGTATTGGACAGTAGCCAATGTCCACCAGCCTCTTTACCAGTAGTCAGTAGCTCCCCTTCCCAGTGTACTGAGGACCTCTGCTGGCCACACTTGGCTTTGCAGTATTTGGGGTCGCATTCTCTGAACCTACCCTTAAGGTACTCATCCCTTAGGGTGGCTAAAGTTCTCCATAGAGAGCATCTTAGCCTCTCTGAGAATGGAAGTGCACTCGCAGCACTGCGGTCTGTCTCCACACTTTCCAAGCCCCTTCCCCTGTAATTATTGACCACCCGCTGGAGGAGTGCAGCCGTGGTGGATGTCAAGTATTGCCCAGGGTTCTCAGACTGTAACAGTGAGCAGCTGCCGTGGGACCTAAGGGTCAGAGCTGTCGCACTCCAGATCTACTGTCACTTGATGATGTCTGAGGGATAGCTGTCTCCGTGCACTTTACTGTCCTGGCAACCTTTCTACCTCCTGTACTTTCCCCCATTAACTGCCTCCCAGTGCTCACCCAGGGGTGTGGCAAGGAAAAATGCAAGTTTCTGGGTCTGTGGTTCTTTCCTCTTAGGGTCACGGGGTAGCTCAGTTTTCTTTTCTTTTTTTATTGGATATACTCTATATTTACATTTCATTTCCCTTTTCCTGGTTCCCTGCCCCCCTAAGGTCCCACATGCCCTTTTCCCTCCCCCTGTTCCCCCATCCACCCCTTCCCACTTCCCTGTTCTGTTATTCTCCTACACTGATGCTTTGAGCCTTTCCAGCACTAGGGTCTACTCCTTCCTTTTTGTCAGACATCATTTGGTATGTGGATTGTATCTTTGGTGTCCCAGGATTCTAGGCTAATAATATCCACTTATCAGTGAGTGCATGCCATGGGTATTCTTTTGAGACTGGGTTACCTCACTTAGTATGATGTTCTCCAGCTCCATCCATTTGTCTAAGAATTTTATGAATTCATTGTTTCTAATGGATGAATAGTACTCCATTGTGTATATATACCACATTTTTTTTATCCATTCCTCCGTTGAGGGACATCTGGGTTCTTTCCAGCTTCTGGCTATTATAAATAAGGCTGCTATGAACATAGTGGAGCATGCATCCTTATTGCATGCTGGGGAAACTTCTGGGTATATTCCCAGGAGTGGTATGGCTGGGTCCTCCGGAAGTATCATGTCCAATTTTCTGAGGAACCGCCAGACTGATTTCCAGAGTGGTTGTACCAGCTTGCAGTCCCACCAGCAGTGGAGGAGTACAGTGACAGGGAGGTGGATCAATGGAATAGGATTGAAGACCCAGAAGTGAACCCACACATCTATGGCCAATTGATCTTCGACAAAGGAGCTGAAAACATCCAGTGGAAAAAAAGATAGCCTTTTCAACAAATGGTGCTGGCTCAACTGGAGGTCAACATGCAGAAGAATGAGAATTGATCCACTCTTATCTCCTTGTACTAAGCTCAACTCCAATGGATCAAGGACCTCCACATAAAACCAGAGACACTAAAATTAATAGAAAAGAAACTGGGGAAGACCCTTGAGGACATTGGCTCAGGGGAAAGTTCCTAAACAGAACACCAATAGCTTATGCTCTAAGATCAAGAATAGACAAATGGGACCTCATGGAATTAAAAAGTTTTTGTAAGTCAAAAGACACTATCAAAAGGACAAATTGGCAACCAACAAATTGGGAAAAGATCTTCACCAACTCTACATCTGACAGAGGGCTAATATCCAATGTATACAAAGAACTCAAGAAGTTAGACCCCAGAAAACCAAATAACCCTATCAAAAATGGGGTACAGAGCTAAACAAAGACTTTTCGCCTGAAGAAATTCGGATGGCTGAGAAACACCTTAAAAAATGTTCAACATTATTAGTCATTAGAGAAATGCAAATCAAAACAACCCTGAGATTTCACCTCACACCAGTCAGAATGGCTAAGTTTAAAAACTTAGGAAACAGCAGGTGTTGGCGAGGAGGTAGCTCAGTTTTAAACAGCAGGTTTCCTCTCAAGATGGCACTCAACCATCACCCTCAGCGTCATAAAATTTAGACCCTTCAGACCCATTGCCAGAGGAGTTACTATCTCACTCAGAACCTGGAGATGGATTTGAGCCTTAGAGGTACAGATGCTGCTATAAGATGATTAACCAGAATAGAAAGCAGATTAGTTTATATATAATTATGGAGAAATTATACTCACTAAATATCAATTAGCCACCAGGAAACTTATTCAGATAGGTTTTGATGGCTTCAAGTATCTCTTTATCCAAATCTCAAAATGTTCAAAATTATAACATGAGCTGAATACAAATATTCATTTGGCAGCTACTCAGCTATTTTTATCAGCAACTGACTAACAACAGAAAAAATTTAGGACACACATGGAATATTAGCATCACAGATAGAACAAAGAACATTATTCAGAATTATATCACAATTTTCTGGAGTAGGTAGGGTAATGCACATTTTAGCAAATGTTTTGCCTAAGTCATAGTCAGTAAAGTGGGGAAAACAAACTAATGAACTAACCCCACAGGTCCTCCACATCCATAAAATACCCTAAAGGAAAGAGTGATGTACATAGAGGAGATCTTCTGCATGATGGATATAATAATGTAGAATACTGGGCTTCTGAAAGACAAACCACCCATCCTGATTTCCACGTAGGCAGTTGTGAGCTGAAAAAAAATGGTTATAAATATTGAGTGATCTCTTACATTGAAAGTATCATCTATTTGTTGATATGTTATAAAATGGGTATAAATCAGTCAGAGCAGCATAAGTAGAAATAATATTAACTATGATTCCAGAGATCCTTTGTAGAGGAAGAAGCAGTTGTTGAACTGCTATATTTGAAACTAAATAGTACTTATTCAGAAGATATATAATGAGATATATTGGGGCTGGAGAGATGGCTCAGCAGTTAAGAGCAGTGACTGCTCTTCCAAAGGTCACGAGTTCAAATCCCAGCAACCACATGGTGGCTCACAACCATCTGTAAACGAGATCGGATGCCCTCTTCTGGTGTGTCTGAAGAGAGCTACAGTGTACTTACGTTTCTTACATATAATAATTAATAAATCTTTGGGCCGGAGCAAGCAGAGGTCCTGAGTTCAATTCCCAGCAACCACATGATGGTTCACAACTATCTGTACAGCTATAGTGTACTCATATAAATAAAATAAATAAATCTGTATTTTTAAAAAAAGATATATTATTGAAAAATCTTATTATTCTATATCTATTGAGTTACTGTATTAGATGTGTGAATAAAATATCTAAAAATAACTAGAATTTAACTCATCCTCGTAATCAGTAAATAGCATTTGCATTAATTATTTTTTTTCTAATTGCTTTCACAGATACCTGACAGATGAAACTTAAGGAAAAATAAAGATTTTATTTTAATTCATGATTTGAGAGGCTACAGAACATTATCTCAGAAAGCCCGGTGGGGTGGCCTAAGAGTCAGCTCATCACATTGCGCACAAAGTTTGAAAGAAAAAACAGATGAATTCTGATGCTTGGCTTCTTTCTTTTTCCTTTTCTATTCAGTTTGGATTACCAGTCCATGAAATTATGAACTTCACCCAGAGATACTAAACAGTCATCAGGTCTTCAATTGCAGGAATGGCAATATTGGGAAGATATGCTACTTCTGCCTGAGATACATGTATTAGAAAGACACAGAAATAGGGGCCGGAAAACAATTTAGAAGTCAAATGTCTGGCTGAGGTATTGGAATTGTCTAAGCTGATATTTTATGCCTGGTGTGAAAGTGAATTTTCAGGTAATAGACTTTTCTCATTTTTTAAAGTATTGCACTGATGAAATGGAGGTTTTGAGATAAGTTGACAAGGCAGATGCCATTGAATAAGAGAAATTAAGGTTTCCAGAGAAAAAGAAAGATCGATATTGTCAGATATTAATGTGTGAGGAAAATGAGAGCTGAGAAGAATTAGTTACAATTTGTAACAGGACGTAACATGTGCACCAGACACATGCTTGTCAATCAGTATCTCAGAAGGCTGGTGAATTAGAGTAGATGTCTGTGGAAGAGGTAGCATGGAAACTCTTTCCCACACATTTTAAATAAGTTTTAAACATTACCAAAAAAGACAAAATGGGGAATTCACACACACACACACAAGCATTTGCTCAGTGAGAGACTGATTATCCCATAGAATATTGATGGGATCGCCCAAATGTTCATCAACTATACCCAATATTAGTCTATATTTATAGAGATTCACTTAATGTACTCTCCTTGCTTGCATGCATAATTGTGAATCAGAGACTTGTATGAGAGTCTTACCAAATCTTAATTTTAAGTTTGAATTCCTTTCACAACAATTAAAAACTAGTGTAAGTAAGGTTTTAAAAGATCATTTCACAGGGAAGACATTGTATTTGCTGTTTTACACTAATAAAAATGCATTATAAATTTAATACACGTGACAGTGGGTTATGCATGAGATTTTCCCAGTATGTTTTCTTGCTGGAGTGAGGCATGTGGACTGTGACTGTGAACATGAAATGAGTGTTGCGGAAGGATGTATGGGTGTTTGGTGGGACTTGATGTGAAAGATAATGAGACCAAAGTGAGCCAAACGTAGAGGACGCCGGTAGATGGAAGAGTCTGGACTATGTGGTTTGGATTCGTTTTGCATATGATAAAGAGCGATTTTTTTTTAAGCTCTGGAATCAGAGCTAGGTAGAGACAAAGATAGAAAGTGTGTCTTTGGAAATACAGCAAGAACAGGGTGTAATATATGAACAAAATCTTTGATTCAGATATAGGGGTGGGGAAGGGTCAACTGAGGTCAAGGTCAAGAGCAGAGAGAGTAGCTCAAAGCAAGACAAAGAGATGCTTCGGTCCTGGAGACTTGATAGAAAGAGGGAGGCAAGAAACAAGATCCTGGAATTTGTCACTCAGAGGCCAGAGAGGTGAAAGCTATTCCTCTTGACAGCTTCAATTTCACTGTGAAACAGAAACAAGGTCATCCACAGAGAGGAGAGCTGGAGAGAGGGAGGGTGGAAAGGGTGTTGCTCAGTGGGAGAACACTACCCAGCTCATGAGAAGGAGCGAGGATTTGGTCCTGGAGGGGTGAGAAGGGGTGAGGAGGGGTGAAAGGTTTTGCTTTTGTCTCACCTATATGACTTCATGGCTTTTTCTCAAGAAGTCTGCGTGGGAATTCCTCTGAGAGGAGGTTACAGCTAGCCTCACAGAAATGGAGATGCTATCAATCCTTTGTGCAGAGGAAAGGACAGGCATCCAAATCTGTGCTCTCTTTCTTTGTGTTTGAGTTCTTTGTATACTTTAACAACCATGTAGAAAGTATTTGAATGGGTTCATTCAAAGAGAGTCATGAAGTGAGGTCTTAGCTAAAGGAACGTAATTAGACTTTATATTAGACCATATATTACATTTCTGACCTAGCTTCTTATGAACATGCACAGTGCTTGAACTAAGTGCTCCCTGGGTCTCTCATCATTTGGCAGGTGATATAATTCTTGTTAGTTATTTTGAAAGCAGGCCTTTCGACCATTTTCACCATCTCATGGGTCCTTCCTTTTGTGCATTTATCACAACTCATATCTAAAGTGCTCAACTTCCTATATGTGATTTCACAGCATTAGCAATAGGGATGGGTAAAGCACATTTAAATGAATTTCATTTAGTCTGGGTTCACATCTCCTTTCCCTTTCAAAACTTCCGTCTTCATAAGGAAGCAGTTCAAGGAAATGTTTACAATGGGAGCCGGCACAGGACTGCATTTGTAGAGTCCAGATTCCTGCCTGGGCTATATACAAAGTGTTAAAGATTCAGTCTATATTTTTAAATTCTTAGAAAAAAAATCAAAAGTGAAAAATATTTCATGATCTACATTTTAGTAGGGTTACTATTGCTGCGATGAAACACTGTAATCCAAAGCAACTTGGGGAGGAAAAAGTTTATTTGGTTTACATATTCTGAATGTCCACCGGAGGAAAGCCAAGGAAGAAAAAACCAGCCAGAACCTGGAGGCAGAGCTGATTCAGAGACCATGGAGGGTGGTGCTACTGGCTGGCTCCCATGGCTTAGGCTACTTGCTCTCTTAGAGAAACTAGGGGCCACCAGCCCAGGCATCACCCACAATGAACTGGGCCTGTCTCTGTCAGTTGCTAATTAAGAAAATACCCTCCAGGTTTGCTTACAGACTGGTCTCATGAAGGCATTTTCTCAATTGTGTGTCCCTCCTCTCAGATGAGTCTAGTTTGTGTCAAGTTGACATAAAACTAGCAAACACAACCGGTGAAAATTCCAGGAAATTCAAATTTAGTATCCACAAATAAAATTTGACTGGCGCACACCAACTTTATTCACCTAGATGCTGTCTTTTGTTTCCCATGACCTTGCACATTCCAGATCGGAAAGGTCTGCAAAGCCTAAAATGTTTGCCCTCTGACCTTCTCTGGGAAGTGTTTGTTCAGCCCTAGTGTAGAGGTGGTTCTTAGAAGGATTATGTCTTCGCCTCTTTTTCTTTTTACTCTTTGTAGACTTAATTGTTTAAAAGAACAACTTTTTTTAAAATAATTTCCCCCTCTCTTTCCTTCCTCTAAGTCCTTCTATGTACCTCACTTGTGTGTATGCAGACACACACATATTCCTAAATATATAAATACAACCTGCTGAGCCAGTATAATGTTTCATGTACACATATCATTTCAGGCATGGCCACTCGGTGTTAGATAAGCACCTGGGGTTCTTCTCTTCTATTACTCCTACACTCAGCATCCCTCGGTTGCTGATAGATTTTGCCGAGGTTTGGGGCTTTGTTAAATAGCGTGCTTATTGGCCTCATCCTTGTTTTGGTCTTGCTTGGCAGCTTTGCTCTTTAGACTTCCTGGCTGTAGCTTCCCTGGCATTTCTAGGACATATGACCTCACAACAAAAGTCCCAGTCCTTGACTCTCTCTGCTGCCATGTTCCCTGAGGTGGGGTTGTGTTATAGAAGTATCTGTTGGGACTAAGTACAATATGATCACTTGTTCTCTGCATTGTGATTAATTGCGTTTTTCTGTAACAATCTCTGTCTGTTGCAAAGAGACATTTCTTTGATTCGTTTTTTAAGACTTTATCATTGTTTTAATAGACCAAAGTATTAGAGAAACCATTTCACAGTCTATAATCTATTTCACTGATGTATTTAGTAGACATTTGTAACTTTGACAAGGCTCTTTGCCAGGTCCAGTGAGTATAATGGTGAATCTAATAAATACCATTCAATATTATTGCACACAAAACTTACACAGTTTTGGTTCAAATTTGGGCTTTATAGGCCTCTTTTTAAAATAAATTTAGACAGGTTCTTCTGGTTTCTCATCTGTGTAGTGTAGTTATAATATCCACTCTTATCTCAAGAGCACTCTTGTGATCCTTTAATAAGATAATCTATATATTTACCAATTTGGCACACATTAACAATCCAATTAATTTATTAGCTATATTATTAATAAACAACGATAATTTCTACAGTAGGATAAGAACCTGGTTCTGTGACACCAATGAGGAGAGTTATACTAAAACATCATGGGTTACTTTGACCCGTGTTCATAAATCTGGCAAGCTTTGTCTGACACAAAGTATAGAAAATATTATGTTTTTTTTTTTTTTTGAATATGACCAGAACACTGGATTCCTAGACTCTGCTGAATGAGAGTTGCTACATGGCACAGCTACGTCTTCATGTTTTGAAACTGTCTTTCTCTTTTGAAATCTCAGCATTCTTTGTGAAAAAGGCCTCACAGATTCACGAATAATCATACGCCAGTCCCTGTGGTTGGTAGGGATGCTCTAGATAGAACATTTCTCTGCAGGTATAGATTCCTACCTTTAAAAACCTGTGCTGTGTGTAAGAGCTGCGGTTTTAATTGATGGCTTCTCTTGCAGATGAGAGCTGTAATGCCCACTTGCCCCATCCTCTTTCCCATAACCTACAATTCATGACGGAGCCATTAGGCCCACTTCAAACATGCCTCGCAACCTCTTATTCTCTGCTGCTATTGTGTCTGTCTCAGTGCATCAGTGTTAAAATTAGAAAGAAACAGGAGAGAGAAGTACAAAGAAGGATGCCCGTCAGAAGAAAAGTCAGTGGGAAATTCAGATCAAATTCTGTTATTAAAGTCCTGTCCTGAGATCTGAGCGCCTCACCTGGAGGTCAGTTCGCTGAGTCCTTCTCTCTGGAGAATTAAAGTGACTGATTTGAAAAGACACCCAAATACAAAGCTAGGTTTTCTTGACTATGACAGCCTCAATTACAGAGATCAAAAACATTTTAATTAGTAGGGGATTTTTTTTGTACAAATATTTTTTAATCATAGTGAAGTCATATACCTTACTTGGAGTATGGGGTGCTGAGTTTAGCTAGTTTTAAATTATTTGTTGTATTTTTTTGACAGTGAAATAAACACAGTGGTGCTTAACGGTAAGTTAACTTTGGAGAGAAAAGTGAAGTTGGAATTGTGGCATGTCAATTACAGAATCATGGTGAGCCTTTTACCATTTTCTCCCTTTCTTGTCTCCTGCCACACTTGTGTGGGAGACCTTCCCTGGGATCACTGGGATTACTTGTGTTGCGTATGTGCTTAAGGAAATGCCAGGATATTTACAGATATCTATACTATCTAAATTTTAGCAATGATCATATTAGAAGTGACTGGTTCTTGCCGAAAAATGAAGGAAGAGATATAATCATTCTGCCAATCTGATTTATTCAGAATAATTTATGTTAGAATCATTTTCTCTAACTTATCAATGCAAATCACCACTTAACTGTATTAAAATGAAGTTTTGCAACAATTTTGTATCATAATTTTTGCTTTTCAGATAAAAGATTTTAAGTCCGCATTAAATATTAATTTACAGAATAAGCAATTTTATTTAAATGAACAAGTAACAAATACCCTGGGTCTTTAACTGAAAAGTTGGTAAAACTCCTTTAAGTTCTTTTTAAGTTAAAGCTTATAAAGTAGCAGTAGGGTTTTTTTTTGACGTTTCACTTTTCAGTGACTACTAATATATAAGTAATAAACCAAAAATAATAAATGGTGTTCCATTTTAAAGAGTAGGTTATTGTTTCTCTTTGCTGAACAAAACTGTGAATTTCACAGGTGAAGGAGGATTGCCAGTATCCAACATTTATACTGATTTAATGTAATGGATGGCTATATGGATGATCATAGCAATGTAATATGACCAAAAATCATGGCACATATATGAGAAGGAGAAACTATACAGGGCCTAAAGCCATGCACTCTTCATTGGGTTCTTTTTTTCTTTTTTCTTTTGGAAAAGTAATAGAAAACAACTGATTAAGTCAAGAAAAAGTAGGCCCATTGTAAAGGCAGAAAAGCAGAGAGGCAATTTTAATAAATGTGCTTTATGTGTAATATATACTTATGAACAGTGCAGAGGGCTATTGACAAAACATATGAAGGAAGGAAGGTATGAAGACTGGATGCTGAGTTTGTAGACAGAGTCCACGTTTTCACTGACATGTGACATTTGAAGAAAGACTAGGAGGCAGTTAGGAAGTTCACAGGGGGAATTCTGGAAGACAAGTGTTTGTGCAGCATTCCAAACAGGCTCAAGCCTTGAGGTGTGGGAGTAAACATGAAGATCACCAGCATGAGAGCAGAGTGTATAACACAACGAAGTCCTGGAGAACTCATATGGGAAAAATAAAATAAGGTAGGATCCTAAGTCACACTATGTGACATTTTGACTATCGTTAGGAGTTGGAACTGTTGACCTAATAAGCAAAATAATTTTTTTCCAAAGCATTGCTGTGGCAGCTGTGTGGATCATAAATGGTATAATCTATAGGAAAAAAAGAAAAGAAAAAAATAAACACACACACACACACACACACACACATATATATATATACATATATATGTGTATATATGTATATATATATATATATATATATATATATATATATATATATATATATATATATATATATATATATATATATATGGAGATACTGGGTATGCCAAAGGTTTTCTATATTTCATGTGAAATCTGATATTTGGTTAGAATCAGGTAGTAGCTATACTGTGAAATTGGATTCTGGATATAAAAAAAACAGTAGATTCTATAGGATTAATGTATAGAATATTTGTGAAGTGAAAATGCATTCTGTGTGTGTGTGCGTGCGTGCGTGTGTGTGTGTGTGTGTGTGTGTGTGTGTGTGAGAGAGAGAGAGAGAGAGAGAGAGAGAGAGAGAGAGAGAGAGCAATTGATGAGTTGCCAAATCTTTATATGGAAAATCATGGGAAGATTAAATGTGAGGTGACAATATTCAAATACTGATTTTCAGTAGTACCCATCTGAGGTGATAGCTGGTAGTTGGATACAGGAGTCTGGATTTCAGGAAAGATGATGATGGTGATGTAGACTATGTCGTTTAGACACATGGCAGTGAAGCTATCTAAGCAATAGCATAAAAGTGACTGTTGCTGCAGAGGAAGAACAAAGACTGTCCCTAGTGCCTTACGATGTGTCTGGTTGGAAGGAGGTCCTTGTGGGTGAGCATTGTCAGGTATCAGTCATCTGGGAGGAGGAAGCGGTGGCTCCTACTTTCAGAGTCCACAGACACACCAGAAGGCTTTTCCATGTTCCCTGGGAGAGCTTCACACAGGGGAGGTTTTCCTGTTTCCCTGGGTTTGAAGCACTTGAATCTTCAATTATCAGCACACATTCACTCATGACTTTGAGGAAATAGTGGGAGGTCAAGAAATAAAAGACTAGGGTGTTTGATGGGAAAAAAATCATCAATGAATTATTGAAACTACCAACTGTTATGGCATGAGTAGTAATGAAAAAAATGACAGTGAAGGAGGAATTAAATTCTTCAAAGAACAAAAGGATGCATTGCTGGAAGTTGAAGAAAGATGGAACAAACTATAATGGCGGGTGGTAAAAGTCTAAGAGCAAGAGTTTCAATATGAGAAAAATGTAAAAGTGAAACAAGGAGCAGGCAGGCAGACAGTCCCGGTGGGCCCAGGAAGAGATGGGCCATTAGTGAGAAGCCTGAGCAGAGAAGACGTTGCCATCTTCAGGGGGAAGAGTAACAGGTAAATAGATGTGCAGGAGAGTTTGAGGCTACAGACACATTTTGTGTCTAGAACCATATGCTTCGTTGGCATTCTTTCTGTCCTGTCTGTTTTGTGTGGGAGGATGGCTCATTTCTGCCTCAAATGCCTGCCTGAGCATCTTTCCTTAGTACCTTCAGGGACATGTATTTCATTTGAGCCTGTTGCTAAATTAGGACACTTGATATTTACATATTTTTGACTCTGAGCTGAGAGACATTATTTCTTTTATACTCAAAGTCAATGGGACTAAACTGTTTTAAATAATCTGGACAAAATATCATTACCATAAAAAGATCACTTGCATCACTTGGGTTACAGGATTAAATATTTTTTTAATTTAGTTCTAGAAAAAAAGATCATGTAAGTTCTATTGCCTTACTTGCTATATAATGCTTTTCTTCAATGACTGCCATTAAGACTATGAACAGGGACCTGAATAACATACACATTCATTCATATATAAGTGTCATTAATAAAATAATGTGCAGTGAAATACTTTCAGTAGAAAGAATGGCAGTAGAGGTTGCCTGTAGCAGTAGCAGTTACTTCTTTCTTCTGGATACTCTTATCTCTTGATGACTGAGATTTGCCCACACTTTTATTGGTATTTGGCAAGGTATGTATCTAATAGTTTTTTAAAAGACAAATATTATCCTCATTGAATTCCATTCAATGACTAAAAATGTATCCATAGCTTTAAAATTCATAATCACAGATTTATTTTCTTCACAAGACCTCTTTAAAATAGACATTCTTACTACTTCTCATTCTAGTCAAATAAAAGTCTACTTTTCTAATTCCAAAACTTTGCTCTTTCTATGCTTTGCCTAGGTCATAAGAAAAGGTTTTATGGGACATATGGTGGGGGGGAACTGGAAAAGGGGAAAGCCTTTGGAATGTAAACATAGAATATAGAAAATAAAAATTAAAAAAAAGAAATGTAAATAAAGAAAATATCTAATAAAAAATAGAAACTAAAAAAAAAAAGAAAAGGTTTTATCTTGGGGAAAAAATAAAATTTTAATCTGTGAGTGTTTTGCTCACATGTATGTCTGTTCACTATGCATTTCTCATAGCCAAGAAAGTGAGGAGAGTGTATTAGATCTCTTGAACTGGAGTCACAGACAATCATAAGTGACCATGTACATGCTAAGAACCAAACCTTGGTTCTTTGCATGATCAACCACTCATAACTGCTGAACAATCTCTCCCACCCCTCATGTTTTAGCAAGTGTTAAAAAAAGAATTTGTATGTTATGTCTAAAATTTTTTAATATACAAATCTATTAATTATGTATTGCCAAATAAAACATTAATACCAGATTAGAAATATAAATCAATAGAATTTATTATTTCACAAGTCATGTGGATTAGAAATCTAGGTGTGGTTTGCTGGTCCTCTGTTTTTTTTTGGGGGGGGTCTTCCACAGACTTGTGAGTCATTACCTACAAGTTGGACTATGGAAGGATCCTTGAAATTCAATCTGTAGCTGTTGTGTCCTTTGGTTTCTCATTAGCTGTGGGCTGGATGTCTCCTTAGTCACATGGGCCTTTTCTAAATGGTGGCTGTTTTAAAATGTTCACATTTAGAGGGCAAGTGAAAGAGACTCCACTAAGATATGTACCATAGTCTTTTGTAGACTATTCTTAGAAGTGATATCTCTACCCTTTTACTGTCTTCTGTTATGTAGAATAAAGTCTCTGGGTATAGTACACTTTTAAGAGGAGAAATAACACACAGGCAGCAGGGTCTGAAGGCAGATATCACTGTGAATCCTCCTTAAATGCTGTATACCATAAATAATTAAATGTTTACCTTGGACATTTTTAATTAAAATATCTGGAATTAAAATTTATTTAAAATATCGGAGTTAAATAGTTTGAGTCAACTTAAAGAAAACTTCAGTAATAGTGATATATATATATATATATATATATATATATATATATATATATAATAAAAATCTAGAAAGTAACATATATTACATACATTTAGAAAATAATGTTATGTCTAAGTGGATGATATTGTATTGGGTAATGTTATATGTTCTTTCCTACTGTGTATTAAGGCTTCACTGTCTGTTACAAAACAGTCTAACCTTCCTAGGCTGAGCTTATAAGCCCCATCTCAAATGTAGAATTCAGAATTGTTCTTCAGATCCTATCAAAAGTGACATTTGAAATTGAGACCCGTGGTCTGTTATAAAACATATGCCCTTCTGAACTTGGAACAGTGATGTATTGTAGCAGCAGCTATAGTAGCTGTTGTATTACAAAGTGATATACCACCTTCTCCCAGCACCCCCCCTCCCAGCAGCTGCAAAGCTCGAATCTTAGTTTTTATCGATTTAAAGGATAGAGAAATGGAATGAAATTGATAAAAATTTCTCTGGAGATTTTATAAAGACAATCCTAAGTGATCATTTAGGGCTTTGTATAGCACTGGTATTTTCATGAGACTTCCCTTCTTTTGAGTGTCATAAGAGGGTCTTTTCTTTCATTTTCTCACGTGGTCCTCACTAGCACATCACTCCATAGAATCTAATTTAAGGTAATAGATGAACTTTGAAGAATTTAGGTGAAACTGTATGGTAGAAATGAAGTTGTGGGAAGTTATAATTAGTGAAGTTATAAATCCATTCTTCTAGTCTTGAGGCAAAATTCCCAGGAGCCTCCAGTACAGCCTGTAAGTGAAGATGGCTGAGTCGTGAAGAATCTATAGTGAGAGATGTGGGCATGAAGTACAGAGCCCAGACCTGGATCTTTGACCACCAATGTAACAATACTTGTAGGCTGGGAAGAAAAGACTAATTTACTTTTTTATTTCTTATGTTATAGTTTCCTCTACCTCTTTGTTTATTCTTTATTGCACAGATTGTTGCTCAAGAGTGGTTGTATATAAGGCATAGTTTTCAAAATATGAAACACCAGAAGAAGTGAATCTCCTTGGGAAAAAATCTAAGAAATTGAAAATTAAATTATTATTATAAACTTTCATATCTTTACTAAATGTCATATCACTTTCATGAAAATCAGAAACAGAAAGGTAATCATTACATGTCTGCCACACTTTATATGCATATAGCATTTAATATACTTTATATATATCTAATTTTTGTCAGAGTAGTGTAGATTTTATTTTTGAGCATATTTTAATATCTTCACTTTTAAAATATATTTAATAGATAACCAGCATTGAGCTGCCAACAAATAATTTGCTTCCAGAAGAAAGCAAAGTTTATAATTCACATGCCATGTGATTTGTGGGCATTAGAATAGGACTTACTATCAGACCTGACTTGTTTAAGTGATTGCTGCACATTAAGAAATAATTAAAACATAGAAGCCATCTATTGGCTAATATTCACTTACTAGTGAGTGCCTACCATGTGTGTTCTTTTGTGATTGGATTACCTCACTCAGGATGATATTTTCTAGTTCCATCCATTTTGCCTAAAAATTTCACAAATTCATTGTTTTTAATAGCTGATTGGTATTTCATTGTGTAAAATACATTTTCTGTGTCCATTCTTCTGTTGAGGGACATCTGGGTTCTTAAGGCTGAATGCTCCAGTATAGGGGAATTCCAGGACAAGGAAGAGGGAGTGGGTGGATTGGTGAATAGGGGTAGGGGAATGGGATAGGGTGTTTTCGGAGGGGAAACCAGAAAAGGGGATAACATTTGAAATGTAAATAAAGAAAATATCTAATAAAGAAAGAAAGAAAAGAAGCCATCTATTGGAACTTGCCCCTTAAAATTAGTTGATAAGGGCCAAGATGCAAAAGATTTGTTGAATGATATGTGGTTGGTTTGTGTTAGAACAATTGACAGGGGTTAGCGAGATGTGTTAGTGGACAAAAGTGCTTGCTGCATAATCCACAGGAGATCAAGCATAACAACATGAGCATTGGTAATACCAGTACGCTTATAGAGAAATGGGAAACAGGTGTATGAAAGCAACTTTTATTCTCCTGATGTAATTGTCTCAGAGGCATACTGCTTAATAAGCTCACCCTTCCTAGTACTTTCTGAACTCTGGCTGGCAGGTTCAATTTAGCTGTTCCGGTCAAACTACTCTCCAAGCTAACTGATTCAATCTGACTTCATGCACCTTCTTATTGAATTGCTCTGCTTGGCTTCAAATTAACTCTGGCAATCTGTTCTAATTTTCTGACTCCTTCACATACACAGATTCATTCTGCCTTCACCTGGGCCTTTCTAGTTCTCTCTGCAAGCTTTCTCTGTAAAACTGTCCCTATAAAAAGTGCCTCTGAACTCCACAAAATGAACTTCCATGATCTCTACTCCACTGACCTGCCTTTCATCTCACTGACTAAACTGAACTGACTCAAACTCAACTTAGAGATCTGCATGGCTGTGACTCCTGAGTTCTCAGATTAAAGGTATGTGGCACCTAATTTTTCCTTATCTGATAGTTACTCTATGCCAGGCTAGTCTTGATGTCAGAGATATCTTTGCCTCTGTCTCTTGGGATTAAAAGTGTGTCTGTATTCTAACTGGACCGCACAGAGTAACGTCTTTGGATGTGATTCCTTGCCAGAACAGCAATGTTGCTAGATTAAAATTCCTCTACATGGAAGGCTCCAAGGAAGTGCATCCTACCTTAACTTCTGCACAGAATTATTTGAATTTCATATGCTGCAGAATAAGGAAAGTGTTTGTATAGTGGCTGACTATGCTAAGTATCCAGACTCTCATAAAATCATGGTTATTTATTTTGTTCAGGATTTGAAAGGCTAAAGACTTTAAAATGATTTTTTTCAAATTATGGTCAAAATATTATATTATTTTCTAGAGTTGTGCAACGGAAAGTTTTAAATACATGTCTAAATTTTACACGCCTGAGGAATAGAGATAAGAGGTAATGTATCTGAGGTGCTGTGGTTTAGTTGGTGATGCCATTCTAAGAGCAGCGTCAATTCTTACAGGGCTCCTATGAGAGGTATTACATGGATTTTCCATTTATTATTATCAGACTTCCCAGCACTTAGGTGGCAGAGGCAGGTGGATTTCTGCGATTGAGTTCAGGCTGGTCTACAGGGTGAGTTCTGGGACAGCCAGGGCTATGCAGAGAAACCCTGTCTCAAAAAGCCAAAGAAGAAGAAGAAGAAGAAGAAGAAGAAGAAGAAGAAGAGGAAGAGGAAGAGGAAGAGGAAGAGGAAGAGGAAGAGGAAGAGGAAGAGGAAGAGGAAAGAGGAAGAGGAAGAGAAAGAAGAAGAAAAGAAGAAAGAAGAACTTCCTTAAGAACCAGAATTGATAGTGTCTTATTGTTTAAACATAATTCATTTCATATTTGAAAGAATACAAACAAACTCATGCTGGAATGACATCCATAAAATAATGTAAGTATGATAGATTGCCTAGAAATCTGGGCAATATGTAAGGCTGGAAAGAGACCAAATAAAGGTTCTGTGATCTCAAGGCTTCTCTATAACCTAATAATATTAATTTGATTTATTTCCCAAATAAATAGGTTAATTTAATGACAGAATTTTTAATATGATATGTGCACAAAAATACTTTTGGCTGCAAATTACCTGTAGTTAGGCACAACTTGAAAAGACTCCATTCTACCAAGAAGTGTTTCTTTCTTTTTTTAATTTTTATTTTCTATATTCTATGTTTACATTCCAAAGGCTTTCCCCTTTCCCAGTTCCCCCCACCATACGTCCCATAATTCCTCTCCCCCCCAAATATTCCCCAGTCATTCCCCCTCCACCCACGGTTTCTCTACAAAACTGGATCCAATCTTTCCAGGCCCAGGGTCCTCTCCTTTCTTCTTGGGAATCATTTGACTTGCTAATTGTGCCTTGAGTATTTAGGGCTTCTGGGCTCATTAATATCCACTTATCAGTGATCGCATTTCATGTGTATTCTTTTGTGATTGGGTTAACTCACTCAGGATGATATTTTCCAGGTCTAACCATTTACCTACAAATTGCATGAATTCATTATTTTTAATTGCTGAGTAGTATTCCATTGTATAAATATACCACATTTTCTGTATCCATTCCTCCTTTGAGGGATATTTGGGCTCCTTCCAATTTCTGGCGATTATAAACAAGGCTGCTATAAACATAGTGGAGCATGTGTCTTTATTGTATGCAGGGGAATCCTCTGGGTATATGCCTAGGAGTGGTATGCCAGAGTCCTCTGGAAGGGACATGCCCAATTTTCTGATGAACCGCCACACTGATTTCCAGAGCGGTTTTACCATTTTGCAATCCCACCAACAGTGGAGGAGTGTTTATTTCTAATGAATCATTTATCAGTATATATCTTCCATGCCTAATGGGCAGCATGTAATTTATAATCCAGCTAAAGGTATTTATGCAGGGTAGCAGACATAAACCAGGACTCTTGGGCAAATGTTAGGTATGGCAATCCCACTCCTGTTCTGAAAATGAATGGGATGAGGACCTTTTTTCCTGTCCTCTCTGACTCATTGCCTTTTGTTGTTGTTCTCCAGGATTTCTTTGCATCCACTCATGGATTATTTTGCATGCCATATCTAGATGGTATTTCATATCCCACCTTTTCCCCCTTAGAGTAAAGTTGCTGTTCTTTTCAATATGCAGCCTTGAGACTGTATATCTAGTTTGGTCTCCCAGCTAGGATTACATCAAGTATAAGATATAACTTGGTATAAGGAAAATGAGCTTGGAAATATCAGTTTATGTGAGGGCAGCAGCCTCACTCTCTTGCTGTGTAGTCTATCAGAGGTGCTCTAAGCTTTCGGAATGCATTTCTGAACAATGGTATCTGCTGATGTGCTTGACTGAGCATGCTCAGTTAGCATGGATTGAATCATGAATTGCTCTAGGTCTCCAAAGTACAGACTTCAAAATCTCTTTTCTGTGCCAATTCTAGGACTCTTAGCTATGGTGTTTTGTCCCCCAAACCAACTTATTGCCTTTTGCATGTAACAATTCTCATTTTGTTCTTTAAGATTTTTAAAATGAATTATTGACATTAGTACATGTCCATGTTACTTTACATACACATTTAGTAGCAGCATTTCATACTTGGTTATGGTCCCATTTTTAATATAAGGAATCTACATACAGTGAATTCATATATCTCACATATTTGTATATATCTTGGTGAAAAATTTCAAAGGCATGTAATAGATTTGGCCAAATTCCTATCATGATATTGTTCATTATCATTACCATGGTTGTATGAAGGTAGCTTCAAAGTCAGCACCTGCTTCTGCCCCTCACATTAAAAGTAATAATATAAACAGTACTTTTCACCATTGATGAGTTTCTGTAGAAGTTTTTATAAATGAATTTACATATACACCTCTTGATTTTGTTTCTGTCACTTAGCATAATGATTCTCTGCTTAGCATTTTTTTTGCATCAGCAGTTCATTTTTCTTTATGAAAGAAAAAAATGTTAATTTTATTGTTAATATAAGAAAACATTGTTTAAGAGCTCATGTCAACCATACCTCACAGTCAGTTCTGTATAAGCCTAGGGGTAGAGTCAGCATACAAGATGATTAAGGGATTGGAGAGATGGCTCTGCAGCTAAGCACACTGGCTGCCCTTTCAGAGGTCCTGAGCTCAATTCCCTGAAACAATTAGGTGGCTCATAAACATCTATAATGGGATCTGATGCTTTAAGAGCAAATTTATGTTGACTATTGTGGTGGTTCGTATATGTTTGGGTCAGAGAGTGGCACTATTAGGAGGTATGGCATTGTTAAAGTAGGTGTGTCACGGTGGGTGAGGGCTTTGCTATCCTAGTCCTGGCTGCACAGAAGTGAGTATTCTGCTTTCAGACTTCAGATGAAGATGTAGCACTCTCAGCTCCTTCTGCACCATGCCTATCTGAACACTGCCATGTTCCTGCCTTGATGATAATGAATGGGATCTCTGAAGCTTTAAGCCAGCCCCAATTAAATATTTTCTTTATTATAAGAGTTGCCTTAGTCATGGTGTCTGTTCTCAGCAGTAAAACCATAACTAAGGCTGAAGTTGGTAGCAGGAGTGGGGTATTGCTGTGGTAGGCCTGACTGCTTTTGTTTGAAAGAACGTGTATTTAGGGACTTTGGATTTGAAAAGAAGTGGAAATTTGGATTTGGAAAGCAGTGGAGATTAATGGGCCATCCTAGTAGGAATATGGACGATTTTGATGCTGTGAGTGATTTGAACTCTGAAGACCTTGCCCAGGAGGTTTCAGCGAGGAAGAACCTCATCATATGGCCTCTAGACTGCTTTTGTGGTATTTTGGTGAAGAATGTGGCTGCTTTTTGACCTTGTCTGAAGCGTCTGCCTGAGGCTAACGTGAAGAGACTCAGATTAATTGCAATGACAAAAGAAGTCTCAGAAATACCCATCATAGACTTTGTTCTCTAGATAAGTATTGTGAAGAGGTGAAGAGTGTTTTTACTAAGCATAGCAAGCTTCAAAAGGGAAAACATAAAATACATGGTTTGAATATTAAAGGGGTGCCAGGAAGTAAAGTGAAGCTGAATCCTGTGTTCAAGGATATTAAATTGAATTAAAGGAGTAGTAGCCTTGGGGCAAGATCCCATCCAGCTGAGTTTAGGTCAAGGCATGGTCCACTTTAATTCCAGGAGACAGGCATACAGATCTCTGAGTCCTACAGAGCAAGATCCAGGACAGCCAGGCTTAGGCAGTGAAGGAGTTGGAAAAGAGGAAGCTAGTGATCATATAATAGAACAAGGGGGGCATGCCCCAGCTCCTGCAAGCAACAGAACTCAGAAGCTTCAGCCATTTGGCTCTGGCTTTCGAGTCAAGAATAAAAGGGACTACTGGGACAATTGATGCTGGCTAGGTGTAACTAAGAAATTAATGGTGATTAAGAAGAGACCAGCATCATTGAGGTGAAATCTTATGGGAAGAATTTCCCATAAGAGAAGCTGAGAGCACAAAGAAGCTGTGTTCCAGAGATAGTCAAGGTTGTACCTTGTGCTGCAGCTATATTTGGTAAGAGTCACCCAGATAGAACTGGTTTTGAAGGCATTGGCTTGGGACTATGAGAGGCCATGGAGGGTCATTGTTGAAGGTGAAGCCTTAGTTGCAGTTGATGGCCTAAGACTGAAGGGGTCATGCAAAAGATTTGAAGCTTGGCACTGTGAAGAGAGCCTATGAAAAGATATTAGTGAAGCCTAATTGCAGTAGAAGACCTCAGAGGATTAGAGATGCCAGTACCATGAGATGATCACCAAGAACAGCAATGGCAATGGGGTGGATTGAGAGTGCTAGAGAGGGAAGAGCTGGAGAAATGAAGGCTAGAAGATCATGTGTGGATCCCAGACATCGAAACAAGAAGCTGTGGCACTGATATTACCTTGAAGACCCTGAGATATTTGAGATGCCAGAGCAGTGAGCTATCTGCTGAGGACAGCTGCTAACCGGGAGTGGAACTAGCCCAGGAGAAAGAAGTTTGCTGCAGTCAACAAAGACGAAGAAGGAGCTGAAGATATAATGACCACTTTGACTTAGACATGGGGATACAGAGTTTGGAGTTTGCCCAGCTCTTTTCCTGTTTTGTTCTAGGGATTACAGTTAACTGGATCTATCTCAGAAGGGAACTTGAACTTTGGATTTTTAACATTTGAGATGGCTATAGACTATAGGGACTCTGGAAGTTGGACTAAACGTATTTTTCATTATGCTATGTTTAGGTATGGCCCCCATAGACTCATATGCTTAAACAAGCCTTTGGGGGCCAGGGAGTGGAATGTGATGGTTTGTATATGTTTGGGCTAGGGAGTGGCACTATTAAGAGCCTTGTTGGAGTAGGTCTTTCACTGTGGACATAGGCTTTAATATCCTATTCCTAGTTGCCTGGAAGTGAATGTTCTGCTTGCAGCCTTCAGATGAAGATGTAGAACTCTCAGCTCATTCTACACTGTGGCTGCCTGGACACTGCCATGTTCCTGCCTTGGTGATAATGAACTAAACCTCTGAGCCTGTAAGCTACCTCTAATTAAATGTTGTCTTTATAAGAGTTGCCTTGGTCATGCTGTCTGTTCACAGCAGTAAAACCCTAACTAAGATAATTATTTTTGGTGGAGTGGAAATAGGCCGTTTTCCTCTTGTGACTTTTTCCCCTTCACTACCTGAAGAGCTTCAGGAATACTTATGTATAGACATCTCTGTACGTGTAGAGGGTAGAGAGAATGGGAAACCTATAAACAACCAATTATTTGCTCCTGTCATTAAATTGATGTGATTGTGCACAGTGGGGCAAGTGGACTGTGCCACCAGACAGAAGAACTGATAAGGTCGAGCCAGCCTTAACCGTGGGAAATCTCAGAATTGAGTATGGTAGGCTTAAGGCCATCTCCCTGTCAATTGACCTGATCTGGAACACATAACATAACCATGGCACACCACTAAGGGAACTGTGACAATCAGTCACTGTAGCATAAAACCTGGAGTTCCCCAGGTTAATGAGGTATCTAAATAAAGTCCAAGAGTTTAACCAGTGAGCTTCCCTTCCTGGGCATTCCCTCCCACAAAAAGTATTTAATTGATGGTCCACCCTAAGTAAGATGTTGTGTATTCTTATACACCAACAAATAAAGCAGTTTGGATAAGCAATGACAGTTTCCTTCATCAAAGATTACCTGGGGTGGGGGTGCACCTTGTAGCAAAGAAGAGCTCCTGAGTCTCCTGGAGATAGCCTTCTCTCCTCCAGCCACTTCCAGCACTCTCAGACTCTGTTCTTAAGTCCCCAAGGCACCCCATCTGGGTACACAGGAGTTTTCAAACTACAGCATCTGTCCCAGATCTCACTGTTTCTCACTCCAGAAAACATGGGATGGGCTCCTATTACAGATTGTGGTCTGCCTCCCCTGAGCACCTTGCTTGGGCACCACAGAGGCATGACAGACTAGCATCCCGACAATACAGGAAGTGTGATTCTTAATTACAAAGAATTTCTCATAAGTTTTTGTTCTGAACACCCCCCCTCAAAAAAAAAACTTCAGAAAAGCTAGACAAAGGCCACATGCTGTTGCTGACACAGACCTAGTGTGGACAGTCCAGGGTAGGAAGGAAAAAGAAAGATAAGCAACCAGCTACCCACTGGAATGCCACAGATAGGAAACCAGCCCAACGGGTTAAGGCTGAAACTGGTTTTTTTTTTAATATGTATATATGTCACAATAGTAAAGGAAAGTTGTTGAGATGATTGAGAAATGAGTTAGATAAGGAAAAAAGTGATTTATTGGAGGTCAGAGAAGGAGTCTAGTTGACCCATTCCTATTAACTCTCAAGCAAATTACCTTCAGTTGAAATCAGAAAGGAGGAGGAGGGAGAAAAAAAGAAAGAAATTATCCTCCTACAACATGTCTTAATTGCTGTGACATGCTTTGATTAAAGCATTTTTATTACAAGTGAAATAAAACAAAAGAGAAACCTCCCTTCCCAGCACTATCTATTTGTGCTTTAATTTTGATTTCTGTCAAGGCACGCACCTTTCATTTTCTTTTTATTTTTTTTGTTTCAGATTTTTTTGCAGCATATAATAATGTTTGATAGAAATATGAAAGACAAGGAAAGAGATACTTTTAAAAGACGTGTCTAAAATTGCTGCCATGAATTGATGATTTACAAACATTTTCTTCATTTTTCTGTGATTTGCTGTGTCATAGGCAACAGAGGCCATAGTTCTGATGATTATCAAGGAAATGTTCACTGTGCTTTGAAGGTGAAAACCCAAGAGAAAATAATAAACAACTATAAACAAATCTTTCACCCTTCTATTTTCAGCATGTAGGGAGTCCATTGGTCATTACAAATGTGTCTACCACATATTAATAAAGCATTTCAATAATTTAGATTGAATATTTCATAATGAGCTAATGCTGTCAATAACACAAACTAACTATATCTGTAAGAAAGTGTCTATTATGCAAAATCATTGAAGTATAATAAGAGGTATAAACTAAAACAGCATCATGCATTCAATTCCAGAATTATGAAACCAATAATAAATAATAGTTATATATAATAAATAATGCTATTTATGTAATATATTGCATGTATAATAACTTTGATTTTAAAAAATGTTTCATTACATAATAAAAATCAAAATACTAATCATTCCTTTTTATTCCTTTTCTTTCCTTTCTTTACCCTCTCTTGCTCATTAAACCCCATCCTGTCTCCTCTTCCAGACTTTACCACCCACATACTATGCCTTTGATAAAATCCCAAAGCAGTTGGTATCATCAAATATTTTCACTACTACTTGACTGAAATAAATCCTGTTATTGTTCTTAAAAGGCACTTATCAAAAAGAAAAAGTGCAAATACTTTCAAAGCAATCTTAACTTATTTCTAATTCTGCAAATACTTATCCTCACACCAGCAGTGTTCAAGTGACAGAAACTCCACCACTTCAAAAGGAGCCCCATTAGAAATTTAGCTTTCATGATCAGAGCTTTAGTTTTCACACACCCTCTGAATTCACAGTGCTTAATAATGCCTCATAACCTTTCATTCACAATAATGTTGTTTCAATCATGTGCATTATCTTTTCATATCTTGAGTGCATGCTTTATTTAACTGGCTAAGTAATGAGATTTTTCATGGAGATTTATTTGTTCTGTCACAAGGCCAGCTGGTACTGCAAAGGTTAAAGAGAGACAATATTAGAATTCAAGTTGTCAGTAAAAAAGTCATATAATAAAATTAAAGGTACAGATTCTTTGAAAGTATTTAATGAAATCGAAATCATACATATTGTGAAAATAATGTAATTCTAGCTTATGCATTGCTTTTCTTGACCCAAGGTGTGACAACCTATCTCCTATTCTAATCATTGCACCTATGTTCATTCACTGGTCTTTCTGGGAGCAGGGTAACCCTATATTTAGTTCACACTAAATTGAACTCATTTCTGAAGTTGCACCTAGTATCAAAATCAAAAGGAAACAAAAACAATCAACAAAACCTTAGAGCAGATATACACAGCATATAGAAAGCAGCAAAAAAAAAAGACTAGAAACAATCATTTCAACTAGTCAGAAGGACATATTGTAAGATTTGTAGACAAAAGGAATGAATGGGTTGAAATATCCTGACATATAAATCATTTCAAATGATTCTTTAAAAAATTGACCACTCAAGCCCAGTATAATCCAGCACTATAATTTATAGTTGATCCATTGTAGAAGAACATTAAAAGGCTTTATTTTCCATAATTAATCCTCTATATTTCTATATGAGCAGATGATCTTGATTGTTCAATAAGAGCAGTGCAGCTCATTACATATGCAGCCTCAAATTTGAGCAAGATGTTTCAGGTGGTATCTGTGCACGCTGCACAGAATGATTGCATGAATAGTGTAAGGTGCACTGCTACATGTTTAAAGCCAAGGCTTCAGTGAAGTCACATGACTGTCACAGACCAACACTGCCAGAACCAGCTCAAATTCATTACATATTTAATTAAGGATTAATTCTGAATGGTATACATCCAGACACATTTTCATTATTGTTTGTATTTTTGTAGCTTCCACATTCAGGTAAGCAATGTCACATGAACTTCTGATCTATAATTTACGAAGCTATGCTCTGGGACAAGCCAATAATGTGTGAGGGGTCCAAAATGTAGAGGACAAAAGGGCCTTCTTTATACAGAGAAGCACCAGAGCAGCCAAGAAAGTTGAATACACAGCATCCCTCTTCAATGGAGTGAGGTGTGTGTGTGTGTGTGTGTGTGTGTGTGTGTGTTTGTGTGTGTGTGTGAGTGTGTGTCTGATGCACGTGTACATGCACATGAGCACACATGTGCATGTATGTGCTTGTGTGTGTGTGGATTAACCAAATCCTATGTCACAGAGAACCCCAACTACCAGGGGAGTGGAGGAGTAGAGTGAAGGACAGAGATGAGATGAGGCCAGAATTTTTAAAATAGTGATTAAATTGGGACTACAAAAGATGTTTAGATTAGCAGAGTGACAGGAAGAGGATTGGAATGACTGATGAGGGCTGATGAAAGAAGATTCTGGATAATGATCTAAGAAAATAGCCTTTGGCATTTATGAGAGTTTGATTATACTTTCCCAAATAAATGTGTACATTGATAAAAATACTTTTAATGGAATATAAAACAAAAACTTTCTTAATTAGATTTCAGTGGGAAATGAGAATAAGGGTCAAATCCTTGCTTCATATTCTCTTTTGTTATTGGTGTTGTTTGTTTTTTTTTTTTTCCAGACAGGGTTTCTCTGTGTAGCTCCGGCTGTCCTAGAACTCACTCTGTAGACCAGGCTGGCCTCAAACTCAGAAATCCACCTGCCTCTGCCTCCCAAGTGCTGGGATTTAAAGGCATGCGCCACCACCGTCCCGCTTGCTTTGTATTCTTGAAGAGTACCTCTTATCACTCTAAGAGGGAGACCATGCCAGCCACGGAGACATGAATTCCACGTCCGTATTTTAAACCATAGAGCTTCTAGAGAGCAGGGTTCACTTATTGGCTCCCGTGAGGGATCAATATTCCATATCAGGACCCTATCCTGATATCTCAGGACTGTATCCTGAGAACTTCAGACAGGGTCTACAGTGCGGGAACTTTGAGAAATTCTTACACGTCCAATCAGGACTTAGTTGAAGATCCAAACAGTATTTATACATCATATACATTGAAAAGCTGCTTTCACTTACCAGAAATGTGAAGTTTCTGTGTTTACTTCTAATTTTCTTTGTCCTAGTGTTGGCTTTCAAGGTGTCAGTCACTGCTGGCTGAAGTAAGGGAGGATTCAATATGGATGAATCTAAACTGCCCGCACTCTCGGCTGCAAGCACTTAGCCTGAAATATCACATATGGGACAAGGGGAGAGAGCAGGGAAGTAATGTTTCATAACCATCTTTGATCACATTGAGAGGTGAAAAGGAATTAGAATGTTGGGAGAGTTGCCTGACTTGTTGGAGACATAAGGAATTTGTTCTCAAGGATGTTGAAATGGAGGGATGAAAAAGATAAAAGCCATATTCTGCTTCCAGCTGATTCAATAAAGTCCAGCTGATTCAATAAAGAACTTATTGCTGTATAAATGAGTTTAGTATGAGGAGATAGGAAAGGAGAGCAGACAGGATATAATGTCAGCTAGCTACAGGTGACTTTGTAAAACCCTAAAGCTAGAGATAGAAGCAGAAAGAAAAGAACAGACATGAGAGAGATTTGAGAGATAATTTCTTCAGATGATGACTGATTGGGCTGGAGAGATGGCTCAGCTGTTAGAGCACTGACTATTCTTCCAGAGGTCCTGAGTTCAATTCCCAGCAACCACATGATGGCTCACAACCATCTGTAATGGGATCTAATGCCCTCTTCTGGTATGTCTGAAGACAGTTACAGCATACTCATCACACACACACACACACACACACACACACACACACACACACACACACACACACTAAAAATCTTAAAGAACCCATGCTTTAAAAAAACAGAAGGTAGGAGAGTGATTGTGCTGTGGGCCTGGTTAGTGATGGTGGTGCTGTTTATAGAATCTTTTATAAAAGGGGGCTGAGCAATGGAACAGTAAGGGGAAAGGCAATGTTACACTAAGGGAAGTGGGAAGTCACACTATTGGTATGCAGGGATATTTAAAGCCCTTATCTCAGAAGTAAAGGAGCAGGTGGAGCTGTGCTGAAAGTCATGGAAAGGAAAAGAATTTCCACCTTCCACTCTCAGCAGTAAACACTTGCCAGAACAGTAAGAGTTGCACTGATCCCATCATTTTTGTAGAATCATAGTTGCTGATATTTATTTATAGGAGAGAAATGGAAAGTATGGGGTACCCCACATTATAGCACTTGCTAAATCATTATTTGTCATTAATGTCATTAAAGTCATTAGATGCTTGTACTAACATCCGGAAGGATGTCAGCACTGAAGAAGACACTCACTCTCTAAGAGGCAGACAGAAAACCAGCTCCTGTGAATAGAATTTCAGTGGTGAGGATCCAGTGCTGTAACTACTGGCTTGAAAATGATAAATGGCCTCTTTAGTTCTTCTTAATAGCAGTCTATTGTACTTTTGCTCTATTGTTTATTTTGTTGCTTTTTATTAACTTTGCTTTTGTACTGAAATGCCTTCATATGCCATTTTTGTACACATGTGTGAAGGCCGGTGGTTGGCATTGGATGTCTTTAATTAGTCTTCACCTTTATTTTTAAACGGGGTCTCTCATAGAACCTGGAAGGTACCAGTTTTGGTTAGGCTAGCTGGCGAGCTGCCCTGGGCTCTCTGTGTATGTTTCCACACTGATATGAGTCTAGGCATGTCTCACTGGTACTGTGCCTAACTTCTGTTTCTGCTTTTGGTTTTGTTTTTAATATGGGTGCTGAATCTGAATTTAGGCCATTGTGATACATGCCATCTCTCCAAACTTCCATACTTCTTTTTATTTAAAAATTACAAATGTTTAATATGAGAACAGTTCAAATTTGTATTTTGTCAAGATCATACACAGAACTCCTGTAAATTCCAAATCTGTTTTTATTAACATCATAAATTTGTGTGGACTATTTTTTACAATTATTTAACTGATATCAAATTATCAATAATTAAAATCATAATTTATATGAATTTTCTTAGTTTTCATAATTGTCTTTCTATTTTGGGGCTTATCCAAGATGTCCTATTAAGTTTAATTGTTTATCTCCTCTCCTTAAGCCTTCTATAAAATTAGAATCTCATATTATCTTTGTTTTTAATAATCTGAATAAGTTTCAAGGGTAAAGGACATTTAGTTTTTGGAAGATTTCTCAACTTGAAATTGTCTGGCATTTATCCTCTGATCAGATTTGTGATCCTGGAAGGGGGAATGAACAGGTCCAGAATTTTCATATCATCTCAAGGGTTCATGGTGTATATGTTACTTGTCCCAGTGTTGAACCTTGACCTCTAAGATATTTTCAAATGCCTTCACTGTAAAATTAATTTTTAATTTATTTCTCTCCATATTGTATATTTTGGAAAATGTCATCGTGTATAACCTTCAATAAAGCAGTAGGGTATTATACTTCCCATCCTTGAGAAATTATACACAACACTGAAATTTTTATGCAAGAGAATTTTCTCACTTATTTGTTCAATTATTCATTCATTGCATCAGCATAATAATTATATTTTAGCTTAAAATATATTATATTTTTATTCTTTTACTCAATTTATACCAAGGTTGGGCATTGGAACTTCTATTAAATAGTTTATTCCATTTTTTGGACTTAAAGTATTGTGTATGTGTTTATGTGTGGGGGACTGTTGTATATCTTTCACCTAAGGGTGTTTTTTGTTGGTGTTTGTGTGTGTGTGTATATGTGTGTGTGTGTATGTGTGTGTGTGTGTGTGTGTGTGTGTGTGAGAGAGAGAGAGAGAGAGAGAGAGAGAGAGAGAGAGACAGAGACAGAGACAGAGACAGAGATAGAGACAGAGACAGAGATATTTCTGGCTTTGTTGTCCTAAAATTCCCCACTTCATCTATTCTTAGTTATGTTTAAATTTTCTGTTATTAAGATAGATTTTGGTGGCTGAAGAATGGTTCAGTGGGTAAGAATGATTTCTACACAACTAGGAGGACTTGAGCTCAGATCACGAGGCATCTGTAGCTCAACTGGGAGGAATGGGACAGCAGGATCTGGAGCTCATTGGCCAGTCAGTCTATCTGAAACAGAAAATTTCAGGTTCATTGAAAGGTCCTGTTTCAGAAAATAAGGTGAAACAATGGGGGATGGGTACTATTTAGGAAAGAAGAGGGAAACAAATACAGAAGAAGGAGGGAACAATGGGGGAGACTGTCATTGCTCTAGAGACGGCAGGACCTGTGGAAATGGAGCCAATAAAGGAAACAAACTAAGGTCTCATGCAATAGGCAACCTTATAGTTATTCTTTATAGTCTTTTAGAGCCACAGATAATTTATACTTTGAGGGTCATATGAGTAAAGTTCCCATAAGTTCAAGCTGTATACAATACTAAGGACAATTTTCATGTAATAAAAACATGTCTTTCCATAAAGGCATATAACTATCTCATTGAATAACAACACCAAGTAATAACGAGCAATCTGACATAAACATACTTATATCCTCTATATCTGGGAGGAACATGAAAACACATTACACGAACAATTGTGTATTTTGAAACTGAGGTCACATGACTCACTTTCTTCAGAGTATTCTCACAAGCACTCAGAATTCTCCTCACATGACTCCATTTCTGGACTGTGTTCCAATAGAAAACAATTACGGAGGAAGTGAAGAGGTGGGTAAAATAAAAGGAAGATGAAAAGCCATGAGGAATCATATAATTAATCATCTGCCTAAAATATTTATCATATACATAAGTTGACATGAAAACATAGGTATATACTTTAAATTAAAAATTCCTATCAGGTCCCTTACCCAGGAGGTGAGGAGGAGAATGGCATGGGGGATCAGGTGTGGGAGGCCTGGGGGTGAGATCAGAAATCACTATGGGACACCTTTGGGACTGCCTGGAGACCTGGGAAGGGAGAGGCTCCAGGGACTGTAAGCAGATGACTCTCAGCAGCAAGGGATGTGGAGCCTGCAGTAGCCCCCTTCTATAGTCAAGAGTGACTTGCATTAGAGGGAGAGGGACATCAACTTACCCATAAAAAAACTTTCACTCAAATTTTGTCCTGCCTACAAGATGTGCAGGCATAACAATGGAGCAGAGATAGAGGTAACAGCCAACCAATGACTGGCCTGACTTGAGACACTATTAATGATACTCTATTATGCTTGCAGAGAGGAGCCTAGCATAACTGTTTCCTGAGATGCTTCAGTGGATGTAGACAGATGCAGAGACAAGTAGCTAATTATCAGATGAACCTGTGCAGGGGGGCTTGTTGTTGGGGAGCCAGGGAAGGATTGAATGAGCTGGAATGTCAAGGACACCACAAGAAAGCCTACAGAGTCAACTAACCTGAGCCCATTGGGACTCACAAACACTAACTACCAATCAAACCGCATGTTGGATCTGGACCTAGGCCCTCTACACACTTGTAGTAGATGTGTAGCTTGGCCTTTATGTGGTTCTCCTAACAATTGGAGCAGAAGCTGTCTCTGATTCTGTGCCCTGCCATTGGACCCCCTTCCTCTGGCTGGACTGCCTGGTTGGGTCTCATTTGGAGAGGACATGCTTAGTTCTGTTTCAAATTGATGTCCCAGGGAGGGGTCATACCCAAGGAGGTCTTCCCCTTCTCTGAGGAGAAGTGAAGGGTATAATGGTAGGATGGATTTGTAAGGGTGGGCCTTGGAGGAAAGGAGGGAACAGAGATGCTATCAGGATGTGCAGTGAATAAATTAATGAAAAAATAATAAAATGATTTTTAAAAAGACTGAAAATTTTTTCATCATGTCTGACAGGGCTCTACCATGCACCATAGACTAACTAACAAAACCCCCAATACCACACATGAAAAACCTTCTTTTCGCTTGTAGGTCAGGGTTGTTAGTCTTTGAAAACATTATAGGCAATTGCTACTCTCGTTGATTGTTTCCCAGATGTAAAATGGTGAGTTCCTATTGGTGATGACACTGTACACCTCAGACACAGGGCCAAGAAGCCTCTGAACTAGATCTGACCTGAAAACCTTCTTCCTTAGGATTCATTTTCATGGTACCAGAAGGTGCCATGCAAGCTTCCGAAGAAATCAAATATCTCATACTCCTATCCAAATAAGATGCCTATGAACCATATGGTGCCACCCAAAGAGGCAATTCTCTAATTTGGACTTAAGGTCTACTCAATAAGAAGAAATTTATGCCTGGTAATGGAAACCTAGTCAACTGCTCAGAACTATTGAAGTAATGGATTTTGGAGGAGAAATCTACAACTGCCACTTATCTAAAGAAATATAATCATACTTTGTAGATATTTATCCTTATATTCACATATAAGTGTAATTCTCACCCCTCACCAAGAAGGTTACTCTTTGCAATGAATATATATCAGTACAGAAAAGCACAAACACTCAAAATACAGAGTTCCTGATTCCAGTTTACTCATACATTTACAGCTTCTGAAACAGGCTCAGAGATCATTCTGAAGAGGGAAAAGAAAGATTATAACAGCCAGGACAAGGAGTTGGATGTCATATGTTGTCCTCAAAGAGTCAGAGAAACCACATGTATGAAGTTATACCAACATGGCAGCTTAAACATGACCTGAACTAGGACAACAATAGATATGTTAACATGGAAAGGGGACAATTCATGAGGACTCAATCCTGGACAAAGAAGTACCGACCACTAAAGAAGGCTGAGAGCTGAAGGAATAGTCTTCCAGAGGAAAAAGCATACCAATTAGTATATATATGTACACATATATGTCTATATACTAAATGTGTGTGTGCATGAGTGCACATGCCTGTGTTGTGTATGAGTGTGTGTGATGCACACATCTCTAGCTCTATCTACATCTATATCTACTATACCAACAACTTAAAAAATAGACCATTAATTAAAATAGTGCAAGTTGAGGTAAATGAGAGGGTTTGTATGAGGAATGAGGAAGGGATAAATCATAGGTTTATATAATAATCTTGAAATAACAACAAAAACAACAATAACAGAAACAAAACATGAACAAACAAACAAGCAAATCAAATGGAGCAGCCCAATGACCAGAAAGATATTAGAAGATTCAGAAGTGTGGTGTAAATACCACAGTGTAGATGACTGACCCCTTCCCATCTAATGACCATGCTGAGGTCCTGGCCTGTGCTTCCAATGAGGGTCATGCCTGGGTCCATGGCTCTTCAGCAATGGGGGGGGGGTGTCTGTTACCATCAAAGGCCTGGCAGATGTCCCTGGTCTGGGCTGCCTTCTGAGGCTATATTAATGTCTGTGGACTGAATAGAGCTGGCCCCAATCTTCTCCTGAGATTGTGGGAGAGCTGGTCCTGCAGGTGTAGAGCACAACTGGCCTGGCACTTCACCAGCTGAAGGGCTTGGGAGAGAGGTCCATGCATCTAGCCTGGGCGACATACAGAGCAGACCGTGATTGAGGGTATAGGTGCAGCCCGAATAACACAAGAGCAGGACAGCTGCCTTTGACACTGGCCAGCTGGGGCACTGGATGAAGCATCCAGCTGAGGCAGTGCTAGAGAGCTTGCCCTGGTGGTGTGGGTGCTGGAGAGGTGGCAGGCTGAGCAGCATTCAAAGCCAAATCCAGAATTTTGAGTTAACTCACCTCCGAATCTACCCCACCTATGATCTTCTGGGGCACATGAAGGGGGTGAGTCCTACAAATGCAAAGCTGCAGGAAATCTGTGATCTAAGCCACAACAGGACATCCTAGAGGAGACCTGGAGAGGATCCAGTATGAGAATGAAGCAGAATCCAGATGCCTTGAACCAGACCAATAACTCATTACAATGAAAATTTGTAAGTAAAGAAGTGTGGACAAAAGGGTATACTGTGGGACACAGTGTCACGCACCACGGCTTTCACAAGTTTTTTCTTCTTTTCATTTTGAGGGAGCTTGCAAAGGCAGAGGGCAGTTTTAAAGGGACAGGCACATGAATGGGATTGGGTAAAAGATGTGAAATTCACAAAGAATCAATAAAAACTAAAAAAAAAAAAACCTGTGGAGAGCAATACAAGCAGATATGCAATATCATTTATTCTCAGCATGTGCACACATGAGTAAGCTCACCATTCCCAACACACACACACACACACACACACACACACACACACACACACATTCAGTTTTCCAGTTCTTTAAATATTTAAAAAATTATTTTGAGAGAGTAGAAGACTGAAAAGGAGTCTGTATAGATCAGACTGACCTCACACTTGGTCTGTAGGGGAGACTAACTTTGAACTCCCAATCCTTGTGACTCAGCCTCTTGATATTTGGTATAATAGACATGCACAATCAATTTTCCCCCAAATCCAGGAGTTATAATTTGGTTGCACGAATGCATGAATGAGTGTGTGTGTGCGTGTGTGTGTGTGTGTGTGTGTGTGTGTGTGTGCATGTTTACTTGCTCACATTTGATTATGCAGTTGAAAATTGGTTGCCCCTTTCTGTAATGTAGGACTCACTAGTTTCACTAATAATTAAAAACAGAACATAATTCTCCCAGTTAAACAACTGTGTGTCAAGAATATTAATAATATCATACTATGAACCATGTTTGGATCTTAACCATATCATATTGTATCATCGAAATCCCTCAATCTTGTGCACAATGCATGAAAAGGTTTCATAATTTTTTAATCTAAAAGGTCATAGTCAATTGTCAATAGTCATAGGAAACACATTGAAACATAGATTGTGTTTTGTATCTCCACATCAGACTTCTCTTTCATTGCTTACTAGCATTTATGAGTAATTATCTAATTGCCTCAATAAATGAGACTCTTCTGATGCAGCAATGTGTGTCAAGAACATGATCAATTTGCAACACAGAGGATGCAGAACTAATGTGTAAATAGCAAACATAATGAATAACTAAAATTATGCTCAATAATTTTCCTAGCAGCTTGCTAAAATTTCTTTGTGCTTCAGTGAGGGTATTACAAGTATGAAAGCACAGTGTCTTGAGCAATGCTATGAAAAAGGAAGTGTGTGACTCATTTCTTCACTTAGAAAGACTGACATACTGCCTTCTGCACTAAAGAGGCCCCCTCCTTTCATTCTTTTAAGAAGCCATGGCAATGATATCATAACCATACTATCCTTACAGAAGAAATCATGCTGATAGCATTCCTTTGGGAAGTTGACAGAAATTTATAGTAGTGTCCTGAACTCCAGTGTTTTATCTGTTGTGCATCAGCAGAAAGTGTTAGATTACTTATTTAGAATACTGTACTTAAATCTATCCGTGTCAATTTCTACCTACATTATCTTTGTTAAGTCATTTAATATTTTTGTTTTCTCATTATCAGGACCACAGTACTTGGGCCATAGGACTGCTAATTGATTGAGAGTTTAGCCATTAGATATTTGTCAAATATCTGTTGCTTTCCCAGATGCCTTGAAAAAAAAACCTGGGCATGCATAAATGCTAAAAAGATATGTTCAAATCTACTTGAAGCTCATAATCAAATTATAGAAATAGACATTTCTTAACCAATGAACTCTGGGGCAAATTTATAGCTTATGGTAATTTTATGTAGTAAGGAATGTTATGGTTCACATGTACAAGATATACAATATAATCATAGATAGTACTTAAAATATGAGGTATTCATTTTCTGTATTTGAATTTATTCAGTATCTTTCTTGTGGGAATAAGGGATATCTGTCATGCTACTTTCCTTCACATACATAGTATGGTACATTCATTTCACAAAGATTATGTACATTAAGGCTTTCATAAATGAAGAGTTTTAGTCTCTTAGAATTAAAACGAATATTTTGCAGAGAATAGGCAATATAATTATAATAGAGGTTAATTGTGAGATCCTTTACTGCTTATGAGGTTATGAAATGTATCTTATGAGCTACCAGTATCTGAGAATGAAGAGATGATTAAGACCCATTTTTTTAACTTTTAACTATGTAATCAAACCAAAGCAATGGAAGATGAATACTAGAATTTAAATAATTAAAATAAATATGGATTTTGTGTACAAGAGAAAACATGTGGATTATCCCCTCCTTTTTAATTGTCTTTTCATGTGTATACATCTGTGATGTACATGCTTGTATGTACATGTACTCACATATGTGAGCATGTGTGTGTGTGTGTGTGTGTGTGTGTGTGTGTGCAAGCCAAAGCTTGACATCAGAAGTCCTTTGTTTTTCTACCTTCTTCTTTGAGATAGGGTCTCTCATTTAAATCCAAATTTCAAAGGGAATAGAAATACTGCAGTTCCATAGCTTGCTCCAGGGATCGCATCTCTTTCTTATGAGGCTGGAATTACAAGAGAGCCGCCATGCACACATGCCATTCACATGGGCTCTGGGTATCTGAACTAGTCTTCTTGTTCCCATGGTATGCATTTTAACTGCTGAGCCATCTTCACAGCCCTATACTCTTAGAAATTCCATCACGTGTGTTTTGTCCTTTAGTTTTGACTTCTGGGGAGTCGGGAAAACATGCTATACACAAGGATTTAAATTTATTTTATTTTATTGGTTATTTTATTCATTTACATTTCAAATGTTATCCACCTTTCCAGTTAAAACCCCCATCCCCTCTCCCATACCCCCTCCTTCTATGAGGGTACTTCCCTATCCACCTACCCCCTCACGCCTCAGCACCCTAGCATTCTCATATGCTGGGTCATCAAGCCTCAACAGGACCAAGGGCCTCCCCTCCCATTGATGCCAGATAAGGTAATCCTCAGCTACATATGCAGCTAGAGCCATGGGTCCCTCCATGTTTACTCTTTGGATGGTGGTTTAGTCCCTGGGATCTTTCAGGGTTCTGGTTGGTTGATGTTGTTGTTTTTTTTCCTGTGGGGTTGCAAACCCCTTCATCTCCTTCATCCTTCTCCTAACTCCTCTATTGGGGACCCTATCCATAGTACGATGGTTGGTTGCATATATCCACATATGTATTTGTCAGGTTCTGGCAGAACCTCTCAGGGGACAGCTGTGCCAGGCTTCTGTCAGCAAGCACTTCTTGGCATCAGCAATGGTGTTTAGGTTTGGTGACGGCAGATGGATGGATCCCTAGGTGGGACAGTCTCTGGATGGCCTTTTCTTCAGTCTCTGCTCTACTCTTTGTCCCAGAATTTCCTTTAGACAGGAGGACTTCTAAATTAATACTTTTGAGGTGGGTGGGTGGTTCCATCCCTCAACCAGGGGCCATGCCTATCCACTGGATATGGTCTCCAAAGGTTCTCTCTCCCCTTTGTTGGGTATTTTGGTCAATATCATCCCTGTTGGGTGCTGGGAACCTCTTTGGTCACTGACATCTGGGACTTTCTAGTGGCTACACCAAGTTCCCCACCCCCCCACTGCTACACACCTTCATCAGTTTCCTGACCCTCTCTACTTCTTCCCCTCCCCTCCCACACCTGGCTTGGTCCTGTCCGGCTTTTCTCTCCCCCTCCTCTCTCCCTACTGTTTGCTTATTAAAACAAGTTTAGAAACATGCCTTCATCTGCCTGAAATAGTTTTTAAAAATACAGTTTTACTATTTTTATATTTAAAATTGTGAGATATTTGCTCTCACAGAAAGCTATACATATTTTAAAAGTACATATATCATTGAGATTTACTACATTTGCTCTATTAAAGCAAACAACCTCGAACATTTGGTGCGTTCCTGTCTCTCTTTGATTTGCTTCTTTCATTTCCAGGGGTGGGCACAGACTTAGCATTTTGAGTTAGATGCTTGTCACTCTCTGACCTGCTCTTACCCTTTTCTGTCGCTGATGTCTCCCACACAGAATGAATGAACAGAAATATACTGAAAAACTGTACTGTCAGTATTTTTCAACCTTATCCCTATGCTGCTTTTAGACGTATCAATTCTAATTGTTAAGTCAATGTGGATTTTGATTGTAATCCTTTCCTTTGTTGTCAGATAGGTACTTGTGGTTGATATTTGATTTCATTTGTTTTCTATTACCTAAAAATAAAATAATAATATTATATACATTTTCTTTACCATGGGAGAAATCATCTATACTATATTTATAGAGGTAGAATTTCATGATTTATAAGGCACACATATCTTTAGGTTGTCAACATATCAAACTTTAAATTTTTTCTTTATGGTGTCATTTGGCAGTGTAGAAGAATACTGTAAAAATTTTAAGATTTTTTTTATCAGATAACTATGGAATTTTATTCACTTTAACTTTCCTGACTAGTTAGTAAAGTATTGTATTGTTCCATTGGCTTGCTTGCCTTTCAATTGTCTTGACATTTCTGGTTTCAACCTTCATAATTATTGAAGTTATTTTCTATTGTTAAACCTTCCTCAAACATCATAGGATATTGGCAAGGATATTGGTTGCCCTCCATAACCTGATGATAAAGCTGCATTGCTGAAAGGCATTGCTAATGTTACAGAACATGGAGGGACTGATGTGGTGCCCACCTGAAACATCCACCCTTGTGGACTAGCATGTGCATTGCAGGAAGGTGCTGGAGAGTAAATTAATCATCAATATCACCCACCTACAAATCCTGCAACTCGTGGAATGGTGGTACAAAGGATATGAAAATAACCAACCACATTTTTTTTAAATTAAATGTCCACTTTATAAGATGGAACCTATACATGTCATAAGTAACATGACCAAGATCCTGAGACTAGAAGGCCATAGGCCCTAGAGGAAAAACTACTGCTAATATTTTGATAACAGATCACATCAATAAAATGACTCCTAGTGACTTTTACTGTTTATACATCAGAGCATCACTTAACCCTCATCAGAGAAGCTTCTTCTTGTCATAGATGGGAATTAATACAGAGACCAGCAACTGGACTGTGTACAGAAAGTAAGAGAGTGTGGAGTACTCAATCCTAAATGGGGCGTCTTCCTCAAGTCCCTCCTGTCAAGTCCTAGGAGTCCGAGCAGAGTAGGCAGAAAGATTGTAAGAGTCGGATGGATGAATGGCTCTATGGAGTGGTACCTTTCACATATGAGGAGACTGATGCAGCCACAGAGATTGTGTCAACTCATAGAAGACCTGCCCAGGTTGAATCAGACAAGCTTCCATCACCGAGAAAGGAAAATGGACCCAAGATACCACTGCTAACTAAGAAGCTCTTTTCAATTAGCATCTTCTAGAAAAGGAAAAACTTAGTTTTTTTCCAGCTGAGTATATACTATGGTTATAGAGTGGTGGATTTCATGGTGTGTTTGTGTGGTATGTGTGTGTGTGTGTGTGTGTGTGTGTGTGTGTGTGTGTGTATGTGTGTGTGTATGCTTGCTTTTTGTTTTTTGTTTGAGGGGTTTTATTGTTTTTCTTTTCCTTTTGTTTCAAGAGAAAAATAATATGAAGCTGGGTGGGTAGAGATGTAGTAATGATATGGGATAAGTTGGTGCAGGAGAATGACTTTAAACAAAACATATACCATGAGTACATTTTAAAATAAAAACTAAAAGTTAAATAAAATATCTTGCTGATTTTCTTTGTTTCTATACCATTAATATAATTCTTTTGAATCTCTTATTTTTCTCTTTTATTTCATTTGTGAATACAGTTGTTAGCCTATTATAATAAGTATTTTAGATATATAGATTTTGGCAGCAGAGACACAAAATACCAGAAACTATAATGTAAGTAATATAAGTTAAGGGAATATAATTACAAATTTACATCTTTTAATTGGTTCGATAATATTTTCAGAGACAAAAACATGTATACTATCAGCTGTTCAAAGTCTAAGAGAATTTAAAAAGAAAACCTAAACCAAAACCCAACAAGGTAGTAAAAACATAAGAAAATATGAGAGTGACACTGCGATTCAAGCATCTACTGTAGGGGCTGGAGATTCGACCAGGTGGTTGGGAGCACTTGTAAAGAACCAGGGTTCGATTCCCAGAACCCACTTGGAGGTTCCAAACAGGCATGTGATGCACTGGTGTACAAGCAGGCAAAAGATCCATACTCATAAAAATAATAAAAATAAATGTAGAAAATCTACTTTAAAAGAAATTCCAATTAGACATGGGTGTTAGAAAAAATTATTTCTATACCCACAATTTGTCTCTTTTTGTGTCAGTGATAATTTCTTCAAAATTTTTTATCATTCTTCAGGTTCTCCACCACCACCCCCTTTTTAATTTTGCTTCTGGCTTTGTGCCCTGGGCGTGGCTCCATTCCTCTAAGGCCTGGGTAAAGCTGGAAATCATGAAGGTGGAGCCTTGGGGATTACTACCTTCTGCTGTGATTAAAACCTTCCAGCTTTGGGTTCAGTCCCTTTGGAACACATAGAGTTTTGTCTGTTGAGTGATCTCCCTCTGTACCAGCAGTTTTGGGTGAAATCACCAAGGTTACTTATTTTGCTTCCTCTGTGTCTTAAACTGTACCTTCTTCTCCTCATAACTACTGCTTCTGCCTAAGCCAGACTCTTGCAGAAGATCCTCAGTTTTCTGCCTTCAGCTCTTCCTCAGACATACCTACTTCTTGCTGTTACAGATCTTGTGATTTCAACCATTTTTCTCCTGCTCAAAGCCCTCGCTCCTTATTGAAGCAGAAGTGTCCTCTGAGGTCGGACCTGTGTCCATCAGTGATCCACCCTTGCATGATCTTCCAGTTTTCAGATACCCACAAGCTCCATCTTTCTCTCCATGGTTCTAGATATACTTTCACTTTCTGCCAACACTAAACTCCCTCCCTGATCCACGCCCTTTTTCTCTCAGTCCCTACTCTGAAATAAGACATGCCCTCAGTCTGCAGCTCACTGAGTCTCACGTCTCTTTCCATTAACCCCCAAACTGTTGAGCACAAGAGCTGATTTCCTTGTTATTGTGTTTTTCTAATTATGATTTTGTTTGAGTCCTTTTCAAATAAGCTTTACTTTGGAATAATGTTAGATGTGCAGAAAATATCCAAAGATATTGTGGAGAATTATTATGTAACTGCCAATTTCAGTTTTCTAATGTGATTACTGCATATTACTATGTCATATTTGTCAACACTAAAGACCCAACATTGCTATTATAGCTATCAATAAGCTTCAAAACGTGTTTAAATGTAAAATTTCTCCATTAGCCTTCTGTTGCAGGGTACAGTCCAGTTTATCAGGTTGCCTGTGGTTGCAAGCTGCCACTTCTTTCTGGTCTCCTGGGACCTGTGACAGTTAATCACTTTTTAGGGGGTGGTGGAAGTGTCTCTTATTCAATACTTAATCTAAGAGCTGGGATCAACTAAGTCAGAAAACAGAGTGATTTATTGTTTTGATAATTCTCTTTTCATTTTTAATTAAAAATGTTTTTGAGATTATGATTATATTATTTCTGATTTTCCTTACCCACCTCAAACTCTCCTATATACACCCCTTTCCTCTCTTTCAAAATTAGGACTCTGTTTTCTTTAACATATATTATACATTATACAATGCATATAACGTATTATATATTGCATATTACATATTATATATTACATATTATCATTTATCACATATCACATACTATATATAATACATATTATATTATGTACATTACATATATATAGATAGTATAAGTATAATACATATGCTACATATGTATGTAGTATACTCACATTTGTGTGTATGTGTTTGTGGTTTTGTGTGTGTGTGTGTGTGTGTGTGTGTGTGTGTGTTCCTAAACACAATCCATTTGGTCTGTATAATGTTACTTATATGTTTGAGTTTAAGGTTATCCATTTGGCATTTGATAACCAATTGATGAGCTTTTTCTTGGGGAAGACTAGCTCACCATTTCTTCTCTTAGGATTTCTTACCTGCTTGTAGCAGGATTATGGGGCCTATTCCCGACTGGTATGTTTACAAGATAATCCCCTGAGACTTCAGACTGCTACAAGTCCCTGCTGTCTTTACTGCTGGGACTTTATGTTAGTGACCTCTGCCTCATGTCCCTTGCTATTTTCTTTTTGTCTTCAGTTAGCTAATAGTGAGACCTATGATTAAAATTTACAAAAATAAGAAATAAAAATGTTTAATGCACGTGTTCAACATAAAGTTGAGTTTTAAGCTCACATTATAAAATTTGTAGTTCTCTAGCAACACATATGCAGTAGATTTCCAATTGAAGAGATCAGGACTCCCAGTTCTCCTTAGTATTTTGTTCCATTATCTCTTTGCCAACCATGAAATGGAAGGTCAGTGTAATTTTCCAAAACAAGCTTCTTTTAGAAATAACCCTTGGTATATGGTGATGTGGGTTTCGCACTGAGTTCAATAACTCAGTACTGCATCTCAAAGAACTGTTAAAAGTGGGATAGGAGAACTTGAGATCAATCTGTGCGGAGCTCTGTAGCTTTAGGTTTAGATGGCTACCTCATCTAACACTGTCCCTGAGCCCTGCCGCTGACAACGGTATCCTAACCGACAAGCTCTTACGCAGAGAGTTTGTCAACGCTTAACTTCATTCCTTTGAATGCTTCCATGATGCATAAGCCTGACCTAAATGCATGAGTGAAGACATTACCCTGCCATCTGGATGCAGAAAGCAAACTTTAAAGTTTACTAACAATGTCTCAATAGACGTTTTACATTATCCTCTTTACAACCCTTTGACTAAACCACAATTTAGATAAATCACAGTTCTGGATGTACCTGTAGCTGAGAAATATAACAACACAGATTATGGGGTGTTTTCATGAACATCGTCCCTAAAGAGTTGCAGCCAAATTATTTAGTACCTATGGGGAAAAATAAAACATATGGTTGCATTTGTATGTAGTTTATTTGCCCCAATGCCAATCTGAATATGGATAAACAAAGTCTGGTGAAGGACATAACTGTCAGGTTTGAGATTGGTAAATGCATACTACCCTAATGATTGGCAGTCATAATTACATTGTACACAAATTGAATCCCCAATAAGGAATTTTTTGGCATTAACACCAAACCAGTATTTCACTACTGGATCAGAAGGGAAGTTGGTTCCTTTACCCTTATTTCTGTGAATGTCAGCATGCACACCAGTCAGACACCAGGAATTATTCCTTTAAAACAGTTATTTTGGAGAAATTACATGATTTATACACTGCCCCTCCATTCTGTGGATGGTGAAAAGTTAATAATACAAAACAGTACAAAATAGTATGACACTCCTTAGAACTTTGAGTCTACCACAGCTTTGCAGAGTGACCAGAGATTCTATAAGATAGTGATTGTAACTAAACAAAGTAATATTTCCTAAATCCCAGAGCTGTTCCAGTTCTTCCTCTACATGAGCCCTTGCTGAAAATGGTTACATTTCATAAAAACATGGTGGAATTTTTAGTGGTCCAAATGTCTTTTGATTTATACTCATTTTATCAATTGGAAAAGTTAAATAACTTGATCAAGTCCTCCATTTTAACATTCAATACTGGAATTTATTTCAAAGATGTCTCTCCAGAAGTTATACTATCTAATGCTGTGCTCAGTGTGCGTCATAGGTCATATATTTAGTGTTCTGTTGACCTCAAGGTTAATAATCAAGTTACTTTTGAGGGTTCATGTTCTTCTAAATATATTCAGCTCCTTATGGGCATAGCTATGTTACATAGAATGTTAGCATAGTTAATTGAACATATAGATATCCAATAAATACTAATTTAAATTAAATCCTATGTTCAACCCTTTATTGTTTACTTTTCATTTATAAAAGTATGGTATAGAGTGAATTACAATAACACAGAAATGCAAAAACACTCCCCTCCCAAAGCAACAAAACACAAACAAGCAAACACTAGCAGCAGCAGCAGCAACAACAACAACCTAAAAAGAATGTACGGCAGCAAACACTGCTGGTTTGCCTAAATATTAGTTACTCTTCTCAATAGCATTTTCATTTCACTCCCTGGGCTTCGTTTGCATATATTTTATGAGTACTCCTGAGACTGGATTAGGTTCATGTAGCCACAGGTCAAGTGTGAGACCCAAGGTTTTGTACTCACTCTGACTAGACTGTCTTTGTTCCTGAGTTTTAATGGTAGTTTCTATGTTCAAGTTTGTAACCTACTCTGGTTTCTGTCCCTTAAACTGTGTTCTCTGAGCTACTATTCATATCTGGTGATTTTATATTTTGCTTGATGAGCCAAGGCTCATTTCTAGCAAACAGCCCACACTGACCTGCACGGAACCTTGGGTAGAACATAGAGGACTTATAGTGACAGCTCTTACTTCTCAGACAGTTGAGACTATTACAAATAAGCTTATAGCCAATATACACCATAAAATTTAGCTTTGAGCTTTCTGGGAAAAAGAAAAACTGAGGTTTTTTTAAAGTCTTTTTAACTATAAGAAAGGGAATCAGGATTAAACAACATCACCAGGAGAGAAATTCTTTTTTTCTTGGAACTTGGAGAAAATGATAAAATAGAAAAGGCTATGCAGGCTGTGGAACAACTCAGTGCTCTTGTCTTCAGCTGCACCTTCACCAGACACTTGCCCTTAGTCTCTTCCTAGAGCTGTTTATGTTAACCCTCTAATGAAAATCCCAACCGAAGAGTTCACATGGAGGGACCCATGGCTCCAGCTGCATATATAGCAGAGGATGGCTTTGTTGGACATCAATAAGAGGAGAGGCCCTTGGTTCTGTGAAGGCTCGATGCCCCAGTGTAGGGGAATGCCAGGGCAGGGAGGGGGGAGTGGGTGGGTTGGTGATAAGGAGGAGGGGGGATGGGATAGAGGGGTTTTGGAGGGGATATGAGGAAAGGTGATAACATTTGAAATGTAAAGAAAGAAAATATCTAATAAATAAAATAAAATAAAATTTAAAAATCCCAGTGCTGGGAAGACAGCTCTCTGACTGCTTGCCCCGCAGTTGGGAAGGAATCTGAGGAAAGCAGGACAGTGGGGCCTCCCTGTGTCAGCACCAGTTGGTTTATTTTTCTAATGAACCTGATGAGGAAGAAAAGGAAAATGAAGGAATCTGAAAACAACATCCAGCTATTATGCTTAGTTAGTTTCTTAGGTATAATTACTTCTTTATTATGTTAAAATAGCCAAAAATGTCTGATAAAGATTTATCAGGAAGTTTGTGGGGAAGTCATCCCAGTTAAAGAGGAAAGGATGTTTAATCTTTAAAATTTTAATTGTAACCAGAGGAAAAACAAAACCTTAAATGACTACCATTTTGTAAAGTCTTATAAGTTAACTCATGAAATTCTCTATTTTTACTTTATTCTGTTTTAAAGAGTCCTGATTAGAACTCTTTATATTAAGCACTTTTGGGGGAAAAGTCTTAAATGGGATGGAAATAGAAAAGTAAACAGGAAAGTACCGTCCTTGCAATAAGGAAACGAAATGAAATGTTTATCTCCAACTGCACTCAGGAGAGAGATGGTTCTGAGGGACAGCCTCTCACAAGGAGAAGACCAGGATTTGGTGTAATCGAAACTGCTGGGCCACAGCTCTTTTAAAAATAGGTTTTCAATTTGTGCAACTGAAAGAATAACATTATTACCCCACAAAAGCTCACAAGAAAATGAAGCAATAGACAAAACAGGAAGTGCAAACTCAACAGGGTGGTGTGGGTTGGAGTGATAAACTAACTAACCTGATTTAATAATTTATATTCATGGAGCTAAGTAGACCTGCAAGCTCATATTTTTAAAAAATAACCAATTTTTAATCTATAAAAGCAAGGAAAAGGTAGAGAATTCTATCTAAAAAAGTTCCCTTGATGACTAAATCTGAATATGTAATAAAATAAGGTTATCTGAGAAGGAGAAATACTGTTTATATTCAGAAAGTGAAAGATTATTATGTAGTGCTTAGGCCTGCTTTGGGCATGCCTTTTAATCATGATCAAATGGTATTTACTATTTGAACCTATGTAGAAATGTTTTCTCACCTTTATTGTCTGCCTTAGATTATTCTATCTTTAAGAAAATGGAATGCAAGAAATAATTGGCAAGTCCTGGACAATATTCGAGCACATTCAATGTCTGTTCTGATGATGAGGCACCAAGAAATAGGAAAATGCTTATTACCCAGCTCATTGCTGAGAGGAAAATCCCTCCTGTTTTAGAGTTTGAGTTCCAAAACACAATGCAAAGTAACAGTGCTTTGTTCTTCCTTCCTGTGGTCTCAGTTCATTTATAAGCACTAGCTAAGCCTCATGGTGAACATCATCTTCACATTACAAATACAGAAGTTAAAGTATTGAGAGTTTAAATGGGTCCCTAGGATCGGGTGGTTAAATGGTGGAGGAACTGGAAGCAAAATGGTTTTCACGAGTGAATTATCACACTGACTGTCCTCCAGCTCTTGCACATAATTAAAATCTCTTAGAATTTTTCTTTTCTTTCCTTTTTCTTTTATGATCTTGTTGAAGAATATTTGCTTGGGACTTGGTGGCTGTCTCAGACATTTATAGCCAACTTTCAATTCTTGGGTACTATTAGGATGGTAAGTCTAATTAGGAAAAAGTGAAGCCTTTTGGACAGAATTAAAGCTTAGAGTAGGGCAAGATTTCTGCTTTCTATCTGAAATGTCAAGACTGTGGTTGAAATGGAAAAATCCAGTGTACATTGGATTGTGGACAAAGTATGTGGGTTTCATAATTTTTCCTTTATACTTCAAGAATGGTATCTTTTTATGTTCCTCCTATGCTCCTTCAGAATTTGGTAGAAAATTAACAAACGTCATTCTCAAAGTCTGGTCCCTGGGTGGTGTCATTGGCATTAGCTGGACATTTGTTAGGAATGAAGATTTTCAGGTAATTCATCCTTCTGCTGGTGTTTCTGAATCAAAAGGCAGGAGCCCCAGACCATTCCTGTGCTCACCAAAGATGGAGAGACATGGCTGTCACAGTTTCAGTCTGCCTTGGAGTTGCTTAGGGTTTGTTTTAGTTAGGAGTTTACCATGATTCCAGCAGCTTTCCAAAGACTACAGGTACATTATATATTTCTCATATTGCTAACAACATTTTGCTCATAGTTATTTGCACTCAACCACTCTACATGTTAGTATATAATACCAATTATGTTTGTAAAAAATGCACTCTTTGTTAGTATTCCTGGGGAAAGACAATTGTACTTGAAAGATAAAGATATTGTTTATTTTCTCTTGATGAATGGACCCTGAAAATGTGGGTTGTCAGAGTCCAGTTTTCCTTTTACCCTTTTCTGGCCTCATCAATTGTGTTGCCTCTGCTTGCTGAAAGAGTTAAAGTTCAGAGTGCAAGCTCTGAATCAAGCCTGAGCAGAGCTGTAGCCCAGCTCTGCCGTCTTCTTGGACTTGGGCCAAGCTATTTAGCTTTTTCATGCTTGAATTTCTAACTGAAAAGATAAGTCATAATGATCACTTTATCAAGGTGTTATGAAGTAAATAGAACTCATAATAAGCAATGAGCTAATGTTTTTTATTATAAAATTATCAGTTTTATTTTGAGTACCTTGCAAAAAAGAATTTGTCAATACAAATAGCCAAAAATATTGCATAATTTCTCTGCTATGAATAAACATAAGATTTCTATTTCAGAAAAAAAACCATATGGACAATCATTTAGTCTCCAAATTGTGTAATTGATTAAATTATTCTGTTTTTTTTTTCAATAAAAAATGAATTGTTACAAAGATCCTTATAAAGGCACAGCATGCTGCCAGGAAACCAGCCATTCTCCTGGAACCTGACAGGCTTAGCTGGAGCCTGAATTTCTATTTATGACTAAGTTTTGAGCTCAGGGACAAGTTCAAAGCACAGGTTGCTAAGCAAAGCTGAACTTTGCTTTTCCACTTTTATAAAATAAATGCAATCACATTTTGCAAATCTGTTCATTTCACAGGGCCATTATAAGGAACAAATGACAAACATAAAGGTGTCTGTAAAATGTGTAATACTGCCTAGATACAAGATGTGTTTGCTGTTGCCATGATAAACCCTTGCTCATCACCTGCCAAAATATTTATTGTTTGGCGTGGACATGGTTTAGCCTTAGGGATGTCAAGCAAAAGCAAACTGAGTAGCAGCCATGATGATGTAATTATTTCCCCCTGAGAACTAAGTTCAGAACTTAGAAACACTTCACATGTGGTAGTAAAATGCTATGGGCACCAATGACTTCTGCTATGACAATGGGCCTGCTTGGATTTATATCAGTGTCCATGAGGTGCATGGCACTGCACTGCATCATGCAGGGCCATCAGATGCTCTGTCTTTGAAGAGAAAACGTAATTTCTAACCTACTGTCACTACAGCCTTAGTTAATCAGTTCCCTGGTGCTTCTCTTTATGACTCCAGGCTGTGCAGTCACTCTCTGGTAAAGCTACATCCTCACAAGGCCTTTGATTTTATTTGAAGTTTTCATGCTCTTCCTTGAATTTTTCCACTTTTAATATTTATGAATAGCACCATAGACTTGATGGCAGAATTAAAACCAGCCAAGAAATCTCCTAGGAACTTTGATCTGGCTGCTTTTCTAACAGAGTCACCAACAGCAGTCCCTTCTCTTTTGATTGCTTTCAAGCTTTAAACAGTGGGGCCAGTTTGATGGCTCAGTGGGGAAGAGCATTTGACACCTAGCTGACTACCTGACCTGTGCTCAGTTTTTGGAATCCACATGGTGGAAGGAGAGTCGAGCCTCTGACACCCACTTATGCACTGTGGCACACCTGTGCTCTCTCTCAAATACATAAACATAAAAAAATCAGATAATGTAAGGCACATGTTTAGATGTTCAGATCTTCAAATGCTTTTTTAATCAAACAGAGTCTAAAGGTAGCCAGTGGATATTATTCTGTTACATCCAGGTAAGGTTCCACAGGAAGGCATTCAAGAAAATGTGCTGGGCCCCTTAACTATATACTCCTGATAATGAAGTCATGACCTCATCCGCTGAGAGAACAGTTCAGGATCAACTTTAATTCCAGAACACTACTGGAGCTTCCTGGTCCAATATGAAGATGAAATGGGCTAGACCATAGGGATGAAACAGTATTATAATAAAGCATCAAAATGATTCTTACAGTCAAATGATCAGTATATTGATTTTCCTTGCTATTTTGTCTGATGCTTTCCAAACTTTATACGATGAATACAAATTACTTTGGTGAATGGTAAAAATAATAAATGGCTCTTTGGCGTAAAGTCTACACGGAAGCAGAGTAACCTCCTCATAAGCCTTCATCACCCTTGCCTGGACTATTGGGGACAGTATGTATTTTCTGCAGCATAAATTGTGATATATCAAATATCACATCTATGTGTAATCATTTTTGAGATTCTCAATATCAACGTTGTAGTAAAATTCATTCTATTCTCAGTCTTTCTCAGTCTTGTACAATATGCTTTGAAAAACCGAATTAAGTAAAAATTTGCAGGTTTTTCCCACTGGCAGAGTGATGAGGGGGAGGCTAGTTGAAATCTTGCTCTGTGGTAGAAGCACATTTCTTCTGACATGTGTACCGCATTTGAGATTTGTGATGGAACCATGGCCCTGAGCTCAGCAGTATTGCCTCGGCTGTTCTCAGACACAGGTGGGAAAGGACCCAGCAGACAGATGGAGTTAACCAGGGCTATGATTCAAAAAAATGGATCTAAGAAAAAAAGATTTAAGAAAGTGAGCAAATAAGAGAAGGGGCAATTAAAATTACAAACGTCTTTCCTTACTGTGCAAAGTGAAACTTTCTGAAGACAGTTAATTCTTGTGTATCACAGCTTGTGACATAGTCACTTTTGGTATGTCTCAGTATCAATGGTGTTTCTTGTCCTGGCACAGCTCTTCCCACCTTCAGACATGTAGAATATGATCTGAAAAAAAAATGGAGATTCTTTCTCTGTGATGGATATCTTTGTGTTTTAAATATTTAGCCATTTATGCAAGGATTCCTCCATAGTCTCACCATTGAGTGAGAAAACTGTTCTTCCTGGTAAGAGAACAAATGAGAAGTGGTTTTTTTTGTTGTTGTTTGTTTCATTTCCTGTGGGTGTTTTCTTTTTTTCCCTTTTTCCCCCTTTCTTTTCTTTCTTTCTCTTCTGTCCTAGAATTTGGTCCTATGGAAAAATCTAAAAGGCACATCCAGAGATGAACCATACTAAGGAAAGCATTATTTTTTTTAGAGCTGTTTAATAGCATTCTCATTGGCTTAGGTAGAAGGATACTCCCACTTCTTTGCCGCTGTTTCAGCTTTACTGGGTTGTCTTGTGATGCTCTTTCAGGAAGGTAACCATATTAGAGATTTGTCTTACCTCTCAGCCAATGGGAGAAATGTGTGGTGCCTTTGAAACAAGGCTGAAGCTGGGAGGAAAACGGAGCCAACTCTTAGGAATGATGTCTAGTAAGTCTGCTACAAAACCAGGTTGGGACACTGAGAAAAATGGGAAGCTGAGAAACAGGAAGCCAGGAGCTGCACACTGCACCTTCATTACACTGGGTCTAGTCTGGAGACCTGTTTATGTCCACCAGTGTAAGCCTGTAAGTGCTACCTGAGTTCATTCAGTTTTATTTACATACCGCCCTCCCCCTTCTTGGGCTAGCATTCCATTATGAATGAGTTCTGGAGTTTGAGAAGCATCTTTCCTTTTATCACCAGCATGTAAAATCCTCAGTCTGAAGCTTTAGGAAGTACACTAACTCTAGGGCCCTGAGCAAACATTTAACGAATTAGCATGGTAGAGGTGGAGCCAAGCATCCGTGAGTATGTGTTGATCTGCAGGAAGCAGGGCTGTAAAGGATGTAGTTCCCTCTAATGTGGCCAGGGATGTGGACAATCACCAAGTCTGTGTGATATTTGTCCTGTTCAACTAAGATGGCCCTGATGGGACTGATCAGTCTCTCCTCTGTTCAATGTCACAGTATGCTATTTGGAGGCCCGAGGGTAGCAGGAAAACCCCACCACATAAAGAAGGCAATAAACAGGCTAGGAACTTGGGAACACTCCTTAATCTCCCCTCTGGCAGACTGAATAAAGTGAACTCTAAAAGCCTGGCTGGGAGTCACACTGTTTTGTATGTAGAGACAAGGCTCAAATGTTTTTAATTCACTCCCAGGGAGTACTCCAACCAGCTGACTGCAACATAAGGAACTTAATAAAGTAAAAGCAAGTTATCAAGTCAAGCTCCCTGCTGCTTTTTTTTATAATATCAAAATGAAAATAGGTTTAATTTGGTAGCGGTATAATCAAATTCATCACCATATCCAAACATGCTTTATGCTCCCCCCTTGAATATATAATACGGCTGCTGATTGTATGGCTTGCAAATGGGCAAAATTGCTCCGTTGTTGTTGAGTTTAGGTTCATTGTGAGCATCGAGGTGTCATTCATCAAGCTCCACAGGCACCAGAATGCTCATTTCAAAAGGAGGAGGTGGTGGCTAACCTAGGTCATTCTATTTATTTAATTAAAAAATCACCATGCATTGTTTCTAATGGCTGAATAGTATTCCATTGTGTATATATACCAGATTTTTTGTATCCATTACTCCATTGAGGGACATCTGGGTTCTTTCCAGCTTCTGGCTATTATAAATAAGGCTGCTATGAACATAGTGGAGCATGTATCCTTATTGCATGCTGGGGAATCTTCTGGGTATATTCCCAGGAGTGGTATGGCTGGTCCTCCGGAAGTATCATGTCCAGTTTTCTGAGGAAACGCCAGACTGATTTCCAGAGTGGTTGTACTAGCTTGCAGCCCCATGAAATTCTTAGAGAAATGGATGGAGCTGGAGAACATCATACTAGGTGAGGTAACCCAGTCTCAAAAGAATACCCATGGTATGCAGTCACTGATAAGTGGATATTAGCCTAGAATCTTGGGACACCAAAGACACAATTCACGTACCAAATAATGTCTGACAAGAAGATAGGAGTGGACACCGGTGCTGGAAAGGATCAAAGCATCAGTGTAGGGGAATACCAGAACAGGGAAGTGGGAAGGGGTGGATGAGGGAGCAGGGGGAGGGAAAAGGGCATGTGGGACCTTTGGGGGGGTGGGGAACCAAAAAATGGAAATGAAATATAAATATAGAATATAGCCAATAAAAATTTTTGAATATCAAAAAAAATCACCATGCAAATTTTATATGCAATCTCATGAGTCAAACACAAGGAGTTCCTTTCAGAGACTTTGACTTGTCCTACTTCCCTGTATGGAAACATTCAGAAGGAGATACAGTTAGAACTCAACATTTGTAACCCTTACTCTGATCTGAATAGGATGTGATTTCTGCCTCTTACATAATATGGAGGGGGGCAAGGTACCACTGAACATGTTAGTGTACTGTATTTATTTTGAAATTATCATTAACTTACCAGTCAGCAAGTAGTATTCTTATTTATAATTTTAAACTGCGAGAGAGAGAGAGAGAAAGAGAGAGAGAGAGAGAGAGAGAGAGAGAGAGAGAGAGAGAGCACCCCAGCATGATTTAATGGGAAATACTCTCAGCTCAAAGATTCATTCTACCCCATCATTTTTACCTTATAATCCTAGCTTTGTACCATCCCTTTAAATGTAAGGATACTCTCCACATGGCACAGAACAGACAAATGGTCCTCGGATGCCCTTTTGCCAGCACAAAAGAGTCATTTTAGAAGAGACGTTTTATATCGAAGCTTTTACAATGTGCTAGTTCAGGGATATATTTGGTACTTATAATAACCAGTATTTCAACAATTGCAAAGCCTGTGTCATATTAAGAAAAACTATTCTTCTGCAGGTAGTCAAGGAATGCTGAGAGAGGGAGAAATTTTCTTCCCCATGGAAGAACTCCCAGATTGGTTATCCAGGAACAAGAGGTCAGCTATGAAATCATGTACAGTACCAGAAGTATATTACTTGTACGGTATAAAATACCAGTCATGTTTTACGGAGTGTTCAGGCTATATTTATGAATTTTGGAATGTGATCTTTATATATTTTATATATCTCTATATAATGAACTAAAAAAATGAGGTCATGAATTCGAAAAAGAGCAAGGGCAGAAGTGTGGGAGGAACTAGAGGAAAAAAGAAAGAGGGGGGAAATGATGTAATTATATTTTAATTAAAACTTTAAAAACCCCACATTCTTCTGGAAACATTAGAAATCCCTTCCCATTCTAAATGCAAAGCTATTTTGAATGAATGGATTATTAGCCCAGTGAGGGAAGCTTTAGTGTGATTCAGCAATGTGCTTACGTTCAGGGCCTCTTCTTAGCTGATTTCAAGCAGATAATGCTGCTGCCAGACTGAAGTCTCCTTATCCAAAAACGAAAGCGTTTGGGCTAGCAAGCCTGTAGACAGATGTCTGCTTTAACGGCTGATATTCTTTCGGTCTACATCTTATAGTATTATGTGGAGTATTAAAATGTATCTTAGGAAGTAACTGGGTTTTGTTATGCCTTATAGATACACATACCTACTGCGAGCATTTCTATTGGATCTCATGAGACACATTTCTTAGTTAGTTTTGAACAGATGCCTGTCCTTTGGAAACGTTATTCTTCTTTATGTCCAGTGTTCCATGCATCCTCCTGAGCATCCATCTCACCATGCTCAATGTCATACGTCTTAACTGGGTATGCAGTAATAGATAATTGCCCAAATTTATGTTGTTCCTTTGGTCTTCTATCAGTGTCTCGAGACACTGCCTTCCTGGAATCCCCATGATACAGATCCAGAAGAACTAGTATCTGCAGTCTTTCCTCCAGGGAGTTTTACCCTGGAGCTAGTTTAAATAATAACACCATTCCTTACTGAGACTGTGGACCCAGACCTGAGCTGGGCTACTCTTATTGTGTTCTTGTATTTCCTTCATTGGCAATGCAATCCAAGCACCCATCTTTGTTATCGAGGCCATTGGGGGGGAGGACTTATGGGACATATGGTATGTGGGGAAACTTGGAGGGGAAAGCCTTTGGAATGTAAACAAAGAATATAGAATAATAAAAAAAATCAGTAATGTGTCTGTGTTGTAATCTGTGAACTAGTCTCAGTTTGAGTCATCCAAGCCCTCCCCTACATCACACTTTCACAGATACCTATTGCTGGTATCTCACAGCCGTACTTGTCCCTTCTGCATTGATTCTCCTTAGTGTTTCTTGCCAAAGAGAAACATTTGCTGTGATGCAGCATCCTTGCAGGTTTTAAGTCTCCTTTTAAGTCTCTTGGTTTTTTTTTCTTTTGTTTTTTGATTTTTTGTTGTTGTTGTTTTGTTTTTGTTTTTCCCCGAGACAGAGTTTCTCTGTCTGGCCTGGCTGTCCTGGAATTCACTCTGTAGACCACACCTGTAGTCCTGGAACTCTGCCTCTGCCTCTGGGATAAAAGGCGTGCACCACCACTGCTGAGCAAGTCTCTTGTTCTTGGTTTATTCAGATATTTATATAGGAGGTTCTTTAATTTGGGATTTACTCTTTGAATCATCCTTGCTTTACAGTGTTTATTTGCACATCATGGGACTTCCATGAGTAGATACATATTCATAAATGTGATGTGAACTTGAAATAGTGACTCTAAGCCTTTATAGGAGTGAAGTAGGTGAGACAACAGAAGTTGAATTGAATTTAGATAGGTGAGCTAAGGAATTTAGATAGAGCTCCACCTCTAACTGTACACCAGCATAGTCTGTTTATTTTCTGAGCCTTGGATTTCTCTTGAGTTAAATAATATATGACCTTCGGACTTTCTGTACAGATGAAATAAGCCTATATATGCAAAGTGCCTGGTAGAGTCAACCTCAATAAGTGTGAGGTATCTAAAGAGACTTCTGCTTCCTACTTTGGCTTTTTCTTGATTGTCACCACTTCTTTGCATCTACAAACTCAAAATGTCATCAGGAAAAGATGAATTCACTTTTGTGTGCTTAAATCTTCTCAATGGGAAAATAGGAAAGTCCTCTTGAATTATAAGATAAATTTTTCTTCAATTTTAAATATCTAATTCTATTAATATTTAATTATATGATATAAATGTTTAATTAATTAAAAATATAATAAATGGTATAACGATTCTCCTTGGTATCTATCAAATTCACTTTAAAAACTATTCTCACACTTCATTTATTCCTCAATAAATTTTTGACAACATGTATGAGGTCCACAAGGATCCCGCTGTGCTTTGGTAAATTAGGTTTGCAAGCACTGACTGGGGTCTGCAGAACCTAAATCTTTAATTGTGGTTATCACACACATTATTTAATGATAATGCATTTGAAGTTCCTGGTTCCTTATGTTTTCGGAGGAGGTGATAATTGGCTTTATCATACCTGTCAGGTAACACAGGCTTGCTGTTCCCTAATTCCATCCTGCTGCTTTGCCTATTCCAATTCAACTGAAGCTCCATCAGTTCTTCACATCAGAGCCAGTCTCTTCAGCTGCATTTGAAGTGTTTGTTTTGGACAGTAAGCAATGGCAAACCCATAGCAGACACTTTTTGTAAGATAAAGCCACTTACATTTTGCTGGAAACCAGTTAAGGCCATTTGAAAACCATTAGGCAAAATTAATTCTATTGTTACATAATATTATTATGTAAGTAAACAACGTTTGGCTTCCATATCTCTTCTCTGTTCCTTCTTGCTTTTTGCTTTTGACAGCATGTCCCTTCTTACCCAGTGGATGCTTTGTGTTTCCTTCAAATAGAATCATTTTAAGTAAAATTTCTCCTTTATGTTTTATTTTTCTGAACTCAGTGTGCCCTTTCTTTTTTTTTATTAGTGTATTTAAGTAAATTCAAGCATTTCATTATGGCATTTAAAAAATATGTCATTATCTTTTGCTTCAATTGTCCTCTCCTCACTTCCTCTCTTATGCTCCCATTCCTGCTCCCCTTCCTTCCTCCGACGAAAGAATTTTGTCTGTCCTCCTCTCCCCACTCCATCTCTTGTTCTCCCTCTCCCTCCCCTTGACTCCCTCCTTTCTCCTCACAGCCTTTCTTATGTCCTTATGTCATATAATCACTAATAAGTCATTATTTTTAAATCTAGATTCCTCATATCAGGGAAAACATATAATACTTGTCTTTCTGATTATTTTCCTTAACATGATGATTTCTAGCCCAACTTATTTCCTGCAAAAGACCTAATTTCCTTTTTGTTTACAGCTAAATAGAAATCTACTTTTCCGTGTGTGTTATCTCTATTTCTCTATCTGTGTGTATGTTTTTCTCACATTTTCTTTATCTATTCATTTAGAGACAGACTGCCAGGCTTGTTTCATATCTTGGCTATTCTGAACAATGCTGTAAAAGACGTGAATTTGCAAGTATCTATTAGCTACCATCCCTCAGATTCCTCTACGTACATAACATATCCAAGATTGATCTAATTATATCCTGTGTAGTTTAAATTTTTAGGCTTTTGAAGAATCAGAGCACTGGTTTCCATAGTGTCTAGAATAATTTATATTCTCAGTATTATCTCGTTTTGATTGTTTACTTTTCCTTTTTACAACTTTTCAAAGAGTTAAAAGGTAGTTACACTCTCTCCCTCTTTCTTCTCATCCCAGTCCTCACAAATTTCCCCCAATCTCATCTCAAATTCAGGAGTTCTTTTTCGTAGGTTATTGTTTCCATACATGCATGCATGCATACATACATACATATATGCAACCTGCTATGTGCATTTAGTGTTACTTGTATGTATGAATTTCTAGGGCTGACCTCTTGGCATTGGATAACATATTAGGTGACCCAATCTCTTGGGAAGGCGTTCTCCCTCTCTTGGTAGTTTTTACTTGCCAGTGGCTCTTCAGATTTCCCCCTTACATGTTAGCATGACCACTGGTCTTGTCATTATTTAGGCCTTGTTTATGCTGCATCTTGTTTGCTTTCAAGGCTGAAACTTCCTGGACCTTTGGCTGGTAATCTTTATAATCCCTTTTCCTCAAGTTTGTTTTCTAAATGACAAATCTGACCTGGGTGAGACAAGATCTCAGTGTATTTCTGATTACCATTTTTTCAATGGCCAGTGATATTAAACACATTTTTATGTACTGATTGGCTGACTATATATCTTCTTTTAAGCGTGGTCTATTCACTTGATTCACTTATTCACTGAATGTATTATCAGTTTTTTCTGTTTAATATTTTGCATCTTACACATTTTGTCAGATTATCATTTTATAGAGTATGTGTTCAGACTATCTATTATTTCTTTTGCTGTCCTTTTTTGGTATATATTATTTAGGGGGATTCTACTACACCTTATATCATTTAGTTCTATAGGTTTATGTTTGTTACATGGTTCCTTCTGGTGAATGAATAAACATTATGATCATTACAGAAAGACTGAGGGTCTAGCCTCTGATCATAATTCCCACTTGAATAAATTTTGCTCACCTGATATAGTAATTCATGGTCATTTTTTAGCAATTTTCTTTTTTTGGGGGGGTTTGATTTTTTTTATTATATATATTCTATATTTACAATTCATTTCCCTTTTTCTGGTTCCCCACCCCCAAAGGTCCCACATGTCCTTTTCTCTCCCCCTGCTCCTGCATCCACCCCCTCCCACTTTACTGTTCTTGTACTCTCCCACAATGATGTTTTGGTCCATTCTAGCACCAGTGTCCACTCCTTTCTTCTTGTGAGACATCACTTGATATGTGATTTGTGTCTTTGGTGTTCCAAGCTTCTAGGCTAATATCCACTTATCAGTGACTGTATACCATGGGTATTCCTTTGAGACTGGGTCACCTCACTTAGTATGACATTCTCCAGCTCCATCCATTTCTCTAAGAATTTCATGAATTCATTGTTTCTAATGGCTGAATAGTACTCCATTGTGTATATATACCACATTTTTTGTATCCATTCCTCTGTTGAGGGACATCTGGGTTCTTTCCAGCTTCTGGCTATTATATATAAGGCTGCTATGAACATAGTGGAGCATGTATCCTTATTGCATGCTGGTGAATCTTCTGGGTATATTCCCAGGAGTGGTATGGCTGGGTCCTCCGGAAGTATCACGCCCAGTTTTCTGAGGAACCGCCATACTGATTTCCAGAGTGGTTGTACCAGCTTGCATTCCCACCAGCAGTGGAGGAGTGTTCCTCTTTCTCCACATCCTCGCCAACACCTGATGTCTTCTGAGTTTTTAATCTTAGCCATTCTGACTGGTGTGAGGTGAAATCTTAGGGTTGTTTTTATTTGCATTTCCCTAATGACTAGTGATGTTGAACATTTTTTAAGGTGTTTCTCAGCCATCCGAATTTCTTCTGGTGAAAAGTCTCTGTTTAGCTCTGTACCCCATTTTTGGATAGGGTTATTTGGTTTTCTGGGGTCTAACCTCTTGAGTTCTTTGTATACATTGGAGATTAGCCCTCTGTCGGATGTGGGGTTGGTGAAGATTTTTTCCCAATTTGTTGGTTGCCGATTTATCCTTTTGACAGTGTCTTTTGCCTTACAGAAACTTTGTAGTTTTATGAGGTCCCATTTGTCTATTCTTGCTCTTAGAGCATAAGCAATTGGTGTTCTGTTCAGGAATTTTTCCCCTGAGCCAATGTCCTCAAGGGTCTTCCCCAGTTTCTTTTCTATTAGTTTTAGTGTGTCTGGTTTTATGTGGAGGTCTTTGATCCATTTGGAGTTGAGCTTAGTGCAAGGAGATAAGAGTGGATCAATTCTCATTCTTCTGCATGTTGACCTCCAGTTGAGCCAGCACCATCTGTTGAAAAGGCTATCTTTTTTCCACTGGATGTTTTCAGCTCCTTTGTTGAAGATCAATTGGCCATAGATGTGTGGGTTCAATTCTGGGTCTTCGATCCTATTCCATTGATCCGCTTCCCTGTCACTGAACCAATACCATGCAGTTTTTAATACCACTGCTCTGTAATATTGCTTGAGGTCCGGGATATTGATTCCCCCAGAAGTTCTTTTGCTGTTGATGATAGTTTTAGCTATCCTGGGTTTTTTGTTATTCCAGATGAATTTGAGAATTGCTCTTTCTAGCTCTATAAAGAACTGAGTTGGGATTTTGATGGGAATTGCATTGAATCTGTATATTGCTTTGGGCAAGATTGCCATTTTGACTATATTAGTCCTGCCAACCCACGAGCATGGAAGATTTTCCCATTTTCTGATGTCTTCTTCAATTTCCCTCTTCAGAGACCTAAAAGAGTAACATTACCCATAAGTATCGTTGCTTTCTAATTTTCTCCAATTTCTTTTAAATCATTGGAAGTCAAGTAGATGGTATTGAAGATTCCTGAAAGCAGTAAGGGTTTCCCAACAGCAGCATTCAAACAGCTTAGCGCAGCAAGCAGAAGAACCTTCATCTTCCTGTTTTTGTTTGTTTAATTGTATGTGGAAGAAGAGTAGCTGCAGTCTGAGTCATACCCTGGCTTGCTCTGCTCCATAGATTGGTCTGATGTTGCTTGTATTTAAATGTTAAATTCTATACTCTGAGATCTTGTTGCTCCCAGAGGAGCCGATCCTTACATGTAACAGCTATTGGTATAGAAACCTTGGACCCCAAATTATCTGTGATTGGTTTATAAAGATGCATATACATCCTGTACCCGTAGCTGGGCAGAAGACAGGTAGATAGAGCTTGGGTTTCTGGCCTTGAGAGTCTGGGGAAAGCAAGATTTAATTTTTAACATGGATAAGTTAAAAATTGGTTCAACTACACTGTACAGAAACTTTAATTTGGTAAGACCTCTCTGCCTCAGTTTTTGTTAGAATCTGGAGCTATTAGGGTCCTATTAAGAAAGCCAATGGCTCTTTCTATATCTTCAAGTGTTTTCCTCTATCATTTCCAGTGAATTAAAGACTTTAATGTAAGACCTGAAATTACCATTTGCTTTTTGTCTTTCTTTTCTGCTTCAAACCAAGACCCATGGCTTCCTTTAAAAAATGAGTCTATTAATAATATTTTTTGAAATATTTAGCTATTTTAATTTTATTGAAAACTTTGACTACACCTGTTGTTAAGAGTACACTTGGTAACACAGAGAGAGCAGTGACAAGGCCAGTCAACCCTTCTACTCACACCTGGATTGTGCCATATAACCACTATCTTTACATATTTCTAAAAGATGCTAAATTATCACTTTGATAATCTCCTTTTATGGTTGGTTTTTTTCCCACCACTAAATGGTTCCTTAGTACAGGTTTCTGCCACATGGTCATTCAGAAGTGAAAGTGTTGACAGAGATCATTAAAAAGATGACAAATTTTCCTATTGAGAACTCCAAATACCTCCACATTGCTGCTCATAAAAGCGAATGCTGATGTTCCGTATACTGTACATGATAATGGCACTATTTAAAATACACAAGCATGAATGTCACCCATTTATGTCACTAAGGTGGCCACAACTTGTGGTCACACTTCAGCAGTCTGGTTTTTATTTGGCCTTCATAAAGTTAGGAATGTACTTTCTTCTCTCTTATTTAGAATGGAAACTCCTTAAGGGATACAAGCACACACACACATGCAGATGTTCATACCCAGGCACACAGTCCTATTGGCATTTCCCAATAACAGTATAAAATATTTTTATTAGATAAGCAAAAATTAACTTTAGCTTAAATCTCATTATTTGGAACAGAGTAGCAGAAATTATAACTTAAAACAATTTACACATGTAATAACATTTTATATTATGAAAAGAAGAAAGAAAAAGTTCCAACTCTGGAACTCAACCAAAAGGAACATATTCTGGTAATGGGGAGCCACTCAAAACCCAAAAGTTACAACTCTTTCTCAGAGGTTGGTGTTGACCTATTTACAAAAAAGGTATTCTGATTCACATCCTCACGACAAAGGGACACTTTGTATGTCCTCAAGTGTTGAAAAGGGAAATGCTCATGTCCATATGCATTTCCATTGCCACCTTCTTGAACTTCATGACTTTCCCATCCTTAGCCTCACTATACAGAACAAACAGAAACTGTGTGCCCCAGGGTCAGCTCTTTCCATGGAATACAGCAGGTGGGTGGTAATAAATTAATAACTAAGCAGAGAAGGTATGCAGAAGAAACACATCAGGGAACTATTATTTGCCATTCAAAAAATCTATTACAAAAGGTTGAAAGAACCTTTCCCTTTAAATTCCAAAAGCATACCTGAATTCAATCACTTATTTTTAAAGAAATACAGAAATTTCGGAACTTGGAGTTGAGAATGGTAGCACAATTTAACTTGAGCTTATTTCTAATGTCAGTTTGGGTTTTATTTGAGAAATACTTGTGGCCAGATAGTGCTTCTCCCAGAAGTCAGGAGTTACTTGATGAAAATCACAGTACAAACCATGGTATAGCTCTCTGAACATTATTTGTCAGGGAGTCCTCTAAACTCTGCAAACAACTCAGGTTATTATCCTTGGTTCCGTACTGTAGCTACATGGTAAGACCTTATTGCTGAAGATACTGTATTCTTGATGGCAAGACATTGAGAAATAAGTCTCTAACTGACCAAGACATTTTATTCCTACAGGTTGGACTTCATGCTACCAGAAATTTCTATGAAGTCTTGTAGGCAGGAACAACACCCACAGCTGAACCCTTAGTGCTACAGTACTGACCTGCCAGGCAAAATCAACTGCCAGTACAACAGTGGCACAACTTTTCTGTGGTTGACACACAGAAAGTAGACACTTTCTGACCGTACACAAGGCCTGCTTTGCAGGAGAAATCTTAGTCCTAGTACTGTAAACAAAAGTTAGAAGTCCATGGCTGAAGACTCTCTCCAGCATAACTTACTATTGTTTATAACTCTCAATAATTTGATGAGCTAAAATTCTATGTATTGACTTGGAATAAGATTAAAAATAAACCCATGAATGAACTAACAGTTAAAAGAAAACAAAATTTCTGACTGCATCATTCATATTTGTATAGAAATACACTTGCTCTGCAGGAAGCGTTATGTTATACTAACTATATCAACATTGCTGACAAGGAACAGAAAACTTGTAACATTCTCTTCAAAGTTGTTTCTAATGATGTACAATTAAATACCAAATCAAGAGCCATGAGGATGCCAAATGGATACTACTTTTTTTGTTCTTTGAGGTCAACATAAAAAGCAATGGTGTCTTCATATATACATTGGTTTGTTGGTGCTTCTTCCATATACCGCAGCCCCATTCCCCTGCATGTTATTTTTTATTAAATACTTTAATTCTGTCCCATAGCAGGAGTAGTTGTCTAGGAAGGTAATAGTATTTAGAATATGTAGGAAAATTTTATTCTCTACTTTGCTTAAGAATATTTTTGTGAGCTGGCTAGAAGAAAAAATGATGAGAGTTAGCCTATATAAAGAATCTCTATTTTCCCTTGCAAAATATAAGATAAATCATGTAAATATTTTAATAGAAAACATTTTTTTAGTTCAAGCTATGTTAAAGATTGCTGAAGGTAATTTTATTGTTGATTGCCTGAAGTAATGTTCTCATTTATTATATCTGTCTCCTCAAATCATTGATAATGTTGTTGAATCAATAGAGTCTACGAAATGCATTAATGAATAATAAGCATTTCATGTTTCTACCTCTGAGGTAACAATATTGAATTGAGAGGCTGATTGTGCTGCTAATTATCTCTCAATAAGCCCGAGTTCTGAGAGCGTGCTGTAGCTGTCATCTGCCTTAGACTTCATATTTATCGATTTTAGTAATATCTCATGGACTCTGGATGCTCTCTCCTCAGGATGATAGAAGCATGTCATATGCTAGCCACCGTTAGCACACCTTCTCTTAAGTCTTGACTTTCCCATGGAAAATATTCTGACTCAGCATTTTCTATCCTAGGAACAGAGATAAAATGAATTATATTGCTTGAACAAAGACTGATAGAATACAATTTTCTTCTTCTTACATACATGCAAAGTAACTAGACAATTAAGAAATATGTTCTCAAGTAATTTGAAACCTGTAGATTGGCTATGAAATATTAAGATAGAAGCTGGGCGTGGTGGCGCATGCCTGTAATCCCAGCACTTGGGAGGCAGAGGCAGGCGGATTTCTGAGTTCAAGGCCAGCCTGGTCTACAGAGTGAGTTCCAGGACAGCCAGGGCTACACAGAGAAACCCTGTCTCGAAAAACTAAAAAAAAAAAAAAGAAATATTAAGATAGATATTGAATTATTAAATTTAGCCTATTCTACGTTCTGAGACAGCTAAGTGTTTTACAGAGCAAAACCTCCTATTTATATGCACAAGCACACACACACAGAAGTCAGAGGATGATTTATAGGAGTTAGGTCTATCCCACCAAGTGGGTTCTAAAAGTTGAGACATCTACTTTGTCCCCAAAGATAGCTCTTACTCTTTCAGAAAAGAAAAATAATTGAAGTGTTAAATATAATGCTATAGAAATACAGCAACAGCTTATATTTTAGAGTGACACAGAAAATTATTAATTGCTAAAAATAAAAGCTTGCAATGAGGAGATCCAGGAGGTGCTGAGTGTGTTTGGGATGGACTTTTTTTAAAAAGGTGTTTTCCAGAATGACATTATGATATGTAACAGAATTCATGTGTGTATGACGACATTGAGTTGTAAATACTACATCAAAACAGACATGCAGTTATTCCAAAAAGCATCAAAAACAGGACCTTAGTGCAGGATGAAATAAGATGCTGGTTTGTGATAGAGAAAGGCTATGCTGGTTATAGTAAATAGAAATTCTAATCATGTGGAAAGTTTTTGGGGTTGCTTAAGTATACTATTATATAGTCTGCAAATAGTGACAGTTCAACTTCTTCCTTTCCAATTTGTATTCCTTTGACCTCCGTTTCTTGTCTAATTGCTCTAGCTACAATTTCAAGTACTATACTGAATAGATATGGAGAGAGATGGCAGCCTTGTCTAGTCCATGATTTTAGTGAGATTGCTTCAAGTTTCTCTCCATTTAGTGTGATATTGGCTACTGGTTTGCTGTATATTGCTTTTACTATGTTTAGGTATGGACCTTGAATTTCTGATCTTTCCAAAACTTTTAACATGAAATGATGGTGAATTTTGTCAAATGCTTTTTCAGCAGCTAATGGAATGACCATGTGCTTTTCTTCTTTGAGGTGGTTTATGTAGGAGATTACATTGATGGATTTCCGTATATTGAACCTTCCCTGCATCCCTGGGATGAAGCCTACTTGATCATGGTGAATGATCATTTAGATGTGTTCTTGGATTCATTTGGAAAGAATTTTATTGAGTATATTTGCATCAATATTCATAAGGGAAATTGGTCTGGAATTCTCTTTTTTTTGTTGGATCTTTGTGTGGTTTTGGTGTCAGTGTAATTGTGACTTCGTAGAATGAGTTTGGTAATGTTTCTTCTGTTTCTATTTTGTGGAATAGTTTGGGGAGTATTGGTATTAGGTCTTCTTTGAAGATCTGATAGAATTCTGCACTAAAACCATCTGGTCCTGTGCTTTTTTTGGTTAGAAGACTTTCTATGACCCCTTCTATTTCTTTAGGGGTTATGGAACTGTTTAGATGGTCTATTTGATACTGATTTAACTTTGGTATTTGGTATCTGTCCAGAAATTTGTCCATTTTATCCAGATTTTCCAGTTGTGTTTAGTACAGGCTTTTGTACTAGGATCTGATGATTTTTGAATTTCCTCAGTTTCTGTTGTTATATCTCCTTTTTCATTTCTGATTGTTAATTTGGGTTCTCTTTCTGTGCCCTGTTTAGTCTGGCTAAGTGTTTATCTATCTTGTTGATTTTCTCAAAGAACCAGCTCCTGGTTTTGTTGATTTCATCCCTGAGTTTCATGATTTCCTGCCATCTACTCCTTTTGTGTGTATTAGCTTCTTTCTGTTATAGAGCTTTCAGGTGTACTATCAAGCTGCTAGTGTATGCTCTCTCCAGTTTCTTTTTGGAGGCACTCAGATCTATGAATTTCCTCTTAGCACTGCTTTCATTTTGTCCCATAATTTTGGTTATGTTGTGCCTTCATTTTTATTAAAATCTAAAATGTCTTTGATTTCTTTCCTTATTTCTTCCTTGAGCAAGGTATCATTGAGTAGAGCATTGTTCAGTTTCCATGTGTATGTGGGCTTTCTGTTGTTTCTGTTGCTATTGAAGACCAGCCTTAATTCATAGTGATCTGATAGGAGGCGTGAGATTATTTCAATCTTCTTATATCTTTTGAAGTCTGCATTTACATTTCAAATGTTATACCTCTTCTTGGTTTCCCTCTCCCTGAATTGTGGCCAATTATATAGACCAATTATCAATTTTGGAGATCAATTATATGGACCAATTATCAATTTTGAAGAAGGTACCATAAGGTGCTGAGAAGAGGGTATATTCTTTTCATTTAGGATGAAATGTTCTATAGATATCTATTAAATCCATTTGGACCATAACTGTTTTCTGTTTCTGTTTAGTTTGTGTTTCCTTGGTCTGTCTGTTGATGAGAGTGGGGTATTGAAGTCCCCCCCCACACACACAGTTATTGTGTGAGGTACAATATGTGCATTGAACTTTAGTAAAGTTTCTTTTACAAATGTGGGTGCACTTGCATTTAGGGCATAGATGTTCAGAATTGAGAGTTCTTCTTGGTAGATTTTTTTATTTGATGAGTACAAAGTGCCCTTTCCTGTGTTTTTTTGGTGACTTTTGGTTGAAAGTCGATTTTATCCAATATTAGAATGGCTACTCCAGCTTGTTTCCTGGGAACATTTGCTTGGAAAATTGTTTTCTAGCCTTTTACTCTGAGGTAGTGCTTCTCTTTGACACTGAGGTGTGTTTCCTGTATGCAGCAAAATCCTGGGTTCTGTTTATGTATCCAGTCTGTTAGTCTATGTATTTTTATTGGGGAATTGAGTCAATTGAAGTCAAGAGATATTAAGGAATAGTGATTGTTGCTTCCTGATATTTTTATGTTATTTTTATGTTTGGTGATTATCTTCTTAGGGGTTTGTTGAAAGGAGATTACTTCCTTGCTTTTTTTAGGGTGTAATTTCCCTCTTGGTTTGGCGTTTTCCATCTATTATCCTTTATAGGGCTGGATTTGTGGGAAAATATCGTGTAAATTTGTTTTTATCATGGAATATCTTGGATTCTTTATCTATTGTGATGGAGAGTTTTGCTGGGTATAGTAGTCTGCTGGCATTTTTCTTCTCTTATGGTCTGTATGAGATCTGCCCAGGATCTTCTAGCTTTCATGGTCTCTGATGAGAAGTCTCCTATAAATCTGATAGGTCTGTTTTTATATGTTACTTGACCTTTTTCCATTACTGCTTTTAATAGTCTCTGTTTAGTGCATTTGTTTTGATTATTATGTGGTGGGAGGAATTTCCGTTCTGGTCCAGTCTGTTTGGAGTTCTGCAGGCTTCTTGTATCTTCATGGTCATCTCTTTCTTTAGGTTAGGGAAGTTTTCTTCCATAATTTTGCTGAAGATATTTACTGGCCTTTAAGCTGTAAATCTTCACTGTCTTGTATACCTATAATCCTTAGGTTTGGTCTTCTCATTGTGTCCTTGATTTCCTGGATGTTTCAGGTTACATAGTTTTTGCATTTTGCATTTCCTTTGACTGTTGAGTCAGTGTTTTCTATGGTATCTTCAGCACCTGAGATTCTTTCGTCTATCTCTTGCATTTCATTGTTGATGCTTGCATCTGTGTCTCCTGATTTTGTTCCAAGGTTTTGTATCTCCAGGGTTGTCTCCCTTTGTGATTTCTTTATTGTTTCTACTTTCATTTTTGGATCCTGGATGGTTTTGATCAGTTCCTTCACTTGTTTGTTTGTGGCTTCCTGTAATTCTTTAAAGGATTTTTGTGTTTCCTCTTTGAGGGCTTCGGCCTGTTGGCCCATGTTCTCCTGTATTTCCTTAAGGGAGTTATTTATGTACTTCTTGAAGTCCTCTATCAGCATCATGAGATGTCATTTTAAATCCAGCTCTTGCTTTGCCAATGTGTTGGGGGTATCTAGGAATTGTTGTGGGAGAACTTGGTTCAGATGGTACCATGTTGCCTTGGTTTCAGTTGGTAATGTTCTTGCATTTGCCTTTTGCCATCTGTTTATCTCTGGTGTTAGCTGGTCTTCTGTCTCTGACTGTGGCTTATCTCTCCTGCAAGCCTGTGTATCTGCTCTTCTGGGGGTCCTGTTCTCTCTGGGAGGAATTTAGGTATGCAGAGCTGTGATACAGGCTCAGCTCAGGTGTGCAGACAGAAACCAGAAGGATCCTGTCCCCAGCTGATCATTGGTTCTTGTGTTCTGATGGCTCTGGGCAGGTCCTTCTTAGACCAGGTATTTGAAGAGAGGGGTAGTCTTACCTGTGCATACAGGTATGTAGGCACTCCTGGGAGATCATCTCTCTTGTGGTGGTATTTGTGTATGTAGATCTGTGGCCCAGGATCTGCTCTGGGTGCAGATGAAAATCAGAAGATTTCTGTCCCAGGCTGTCATGAGCTCTTGTGTCCTCAGTGTTTCAGGCTGGTTCTTCTGAGCATCAGGGGTGGTCCTACCTGTACTCATAGGCCTCTCTGCACTCCTGGGAGTTTAGCTTTCTTCCTATAACACCTGGATATGGTACTCTGTTGCAGAGAATGGTTCCCAGCCACAGATAGAAGCCAGAGGGCTCCCACCTGAGGGTTCCAAACAGGTTCCTCTGAGCAGCAGGGGTGGTCCTACCTGTGCCCTCAGACCTCTCTGCACTCCTGGGTGGTTTTCTACCTCCCTGTATGCCACTTGGATATGGAGCTCTGTGGCAGAGGATGTTCCCGAGTCTCAGACAGAAACCAGAAGGTTCCTGACTGAGGGTTCTGGACAGGTTCCTCTGAGCAGCAGGATTGGTCCTACTTGTGCTCTCAGGCCTCCCTGCACTCCTGGGTGGTCAGCTTCCTCCCTGTGCCATGTGGATATGGCACATTGTGGCAAAGGATGGTCCCCAGTCCAACATCTTAATTCCAGTATTTTTAAAAGGAACATAAACATACCTGTGTCATCACAGATTTTGCAAAGATCCGGTGACTTAATGTTTGTAAAAAGCATTTAGAACAATCATTACCATATAACACATACTGAGAATGTATTAATCACTGTCTTTATTTTTTCCTGGTTAAGTAACTAGGTATTTTCTTTTAAAGTTAGAAGATTTGGTTCCACGTTCATGCTACACATTTTTTCTTTTAGTAAGCTGTAATGATACCTCTCTTGCCCCTGCTTCAGCAACAGTCTTACATAGTTAACTTCAATTAAATATGAGTGAAATTCTGTGTCTTTTGCTAAAATTTGAATGGCTCTGCTCATCTCTATAACCCATCTTCATTGGCATGTCATCTTCTTTTTAACCTAGCTAACTTATTTAATTAGGTTCTATGTGTGTTGGAGATATTTACTTTGTGAATCACAACTCAACAGTACATAGCTGTCCATATTCAACGATCATCTTTTCTTACTTTTTATTGTTTTTGAATGTTTGTTGTACTCCCTCTAAGGTTATATGAATGACTTCTTGAAAAGCTTCAAATGATACATGTCAGTCTCTTCCTAAATCAGCTATTTGTTCTAAAAAAGTACACAGTTGATTGGTGTACTTGTCTCTTCTAGGGAAAAACAAGCAATCTTTAACTGTGCTAGTGAATGCTTCATCTATGCGGTATTGTTATATAGCTATGGCCCAGATCAGAGGCAGCCTAAAGTTGTAAGTAAGCCCAATTAGATGTTCTGCTCTTCTATGAATATGGTTCATTTGATGATCATAAGAGGCAAGGGAGTTGAATCTTTCCTGATAGCCAACCCAAGTGACCTAGTTTAGTTTTAAATTTAATTTAGCCTTTGATAAACTAAAATTTGTAAAATGAAAGGTCAAAATGTAGGAACAAAGTTTTATAGATTTTTAGTGGGCTATTAGCATCTCAAGAATGGCATTGCTAAGCAGAATGAGAAATTCCTTCAGTTTTATGTCTGTGGACATCAATAAAAAGCTAGATTATATAGTAGAGAGCAGAAATAAAGAAAGACTATTTTCTTTTTATACTGCTCCAGTCAACAGAAGTATGACCTCTGCTTTAAAATTTCTTTTTAGGGTGCAAATTCTTAGTGTGGTCTCACTTCTTGAACAAAGAGTATAGGATGCAGGAGATCTTCTCCTCGCAGTTGTACTTCTACACTAGCTAGCCAAGGGATGGCTTGATGCTCCCATCATGAAAGGACAACACCAGGTGCAAGGTGGACTCATTCTGGATGTTGCAGTTAGATAGGGTGTGACCACGCTCCAGTTACTTGCTAGTGGATATCAGCCTCTGCTGGTCAGATGGAATGCCTTTGTTGTCGTAGATCTTGGCACTGACATTATCAATAGTGTCTCTTGGCATTCTTAATGGTATTTCATGAGTGACAGTCTTGCCTGTCAGAGTCTTCATGAAGATATGCATGTTGGCATCTGCTGTTTGGCTGCCTCAGTTGAGAAAGTAAATGGAGATCAGAGTTAATTTTCCAATTATATGTAGAGAAACTATTTGCTTCTATCAATGATTGTTGATAGAAAGGCTTTCTTCTCAGTCTTGTTAGCTAAGATCCATTCAGCCAGGAATATTAAGGAAGGAACAATGTAAGAGATTTGGTGAAATTTACCTATTGCAATTCCAAGTAAACACTTGCTTACACAATTGTGATGCACACATGTTGTATTTCTGTATTCAGAAATATGTATCTACACATATGTGTATATAAGAACATTTAATAAAAAAGTCTTGAATTTGAAAGAGAGCAAAGGGTATATAGGATGGCTTAGAGTAAGAAAAGGGAAAGGTGAAATGATACAATTATAATCTCAAAAATAAATGAAAATTTAAAAAGAAAAATCTGATTTTTCTTATTCTATCCTGACTTATACATAATCCTTCATACCTCAAGTCAGTCTTTTATTACTTATCTAAATTTTATAACTTTTTCAAAAGTGGTCTCCTATCTTGTGAGGTTACTTAGGGACTTGTCCACCTTTATAATTAAGTTATGAGTCCCTAAAGGGTAAAACTATTCTTTCTTTCTATCTATCTATCTATCTATCTATCTATCTATCTATCTATCTATTATTTGTTTCACTCAAAGGAGTGACATTAGGTATATCAACCACACTCCTGAAATCACACTCATGATTATTTGGTCAAATATGCTTTGTTTTGTTTAAATTGGGCCTCTACGTATAATCCAGTATGATGTTGAATTATGGTCTTCCTTGCCTGAAATTGAAGCCTGTAAGAAATGCATAATATCTTAAAATTTATCCATCTCTCATAAGTGTCATAGCATGGTTAAAGTCTTTGGTAAGGTTTTACTCAGATATCAGAATTTTATTCTCTAAGAATAGGGGACCATGAAGACTTTTGTGTAGAGGTAGATATTTTCAGACTTGTGCATAGAAATTGGACTAGCTAAAGATGACAATTGGGAGATGGTAGAAATGTCTCTAAGTAGATTGCTATGAGCTCTGGCTGAATACTGAATAAAGCCTTAGAGTTATATTCTGAAAATGTGGTATCCTTATTCACAGTGCATACTTAGTGGATGTTAAAGGAGATGGCAGCTGCTCTGGTTAGTTTTTCTAGTTAATTTGAAACAAGTCTGGAACATCTAGGAAGAAGAAATATTAATTAATTAAATACTTCTATAGGATTGGCCTGTAGGCCAGTCTGGAGGGCATTTTCTCCATTGATGATTGATACAAGAAAACCCAGCTCCCTGTGGTAGTGCCACTCCATATATGAGAAGGCAGGCTGAGCAAGCCATAGGAGCATACAGTAAGCATCGCTCCTCCATACCCTTTACATTACCTGCTGCCTCCAGGTTCAGGCTTTGACTTCCTGCTCTGACTTTGTAAATCAAAGTCTTTCATCCACAACTTTCTTCTGGTCATAGTGTTCTGTCCTAGCAATAGAAGCCTTTAACTAAACAATATTAGGATTCTTTGACTATGAATCAAAAGTGTATTGATAATTGATCTGCTATAGGAGAGTGAGTTATGCAGAGTAATAAATGTTACCATTTGGTAATATTTAATTATATTTATAAAACATATTTGGGGGAGGCTACTAATGATATACAAAAGTCTAAAGTGTTTTTAAGAGTTATGAAACTTTTATTAGTTCTAGTGTTGGACTTAATTAAAGACCTACAGTGCTGGGTACTCACAATCATAGAAAACTTCTATAGGCAGTAACCTTTGGATTATCATCTCATGAATTCCAAGAGTCAAATTAATGGACAATAGAAAGTAAATTTTCAAAAAAACTTTATTTTTGAGTCATAATTGGAAGCTTAAATGAAAGAAATCAAATAATAACCTATCAGATATGGCAGATCTGTAATGGGTATAAGACTCACCTGGATCCAATAAAGTTGTGGACACCTAGCACTGGTGTGGCAGTGCCCTCACATTGACCTATCACCTAACACTCAGTTTATGTGTCAAGCACTGACAGACAGAGAATGCTTGGTCAGAGTTTTCTCTTTCTCCACAGTAGGAACAGGGCCTTGGGAACAGAATAACAGGGAGGTATTGAGATATGGCATAATCTATTCTGAGTTACTCTAGAATGTGTAAAACAGTGGTTTTTAAGGCTGTGCCTTGTATTGAGAGGCACCATTTTACAAATAGCACTTGACTTCATTTTTTATGGTAGAGACTATTTGTACTCTTGGTTGGATGAATAAACACTATCATGTGTCTCCATTCATGCAACACAGACTGATAAATGACTTATCTGTATTGTTAGAAAGGGTGCCATTCTATAAATTTATTAGGAAAAATGAGACGTTTGGACTATATGAATCTATTAAAGTCATATCAGGGAAGCATGTCCCATAACCTATCAGATATGGCAGATCTGTAATGGGTATAAGACTCACCTGGATCCAATAAAGTTGTGGACACCTAGCACTGGTGTGGCAGTGCCCTCACATTGACCTATCACCTAACACTCAGTTTATGTGTCAAGCACTGACAGACAGAGAATGCTTGGTCAGAGTTTTCTCTTTTTGCTGTTTTCCACAGTACTGGGATATAGCACATAGCTCAGAAGATAGTTGTTACCACATAAGCATTGGTCTTTTATTTGTCTTTATAAATGGTTTAAAATAAATATTTCATTGAAATAATAGCTCTCAGATCATTTTAGGCTAAATTCTAAAATACAGTAGATAGAATCAGATTATAGAGCTTGAGTTGCTTCTAGATAATTCCCTACATCAGTTTCATGGGCAGTTCCAACTGACATCACTGCAGAGAATGAGTAGGAATCTATAGTTCTTAGGTATCTCAACCATTTTATGTTTGCTGGACTATTACGTACTATTGTTTTCAGAACGTGCCAAGACCAGAAGGAACACTTAAAAGTTTCTTTTACTATGCAGCCAAGTCCAAATAATCCAATAAATAACCTCTCTTACTGTGTACAATGAATGAAATGCCATACACAATTTGGGAAAGAGTATCTCTTTTAACTCTTCAGTGAGCACATTACTTAGTAAGGCCATGCACATGTTTGTGAGTAATGCACAACTCAGATATTCAAAACAGAGTTGATAGAATTTGACCCCCAGAAGTTAAAACTATCATCAACAGTAAAAGAACTTCTGGGGCAATCAGTATCCTGGACCTCAAGCTATACTACAGAGCAGTAGTGTTAAAAACTGCATGGTATTGGTACAGTGACAGGGAGGTGGATCAATGGAATAGGATTGAAGACCCAGAATTGAACCCACACATCTGTGGCCAGTTGATTTTCGACAAAGGAGCTGAAACCATCCGGTGCAAAAAAGATAGCCTTTTCAACAAATGGTGCTGGTTCAACTGGAGGTCAACATGCAGAAAAATGAGAATTGACTCACTCTTATCTCCTTGTACCAAGTTCAACTTCAAGTGGATTGAGGACCTCCACATAAAGCGAGACACACTGAACTAATAGAAAAGAAATTGGGGAAGACCCTTGAGGACATTGGCTCAGGGGAAAAATTCCTGAACAGAACACCAATCACTTATGCTCTAAGATCAAGAATGGACAAATGGGACCTCATAAAATTACAAAGTTTCTGTAAGGCAAAAGACACTGTCAAAAGAACAAATTGGCAACCAACAAATTGGGAAAAGTTCTTCACCAAATCTACATCTGACAGAGGGCTAATATTTACTGTATACAATGAACTCAAGAAGTTAGACCACAGAAAACCAAATAACCCTATTAAAAATGGGGTACAGAGCTAAACAAAGACTTTTCACCTGAAGAAATTCTGATGGCTGAGAAACACCTTAAAAAATGTTCAACATTATCAGTCATTAGAGAAACTCAAATAAAAATAACCCTGAGTTTCACCTCACACCAGTCAGAATGGCTAAGATTAAAAACTCAGAAAACAGCAGGTGTTGGCAAGGATGTAGAGAAAGAAGAACACTCCTCCACTGCTGGGGGGACTGCAAGCTGGTACAACCACTCTGGAAATCAGTCTGGTGGTTCCTCAGAAAACTGGACACGATACTTCCGGAAGACCCAGCCATACTCCTGCGCATATACCCAGAAGACTGCCCAGCATGCAATAAGGATACATGCTTTACTATGTTCATAGCAGCCTTATTTATAATAGCCAGAAGCTGTAAAGAACCCAGATTTCCCTCAACGGAAGAATGGATACAAAAAATTTGGTATATATACACAATGGAGTACTATTCAGCCGTCAGAAACAATGAATTCATGAAATTCTTAGAGAAATGGATGGAGCTGGAGAACATCATACTAAGTGAGGTAACCCAGTCTCAAAAGAATACCCATGGTATGCACTCACTGATAAGTGGATATTAGCCTAGAATCTTGGAACACCAGACACAATCCACATACCAATTGATGTACTACAAGAAGAAAGGAGTGGACCCTGGTGCTGGAAAGGCTCAAAGCATCAGTGCAGGGGAATACCAGAACAGGGAAGTGGGAAGGGGTAGATGGAGGAACAGAGGGAGGGAAAAGGGCATGTAGGACCTTTGGGGGGCAGGGAACCAGGAAAAGGGAAATGAAATGTAAATATAGAATATATCCAATAAAAAATTAAAAAAAAGAATTTGACCCCCATTTTTATCTGTTGTATATTGGCAAGTTGCCTAACGTTAATTGTTTGTCACAATTATCACTAAGCACACTGTTAAGCAATAATACTTCATCAAAAGGAATATAATGTAACCTTATTGTTGAACTAACTCCAATTAATATCTAATATATGATGTATTTTCCCTTACAATTTAAAAACATTGTATTATACCTAATAAATTTATTTGGATACTACAGGAGACATTTGTACCATTAGGGAAATATGAAGAGATTTGGCTTGAACATTTCACTTTTCATGTTTCAGCACTGTTTCTTAAAATTTTTATTTCAAATTGATTATACTATAGATATACAGTGTTTTGGGGCATTGATTTGAAGGTGTGTTAACAGTTCTTGTTAGCAAGTAGAAATGGATTGCTGTGAGAGGTCCCTACCATCCCCAAGCCTTAGTTTCTTCATGGACTGAGTGTAAATAAGAATGCACAATTCTTATGGTGATCATGAGAATTCAAGTGAATGCTATATTGACAGCATCTAGGATAGTACACTGGAGTTTCAGCATTTTGCCAAATAGTCTTTTACTTTTGCTTTCCCCTCTAGAGAGATATTTTGTTAAGCCAGACACATTTCTCTTTGAAAAACACAGATTTAAAAATGAAAAGTCCTTCGGCAGAAATTGTGAAAGGCCATGGATCTAAAATTAGCAAAAAGGAGGCTAATGTGCCCATATCGCTGTAAACTCTGGAGAGTTTATCCCATAAGAGCCATTGACAGTCTCTTCCTTAGGAACAATAATCTCAGTAGCAAGTGGGCAGTGCATGAAGAAGAGAGCAAGAGAGTCAAGTGAAACACAAGCTGATTTGGAGACCATGAACTGAGAGGTCACTTATAATAAATATGTCAAATCAGGTTCTAGAGAAGATCATTTATCTCTGAGTCATCTCATTTTTAATGAGTCCTGTCATTAAGGTCAATGATCTTAATGCACTTTATTTTTTCCTGTTCACATTACTCGTAATGATTTGGCTTAGAGAAATCATTGAGGTGCTGGGTTGTGATCTATTGCCTCTGGGTCAGCCACATGCAGTTGGGAAAAAATGGTTTTATTTACCCAAGAAGAATGTCTCATTTGTTCATCATTCCTGAGCCATATCAGATCATTAACAAGGATTTTCTCAATTAACTGCTAAGCCAGCAATTAAGACAGGGGATATCTATTGCAAATAACAAGGTTATTTGAATGTAATTTAGTAGCTTCTTGTAATGATGTATATTAATCACACACAGTCTTTAACTGCAAATTATGACTCTCTCTGCCAGTTAGTCATGACATAAAGAAGAAATGTTAAATGGTTTTCAAATGGCCAAACTGCCAAGATTTACTAATGAGGTAGGGTAGTGTAATGGTACCCTTTGGAAAAGTCAGTGTGATTTAAAACACAATTTTAAATGACTTTAGATTTACATTTAAGCTTGGCTTAGAGCCATAAGGCATTCACTGCATGTGTGCATTCATTTGCAGGATCATATAAATTATAGTAATAGAAAGAAAACTTGTTCTACAACTGCTTGAGGCTATACTCTGCACTCATACAAAGCAGAACACATGCTATAGGCCATGTTTGGAGTACCAAATTATGTAAAATTATTTTTTATTAAATTCAGTAATAATGGTGAGAGTATGGTGACAACTCATTCATACAAAATTCATATTCTTAAAATAAAAAGTTTTTTATTAGATATATTATTTATTTACATTTCAAATGCTGTCCCATTTCCTGGTCTCCTCTCCCCTCAAAAAACCCCATAAGCCATCTCCCCTCCCCCTATTCTCCAAGCAACCCTCTCCTGCTTCCCTGTCCCAGTATTCCTCTACACTGTGGCATTGAGCCTTTCCAGGACAAAGGGTCTCTCCTCCATTTGGTGTCTAACAAGGCCATCCTCTGCTGCTTATGCATCTGGAGCTATGGGTAACTCTATGTGTACTCTTTGGTTGATGGTTTTGTCCCTGGGAGCTCTGGGAGTAAAATAAAAAGGTAAAATTTTCTATTTTCATGTTTATTTTAATCTAACAAAAATCCCACTGAAATGTTGAAAGCATGCAACTTTCTATTTTTTTTTTTAATTAGAGGATAGCATTACAACTAGTATGCTTTCACATTGGCCATACTTCTGTTATTAGTTATAGTATAAATGACTCTTCATTTGTCTTGAATCTGCTAGTCTTCACTTCATTGAGAGAGGCATGGTAGAGAACTCCTGGCATTGGTCCCGGGCACTCCTTCTGACTTGTGCTGATTCTGGGGAAGTCTGGTGGTTTCTGCTGGATCACATCACCTTTGTTGATTTGTGCTTGGTGATTCTTTTGAACTAGACTTCTAATAAACAGACACTGGAATCATTGCCCCAACAAACTACTTCTAAACAAGTCCACACCCCCTTGTCCTATTTACCATCATTTCTCCCCTACCTTTGGACAGTGGGCTAGAATGGGGAGAGGTGAAGTGTTTGGGGACACTTATTAAAGTAGGTTTTGAAAACATTTAAGCTTACAATACATTTCAAAATTGAGTAGCAATTTATCACAGGTTCATCTTCCCAGAGTTTATTTTGATTATTACCTTATTGGATCCATTGAAAAAAATCACCATATCTGTTCAGAAGATGAAAGTGTTTAGTGACTTTATCCCTCATTGATTTCTACTCTGGACCCAGAAACTTAGGAAATAAACAAGAAAAAACATAGGGTACTTTTTCATTGTATGTTGAGCTTTTATAACCCTTATTGCATTAATCTACTACAAAAGTGGACATATTGACATTTGTCTGTTTTATCATTTCACATGAACATCTTATGTACAAAGGAATTAAATGACACTTAAAGTTTTGTATAAGTTCCGTATGTTATCATTGGTGCTTAATACAAAAGAATCAGATTTAAAGGGAAGATGTAGTTAATGTCTTTGTCAAAGTGACTTTTCTAACATTGAAAATGGTTTACTACTAGTGTTGACATACTTAGGATGTAGACAACACCCTGTTATTTGAACTATTAGAACTGAAAGTGTATAGAGCTGTAACTGATGGAATCAATGTACTACTGGAAAACCCCACCCTAAATTGGTCTCTAAGGCTCTTTAATATTTTTTAAAAATCTCAATGTATTTAGGCTTGCCATCTGTCCAGCTAAAGTTATTATTGCTTTCCATTCAATTATTGTTCCCTGAATGTCACTTATAATTCATTTGAATCTCTCATTTTTTGTGAAACCCAATCTGTGAGAGAATATTAAATAAAATATTTTGCCTTGGAAATTGTTTGTCCTAAACACACAAAACAAAGTGAAAACTCTCTAATGCTTCATTCGCCTAAATTAACATATAGTTGAATAACATAATTATTAGTAGGTAATATCAAAACAGAGGAAACTTAAAGGCCCTAAACTTCTCAAGTATAATTTCAAAAAAAAATTTGCATTGTTCTATGAGGAAAGTTTTAAATAACTTGCTAGGTGTATTTTTAGGCACATCTTTACTGAATTTTTTAATATATGCTAGTTTAACTTAATTCTTTAGACAATTTGGCTGAATTCAATATTTTCTTAATTAATTGTTTTGGATATGTATATGAATGCTTTGCCTGCATGTATGTATACACACTGTGTGTGTGTGTGATACTCTAGGAGTTCAGACAAGAACAGTAAATCCTCTAGAACTAGAATTACAGACAGTGGTTTGTACAGACCAAATCTGACCTAATTTAATTGAGGGGAAATATTGCCTTTAATTAAAATTTCCATTGAGTAAATAAATAGATTTCTAGTGACAAGAATCAGAGAGTTATTAAACATTTACATGAATCAAAGCCTCACTTTCCTATTCATTCATATTCCCTGATAAACTTATTTTACAGAGTGTTCAGGAGGGTCTTTTGATGTTGGAGAGATGAAATTATACTTTACTTTTATCAGTCAGTTTTTTACCAGATAATAATTTTCCATATTTTATCATGCTTTGTTTTATTTACTCCTAGACAGGCTTTCTTGATAGAACATTTGACAACTGCTTAAAAATTATTGAATTGGGTTGTCCACATTTATCTATTACCTATTTTATATTATTACTTAGCCAAAAAAATGCATTGAAAATAGACTAACATTCAGTTCAGAAACAGCTGCAACAGAAACAAATACTCTTCGTTGTTTTTCTTTTTCTTTGTTTGTTTCTTTCTTTTTTAATCAGAGTGCTAAATAAGTACAATTCAAATGAGGAAGGATTTGTTTTGGGTTTTGGTCCCACATGTGCTTATCTGGTTGACTGCCTTCATTTCTGTGGGCCAGAGTTGATGCAGACATCTTAAAGGGAAGATCCAAGTCCCTGAAATGATGTTTCCAAGTCACTCACTGGTCAAGAAACAGACAGGAATGTTTGAAAAGCAAAGTAGCATTCAAGGGTACACCAATGTCTCCTCCATTAGGTTTCATCTCCCGAACATGTCATGAGACTATGGAGAAATCAGAATTCACAGGAACCATTTTCCCAAAGTGGGTCACAAAGCACTTCCCTTGTTACTTGTTAGCTGAGCCTTTATCATAGGAGTCTTTTTGAGGGTCACCATATATTCAGAAGGCCACCATGTTGGTAAGAAAGCTAATATTTGCTCCCTGAATTGAATGATTTGCTAGTCAAAACCCAAAATCTCCAATTCTAAATTTGCAGCAATAATATATCTGTGTTATATAGAGAAACTTGATGTGAAACACGTGCCTGAGGAAGTAAGAGGGGATACTGAACATAGGGCAGCTTTGGAAGGTGTTTTGAATATGGTCATCCATCCCCCAACCCCGTTCTTTGTATTTTATGCTTGAAGGTACTCTGGAAACAAAAAAAAAAAGCCTTCTAAAATAAAAGGGCATTGCCAAGGTCCTGCCTCAGCATGAGGATCCCAAGAAAGGAGGGAATGGGAACTGTGCTGACTCAAAACTGACTCCGAGTGACTAGTAGATACAAGCTGCTGGTTTACCTACTCTCTGTGTTTCCTGAAGTCTCAGTATTCTTTATTTTTTGGCTTCAGCTTAATAATACTTTAGCTTAATTTGTTAGCTTAATTGTTTTTCAGCTTAATAGCCAGAAAGAGCCTGAACCCAGTTTGTTATTTACTCAAGCTACATCATTAAGACCTTGTTCATTATTAATAATCATCAAAAGTTCTTAGATTTACATAAATTCTATAAATCCCAGATCAATAATACCAGCCCCCGTTTCCTTAGAGCAGAAACTAAACTCAAATCAAAAGCACATTTTCTTGTAGGTTTGCACAGTCTGTTCTTCACGGCTAGGTGGGCACAGTTTTTGTGGTTTCCTGGTACAACAGACAGCAGTCTTTAGTAACTATTTTCATGTAAAAACAGAAAAAATCAGAGGCTGCTAAAATTAAAATGATTCCTTACAAGGTTTTGAATTTATGTGAATAAAATGGTTAGCACTCTCTCTAAATTCTTCAAACAGCTAGTAAAACAGACAACTACTTTTTATGTGCTTCTACATCATATTTTTAATTCTCTTAGCTTCATTTCATTGTCTTAGCAATTCTACAGCCTTATGTATTTTCCTTCTGATGACATTTATTCTTAATTTAATTATAAATTCTTATTTTTTTCTATCCATGCTTTTTCCTCTTGAGACCATTTTAACTTTCTCTCCTTGATGTCCCCAAGTTCACACTGGCTAATTAATGCTACAGTCATTGGACCAGAGGGCACATGTGTCTCCTCATGAGTCCACATTCAAGGCCAAGTCTGGCAATAAACTATTGCTACAAAAGACCATGTAGGCTTTTATGGCCTCTGCGGTTCTTTTGTCTAGATCCTTTCCCATGGCTCTGAAGGCCAAGTGGAGGGCCTGTTCCTCATCCTCCACAGCCTCATTGACCATGTCCATTCCTCATTACCGAAAATCACATCTGTTTCAATTAGTATGGCATGATTAGCTCTGCGTAATGGAGGAAGTATATTCCCCAGAAAGAAAAACTGAAAGTAGAGTAGTAAAGACAGCAGATCAGCTTTGGGGCAACAGCAACCATCAGCAGACATGGAGATCATGGGTTAATCACCCTGGTGATGATCCAGAGTAGACACTGTGTCACATCTCCCCTTATGCATCCATGCTGCACCACACAGAACATTGTAAAAGCAAATAAATCACAAGGCACTAACTAATACTACATGCACAGGTTATTTGTATCTTTAAAAATATGAAAAAATTGCCATATAACTCGAGCAAATTTTCCATGACCCAAACTAGCGAATAAATATTTCCACTTCTATTACTTGCAAAGCAAAAACAAAACAAAACAAAGCAAGCAAACAAACAAACAAACCAAATATGCAGTGGTGGCATATGCCTTTAATTCCAGCACTTGGGACACAGTCAGATGGATCTCCAAGTTCAAAGCCAACCTGGTCTTTACAGAGAGTTCCAGAACAGACAGGGCTACACAGAGAAAACTTGCACAAGAGCGCAAATCAATCCATTCTTATCTCCTTGCACTAAGATCAAGTCCAAGTGTATCAAAGATCTCCACACAAAACCAGACACACTGAAACTAATAGAAAAGAAACTGGGGAAGACCATTGAGTGCTTGGGCACAGGGGAAAATTTCCTGAACAGAACTCCAATAGCTTATGCTCTAAGATCAAGAATTGACAAAAGGGACCTCATAAAATTACAAAGTTTCTGTAAGGCAAAGGACACTGTCAATAGGGTAAAATGGCAACCAACAAATTGAGAAAAGATCTTTACCAGCCCTACATCCGACAGAGGGCTAATATCCAAGACATACAAAGAACTCAAGAATTTCGACTCCAGAGAGCCAAATAACCCTATTAAAAATGGGGTGCAGAACTAAACAAAGAATTTTCACTTGAGGAATATCGAATGGCTGAGAAGCACCTAAAGAAATGTTCAACATCCTTAGTCATCAGGAAAATGCAAATCAAAACAACCATGAGATTTCACCTCACACCAGTCAGAATCGCTAAGATCAAAAACTCAGGAGACAGCAGGTGCTGGCAAGGATGTGGAGAAAGATCCACTGCTGGTGAGATTGCAAGCTGATACAACAACTCTGGAAATCAGTTTGGTAGTTCCTCAGAAAACTGGGCATAATACTACTGAAGGACGCTATTATACTACTCCTGGGCCTATACCCAGAGGATACTGCAGCATGTACATAAGGACACATGCTCCACTATGTTCATAGCAGCCCTATTTATAATCGCCAGAAGCTGGAAAGTACCTAGAGGTCCCTCAATAGAGGAATGGATACCGAAAATGTGGAGTATTTACACAGTGGAATACTACTTAACTATTAAAAACAATGAAAGAATGAAATTCTTAGGCAAATGGGTGGAACTGGAAACTATCATGCTAAGTGAGGTAACCCAATCACAAAAGAACACACATGGTATGCACTCATTGATAAGTGGATATCAGCACAGAAGCTTGGAATACCTAAGACACAATTCACATATCAAATGATACCCAAGAAGGAGGAAGAACAACGTATCCTTCCTAGAAGGGGAAAAAAAAGTACCCAGAGGAGGAGATACAGTGTGGAACAGAATCTGAGGGAAAGAGCACCTAGAGATTACCCCACCTAGTGATCCATCCAATATAGAGTTACAAAACCCAGACACTATTATTGATGCCCATAAGTACTTGCTGACTGGAGCCGGATATAGCTGTCACTTGGGAGGTTCTGCTAGTTCATGACAAATACAGAGCGGGCCACTCTCAGCCATTGAACTGAGCACAGGTCCCCAATGGGGAAGCTAGAGGAAGGACCCAAGGAGGTGAAGAGGTTTGCAGGAACAACGATAAGAGCTACCCAGTACTCCCAGTGTTCCCAGGGACAAAGACATCAACCAGAGAATACACATGGTGTTACCCATGGCTCCAGATGCATAGGCAGCAGAGGATGGCTTTGTTGGACATCAAAGGGAGGAGAGGCCCTTGGTTCTGGAAAGGATAGATGCTGCAGTGTAGAGAAATACCAGGGCAGGGAAGCAGGAGAGGGTTGTTAGAGGAACAGGGGGAGGGGAGGTGGCTTATGGGATTTTCATAGGGGGGTGGGAATCAGGAAAGGGAAAATCATTTGAAATATAAATAAAGAATATATACAATAAAAGTTAAAAAATCAAAAAGGAAAGAAAACAAACAAATAAACAAGCAAAATAAATAAAATAAATATAAAACTACTACTATGCATTTGTAGCCTAAAGAATATATTTAATGTATTCTGCTGGCTCACTAAAAAGTTTAACATTTTAAGTGTGTAACAAAAAATGACTTAACATGATCTGTGAAACAAAAGCTTAAAAACAAAGTAACTCAACTTACTAAATTATCTGACTGAAATGAGGATTCAAATATTGTCCAGGTTTATAAATTCTTACAACATTTGATTAAAATTCTTTAATTGTTTTGCTATGGTAATCTTCATGGGTTGAACAATCACAAAGTAGTAATTACACACTGTTAATGTAGAAGTTATAAACATTCATACCTTAAGAAAATGTGACTTCCTTAGATAACTTTAATAGAATGTGATGTTCTGTAGTGAAATTAACATACCAAGTATTATTTAGAAATGTAAAGACCATATTTCCTTATGAAACTCAAGGAAGATTTTTCTAGTAGAGGAAATCCTTCTTTTCTCTGAAGGAAGATAGAAAAGTATTCTGGTACTTCACAACTCACAAAGCAGTGTGGTCCAAGCCATAACAGAGACTTGAGGAGTTTGACTGACAGTACTGCTAACTTACTTTATTGACATTTTAGTCATTGCTTCTGATTTACTTCCCAGGAAAGGTTTTTCTGTCTATCTGCTCAACTGTGTCTTTCTGGTTGGCCTGTCAACCTCTCCTGTTGCCATCAGCTGAGATCCTTGGTAACAGGAAAGTATGTTTTGGTTTATATTCAGATCTGAATCAGAGAACTAGTTCATGTTCTTCCTCCTTCTCCTACTCCTGTTCCTCCTCACCTCTCCCTACCTTCTCCTCTTTTTTTAAAATTATATTTTTATGCTTTTTGCAACAATAATCTCCCTCTAAGTTAATAAGAAAATATATTGCCTCAAAGATAATAGACATTTTAACTATTAACTATCTATTTTTAGTATGACGCTAAACACACATATGAAAGACTTTGTCTTACAATTTAAAGTGGTCATTGGAAACTCAGATATATAAGTGGTGGCCCATCTGTAATGCATGATGGATTGTTTTATGTCAGTATATTTCAATTAAGTAATAATCTTGTGCCTAAAAATGGAAATAAAGTAAAATATAACCACCATTACCACTATGATGTTGAAGTACAGTTTTCTCTTGAGTATGCTTTAGGGAGTTCTCATGTATACTTTCCTACTAAAATACAATCCAAATGCAATAGCATGGTGTTGAAGACATATTGGGAAGGAATAAATGAGGTGGAATTTGAATAAATAAGAGAAAAGAAAGGAATTAGACTAACCAAATAGATGAAGAGAAAGCAGGTAGTATTGTGTATGGCATGTAATAGTTAAGAGCTATTGTGATAATGCAATAGAAATGCTCCTGTCAATGTTGAACCTAATAGACACATTGACTAAATTAGTTTCAAATAATTAAAATTTTGTTTCAAGTGCATTGATAAAATCATTAAATCTGTGAGTTAAAACATTGTGGAAAAGACCTGTGCTCTAAGGCCTCAGATGCAATCTGATGATATTCTTAGCTTTTCCTTTGGTAGAAGCTAGTTGTATGTTAATACATTCCAAAAGGTTTTACCTACTAGTCATGAGACTATTATGTCAGACAGTAGGATGGCTAAGGATTGACCCTTAAGGCGGGACTAAAGATAGCATAATATAAATTGCAATTAGGCTCTGGACCTTGTGGAAGATTCAGTGTAAGGTAGAGTTCTTTCCAGGAATCTTATAATAGTACTCTCTGCTGGCCAAACATCACATTTTAAGTTTGAAAATTTTACAACTTTGCTCTTTTACTGTAAAATTTCACCAAACTGGTATGACAGTGGGACATGGACTTTTGGAGTAGTCAGAATTTATGTTTCATCCCTATTTGGATCCAGAATAAACTATTTCTTATTCTCTGAAAAAATCTATTTTCAGGGATGGAAAGATGACTCAGCAGTTAAAAGCACTGACTATTTTCCCAAAGGATCCAGGTTTGATCCCTAGTACTTATACGAAGCTTCACAGTTATTTGTAACCCAAGTTCCATGGAATCTGACACCCCCATTTTGCCTTTGCAGGCACCAGGCATGCATGTGGTACAGTCAAAATACTTACACATATAAACAAATAAAATTAAAGAAATATATTTTCATTTGTACATACCATGTTTTAACTATTTTGTATTTGCATTTGCTTTGTGACTACCCTATTGGAAATGAAAGATACAGCACACTTTCATCATTATAGAAAGTTTTACCAGGTAGGGCTACTTTAAGGTAGCGTTGGCAAATTTTTTTTTTCCATCAGAGCCAGGCATAATGTACTAGGTGCAATATGAAACTCATATTCTCCCTTAAAGCTTTTAAAATGTAATATTCTTAGTTCATGGATTGTAGTGGGCTGCAGGGAGGACACAGCTGAGTAACTATTGTTCAAGCATTTCTTCAGCTCAATTTACAGAGTATGAGGTCAAAAGCAGGTCCACGTGTAAAGCGTTTTCCTGTATAATAAAGTAGGAATATAGCCTCAAGTTGAAATTCTATCAAAACCAGGAATTTGATGCTTTGTGGCTCTACAAAAGCATAAGATGGGTTTTAGCAGCTGCTTTCCCATGCCCCAGCAAACAGAACCATATATTGGTTTCAGTGATCATGGATGCTGGTTCCTGAGAAAATGTATTATGGTGTGATCACTCAGAACACATTGGTATTTTTATCTGTGGCACTTGAAAAGTTTCTATGCCCAGTAGCAATCATAGTGAGGGAATCTAAAAATATCTAATTCCTGGATGGTTAATGTGGCAGAGTGAAACCTTCTAAGTGGCATCCATGTCCATTTGAAAAGAATATAGTTTATTTGATATTTTCAAATATGTGAAATTCATATGTAAGTCTTGCATTTTGAAAATGTGATTATTATTTACTTTCCGTTTTTACTTATCACTTTACGTCCCATCACTACCCCTTCCCAGTCACCTCCTTCTACAATCCTCCCCCCACTCTTCTCCTTTGAGTGGGTTTGTATCAACCTCTACAGCTTGGCATTTCAAGACTCTTTGAGGCTAGGTGCTTCCTCTCCCACTGAGGCCAGACAAGGCAGCCCAGCTAGTAGAACATAGGCATTGATTTTTATTATTATAATATTTAAAACATGATTTTAGTTTTCTCTGGGGTATCATCATCTGAAAATACAACATGACTTTAGCTGTAATAAAAAGAAAACAAAACGTAGGGATATTGTTTAAGACATTACATATTCGATAAAAGATTTCTGTTGAATATCAAATATATCTAGTCCACTATTAAAATTGTATATCATAGATATTGTCTGAAATATCTCAATTCATATGAAACTCAAGAAGAAATAAGATCATACCAAAATATGGATGCTACAGTCCTACTGAGTAGGGGAAGAGAATAATCTCTGGGGAGTAGAGGGAAAGAGGAATCTGGCAGGGAGAGGGGAGAGGAAGGGAAAGGGGGAAGCATTTCAGATATGGGAGGAGATGGGGAAGAAGTACAGAGGGTCAGGAATTTGAAAGTAGGTGTGTAGCAGCGGCAGAGGGGTAGCCAAGAAAGTCCCAGATGCCAGGGAGGTTCCTAGGACCCAACATGGAGGACTTTAGCCGAAATACCCAACAAAGAGGAGATGGAACCTGTGGAGACCATATCCAGTGGATAGACATGGACCTCAGTTGAGGGATAGGGCCACCCATGCATCTCAAAAAAAAATTAATCCAGAATTCCTCCTGTCAAAAGAAAATGCAGCAACAAAGAATGGAGAAGAAACTGAAAGGAAAGGCTATATAGAGACAGCCCCACACAGGGATCCATCCCATCTGCTGAGAGTAAATCCAGACATTATTGCTGATGCCAAGAAGCACTTACTGACAGGAGCCCAGTATAGCTGTCCCCTGAGAAGCTTTGTCTGATCCAGACCAATACAGATGCATAGTTTATTCTTCCATATCTTACAAGGAGGACAATTACTATACTTATTATATAAATGTATATTTACTTATTTTTGGCTAAATTAGTAATGTGTATGACAACATCTAATGTTAGTAGTTCACTTGAAAAGCTTAAGTGTTTGAAGAATCCTGGCAATATAATCCTGAGGATATTAGGATAGGTTCTGGAGTCAGGCTGGTTTAAAAATGTATTACATTATCAAGATCAGGTATTTTTTAATTAATTCATTTATTTGTTTACATATGAAACATTGCTCCCTCTCCTGGTCCCTCCCTCACTCAGTACCTTCACCCATCCCTCCTCTCCTTCTCCCTTGAGAGAGTGTGACCCACTGGGTATCCCTACACAGCAGCACATCAAGCCTCTACCAGATCAGGCACATCCTTTCCCATGGAGGAAAGACAGGGCAGTCATTAAGACAGACCTGCCTGTCTGCTAATATGAGGGTGCAGTCAAGGGGAGGGCAGGAGAGGCTCATTCTATCTGTTTGGTAGGTGACTTAGATTCTGGAAGCTCCCAGGAGTCCAGGTTTGTTGACTCTGTTGGTCTTCCTGTGGAGTTCTTAGCTGTTTCTAGGCGTTCAATCCTATATTAATGTTCCTGACCTCTGTCTAATGTTTGCCTGTGGGTATCTGCTTCTGTTTCAGCCTGCTGCTGAATAGAGACTCTCAGAAAGCAGTTATGCTAGGCTCCTGTCTGTGAGAATAACAGAGCATCATTAATAATATCAGAGATTGGTGCTTGTCCATGGGATGGGTTTTGAGCTGGCTGCTTATTGGTTGGCCTTTCCTTCGGTCTCTGCTCTATCCCTGCATTTCCTTTAGACAGGACAAATTTTGGGTTGAAAGTTTGTTGGCGGGTTGTTGTCCCTATCCTTCCACTGGGGATCCTGCACCAAGCAAAGTCTTATAAGAAGAAAAACTAAAGTCTTATATCTTGTGAATGTCAACATCTTTAAAGAATATTTAACAAAGTATCTGCAAATAAAATCCAATTTATAAGATAATTATATACCATGTCTGAGAAATTATTATTTCAGATATGCAATGCTAGTTAGACCAACAAGTCAGTCCATATGACCCATCTATTCTAAGGAAGAAAAAAATCAAATGACTAAATAAAAGATTAAATATTACATAGGGCTAGAAAGATGAATGTGTGGACCAAGTATTTGCCATGAAAACATTGGGACTGTAATATAAATTTCCAGGACCAATGTAAATGCTGGGCTGGTATAGTGACCTGATTGTAACATATTAATGTAAATGGATTGAAATACTAATAGTGTAATAAGTAGAGAAAGGGCATCTCTGTAGCAAGCTGGCCAGCTGAACTGGAGGAATCCATGACATTAGGCTGAGTCAGAGATACTGCCTCGTTTACTAAAATGGAGAGTAATCAAGAAAGACAGAAGATGTCAAGCTATGGTTTATACACACATACACAAACACAAACACACACACACATACTCATATATGAGTACTTATGAACATATCTATACACACAGATCAATATCACAGACATAGACATTCAAAGAAACCAACAAACAGAACCACAGAAACTAGGCATATAGAGAAACTCCTTTATTTGATGAAGAGTATTTACTTGACAATTTTGCTAACATCCTATGTGGGGAGCAAAAGACGCCTCGAGCGCACATGTGTAAAGAATAATTGATATCCTGATTGAATTTATGTTGTTGACATGTTTGCAGCCATTTATGGACCAATGTCTTAGACCCATGAAAATTCCTGCAAAGCCACAAAACTTACCTGCACATTTTGATGCTTAGAGTGATGACAAAGTTTTCATGTGGTCCAAGCATGAATGTTGGCAGTGTGTGAAAAATCAAGCAATGGCAGTGTCCTCCTCTAGGATGTTTACAGCTTGATACCGCTCGTCTACAGAGATCTACCAAGATTAGCTAGCCTCCCTGCTTCTGCTTTACTTAGTACACATATTGAAGCTCCAGTGTTACAGTAGTTTGTGCTGCTCCATCAAAATACATACATACCACCTGACCCCCTGCTTTTCTGCACATGATCTTATTGATTCCTTTGCTGCTTCTAATCAGTGTTCTAGGATCCAAGCCATGCTGGATTGGGGTGATTACATTCAGTAGCGAGAAACAAGTGGCTTTCTATCTAAAATCAGGAAAAAGGTAGATAGGTTCTCTCATGTTAGTCAACACTTTTTTTTAAACCGTGGGCAATGCAGAAAAACAAAAAGAAATAAAAACTCTGTAGATCAAGCAGAATAAATATCTGCTACATAGAGATCATTTATGACGTAGAAAATGCCAAAGAACCAATTAGTCTTTGGGACTAATCATTGATTATAGCAAAGTTAGCAGAACAAGGTTAATAAACAAAGTTAACCGATTCCTACCATGAATAACTGTTTTTGAAATAAAGTAAGACATTTATTTTAAAATTAAACACATACAAATATGTTCAAAGTGAAATATGTATGTATTTAGCAAACTATAATTCTAATGTAAGACCTATCTGGAAAAAAAATAGAAATCTAACAAAAGAAATCAAAAGCAGTCAGAGAAAAGGGGTAGTTTGTGTCCATGTATAGAAAACCCTAGTACTTTTAAGATGCCTTTTGCCTCTGCCTTACATACAGTCAAGTGCTTCGTGAATAATGACATCAATTTAAAAGAGTTGATATGAAAATTCAAAAGACTCAGAATATCCAAAATAATACTGACAAAAATAAAGTTAGAAAGGCTGACAGTCTTGGTTTAAGTGCTTATTCTACAACTATTGTACTCAAAATGGCATGATACTGGTGAAAGAACAGATACATAGGTCAAGAGAACAGAGAACTCAGAAACACACCCAGCTGACACAAATAAAACAACTGGTGTTTGACAGATGAGCAAAGAAATTCAATGGAGAAACAATGTCTCTCATAAAATGGTTCTGGGCAGCTGTGTTTCACTCAAAAGTGCTTTGAAGGAATCTGGATTTAGACTATTTATTTAACAAAAATTAACTCAAAATATCACAGTTCTAAATGTCTAACAAAACTATGTTTCTATAATGGCTTGATGATGAATTTTTAGATACAAACTAAAAATATTATCCAAGAAAGAAAATAAAAAGATCAATTGGACCTTTGTTACCAAAATAAAAATCTTATTCTGTGTAAGAGTCATAGGTGGTTCAGCAGTTTTGAGCACTTGCTGCTCTTACATAGGACCCAGGATCAGCTCATGACCCTCTCTAACTCCAGTTCTAGGGAATCTTCTGCTGCCTTTCAGCCTCTGAAAATAAAGCATATATGTGCTACACTTACAGACATGCAAGCCAACTCTCATACACATAAAATAAATACATCTTAAAATATGACAGGTCATAAAGATGGTGGATGATATTTCTGAAACACATATATAATAGGGGGCCCATTATCTAAAATATAAAAGTATAAAATTTTTGAATGAGGTCATCTGGACTGGCTCTAATCCAATATGATTTTGCTTTCAATAGAAGAAAATCTGTGCATACACTAAAATCCTCAGAGGAAAAACAACACATCAGACAAGTAAGAATACCAAGTGAAGATCAAGGCTGAAAGGCTGGCGTGTACAAAGCAAAGAACCCCAAGGACAGCTAGCACTTCACCAGAAGCCAGGGGTGATGCTCCCTTACAGTCATGAGAGCAGTATTTTTTACTTGCATCTTGACTTCAGACGCTTAGCTTCCAGAACAATGAGACAGTCAATTTCTATTGCTCCAAGACATGCAATTTGGGACACTTTGTTATGGGAATCATAGAAAGAAGTGTAGAAATACTGAAAATTTATTCTAAGAAATTGAAACTTCATGTTCATCCAGGTAAGGTTAGGATTTCAATAATTTGCCAGTGGGAAGGATGTAGTAAGGGACCAAAATCAAAAGTGACTCTATATGAATGTTTATAGCAGGTTTATTTCTAAATGACAAAACTTGGAATCAATCTAGAAAATAAATTTTTAATAGGCAAATAGATAAATAAATGGTCTATGTGATAAAAAAATGATCTTACTGCTAAAAATAAATGAGCTATGGAGCCATGAAAAAAACTTAGAGATAGTTGAACTTCATGCAAATAAGGGAAAGAAACCAGTTTGCAAAGTGTATAAGATGTGTGAGTCCAGCTGAATCCTGTTCTGGTAGAGATAAAACTCTGGAGGTAGTGGAGTGCTTCATAGCTTGTGAGGAATCAGCTGGAACAGGTGAATTTTAGGGCAATGAGACTGCTCTGTGTAGAATACCATTGGTGGGTACCCTACACTGTGCCAAAGACACACATAAGTGTACCAATCAGGGTGAGCCCTAATGTTGGAATTTAGGTGCTACATAAATTAATGCACTAGCAACTGTGGCAAATGAATTCTGTTAAGGAAGAATGGGATAGGGGAACTGGAACTTTCTCTGTATTTTCTGGTTTCCCCACCCTGAAAACCTTGAATTGTTTTAAAAACCAAAGTCTAATAATGGAAATATTATCCAACATTTATTAGTTGTGTGTACTAGGATGGTGTTACCCTCTTCAGCTTCAGTTTTCTTATATTTACCTCTCTTTGTGGTATTAGAGAAAAACGCTGGCTTTCTTTTAAAATTTATTTTTTTATTTTTATAAATGCCAACCTGCTTGAACGTGAAGTTATATGCTGACACATGTATGCCTGGTGCCCTAGAAGCCAGAAGTTATTACATTCCCTACACTAGAATTACAGACTACTGTGAAATGACTTGTGAGTACTGGGAATAAAAACCTGGTCCCCTGGAAGAAAACCCGGAGCTCTCACCTATTGATCCATCTCTCCAATCCCAAACTCAGTTTTCTCTTTGTAAAAAGAAGTTAAAGATCTGCCTACCCAAATAGTTGTGAGAATTAAATATGTCTGTAAACTTCACAACACCAGGCCTCCTTCTTATTTCTGATCTAAAAATATTGCCAATTAAAGAGAGAAAGAGTTCATAGCTGGCAATACTAACATTTATATGAAAGAGAGGAGGCTCTGACATAGCTACAAGGTGGCCAATTATGAATTTAATAGACACTACAGAATAACATTCAATTTCATTGCTTTTCTCCCTGGGATTGCGACTGGTACATGGTACTCAACTAAATGAGAGACTCTGCTTGGTTACATGTTTTTACAAGCAAGGGTTGGGGAGAGCTTTGCAGCGTCTTGACCTAATGCACACATGGGAATGTAGTGTGGAGTTTACAAAGTGAAGTTACCATGACAGATAACTATGGACGTAGCTTAAAGGCTTCCTCCCTAGTGTGCCATTAAAGCAGCTCCACTCAGACAAGCAAGAATTTAGAACCATGCTAGCGAACATATGAGCTCTTTAGGGACACTTAATAATGACTTATCTCTTCTTATTTTATTAAAATATCTTGCCTTTCCTAGCAGGTAAGTTTGGAAATCAGCTTTTTGTTGTCAAACTTAATTTTTAACCCTGGCAACCTAAAGCTCACAGACTGGTGGCAGCATTTGTAAATTAAAGATTACTTTAATCTTCAATGACAGAGATTTATGAAATATTGCTTTACATTCGTGCTTCATGTGCTCAGGCAAATTGAGTTTGTTTTATAGACAAAAGCAATTTTGGGGAAAACCATAGATTACTTTGGCCACTGGAGGGTATAAATTATCTCTAACTAAATTTTGGCAGTACTGTATGTTGAGTTATTTAGATAAAACATGTTTTTGACATTTATTGCCAAATGATTCCCTCTTCTAGACTCCTGTATTCTGTGGAGTTGAGCATAAAATGAATCATTAAGGGAATTAGTAATCTGTCTCTTGCCATGAATTGCATTACCCAAGGATGTGAAATTTTGAATGTATTTTTCTAGGTAAATTATTGTGAAAAGGTACCCACATCTATTATGATGAATTTAAGGTATCCCAAAACATTATACGACCCACATGCATTAATTTGTAGGCAAATCTGCTCCTATTATTTAGAATCTTTATGCATATACATTCCCACAGGGTGTAATCCCACATAGAGCCAAGGTAAGGAATCATCCCGATGGCAGATCTTGCTCAGAGAGGAGTTCATTCAGTGCTCTGGGCTTTCTAGTGGACATCCCACATGCAGTGTGGGTGATGTAGTTATTATCCCCCCTAGAATAGAAAAGAGGCATCCATCTCAAAAGAAGCCCTACACTTTAAATGAAAATATGTATACTTAAAACTCCAAGTAATATAGCATTCAATAGGTAAAGGCGGCTAATGTGTATTTGTGTATAAACATTAAAGCACAGCAAATCTCACAGACTCAGTAGCTGAGGAGGTGTAAAAGATGAAAAATAGGTAGGTGATTACGAAGATTCCACTGAACCTGGGCTCAGAAAAATAATTATTTAAGGGAGTGTGTGTGTGTGTGTGTGTGTGTGTGTGTGTGTGTACGCTCGTGCATCCGTGTGTCCATGTGTGTAGCAACTACTATAAACAACATTTTGCCTTCATAATTTAAAATGAGTCACTTTAGTTGCCAATAATTGGGAAGGAGATAATGGGTTTTAATTAATAGTTTACCTTTTTACCTCTCCAAAGATAAATGTATTTCTAAATAGCCTCAAAGAAAACACTGCATTCATGTCCCTTTTTTAACTCTGCCGTCTCTGATGGCTACAGAACTCAGCCTTTCCCCTTGGCTGACACAGTTTAACAGAGATGTTGTACCTGTATATCAAGACCTCCCCGGAAGGGACATTAGACAAGATGGTTTCATTCATCTTGTGAGGGGTGCTTTCTCCTGTATGAGCTTCTGTCTTTTCATGGCCGGGGTCGGTCCCTTTACACTCTGAGCTGCTTCAGATGTGCTTCTCAATCTCCTTATCTCCTTTTCATGCACTTGGGGCTCTTGTGCCTTCCGTTGAGACAGGGATCCCGTCTTTCATGTACTTTCCACTGCTGGCTTGGAGGTCTTAGATTGTATCTTTTAGTGGTTGGCATTACATGCTTTAAATTCACGAGTATGTAAACAGTATTTTTCCTTCGAGTTTCCCTAAGACTTGTCTATATCATTTTCTTTTCCTACAGAAGGGGAGAGCTTGACACTGATTTTAATATTGCAACAATTCTTCTTTTTATTATTGGCCTTTGGCTATTATTATAACAACTTTTAAAGTCAGAATTTACAGGTAAATATTAATTTAACACCAGGAATGTGATTATTGATGTTGTTTGCATCCCATTCCTCAGCTCTAGGTCCTCTTAAAGATAAGTTCCAGTTGCGGCTATTGAAACCCTAGGATTCTTTGCTTCCTCAATCTCTTAGTATATAGAAACATCTCTTAGTATATAAAAATCATGATTACTATCTAAAGTAGTTTAGGTAGGCATAGAAGGCAAGCTTGAAATCTTTTCCCCATAACACTATGCACCTAATGTTTCAGTGTATTCTGCAGTCTGCTTTGACTCATTTTCCTTTCGAGTCATTTACAAGTAGTCTGATTACCTTTTTGTTTCCCAAGTATAAATAATGAGTTGAAAGCATAGAGCTGCTGAGTGGTTTCTTAAACTCAATTTCTTTCTCCTCCTATTCCCCCTCTTCTTCCTCTCTGTCTCACTGCTTCTCTCTCTGCTCCCTCTCCTCTTTTCTCTTCCATCTTTCTTTTCTTCCCTTCCCCCTCTCTCTTTTCTTCCCTTTATATCTCTTCTCTCTACCCCACCATCCCTTTTCTGTATTCCTACTCTTTCTGCCTTTCTCTTTTTGTCTTTCCCTCCTCTCATCTCCTTTTCTCCTACCATTCTTCTCCCCACCTTGTCTCACTAGGCAGCCAAGGTTGGCACTGATCTCATGATCTTCTGAGTTCATCTTCCTGAGCCGTGAGATTAAAGGTCTGCACCATCAAGTACTGCTGATTATGCTGCAGGTGAGATTAGTACTTTTGAATCATGCGGTATACAAATGACTGTAGTCAAAGTCTAGTATCCTCTCTCAAATACTTACTTACTTGGCCCTGAATGACAGTTCTGCACTGTACCAGAGGACAGCAGGAAATACTAGCACTGTATAACTCCCATACTAGTTTCTATATGTGATATTACCTAAATGTTTCATGTGAGTCGCCTTCACTATAAAAATTTAAAAATTTATTTTACTTGATATATCTGTTGAAAATGCATCCATATACTTATTATTTATCAAGTAACATCCATTACATGCTACTTATCAAGTAAATATTAACAAGCTCTGTTCAGTAATATTTCTTCCACATCTCCTGTCAGCAGTTGGCATTAATAGTATCTTGGAACTGTCATCTCAATCCTATAGTGTAGGCATTCACAGCCCACTTGAGTTCCTATCTAACTGTCCAGTTTACTTACAACTGGGTTTTTCTCTAGGCCAGACTCTGGTCTTGTGTTCTCTCTGGTCTGTTATTAAAGAGCCTGATATAGGTAAGTCTTATGTAATCTTGAATAAAAACTGTTTACATACTCATGTTATTAAGATCTACAGTAAAAAGAAAAAAAAGAAAATTCATTTTATCATTATTTCTTTGCAAGTTTTCTTAAAGTCTGTAAGTGATTTTTATATATGGAAGATTTCACAAATATTTGCCGTTTATATAGTTATCATGCCATGTGGTCTTTTTCGTATTACTAGGTTTTTTTTTGTTGAATTTGATGTCCTAAGAATCTAACCTCTACCCCTAGAGAGTCTCCCTTCTCCTCAGTTGCAGCAGGTCATAGATACAAATGTGGAAGGACAGGGAAAGGGAAGGAGGAGAAAGTTTAGTTCGGGAGAGGAGAAAAAGAATGAATGAGTACCACACATTCCTTTCTCTTGCCTCCTTCCTGCCTGTGCAGTCACTGCAGTGGGTACTGATTCTCTTCAGTTCCCCCAGGAACAAGCCTAGGTAGTGCCTCACCTTCCTTCCTACAAGAGTAAGCTGATGGAAGGCGTATGCAAAATGGAGTTTCTTTGTCCAGGAAAAGTGACTAGATATCACATTGCCATGGGAAATGGAGGTCAGATAATCTGTAATATGCAGTGCATTCACATACTTATTATTTGCAGGGTGAAATGAGAGTATGCTAGTAGATGGGAAGCCGTTTGGAGAGTGATCCCGTGCAATGAGAAGGCCAATGCTGCCATACACTAAACAGCATAAAATGGATAAACAGGATAAATTGTTTCACTTTCAACCAAAGCAGTGCAGAAAAGCCTGAGTTATTTTAGGAGATCTTAAAGGAAAATTGCCTGTATTTATGTTGGGTACTCACATTCAGAAGTTCATATTTACCCATCAAGAGCTCTTGGCAACTAAAACTTATTAATACTTATATTGATGTGGTTCACCCTCTTCACTTGATCTTCCTGTTCCAATATATTTGAATGTTTCTTAAACCTTCATAGGCAGCTCCTTCTTTAGGTTAGAGAAATTCTCTTCTATGATAATTTGACAATATATTCTGTGCCTTTCATCCATCCTCTCGCCCTGTTATTCTTAGATCTAGACATTTCATAATACCTCAGATTCCCAGATTTTCTGTTTATTATGTGCCAGTTCTTTTTTTAAATTTTTTTTTACATTTAGCATTTTATTTGCAAAGTATCTATCTCTTCATTCATATCTTCAATGCTGTGATTCTTTCTTCTTCCTCTTGTATTCTTCTACCTCGTATTCTGTTGGTGAGGTGTACTTTTCCCTTTTTCTAGTTTTCTCAGGTGGGATTTCCTTTATTGATTCTCTTTTCATTTTCAGAAAAGAGAATTTTTTTGTTCATTTCCTTCTATTCTTTGTTTATAGTTTTCTTTAAGGGATTTATTTGATTCCCCTTTAAGGATTTCTATCATGTCTTAAGGATTATTTTAAGGTTGCTATGTATATGTCAGCTAATCCCAAGGCCTTCTTTGGGAGGGTTGCTGGACTTTCATGTAAACATATTGTCCTGACTGTGCTTTTACATTGAAGCCTAGACATCTGGGATTATATTAGCACCATAATCACAGGTGCTGATATATGATCTAGTCTTTGTTGGGTGTGTGTTTTATAGGTATTGGTAGCTGACAATTAAAAATAGGAAGGGGCTAGGAGTGTGGGGCATGGTGAGGGTTTCCCTCAGGATATAGGAAATGAGGGTGTTCCACCAGGATCTGCTTAGACCCTGGGATCTGAGACAGTGATTAAGAAGAGGCCACAACAGGTAGTCCACTACCAAGTTTGAGATGTGACTAGGGTATTGGATTTGGAGGAGAAGAGGGAGAGAGTAAAGATCTGAAGCTCACCTACCTGGTTCACTTCCCTACTTGCCTCTCTTGTAGACATGGGTGAAGGGGGTCTCATGGAATTTCTGCTAGGGTTGGGTCTGGGATAGTGGTGTGAGTTGCAAGAAAGGTTAGGGGAGACGATTGTGGTGAGTCAGAAACAATGGAGAGTGATTGGCATCAGGGAGGCTGCAGCAGGTTGTCTACTACATAGTTGGGTGTGAGAATGAGGGCTTAAATTTGGAGGAAAGGTAGAAGAGGTGAAGATCTCACTTAGTATCACTGCTTCCCTACCTGGAGAGGCTTTCAGGTTCCCTGTTAGTCCTGTTTGTTTTTTCCCTGAAAGATATCCTTATTCTTACCTCCTAATATATTATGTCATTTATTTACTTTTTGTGGGAGATAGCGTTGAGCAACTAAGCATGAATATATTTGGCTTTGTGAGTTACAAGTCATGTTTCTACAACCATACAAAAAGTAGATTTGGTACAAATACTACCTAGTGGTCAGTCAGAAGCTATCCATTGTGTGGAATTAAGATATGCATAGGTATTATTGTCTCTTTTCTTCTCATTACGCAAATATAGGACATGTAGCATAATACATTGTCTTTATTGGAGCAATGCACATAATTTCAGAGAAGAGGACAGAGTGAAGCAAAGAGCACATCATTTTTCTCCTGAAGATGAGCATACTGTAACTGTAATATTCTGTAATCCAAAGGAGTGGCTCCTTCCGAGAAACTGCTTTAAAAACCACTAATAATAATCAATAATGGAGCCTTTGATTTCTGGCTAAAGTCGAATCATCACTCCATATATGTCAAATTAATAGCATGTAGTTCAACCTTTTATGATTACTTTGCATGCATTCTAAGAAGTCTCCACTGGACTTGGCATTGCTTCCCTTCCTACAAATGATGGTGGGCACTGGGACAAGTTGTCTAACTCACACTGCACCAAATTATAAAGCACATAGACCAAATGATCAATCATAGCCACATAGGATCTAGAGTAAAGTTTATAGTAGAAACTTGCATCTGGAGGATAGCAGAGAACATTGTCTGTGTAATGGTTGGCCAGATAAGCTCATAGAAAATAGGAAAACTAGAGAGAAAGCTCTCAGACAAACCTCCTAGTTCAAGAAACACTTTCAAATGTCCTGAAGAATATGCAAAATCCTTCAGTCATAGATTTTTTTTTTATAATGGATCACATTTTCTTTTATCTACACTGATTTGGTGATATGACCTTTGCCTAGAAAATTCCAAGATATCTGTTTTGTGGATGTAGACATGGGAAACAAACCATTGCCTTCTCACCCAATCTAATACTACTTTGACATCCTCACAGAACATAGAGTATCTTTAGTACTCATCTGCATCTCTTCCATGGGGCAGATTGAGTTTTCTGTTACCACCTAATATGAGGAACTTCTCATGAGGACTACTTGTATGGGAATAATCCTGGGGTGGGCTGAGTTTCTTCTTATATCTATTTAAAATCACAAAATAAAAATGCTGAAGGTATATAATTAGAAAGATATAGTGGATCAGACTCTTGGAAATAGTAGTCACAAGGAAGATGGATACTTTCTAAGACATTATATAGTATTTAAAATGCACACTTTGTATATTGATGGTACACCATCAATGTCAGGAAGATATAAAATCTGACATATTAGATTCAAACTTGTAACTTTGAAATTAAAGCAACATGTTTTCCTAGTCACAAAATTCTCTTACAGGTGAAGATTTGCTTTATGTTCTAGAATCCACTTTAAAAATCCTGTCAAAATAACAAATCTATTACAATATAAGCCTTTACATTCTGATTCTATTTTCATTTTTATTCAACAAATGCTACCATAATATTATACTCTGCTGTCTCATACTGAAATAATCTAAGAAAAGTGTCAAGAGTTTGTGATTTAAAACAATTCTCTCTCTCTCTCTCTCTCTCTCTCTCTCTCTCTCTCTCTCTCTCTCTCTCTGTGTGTGTGTGTGTGTGTGTGTGTGTGTGTGTGTGTGTGAGTGATTTTCATCATATTGGAAGAGAGGTTAGGTTTTCAAAATGTCTTACCTAGTAGAAAATAAAGCAGCCAAAACAAACTAGAACAGTGAGAAAAAATTCAATGTTATTGAAAACAAATATCCATAGACAAAATTTAACTATAAATTCTAATTTAAATTCTTTTAAATGATTCTTAGCTAACCCTTTCATTTGAATCATGAATATAAATTATTTTGAAATGTTTAGAGGGAAATCTATATAGGAATGCTTCCTATATAGACTGTATAAGGAGTGCTTTAATAGCACATATGTTTTCTTACATTAAAAAATTCTATATAAATTCTATAAGGAATATGTTTTCTTACTCATTAAAAATTTAGTTTCAAACTTTCAAAATGGCTTGTAAAACAGAGAAATCTTATATATGTCACCTAATTGTTGATATTGAAACTTAGTGAACTGTACTTGCCATAATTATTGGACCAATATTATACATTGTTAACTAAAGATTATACATTGCCTAGATTTCCAGTTTTTTCTCTCAGGTTTCTTTTCGGTTTCAGCATTATATCTTGTATAACATTTGCAGCTATCGCCATGCCCCTCCCCTTTTGACACCTTTTGGCTGCAACACTTTCTTTGTCTTGTCTCACTTTTGAGGACTTTCAAGGCTTGTTTATTCCTAGTCAGTTGATGTTTTATACAGTCTTGCTTTATTGGTATTATTTTTTCATTTTTTATTCAATATATTCTTTATTTACATTTCAAATGATTTCCCCTTTCCAGGATCCTCCCTCCCTGAACATCCCATCAGGCCTCTTTTCTCCCCCTGTTCTCCAATCAACCCCTTTGTGATTTCCTATCCTGGTATTATTTGATGATATTCCCAAAATGAGATTTTGTGTGTACTTGTATGCATGTGCACATTTTCTTTTTCTGAAAAAGATCGTGAAGGTGACATGTGCTTTTATTCTCCACCAGGGGTACATACACTAAAATTTTTTATGTTAATTTTAATCAGTTTGTTGAGACTATATTTTTTAGATATCTCTACAATTAACATTATTCCCTACCTTTCCATAATTTACGTTTTGGTTAGATGTAGCTATGTGCAACTTAGACTTAAGGAGTTAAGAGAAATTTGTTTGCTTCCTGAAGGTGTGCTAGCTACACATATTGTTTGAATTTATCTTAGTACATGACTATTCATTTTATCTTACTCAGTTATTTACTTTTACGAGTATGGACTCACATATTTATACTTTTGAATAATAATCTATAATAATTTATCTACAGCTCAACTTATTCTATCTTTGGCTCTGGGGGCTCTTTCACTTGAATCTTTGCTACCCTTGACCACATTTATGAATCAGAACCACATATGCTCTTTACCTCCTTTAATTTCTCCCTCCTTCTCATTTACATTATGCATCACAGTAACCCCTGTGTTTACCTTTTTTTATTTCTTACCCTGGTCCTAGAATCATACATTGCTCTAAAAGCCATTGTACATTTTTTTTGAAGTACAGTATTACAAAGATATTTAGGTAATGTGTGTCTTACTACTTCTCATATGTCCTGGATTCTTTTATCAATTGAGAAAACAAGGAAGTCTGTGCGTTTAAGCCAAGTTTTACACATAGATTGTCACTTTATCTATCTTTACTAGGTAAAACATGAATTCAAACTGAAGTCGACAGCTCACCCATCACTGAAGGAATTATCCTGACTGTCTTCCTTTACTTCCAATCTTTCATTTCAACATGAAAAAACTAGGATCCCATTTCTTATCCATTTACTAACTGTCCATGAACAATATGCAATATGGTAGCTTCAAAATTGTTAATTGTGCTCTTGTGGATTGACAAAAGACTCCATCATCTAAAGCACAGAACTTATGCTCTAAGCATTCCTTTATCTTTATTGTAAGTGAATCCATGTCTAGAGTTCAGAGAACACCATTTTTCCTATTCTTTTTCAATGAGCTTGTTTGTTGTCAGATCCTTTTGTCACTATCTGTATTCTATTTTAGACTCTCCTGTTATCTTAAGTTAATAGCTTTAGTTTTTAGAGTTCATTCTTTATGCTGAAAAGTTGTATGGTGTTGATGCATGTTTAATGTCACAAATATGCCAATGAAGTGTTATAAAATGGTTTTATCAAACCACTGAAATTATTTACATGTTTGCCATGCTTTTGTTTTACCTTTTCCAGAATAAAGTGTACATGGATTCACATCTTTTTTGAGTTACTTACATTTACAGAAATATAGATTTAAGATTCTTTCTTGTTATATACCTAAGTTGATAGATCCCTTTTCGCATTGTTTTGAGACCGAATCTCATTATGTAAAATAGTCTGACCTCATAGATATTTGTCTGCCTCCACCTCCCTAGAGTTGAGATTAAAGGTCACTATGTTCAACTCCAAGATCCTTTCTTTTACTAAGTAGTATGATATTATAGAGATATACTACATGTTATATGTCCATTCACCTGTTCAAAAACATCTAGACTGCTACTAATTTATGACAGCGAAAATTGCTATAATTATCGAATGCATGTTTCATGAGCAAATGTCTAAAATAAACTACTCAAATAGCTAGAACCATTAGAGTTGAACTGAATTTTAATGCTATGCTTAGAGCAATATTTAAAAAAACCCGATGATGATGCATATGTTAAGATTAAGTGGAATGTTAAACTGTTGAGGCTAGGAACCCTAGAGATGGCAGGTAAAAGGCGTAGAGGTAATCAAGTTGATCAGATAAAAGAACGGACTCTGGGAAAATAGCTGTGTCTGATGACTTCATGCCTCCTAAACCCCCCTAGGAAACATGAATCATTGTCATCCTTGACTATATTCATAATTGTGGATAAAATGTTTTCTAAAATCCCTCCACCTATTTTAGGCTCCTGCAAAAACAGAGTGCTAGATGCAAAATGATAAAGAATATGGCTGCATCTTGGTAGCTATGATAAGAGGTAATTTTCCATAGACAGTAAAGCAAAATGTCTATGGCTCAACCACAATCTATATAAATATAAACACAAAGACAGACTAGATTAATGAACCATCAAAGTCAGAAACCAGCAATATCTGGAAGGTTGGTAACAAACAATGTGGGCTAGGACTAGTTGTCAACACTCAGCCAAGGTCAGTAGCTACAGAAGAGATATTAATGCATGACCATCTGGTAATTGGATGAACAGAAGAGAAATAATATGTAATTATCTTCTGGTTGGGCCAGAAGAACATACACAGAGTGTAGAACTCACTAGTTGGCTTGACCCATGATAAACCTAGAACATTAATCAATATCAATAGATAATATACAAGTCTTGTCCAATTTATCACATAGATCTTGTTCGAACCCCTAGGCAAACAACTCAGAGGAACCCTCTTTTGAGGGACACTGTCACACTACTTATGAATCCTAGTGTTTTTGGCAACTCACTCTTTGGGAACCTCCCTTATGGGAGCACTGCTTATTTTATTTCATCAGTAAATCTCCTCACTTTCAATATTAATTTCTGTATTTTAAAAAAGCTTCTTTTAGACCAGACATGGAGGAAAGGAGCGCCAACTGGATGCCTAGAGGATGCTAAGTCAGTGACACCTGAGCTAATTGAGCTGTAGTCCTCGTTCCCCTCCCCTGCCCCTCCTCCCTCCACCTGTGGTGGCCAGTAAGGTGTTCCAGGAGCTTTCAAGGGGAAGCTAAAACTTGCACTTGATCTTCCTGAGGGGGTTCCGTCAGGAACTGGCAAAGTTAATGATGGACTTTCTTCTCTAGGCAAGGTTGATAAGAATTTCATTTTAGAAAAGATTCCTGTTATTATTATTCTTTTCCTGTTATTATATATATATAATATATTGCTATATATTATATTGCTAAATATATTGATATATATATATATATATATATATATATATATATATATATATATAGCAATCGCTAGGTATTAGTTCATCCTTTTGAGAGGATCAAAACCCTTTTGAGTAGAACAAAAAAGCTGTAGTGATGCTATATAGACAAATAGATATTTCTTAATTCTTAATAATGATACTATAAGAATTCCTAAAATTTTATTAGTAACTCTTAAGCTTTTATAATAGGACTGCTAGTAAGTTCTTTCTGATGTAAAAACTGCATTGAGAACTTTGCAAGTCTTCAAGTGTCACCAGATAATTGCTTCTGAGCTAGCAAGCAGGTATGTACAACTTAGAGCACATTCCAAGAGGTTATAAAACAGTTAACCAAAGGTCATAAAAGGGGAACTAAGGATTTACTATAGGTGAAAGAACAGAAGAGAAAATATTTACTGTGTTTATCTACACAAAACTTCACTGATAACCTAGTCATAGAAGTTAGGGTTATTAACTTTCTATGAACCTGTTGAGCTAGTGACAAATGACTAATGTTTAGGCAGATAATTACTCTTAATGGCTATGCATGTAAACATTCTCTGCTGTAAACTTCTTGTTCAATTTATGATTTGAATTTATGTGTAAACGTGTGGTAACTTTTTCCCACATGTTGGCACATAAATGAAAGATGTATAAGTGCTGAGGACAAAGAGATTGAGGAAAATATTTTTAGACAGAACTGAACTCAAGAAAAATTTAGAATTAAAGGCCTTGGGAGAAAAAGCATTGGGAGTAAGGAATTCTGAGCAAGAGCATTTTTATTTTTACATCAGAGCAGGGGGAAAGAGCAAGATAAGGAGAGGGAACTTGCAGAGCCTACCTCCAGCAGGAAGACAGGACAACAATTGAGGGATGGGTTGCCATCCCACAGTGAAAACGCTGACCCATAATTGTTCCTGTCTGAAAGAACTGCAGGGATGGAAATGGAGAGTAGCATGAGGAAAAGAAGGTCCAGTGACAGGCCCAAAGTGGGATCCAGCTCAAGTGGAGGTCCCAAGGCCTGACACTATTACTAAGCCTAGGGGCACTCACAAAAAGGGACCTAGCATGACCGCACTCCAGAAGACCCAACAGGCAGGTGAAAGAGTCAGATGCAGATATTTTCACCCAACCAATGGACAGAAGTTGCTGACCCCTGTTGTTGAATTAGAGAAGGCTGAAAGAAGCTGAGGGGAAGGGTGACCCTGTAGGAGGACCAGCAGTCTCAATTACTGTGGACCCCCGAGATCTCTCAAACACTGGACCACCAACTTGGCAGCATATACCAGCTAATATGAGGCCCCCAATATGTATACAGCAGAGAACTGCTGGATGTGTGTTCATTCAGAGATGATACACCTAACCTTCAAGAGACTGGAGGCCCCAGGGAGTTAAGGTCTGGTGGGGAACATCCTCATAGAGACAGGGGTTGAGGAGGAAGTGTGGCATGTGGAACAGTTGGAGGGTAGACAGGGAGGGGAGAGAGATAAAATCTGGAGTGAAATAAATAAAAGATTAAAAGAGGAGAAGATCTTTACATGTTACCTTTATTCTATCATTCCCAGTTTATCATTTCTGTTTAGTTTTATATTGTCTTTTGCATTTTCATTTTTTGTCTTTATTTTTGATGTTTTAAATTTTGTATGAGACACAAAATCTATTATTTATTTGCTATTGTATTTGATAGTATACTTGATTGTTCTAGAAGCATATGGATACCTACCTAATATTTTCTTCTAGTTATCTTTATGTTAAAATACTATAAGGTTTTCATATATGATTTAATTTTCCTTAGCTGATGAGGTCAGCATCATTGTTGAAGTGACCTTTGCTCTTATTCTTATTGTTGTTATCATTATGGTTTGTTGAAGAAAGAAAGAAAGAAAGAAAGAAAGAAAGAAAGAAAGAAAGGAAGGAAGGAAAAAAGAAAGAAAGAAAGAAAGAAAGAAAGAAAGAAAGAAAGAAAAATCCAGTGTGATTGTAAGTAAGGGGGATGTCCTCCTGAATACTGGAAGAGATAAATGAGTCATATAAAATGTTGGCTGCGGATATATCTGTATAGTGGAATTATAAGTGGGTTTTGTTTGCTGTTTTGTGTTTTTCAGGATTGGGCATATGCTCTTTTTGTAATTAGAAAAAGCAAAGTATATTTATGTAACCTAGAACCTTATGGCAGACAGTAGTGAAGAAGCAATCTGGAAATTTCATTCCAGGCGGGTGGGACTCTGTCCTAAGCATAGAGCTTTCTGTAGATTCTCAAGCATTAGCTAGCTTGTTTCCATGCTGCATCATGCTTTTAAAACTAATCAACTCTCACAACTTTTGTGATTTACCTTCTTTTTTTTTCTGATTTCAACATATTTATTTTTATTCTTTCCTCTTTTTTATTGGATATATTCTATATTTACATTTCATTTCCCTTAAAGTAAAATTACATGAAAAAAGGGAGAAGAGAGCAGAGAGAACTTCTTAGAGAACAAGAAAGAACTTTGTTAGAAATCTTTTTTGGAGAACTTTCTAGAAAGAACTTTTTGGAGGCTAACTTTTGTCGAGAAACTTTTTGGAGAACTGAAAACTTAGAAATAAAGGCTTTTCAGAATCACTCTTCAAAGTGTTCCTTTTCTTCCTGCTATGAATCCAACTAGCAATCTGGGAGTTAGAACCTTGTATTTCCTGCAGAGATAAAACAAAGGCTACTTTCCTCAATTCCCTGCTGTTTTACTATGAGGTGCTAAACACCAGAGACTGCAGCCTCTGGCCTCAGAACAACTCAGACAAGCAGGTCAGCAACAGAAGCAAAGCCACTTAGACTTCAGATAGGTAAATATTTTATTATTATACAGCCACCCTAAATATCTTCTAAGCCCAAGTCTTACACTGCTGATGCACTTCAATCTATACTGCCTCAAGAGGCACCAAGAAGAAAGAATTGCCAGGGTTGCCCTGCCCCCTCACTCTCAGTCCAGTGGTTGGCTGCAAGCATCCTTCACTGTATTCAACAGGCTCTGGCAGAGCCTCTCAGGAGACAGCCATATTGGGCTTCCATCAGCAAGCACTTCCCTGCATCAACAATAGTGGTCAGGTTTTCCAGGTTTGGTGAATGTATATGGGATGGACTCCCAGGTGGAGCACTCTCTGGATGGAATTTCCTTCAGTCTGTGCTCCCAACTTTGTCTCCATATTTCTTGCTGTGAATATTTTTTTCACTCTTCTAAGGAACAATGAAGCATCCACATTTTGGTCTTCCTTCTTCTTAGTCTTCATATGGTCTGTGAATTGAATCTTGGGTATTCTGAACTTTTGGGCTAATATCCACTTATTAGTGAGTACATACATACCTTGTGTGTTCTTTTTCTACTGAGTCACCTCACTCAAGTTCCATCCATTTGCCTGCGAATTTCATGAAGTCACTGTTTTTAATAGCTGAGTAGTATTCCTTTGTGTAAATGTACCACATTTTCTGTATCCATTCCTCTGTTGAGGGACATCTGGGTTCTTTCCGGCTTCTGGAAAATAAGGCTGCTATGAACATAGTGGTGCATGAGCCCTTATTACATGTTGGAGCATCTTTTGGGTATATGCCCAGGAGTAGTATAGCTGGGTACTCAGATAGTACTATGTCCAGTTTTCTGAGGAACTGCCATACTGATTTCCAGAGTGGTTATACCAGCTTGCAATTCTACCATCAATGTACAGAGTGTTCCTCTTTCTCAGCATCCCCACCAGCATCTGCTTTCACTTGAGTTTTTCATCTTAATCATTCTGACTGGTGTGAGGTAGAATCTCAGGGTTGTTTTGATTTGCATTTCTCTGATGACTAAGGATGTTGAGTATTTTTTTTAGGTGCTTTTTAGCTCTTCAAGTTTCTTCAGTTAAGAATTCTCTGTTTAGCTCTGTTCCCAATTTTTTAATGGGGATATTTGGTTCTCTGGAGTCTAACTTTTATTTTTAAATTATTTTTACTAGATATTTTCTTTATTTACATTTCAAATGTTAGCCACTTATCTGGTTTCCCCTCCCAAAACCTCCTATATCATTACCCCTGCCCCTGTTCACCAACCTACCCATTCCTACTTCCCTGTCCAGGCATTCCCCTACACTGGAGCATCGAGCCTTCATAGGACCAAAGGCCTCTTCTCCCCTGGATGTCCAACAAGGCCATTCTCTGCTGTATATGTAGGTGGAGTCAATTTCTTGGCTCTTTGTATATATTGGATATTAGCCTCTATCAGATGTAGCATTGTTAGAGATCTTCTCCCAATCTGGTTGCCATTTGGTCTTATTGACAGTATCATTTGCCTTATAGAAGTTTTGCAATTTTATGAGGTCCCATTTGTTTATTCTTGATCTTAAAGCATAAGCCATTGGTGTTTTGTTTAGGAACTTTCCCCCTATGCCCATGTGTTCAAGATTTTCCCTACTTTCTCTTCTATTTGATTCAGTGTATCTGATTTTATGTGGAGGTCCTTGATGTACTTTGACTTGAGCTTTGTACAAGGAGATAAGAATAGATTGATATGAATTCTTCTGCTAGGTAACCACCAATCGAACCAGCACCATTTGTTGAAAAGGCTTTTTTTCCCACTGTATGGTTTTAGCTACTTTGTCAAAGATCAAGTAACTATAGGTGTATGGGTTCATTTCTGGGTCTTCAATTCTACTTCATTGATCTACCTGCCTGTCATTGTACCAATACCATGCATTTTTTAGCACAATTGTTCTGTAGTACAGCTTGAAGTCCAGGATGCTGATTCCCACAGAAGTAATTTTATTGTTGAGACTATTTTTCACTATCCTGGGTTTCTCTTATTCCAATGAATTTGAGAATTGCTCTTTCAAACTTTATGAAGAATTGAGTTGTAATTTTGATGGGGATTGCAATAAATCTGTAGATTGTTTTCAGCAAGATGGCCATTTTTACTTTATCAATCCTACCAATCCATGAGCATGGGAGATCTTTCCATCTTCTGAGAACTTCTTTGATTTCTATCATCAGAGACTTGAAATTCTTGTCATACAGATCTTTCACTTGCTTAGTTAGAATCACACCAAGGCATTTTATATTATTTTTTGTGACTATTTTGAACAGTGTTGTTTCCCTAATTTCTTTCTCAGTCCATTTATACTTTGAGTCCAGAAAGGCTACTGATTTGTTTGAATAAATTTTGTATTCAGCCACTTTGATGTACTTTTTTATAAGCTTTAGGAGTTCTCTGGTGGAGTTTTTGAGGTCACATAAGTATATTATCAGATCATCTACAAATACAAATAGTGATGTTTTGATTTCTTCCTTTCTAATTTGTATCCTTTTCACCTCCATTTGTGGTATAATTGCTCTAGCTAGAAATTTCTGTACTAGGGTGGGGAAGCCGGAGTATCAGCCAGCGTGCCAGGTGCTCAGACCCAGCCGGCAGAAGAACAGGTACCCAAGACAGCCTGAGCTTAAGACCTTCGGGGACTCAGGCCTGGAGTGGGAGTTGGGCACAGAGTAGCAACTGCACTCTGCACTCGCGGGGCGGACCCCAAGCTCCCTGCAGGCAGCTGCCATATTGCCTGCAGCTTCCCGTCCAGCTGGTGGTGGGGAAGCCGGAGTCAGCCAGCGTGCCAGGTGCTCAGACCCAGCCAGCGGCGGAACCAGGTACCCGAGACAGCCCGAGCTTAAGACCTTCGGGGACTCAGGCCTGGAGTGGGAGTTGGGCACAGAGTAGCAGCTGCACTCTGCACTCGCGGGGCGGACCCCGAGCTCCCTGCAGGCAGCTGCCATATTGCCTGCAGCTTCCCATCCAGTTGGTGGTGGGAAAGCCAGAGTCAGCCAGCATGCCAGGTGCCCAGACCCAGCCGGAGGCGGAACCAGCCTCACATCCAGCAGGTGGCAGGGAAGCTGGAAACCGGACCCAGCCAGCTTCCCAGCAGCTTGGGACCAGCAGGCGGAACCAGATAACTGAGATATCCCAACTTTAAGACCCCTGGGGAAACAGGATACCAGACAGCAAACCCTAAGCAGGAGCAGTGCAGAGCAGCCGCCCAACAGGCAGAACCAAGTACCTGGGATATCCTGAGTTTAAGACCTCGGGGGACTCAGGCCACCTGTCAGCAATCTGTGAGCAAGAGCCCCGCAGGACAGTGATTCAGGTATCCCAGTCGCTGGGAAATAGCCTTACAACCCCACAGGAGGGTTAAGCACCAGCTAGTATCTACAGGACCAACTAACACCAGAGTTAACCAGATGGCAAAAGGCAAACGTAAGATCACTACTAACAAAAATCAAGGCAGTATGGCAGCATCCGAACCCAGTTCCCCAACAGCAATAAATATTGGATACCCCGAAACACCAGAAAAACAAGACTCAGATCTAAAATCACTGGTCAGGATGTTGATAGAGGAACACTTAGATAAATCTCTTAAAGTAATACATGAGAAAATAGATCAAAAGCTAGAAGCCATTGCAAGGCAAACACAATTAAATCCCAGATATCTCAACACACCAGAAAAACAAGACTTAAATCTAAAATCACTGGTAAAGATGCAGATTGAGGATCACTTAGATAAATTTCTTAAAGTAATAGAGGAGAAAATAGATCAAAAACTAGAAGCCCATACAAGGCAGACACAAAAATCACTTAAAGAAATCCAGGAGAATATAGAGCAAAAAATGAATCCCAATAAGGGGGAGAAACAAAAATCACCTAAAGAAATACAAGAAAACATGGGTCAACGAGTAGAAGTCATAAAAGAGGAAACACAAAAATCCCTTAAAGAATTACAGGAAAACACAAACAAGCAACTGAAAGATCTGAGCAAAACCATACAAAATCTAAAAACAGAAGTAGAAACAACTAAGCAATCACAAAGGGAGACAATGTTGGAGATAGAAAACCTTGGGAAGAAATCAGGAGTCATAGATGCAAATATCAACAATAGAATACAAGAGATAGAAGACAGAATCTCAGATGCTGAAGATACCATAGGAACCATGGATTCAACAATTAAAGAAAATGCAAAATGCAAAAAGCTGGTAACCCAAAACATTCAGGAAATCCAGGACACAATGAGAAGACCAAACCTAAGGATTATAGGGATAGGTGAGAATGAAGATCTACAACTTAAAGGGCCAGCAAATATCTTCTACAAAATTATGGAAGAAAACTTCCCCAACCTAAAGAGAGAGATGCCCATGAATATACAAGAAGCCTATAGAACCCCAAATAGACTGGACCAGAACAGAAATACATCCCGTCACATAATAATCAAAACCCCAAATGTACTAAACAAAGAAAGAATATTAAAGGCAGTAAGAGAAAAGGGACAAGTAACATATAAAGGAAGACCTATCAGAATTACACCAGACTTCTCACCTGAGACCATGAAAGCTAGAAGATCCTGGGCAGACCTCATGCAGACCCTAATAGAACACAAACTTCAGCCAAGACTACTATACCCAGCAAAACTCTCAATTGCCATAGATGGGGAAACCAAGATATTCCACGACAAAACCAAATTTGCAAGATACTTATCTACAAACCCAGCTTTACAAAGGATAATAGGGGGAAAATACCAACACAAGGGGGGAAACAACACCCCAGAAGAAACAAGATAGAAACCCCATCTCATCCAACCCAAAAGAAGAGAACCACTCAAATACAAATAATAATAATGCCCAAAATGTCAGGAAGTAATAATTACTATTCCTTAATATCTCTTAATATCAATGGACTCAATTCCCCAATCAAAAGACACAGACTAACAGACTGGATACGGAAACAGGACCCTACATTTTGCTGCATACAGGAAACACATCTCAGTGTCAAAGACAAACACCACCTTAGAGTAAAAGGCTGGAAGACAGTTTTGCAAGCAAATGGTCCCAGGAAACAAGCTGGAGTAGCCATTCTAATATCAGATAAAATCGACTTTCAACCTAAAGTCATCAAAAGAGACACAGAAGGTCACTTCCTGCTTGTCAAAGGGAAAATCCACCAAGAAGAATTCTCAATACTGAACATCTATGCGCCAAATGTAAGGGCACCCTCATTTGTAAAAGAAACTTTACTAAAGCTTAAAGCACACATTGCACCTAACACAATGATTGTAGGTGACTTCAACACTCCACTCTCCTCAATGGACCGATCAGGAAAGCAGAAACTAAACAGGGACACAGTGAAACTAATTGAAGCTTTGGACCAATTGGATTTAACAGATATATATAGAACATTCCATCCTAAAACAAAAGAGTATACCTTTTTCTCAGCACCGCACGGTACCTTCTCAAAAATTGATCATATAATTGGTCACAAGACAGACCTCAACAAATACAAGAAGACCGAACTAATCCCATGTCTCTTATCGGATCACTATGGAGTAAAAGTGGTCTTCAATAGCAAGAAGAACATCAGAAAGCTCACATACACATGGAAACTGAACAATACTCTACTCAATGACATCCTGGTCAAGGAAGAAATAAAGAAAGAAATCAAAGACTTTTTAGACTTCAATGAAAATGAAGGTACGACCTACCCAAATCTCTGGGATACAATGAAAGCAGTGCTAAGAGGAAAACTCATAGCCCTGAGTGCCTCTAAAAAGAAACTGGAGAGAGCATACACTAGCAACTTAACAGCACACCTGAAGGCCCTGGAACAAAAAGAAGCTAACTCACCCAGGAGGAGTAGAAGAGAGGAAATCATCAAACTAAGGGCTGAAATCAATCAAGTAGAAACAAAGAGAACCATACAAAGAATCAACAAAACCAAGAGCTGGTTCTTCGAGAAAATCAACAAGATAGATAAGCCCTTAGCTAGACTAACCAAAGGGCACAAGAGATAGTATCCAAATTAACAAAATTAAAAATGAAAAGGGGGACATAACAACAGAAACAGAGGAAATTCAAAAGATCATCAGATCCTACTACAAAGGTCTATACTCAAAAAAACTGGAGAATCTGGAGGAAATGGACAATTTCCTAGACAGATACCAAATACCAAAATTAAATCAGCATCAAGTAGACCAGCTAAACAGTCCCATAACCCTTAAAGAAATAGAAGGGGTTATAGAAAGCCTCCCAACCAAAAAAAAGTACGGGACCAGATGGTTTTAGTGCAGAATTCTACCAGACCTTCAAAGAAGACTTAACACCAATACTCTTCAAACTATTCCACAAAATAGAGACAGAAGGGACACTGCCCAACTCGTTCTTCGAAACCACAATTACGCTGATACCTAAACCACAAAAAGATCCAACAAAGAAAGAGAACTACAGGCCAATTTCTCTTATGAATATTGATGCAAAAATACTAAATAAAATTCTTGCCAACCGAATCCAAGAGCATATCAAAACGATCATTCACCATGATCAAGTAGGCTTCATTCCAGGAATGCAGGGATGGTTCAATATACGGAAATCCATCAATGTAATCCACTACATAAAAAAACTAAAAGAAAAAAACCACATGATCATCTCATTAGATGCTGAAAAAGCATTTGACAAAATTCAGCATCCTTTCATGCTAAAAGTCTTGGAAAGAGCAGGAATTCAAGGCCCATACCTAAACATAGTAAAAGCAATCTACAGCAAACCAGTAGCCAACATCAAAATAAATGGAGAGAAACTTGAAGCAATCCCACTAAAATCAGGGACTAGACAAGGCTGTCCTCTCTCTCCATATCTTTTCAATATAGTACTTGAAGTTCTAGCGAGAGCAATTAGACAACATAAGGAAGTCAAAGGGATACAAATTGGAAAGGAAGAAGTCAAAGTATCATTATTTGCAGATGATATGATAGTCTACTTAAGCGATCCAAAAAACTCCACCAGAGAACTTCTACAGCTGATAAACAACTTCAGCAAAGTGGCTGGTTATAAAATTAACTCAAGCAAATCAGTAGCCTTCTTGTACTCAAAGGACAAGCAGGCTGAGAAAGAAGTTAGGGAAATAACACCCTTCACAATAGCCACAAACAACATAAAGTAACTTGGCGTAACTCTAACCAAACAAATGAAAGATCTGTATGACAGGAACTTCAAGTCCCTGAAGAAAGAAATCGAAGAAGACCTCAGAAGATGGAAAAATATTTCTTGCTCCTGGATTGGCAGGATCAATATAGTAAAAATGGCCATCTTGCCAAAAGCAATCTACAGATTCAATGCAATCCCCATCAAAATCCCAAATCAATTCTTCATAGATCTAGAAAGAGCAATTCTCAAATTCATCTGGAACAACAAAAAACCCAGGATAGCTAAAACTATTCTCAACAATAAAAGGACTTCTGGGGTAATCAATATCCCTGACCTCAAGCAGTACTACAGAGCAATTGTGTTAAAAACTGCATGGTATTGGTATAGCAACAGGCAGGTAGATCAATGGAATAGGATTGAAGACCCAGAAATGAACCCACAGACTTATGGTCACTTGATCTTTGATAAAGGAGCCACAACCATCCAGTGGAAAAAAGGTAGCCTTTTCAACAAATGGTGCTGGTTCAACTGGAGGTCAACATGCAGAAGAATGCGAATTGACCCACTCTTATCTCCTTGTACTAAGATCAACTCCAAGTGGATCAAGGACCTCCACATAAAACCAGACACACTGAAACTATTAGAAAAGAAACTTGGGAAGACCCTGGAAGACATGGGCACAGGGGTAAAGTTCCTGAACAGAACACCAATAGCTTATGCTCTAAGATCAAGAATTGACAAATGGGACCTCATAAAATTACAAAGTTTCTGTAAGGCAAAGGACACTGTCAGAAGGACAAAACGGCAACGAACTAATTGGGAAAAGATCTTCACCAACCCCATATCCGACAGAGGGCTAATATCCAATATATACAAAGAACTCAAGAAGTTAGACCCCAAAGAACCAAATAACCCTATCAAAAAATGGGGTACAGAGCTAAACAAAGAATTTTCACCAGAAGAAATTCGGATGGCCGAGAAACACCTTAAGAGATGTTCAACATCATTAGTCATCAGGGAAATGCCAATCAAAACAACCCTGAGATTCCACCTCACTCCAGTCAGAATGGCTAAGATTAAAAACTCGAGAGACAACAAGTGCTGGCGAGGATGTGGAGAAAGAGGAACACTCCTCCACTGTTGGTGGGATGGCAAAATGTTAAAACCGCTCTGGAAATCAGTGTGGAGGTTCCTCAGAAAATTGAGCATGCCACTCCCAGAGGACCCTGGCATACCACTCCTGGGCATATACCCAGAGGATTCCTCTGCATACAACAAAGACACATGCTCCACTATGTTTATAGCAGCCTTGTTTATAATAGCCAGAAATTGGAAGGAGCCCAGATATCCCTCAAAAGAGGAATGGATACAGAAAATGTGGTATATTTATACAATGGAGTACTACTCAGCAATTAAAAATAATGAATTCATGCAATTTGTAGGTAAATGGTTAGATCTGGAAACTATCATCCTAAGTGAGCTAACCCAATCACAAAAGAATACACACGAAATGCAATCACTGATAAGTGGATATTAATGAACCCAGAAGCCCTAAATACTCAAGGCACAATTAGCAAGTCAAATGACTCTCAAGAAGAAAAAAAGGAGAGGACCCTGGGCCTGTAAAGATTGGATCCAGTATTGTAGACCCAGATCAGAGAAATCGTGGGGGGGGGGAAAGAGTGGGGAATAGCATGGGGGGAGAAGAATTATGGGACATATGGTGGGGGGTAACTGGCAAAGGGGAAAGCCTTTGGAATGTAAACAAAGAATATAGAAAATAAAAAAAAGAAATTTCTGTACTATATTGAATAGATAGGGAAAGAAAGGGCAGGCTTGTCAGTTCTTGATTTTTTTAATTGGATATTTTTTATTTACAGTTCAAATGTTCTTCCCTTTCCAGGTTTCCCCTCTGAAAACTCCCTATGGGATACCTTTGCCCCTGTTCACCAACCTACCTAATCCTGTTTCCCCATTCTGGCATTATCCTATTGTCCCTTTTCCCCTCTAGCTTTTGAGCTGGGCTTTCAGCCTCTGCTCTGATCATCAGTTCTCAGCCTGTGAAATTACTGGCCTTTGTTACCTGGAAGCCACAGCAGATACACCTAGGAGCATTCCAGATCTGCTAGACTTGCAGTTCTCTGATCTCAGCAAGCGGCTAGCTGGGAATGGAGCTAGCAAGATCCCCCTCACCTCAAAGTCTGGGAGGGGTTTTCCCAAGCTAATATATTAACTAACATTCATTAAAGATCAGCCTTGATCAGCAAATGTCATCTTGGCTCAATTCTCTTTTCAGCACTTCCCCATCCAACCCTCAGCTTCTCTTCTAGGAACCAGTTCGCAGTAGCTGCAGGCAGCTACACCCTCAATTGGGGCTTTGAGCCTTCTCAGGACCAAGGGCCTCTCCTCCTTTTGATGTCCAAGAAGGCCATCTACATATGCTGCTGTAGCCATGGGTCCCTCCATATGTTTCCTTTGGTTGGTGGTTTAGTCCCTGGGAGCTCTGGGGGTACTGGTTGGTTCATATTGTTTTCCTCCTATGGGGCTGCAAGCTCCTTCAGGTCCTTCAGTCCGTTCTCTAGCTCCTCCACTGGGGCTCTTGTGCTCAGTGCAATGGTTAATTAAGAGAATCCACCTCTATATTTGAGAATTTGAGAATCAGGTACAGGCTGAATCTCTCAGAAGACAGCTATAACAGGATCCTGTCAACAAGGCATCTACAAGAGTATCTGGGTTTGGTGACTCTATATGGGATAGATCACCAGGTGGGGCAGTCTCTGGATGGTCTTTCAGTCTCTGCTCCACACTTTGCCTCTGAATCTCCTCCCATGGGTATTTTGTTCCTCCTTCTAAGAAGGACCAAAATACCCATACTTTGGTTGTCCTCTTCTTGGGCTTCATTTGGTCTGTTTATTGAACCTTGGGTATACTAAGCTTCTGGGCTAATATCCACTTATCAGTGAGTGCACACCATGTGTGTTCTTTTGTGATTGGGTTACCTCACTGAGGATTATATTTTCTAGTCCCATCCAGTTGCCTAATAATTTCATGAATTCATTGTTTTTAATAGCTGAATAGTACTCCATTGTGTAAATGTACCACATTTTCTGTATTCATTTCTTTGTTGAGGGACATATAGGTTCTTTCAAGCTTCTGGTTATTATAAATAAGGCTGCTATGAACATAGTGGAGCTTGTGTCCTTATTACATGTAGGAGAATCTTCTGGGCATATGTCCAGGAGTGGTATAGCTGGGTCTTCATGTCTAATTTTCTAAGGAAACGCCAAATCGATTTTCAGAGTGATTGTACAAGCTTGCAATTTCACCAGCAATTGAGGAGTGTTCTTCTTTCTCTACATCCTCATCAGCACCTGCTGTCAGCTGAGATTTTTATCTTCACTGTTCAGACTGGTTTGAGGTAGAATGTCAGGATCGTTTTGATTTGCATTGTCCTGACAATGAAGGATGTTAAGGATGTTGAACATTTCTTTAGGTGCTTCTCAGCCTCAGTTTTCCTCAGCTGAGAATTCTTTGTTTAGCTCTGTACCCCATTTTTAATATGGTTATTTTCTTCTCTGGAGTCTAACTTCTTAAGTGCTTTGTATATATTGGATTTTAGAACTATCAAATGTAGGGTTTGTAAAGAACTTTTCCCAATTTGTTCGTTGCCATTTTGTCCTATTGACAGTGTCATTTGTCTTACAGAAGCATTGCAATTTTATGAGGTCCTATTTTCAATTCTTGATCTTAGAGCATTAACCATTGGTGTTTTGTTCAGGAAATCTTCCCCTATGCCCATGTGCTTGAAGATCTTCCCTATTTTCTTTTCTATTAGTTTCAATGTATCTGGTCTTATGTGGAGGTCCTTGATCCACTCAGACTTGAGCCTTGAACAAGGAGATAAGAATGGATCAATTAGCATTCTTCTGCATGCTAACCACCAGTTGAACCAGCAGCATTTGTTGAAAATGTTTTCTTTTTCCCACTGCATAGTTTTAGCTCCTTTGTAAAAGATCAAGTTACCATAGGCATGTGGATCATTTCTGTGTCTTCAAGTCTATTCCATTGATCTATCTGTCTATCACAGTACCAGTACCATGCAGTTTTTATAAATATTGCTCTTTAGTACAGCTTGAGTTTCAGGATGATGATTCCCACAAAAGTACATTTATTGTGGAGAATATTTTTGCTATACTGTGCTTTTTGTTATTCCGGATGATTTTGAGAATTTCTCTTTCTAACTCTATGAAGAATTGAGTTGGGTTTTTGATGGAGATTGCACTGAATCTGTAGATTGCTTTTGGCAAGATGGCCATTTTATTGGATATTAGAATGGCTACTCCCACTTGTTTCTTGGGACTATTTGCTTGGAAAATTGTTTTCTAACTCTTTACTCTGAAGTAATGTTTATCTTTGACACTGAGTTATGTTTCCTGTATTCAGCAAAATGCTGGGTCCTGTTTACATATCCAGTTAGTTATTCTATGTCTTTTTATTGGGGAATTGAATCCATCAATGTTGAGATATTAAGGAATAGTGATTGTTGCTTCCTGTCATTTTTGATGTTACTTTATGTTTTTGTGGCTATCTTCTTTTGGATTTTTTGAAAGAAGCTCAATTTCTTGCTTTTTTCTAGTGTGTAGTTTCCCTCCTTGTGATGGTATTTCCATGTATTATCCTTTGTAGGGTTGAATTTGTGTAAAAATATTTTGTAAATTTGGTTTTGTTATGGAATGTCTTGTTTTCTCCATCTATGGTAACTGGGAGTTTTGCTGGATATAGTAGTCTAGGCTGGCTTTTGTGTTCTCTTAGTTTCTATATGAGATCTGCCCAAGATCTAGCTTTCATTGTCTCATGGTGAAAAGTCTGGTGTAGTTTTTATAGTTCTGCCTTTATATGTTGTTTGACCTTTTCCCCTTATTGCTTTTAGTATTCTTTCTTTGTTTTGTGCATTTGGTGTTTTGACTATTATGTGAAGGGAGGAATTTCTTTCCTGTTCCAATCTATTTGAAGTTTTGCAAGCCTCTTTTATGTTTATAGGCATCTCTTTCTTTAGGTTAGGGAAGTTTTCTTCGATAATTTTATTGAATATATTTACTGGCTCTTTAAGTTAAAAAAATCTTAACTCTCTTCTACAAATTTTATCCTTAGGTTTGATCTTCTCATTGTATTTTGTATTTTTTGGCTATTTTGGGTTAGTATGTCTTTGCATTTTGCATGTTCTTTGACTGTTGTGTTAATGTTTTCTATGGTATCTTCCACATCGGAGATTCTCTCTTCTATCTCTCATGTTCTTTTGGTGATGCTTGCATCTATGGCTCCTGATCTCTTTCCTAGTTCTTTTTTATCTCCAGGGTTATCGTCCTTTATGATTTCTTTATTGTTTCTATTTCCACTTTTAGATCTTGTATGGTTTTGTTCAATTCCTTCACCTTTTTGGTTTTGTTTTCCTGTAATTCTTTAAGGAATTTTTGTGTTTCCTCTTTAAGGGCGTCTACCTGCTTACCTTTGTTCACTTGCATTTCTTTAAGGGATTTACATATGCCTTTCTTAAAATCCTCTATCATCATCATGAGTTGTGATTTTTAAATCAGTGTCTTGCTATTCTTGTTTGTTGGGGTATCCAGGGCTCTCTGTGTTGGGAGATCTGGATTCTGATAATGCTAAATAGCCTTGGTTTTTGTTGCTTGTGTTCTTGCCCTTGCGTCTTGCCATCTGGTTATCTCTGTTGTTAGCTGGTCTTGCTTGTGGGTTATCCCCCCTGCAAGCCTGTGTGTCAGCCCTTCTGGCAGACTAGTTCTCTCTGGGAGAAATTTCAGTATGGGGGACTGTGGCACATGGTCAGCACTGTGTTCACAGTTGTGTAGGCACTCCTTGGAGACCAGTTTTCTCCTGGTGGTATTATGGCGTGGAGCACTGAGGCTTAGGATCAGCTCTGAGTGCAGTTAGAAACTGGAAGGCAACTGTCCCAGGTAGCTCTTCAGTTCCTGTGTCCTGAGGGTTTTGGGCAGTTCCCTCTGAGAAGAAGTGGTAGTCTTACCTGGGCTTACAGGCTTGTCTGAACTCCTGGGACTCACTTTAGGTGATATTTGGGTATGGAGCAGCACTGTGGCATGGGATCAGCTCCACTCCTATTTTCTTGATCTTAGCAATTCTGAAAAGTTGAAGATAAAAATCTCAAAATAATTTTGGTTTGCATTTCCCTGATGGCTAAGGATGTTGACCATTCCTTTAAGTGTTTAATCTGTCATTTCAGATTCCACTGTTATAAATTATATGTTTAGATCTGTTTAATTGGGCTATTTGTTACTAGGTAAATAGTTTCTTGACTTCCTTATATATTTTGAATATTAGCCCTCTATCAACTGTGTAGTTGACAAATATTTTCCTAGTCTTGAGTGTGTCACTTTGTACAAATGGCTGTGTCCTTTGCCATGCAGAAGCTTCTCAGTTTTATTAAATTCCATTTAAAATTGATATTATTTCCTCTGCTAACAGTATTCTCATCAGAAAATCTTTTTCTCTACCAAAGAGTTCAAGGATATGAGAAAATATTTTTAAAATGTTAGGTCATCTAATGCATGAACACAGAACAGTTTGCAGGGTATTTATACCTTTATTTTTGTGATAAATGTTCAGCTTTCTGTATAGATCATTTAAGTATCTGTGCCAAGTTGCTTGAGTATTTGATGTTATATTATTTTTTTAATTTTAAAGTTTAATTGTGTGATGTTGATGTCTTACAGTCAAGTAATTAGTTGACCTTGTCATCTATGATTTTAATACTCCTGTGCTATTAGTTTCAGGAAAGTTTTGCCAGAGTTTAATTGCATAAACAGTGTGATGTCTAATCTTAGTTGTCAATTTCACATCATGGGGGAACCTTAATTAGACTGGCCTATAGTCATGTCTATAGTACCTTTTCTTGACTACTAATTTTGCAGAAGACCCAGTCTACTGTGGGTAGTTCTATTCCTAAATAGATGGTTCTGTGAGACATAAGAAATTCAGGTAAACATTGGCCTGGAAGAATGGTATTTGCTTGCATTCTGCCTCCAGGTTTCCACCTGAGTTTCTGTCCTGGCTTCTTTTGATAATGGATTATAAGGTGTAACATGTAATCAATCCTTTCTCCCCTGTTGCTTTTGATCACTGTTTTATCATGATAACAGAGAAATAAATTGGAGCAACTATGCCATTTTTGAATAAAAATGTTTTACTTATTCAGTTCCAAATCTTAGAATTTTTACTTCTTGGTTGTCTTATTGCAAAAGCTACGTAGCCCCTAAAGATTACTTTACCAATTAATTTAGTAACCAAAAGATTATATTACTAATTAGGTTACTAATGCACTGCTTCAAAACTTTTCTCTTGAAAAGTACATTTAGTCAGAGTTACACATTTACGTTTTTAAAGAAAGATCTTTCTTTGATCTATCTGCAATACCTGTATCTCTTTAGATTTGCTGTGTATTATCTTGGGTTTTAGTTTTTTTTTGATGGTTTCAAAAAATCATTGACTTAGTTTGTCTGAATTTGTTGTTGTTACTGAAAGAATTGTTTTCTCTTTGTAGATCAGAGTTGAAATTTGAATTCTTTTCAATATTGCTTTAAGTAACTTGAAAAATATCCATTGGAATTTTATCCACCTGAATAAACACATATTTAAATTAACATTCCACATGCAAGTAAAATACTAGAAATTCCTGTTTAAATTAAATAATATTTGTATTCTAATGTACAGTAATAGGGTGTGGACTATTTTAAGCTTGTGAAAAAAATAGTACCCACAGTAAAATTTGACAAATTTCATTTTATAATTTTCTATCATGTATCAAAATATTTCTCAGGGTAGATTCTAAGACTTTGGTGATATTGAACTATCTTGATCAGAGTTTGTGTGGTGACACTATAAGGCTCTAGAAATTATTATTGCGAGGCTGTAGAGATGGCTCAGGTATTATGACCATTTTATGCTTTTATAAAACACCCACATTCACTTTCCACTGCCCAAATGGCTTATCTCAACCTTCAGTCACTGGGAGTCCAGTTTTTAAAACTCCAACATCTTCTTCTGGCATCTGTGGACATTTGTATGCATGTGGTACTTGTAAGCTTATGGAGGCACATGAACACATATAAAGACAATAAATCAAGAAGTATTTTCAAAAACAAGAAAATATCATTATTAAATCAATCTCATTTCTCAGTTAATGTGCATTGTTACATATTTTTATTACCATTGAGATTTTACTTACAACGGTAAGATTTTAATTACCATTGAGCCAAAATGGCTTCCAGTGATCTCTCTGCTACGTACTCTATGTGGTTCTGGGGGTCTGGTGGGCTTCCTCTTCATTCTCACCATGTAGTAGGCACCCTTTTCTTCAAGCATGCCTTAACTGGGGCACTGATTATGAGGAGAGCTGTAGAAACATGTAAAGACCATGTATGAGATAAAGAGTAAGCCTTTGCCTCTGATGGGCCAGAAGGAACATGTCTATTTGCCTTTCCCCTGGAGCTGGTGCCTCGTCCTGAAGATGACATCCAAGTACTCTTCACAGACCATGTACAGCTATTGGCAAGCAATGGCTCTATACAAAAACAGACTCTAGCTTTCACATTGTTTGAAGTATATTTGACCAAAATTATAAGTAAATAAAAATAAATTTTTCACGAGGGAAAAAAAGATTTTTATTACCAATTAATAAAATTTCTAAAGTCAACTTATTAATCACTTATAATATATTTTTATTGTGAGCTTATAATATAAAGAATTTGTAATTAATTTTATACTAAATTCTTTTTATTTATCATCAAATTCACCTTGCATGTTCAATGATTATAAGTATTTTCAATTTTTACTGTACACATAAAAATGGTTTCTGAGAGACTGCTGTGGAGTGATATATCAGAATAAGAAAAATCTGGTCATATTTACTGCAGTATGCTTGGCAGACACTAAAGTTTATAACCTATTGCCATTCTGAAAAGTGTCTATGCCAAAAATCCAACACAAAGATATATATATTTTCAGGTGTCAATAAAGTAGTTTTATAGTATTGAGGCTGAAAAGTTGCAACCTTTCTTTAGTATGTTTTTGTTTTTCTCATTTTAAAATCTGGGATAGGAATGCCATGATTTATATTTCTGAGACAGGTTCCTCTGTCATGTTTACTGTTTAAACCATGTACACTGTTTAAACCTAGTTTTCTACCCTTTAATTCTGGTTTGTTGGCAGTAAACTCCAGCCCAAACTAGGAGATAACTCATGAAAACTGCATCCCTGTAGCAACTTGAGACTTACAGCCATATTAACAGTTTTACATATATCTTCTTGTAACTCCTTATATGAAATTGCAGAGAGGCTTTGTGAATCTTGTTGGTTTAAGGAACTTCCTTAGACTTTTGTGTCATTTATGTTTTGACCCTTGTTAAGTTTTGTTTACTTGTTCAGTCTTAAGAGATTTTATTAAGGAAAAATCTCTAAACGATGCATTATGATACTCTATTCACTTTCCCTGCCTTTCCGGTTTTGTTTTTTTGTTTGTTTGTTTTGGTTTTAAGCTAAAGTTCTCTCTATGGCTAGCAACCCGTAATCAATAGGTCCCACACTTGAGTTATCAGAAAGACTGGTGACAGCTAACTGGATGATGGTAATGAGGTATGTTAAATCTATATTCATAGCCTTTTCTGAACTGTAGAATTACTAGCGATAAGTCGAATTGCATTAAAAAATTGGCTTTTGTGGTTTCACTTGGATTTCTGATGTTGTAAATTATCAGACATTATGAATAGTATTCCCTTATATTTGCTATTTTTATTACACTGACAATTAGTACCTCATCAGTATAAACAAAACATATTCAGAATCTAGAAAGCCTTGCTGACATAGTGAAATATATGAGACAACAGATACTCAAATGTAAGCTATTAAATTTGTAATGATTCTCAGTGAGTGGTAATTTAGTACCTGTGAATAAGCCCTAATAACAAGTTCGTTGAAGGTCTGTGCATGATAGATACTTTACTTACATTCTTTCTAAGAAAAAAGAATACTTGATTGATATGGTCTGGAAAAACTTCTCTGTCACTGGACATGATCTGAAGTCTACCTAGAAATCTCCCTGTATATTTTTCTTGTGTCAAAGTATAATTTCACTTAGAAGAAGCATTATGACAATGTTAAAAATAATTTTATTTTTCAGAAATTTATACATGAGTATTGCATCAACATCAATCCTAGCCTTTCATTTCTTCTTCAGTTCTTCCTTTCCCCTTTATGCTCCCTTCCCAAAATAAGATCTCTTCCCTGATTATTATTGTTTTTGTAGATACATATATACACCCATGTATATGTAGCCTTCTGAGTCAATTTAGCGTTGTTCACATGTACATGAGTCTGGAACTGACCATTTTGTTCTGGACACCAATGCAGGAGGAAGGACACCCTTGCAGGAAACTTATTATCCACCTCTCAGCAAACATTGACTGTTGGTTGGTCTTCATCTATAGGTGAAGCAATGTGGAATTTCCCCATCCATATTGTCATGTCAATTATATTGTCATTATGTGTGAGAAAAGGGGAAATTAAAGGGATACAAATAGGAAAGAAAAAATTAAATTATCCTAATTAGTAGATGTTATGATGTTATACATAAAAGATCCTGAAAATGGTACCAGAAAACTTGAAATGATTAACACTGTCACCAAAGTTGAAGAATACAAAATAAACTTATAAAAAAAAAGCAGTTTTCCTATATCGATAAAAACATGCATGAGAAAGAGCATCACTCTTCATTCACAATGACCTGAAAAATAATAATTTATCTAACAATAAATCTAACCAAACAGAAACAAAAGGTCTACTAGGAAAAAAGAAAATATCTATAAGATAAAAAGACCTATGCTCATAGATTGATAGAATGAAAATTATGGAATGTTTATTCATTTAAAATCATTTTACACATTCAAAGCAATCCCATTCAAAATCTGCTGATAAGCTTCAGTGAAATAGAAAAAAATCCTAAAGTTCATATGGAATCCTAAACATTCTCACATAGTCAAAGAAGTCTTGAGCATGATTACCATACCAGAGTTCCAGTAAAATGCAGAGCTATAATAATAAAAACACCATGCTACTAGAATAAAAATAGGCATGTAGATCAATGGAACAAAATAGAAAAACCCAAATATAATGGCACAAAAATTATAATGTCCTTGCGTTAGATGAGCTTACTGTTGCTTTGTTTAAACAATATAACCAAAAACATCTTGGGAAAGAATGATTTATTTGGCTTACATATCCTGAATTATAGCTCATTGAGGGAAGCCAAGGGAGAAACTCAAACCTGCAGGAACCTGAGGCAGAAGGTGTTGCAGAGGCCATGGAGGGGTACTGCTTACTGGCTTGCTCCTCATAGCTTGCTCAGCCTGATTTCTCACAGAAACAGAAACACCAGCCCAGGGATGGCACCATCCACAATGGGCTGGGCCCTCATGCATCAATAACTGGTTAAGAAAATGTCCTACAGCTGGATCTTCTGGAGGCATTTTCTCAATTGAAGTTCCCTTACATCAGACAACTCTAGTTTGTCAAGTTGACATAAGACTTTTACCAGCACACACCTGATATCTGACAAAGACGTCAAAAATACACATGGGAAGAAAGACAATATCATCAACAAGAGGTACAAGGAAAATTGAACATATGTGCTTGCTGAAAGGAGCCTGATATGGCTGTCTCCTGAGAGGCCCTGCCAGAACCTTGCAAATACAGAGGTGGATTCTAGCAGCCAACCATTGAACTGAGCATGTGGTCCCCCCAATGGAGGAGTTAGATAAAGGACTGAAGGAGCTAAAGGGGCTTGCAATCTCATAGGATGAACAACAATGTCAACCAACTAGACCTTCCAGAGCTCCCAGGGACTAAGCCATCAACCAAGGAGAACACATGGCTCCAGCTGCATATGTAGCAGAGGATTGCCTTGCCAGGCATCAATGGGAGGAGAGGTCCATGGTCAGATGAAGGCTTGATAGATGCCCCAGGGTAGGGGAATTCAGGGCAGGGAGGTGGGAGTGGGGTGGGTGGAAGAATACCCTCATAGAAACAGGGAGAGGGAAGATGGGATAGGGGTTACTGGGAAATGGGGAAAGGGGATAACATTTGAAATGTAAATAAAGAAAATATCAAATAAAAAAAAAGAAAATGTGTTATGCCTGCTGACGGGTATAAAATAAAGATGTAAAAAATTGTGTTGGTGAAATAAATATTACTGGTGGTATATATATATATATATATATATATATATATATATATATATATGTGTGTGTGTGTGTGTGTGTGTGTGTGTGTGTGTATGTGTATACAAATTATACCCATATCTGTCACCCTGCATACAATCAAATAAATCAAAGATATGTGAAATCTGAAACAATGAAAGTGCTGAAATAGTACTTTGAATATTCTTTTTTAAAAAATTATTTATTTTATATATATGAGTACACTGTAGCTGTCAGACACACCAGAAGAGGGCATCGGATCCCATTACAGATGACTGTGAGACACCATGTGGTTGCTGGGATTTGAACTCAGAACCTCTGGAAGAGCAGACAGTACTCTTAACTGCTGAGCCATCTCTCCAGCCCCCTGAATATTCTTGATAGAGTTCTTTTAACTGATGAAGATTTGAAGAAAGTATGTTTCATGTAGCTTGCTCTGGACTATTAACTATAATGTAGCAAAGTGTCTGCCTTAGTACAGGATTGAAAATTATATATGTCTCCAATATTAATCTTTGATACTGAATATGCCTGGTCAGTTAGTTGGATTTTGGTTTAAATTTATTTAATTTATATTTACAAAATGTGGAGTCTATTGTTTCTTTAAGTCTGTATTTGCTGTAAAGCAAGGCGTCCTTGATGACAGGTGGTTGTTACACTTATTTGTGGATATAAATATAATATTTATAATGGAGAAAAGAATTACTATGGTCTAGCAAAGTGGTTGATGAAGACATTAGGTACTTCTCTAAGGCCCTCACTAGATCCAGGAAGCTGACCGTTTTCTTATTAAGTGTGATTTTTTTTGCCTGTGGGTGGACTTTAAATCCAATTAGAGAGCTATTGATTACCACCAAAATGTGAGTGCCAGTCATTACATTTTTATGTATATCTCGAAATCCTGGTCTTCGTCGTTGTTTATAGGTATTGCTGGCACTGAAGCTTTGGAGGACTGCTTAATCACGTTCCTCTCTTGGCACCTTTCAGAATAGTTTCTGGATCCCTGAAGACTCTGCTGTAGCAAAGATGCTTTAACCATCTGAGTCTTATGTATTAAGTGTGTCATTTCTTCAACAGTAAGTTCCCATCCTCACTCCCCAAGGACATCCAAGAACTTCATGAATAATCTATATTGTTTGGGAATCACATGGAGTACTCTTAACAACCATTTAGAAGGAGGTTGCTCATGTCTGGTATTGGGGTTTTTGTTAATCTATGGTTCTTACGGGGAGTATTGTCAGATCAAGTAATTTAACTTTCATATATACATTTTTATGTATATGTCCTTCATCTATGCTTTTTTTTTATCTGTATTGACCTCTCCACCCTGCACCTCAGTTGGAGTTCCCTCACCGTTTTCTATGTCCCTCTTTATATTACTTCTGTCCTTCAATTCCTCCTGAAAGTGAAATCCTCCTTCTCTACATGCCTATAGTCCCTTTATACTTTCCTGGTTTCTGTGGCTTTTTTTTCATGTTGTATGCTCATATCTGCATTTGGAGTTAGGAACCACAGAAGAAAACCATCATGCAATATTTCTTTTCTGGGTCTGGATATAATCTAAATTCTCAATATAATCTTATCTAGGTCCATCCATTTACCTAAGTAGTTTATGGTTTTATTTTCTTGAATCTATGTATCTAGGAGCATCATAGAGGTAGAGGCAGAAAGACTGTAAGAGTCAGAGTCCCAGTGTCTTATGAGGCATTTCCTTAATTGAGGTTCCCTTCTCTCAGATGAATTGAGTCGGGTCAAGTTGATATAAAGCTATCCAGCACAACCACATGTCTAGAAATGACTACATAAGCAAGACTGGAAGACTTGAATTACTAGAGGACAAATTGAAGAGGAAGAAAGAAAACTGTATGGGGTTCTATCTTAGACAAAGAACATTAGGAAACTAATAACTCCTGGGAGGTAGAGAATTAGGCTGTCCCAGGGATGAGCCCTCTTATTGGTTATCCAATGCAGAGTGGTCAGCCCTGAAGTATTGACATTCTAGTTAAGTTAGGACATTTAAAAATAGCAATCAAATTGAATTTCAGTGAGGAGAGAGTACAAGTAGACTTTTAAATACTCTTATTACTACAAAATTTTGTCAGAAAATCAGTTCTAATTCTTTGCAGAGCTCAAATAAAATCAGAAAGAAAATGAAAATATATGAACAGTCCATAATTGTGCACAAAACTTTACTGAAAACACTCTGAACATTTCAACACAAATAGAAACCAGAAGTTTAGGTTTAGTCTTTATGAATCATAAAAAGATAATGTATGAGATAGTTTTATGCCACTATAGTAGATTTGTCTAGGAGGAATTTTGTCAAAAGAAACTTAAATGGATAATGCTCAGTAAATGAAAAAAAAAGGCTGTTAAAAGTTTGCAGATCTCACCCAGATTTCTATAGTGTTTAAAAGAACTTTTTTCTGTTTTGTTTTTCCTTTCAAAAAATGATTTGTTTTTTTTTATATGCTATATTGTCTGCATGTTTGTATATGCACCATATGCAAGCAGTGTCAAAGCAGGACAGAAGGTGGAATCCCCTAGGACTGCAGTTACAGATGTTGTGAGTCACCATGTGAGTTCTAGAAAATAGAACCCAGATATTCTGCATTAGCAGCCTGTCCTCCTCCTTTCTGAGCTATTTCTCCAGCCCTTTGGAAGTAACACTGGCCTTAGCTTTGACATCCTTCTTGGGATCCCATAAACAGGCTGTTTCTTCCAAGTTCATCTCCTCTACCTATACAAGTGGTCAGTGGCCTTCAACCCTAACAGAAAGATGCAAAAATAATATTTGTATATTTTATTTGATATGGGTTCAAGACATGGTACTTACATTGATTTGGCTAAAATAGTTGAGGCTTATGAACATCAGAGAGGACAGGTGATGAGTAGCAAGCCTTCATATAACTCTTGAAATCCTATATTCCTTTCTGTGTTTATGAGAGCACAGGCTTCAAAACAGCAGAGGTAAAACAGCTTAGAGGCTAGAGAAGACCAGAATTCATAGATTGGTTGACTCTGTAATATTTCTAATTGTTCTCTTTGTTCTTCTCTATCTTGCCAGCTTATTGAAGTGGAGATATAACAGGCTCATGTACAATCACATTCAGTGCATGAAACTGTTAGAGTTGTGAGATCATCTGCAGCAGCAAACACTGCAGGGGACTTTTCCACTATGATTTCTGCCTTTAATTGGGGTCTTTATATCTAGTGTCAATTGGCCAGACAAAAAAAGATAAGCACGTACCAGGGTAGAATTTTTTCCTCGCAGTCAAATCAACTGAAATATACTTATTAATATATTCATAAGCTTACATATTTAGCATTGCTATAAATTTAGTATATTTAGCATATTTTTATTTAAAATTATGTAATTAAATTTGTATAGGTGCATATATATGTTATATGTTTAAATTTAAACTTTAATTTTATTTTTTAAAATTTATATCTTTATTTACTTTTATTGTATGAATGTTTTGATGCATGGATGTCTGGTTGCCATGTGAGTTTCTGGTCCCTGTGGAAGTCAAAAGGGTATCAGATCCCCTGGAATAGAAGTTACAGGTGGCTCTGAGTTACAGTGCTATGCATCTAACCCAGGTACTTTAAAAGTGGAGGCAGTCGTTTTAACAACTAGATCCCTTTAAACTTTATTTAATTTTTTTTTTTGTTTGTGTCATGGATATGTGTGATACGGACATGTAAGTTCACTACCTGTGGAGGTTAGAGAGGTTTTGTATTCTCTGGAGGTGAAGTTACAGGCACTTGAGAGGGGTCTAATATGGGTGCTAGGAATCAAACTTGGGTACTTTGCAGCAGTAAAGACTCTGCCCCAGCTCTCCAACCATACACATATAGATTCAGTACGAAAGAAATAGCATAAATTAGAAAGTCTGAATGGGAATTTAAATAAATGATAGTGAGAAAATAGATTCCAGATATATCCAAGGTAACTTCTCAAATATCACTACCTACTCAAATAAGTTTTAGATAATGGGATTAATGTAGAATATCAAGTCATAAAGTTCTACAGAATACATAAAAGTAAATTGGAAATATTTAAAGTATAAGCTGAAAAATAAATAAAAATTTTAAACCTCTGTGTAGTATAACATAATTGTCTTATAAATGTCATAAAATTAGAGAAATAACTTTAGTAAATATGCAAATAGCAAAGTTACAATTATATATTTTTGTTATTAATAAAGAAAGGGCTTGAATATAGTGTTTACAGAGCAACAAGTTGAAAAGTCACCCGGTCAGGAGGGTAGAGAGATGGCTCAGTGGGTAAGAGTGCTTTCTCTGTAAGTGTGAGGTTCTGAGTTTGAATTTCTAGTTCCCTTAAAAACTGACCCTACATGGCTGTAATCTCAGCTGGGACAAAGATAAATAAGTCTGAGAGCTTTCTGATTGAGCATCCTACCTAAGTTGGCAAGCTTTGAGTTAGTGAGAGAGCCTGCCTCATGACAAGGTTGAGAGCTATACAAAAGGACACTCACTGTCCTTTTCTGACTTTTGCCTGTGCATACCCATAGATAAATACACAAGGGAATGCCCCCATTCCCCACGCACACACATATACACACCCACAGAAGAGAGAGTTGGCCAATGTTTTATATAATTAAGGAAGTAATGGGATAATTACCACCTTTTTCTCATATTTGTAAGCATTTGAAACATTTTAGATACATATTATGTTTTATTTTCTTAATATTAACAGCTGTCATTTCTATTTGTTCAAAAGTTTGTGAAGTATTGTTTAAACAATTTAATTGTATTCTTAAAATTTAGTTCTCACAATAATCCTCTTAACTTTATATGTCCATTATCTCCCTCTTCCAGATACGGAGCTAAAATACTAAGAGATTCTGTTCTCAGATCATATAGCTAGCAAGCTGGGAATGGTGGCATTCAAAACTAAGCAGTTTTCCAGGCAGAATTTGAGCTTCTGACTAGACTTATCACTGCACTTCTCAAGTTTCAGCCTGCATGAGGTGAGATAGACCAGATGTTTCTAAAATACATTATAAAGCACGTCTAAAGCAATATGTCTATAATCACCTACATAGATACACCAATACATTAAAGAGTTATATGTAACATGACTTAAAAGTAAATATTAAGAACAAAAAGGGAACACAGAATTTTACATGATATCCACATGAATTTGGCAGCAGTAAAAATTATGAAAAAATAAGTTTCTGGGCGAGTTTATAAGACACCTTTTTCTATCTTATAAAATTCTAGCATGATTTGCATAACCTTTTCAATTCAAAATCTCTATGAAATCCTATTTAAAGGTTAGAATGAAAAATAGTAACACATGTACTTTTTAAACCTTTAGAGGGTTGTATGAAAAAGACTCATTGGCTATAACGAGGCAGGGGTAACACTTCAAAACTGTTTATTGACTCACTTAAGCAGGCCGAAAAACAACAAAATGGCCTATGGTCCTGTCAGTCCTGTTTGACTTTCTAATCCACCAGATTCTGATTGTGGGTGCCCTATGTATCATCAAGTAGACTTCCAGGAATGTTATAGATTAGTAAATCTACTAAACATTTGCTGTCCTGGCTTTTTTTCATTCTCACCCAGGGACAAGTGATAGGCAAACAAAGGCTATACAGCATGATTAAAAATTGATGGGGGCAAACTACTTCTTACGGGTTAGTTAGAAAAAGACATTGGCACTGAATGATGTCTATGTGACCCCAGTCAAGCAGCAAAGGCGATCTCAGAAACCTACATACAGCGAGGGAAAGAGGAAGTGTGGGATTCGATAACGAGTGTGGTTTTAACTGCTGAGGAGCGTCCAGGATGTGATTTGCACAAGGGAAGTGGAACATAATCTACAGGGTGCTTTTTATGTCATTGTTAGAAGTTTGCACTCCCTAAGTGGGTGTAGGCTTTGATCGGAAGATCAAAATGATATTACTTAATTTTAAAAACACTCTGTTGGTTCAAGAACATAAGGGTGGAAGCAGGAAGATCAGAGACAAGGCTGTTGCAATAGTTCCACGGGCAGCATGGTTAGAATTTGAATTATTTTGTGGCGGTGGAATGAATGAGACACAGTCATGTTTAAAATTTATTGCGAAGCAAGAGCCAATGAGATTTGCTCATGAATTGAATATTGGGCTTGAAAGAAAATGAAAAGCAATAAATGATTCAGGAGTAAAAGACCAGAGTTAATTTCACTTAAATAATAAGTATACCACTTTTGGCTAGTGCACAGCCCTGCCTCATTTAGTTCTCCACTGACTGAGGTAATATAGGTAGATGTGTAATCTGACTGTTCCCTTTGAACAATCTGTTAACCTCTAGGAAGGGAAACTGTCCTATTACTTTCTGTCTTCAGCATTTGCTGTGGTGCCTGGTGAATAGTAGGTACACAACATATGTTTATGGATAACTATATTACTAATGCAAGTAAATTGTGAATAAATATCTACTTCCTACATCCTATTGAATTATGAGAGCATGCTCTTTATTTTGTACATTAGAAGGATTAAATTATAAGTAATTAGATTTATTTCTGTGTTTAATCTAATTATTTTAGATTTTTTTAAACAGGCATAAGTCTAGTTTTTCAAGCTGTTTTCTTAAGACAAATATTAATCAAAATGTAATTATTAGACAAGCCCCCAGATACTTTGTTAAATGACATAGAACCATGAAGTTTATAAGACTCAAGATGATCTAACAAGTTCCGGAACCTGTTCAATGAGAGTGATGAAGATAATCTACATCCTAAGTATGGATCTTCACAAATTATTTCTGGTGACTTAGTGAAGTGAAGATTTTTAGTTTTGGTGGAGACTCAGTTGTGTCATGTGATGTTTTTCTGGAAACTGTCTCATGAGATGTTTTGCTGAAGCAGACATGTGAGAGAATGTTTTGCTGAGAACAGACACATATTTTTCTGGAAGTTACGTGGTGAAAGGGCATGTGATGTTTGGCTGGAGTGGATGCCTGAGAGGCACATGATGTTTGGAAATAGCTTAAGTATTGCCCAACAGATAGAGGGCAATGTTCTTGCATTGGCTTGCCTTGTAACTCTTTGTTGGTCATTGTTGGGCTTCACTGAGGCTGGTTTTTGCTGACAACGCTCTTCCATTGATTTGCCTTGCTTTTTTTTTTGCTGATTATTGCTTGTTGTGACTTTGTAGAGAGAAACGTACTAAAGAACTTCTGGTGGAATTCCAGATGCATCTTGGCACTTCTATAGACTCATGTGTATTGGCAGATCCTCAAGGTTTTTTTTTTTCCCAATCAAGACACTGCTACTGATTTATGTTTGGTGTTTCCTTAGTGGACTGGACTGCTGACAACAAAAATTGGAATCACTCCAAAGTACTATTTCTAAACAGGTACATAATCTTCACTTCCTATTAACTTTTCTTTTCCCCTCCTCTGGTGGATGGTGGACTAGAAGTGAGGTTGAATCATTAAAGAACCATAGGTCTTGAAAAATCTAAGCCTACAGCCTAGTTAGAAAATCTGAGGGCTTTTTTAGCTCCCAGTGCTTTATCTGCTGTACGACCTTGTCAGTTTTTCCTTTATAGATATGGAAACACCTTTCTCGATTTCTCCACTGTCATATATCTAGGACAACAAAACGTTAAGCCTGGGTTCCCATGCCTTTCTTCTAGTTGACATCTTATCAGCCATTTTCATTCCTTACCTTTCTTTTTAACATCTTCCTATACAGCACTTTCTGATTCCCCTTTCTAGATTTCAGAGTTCATTGTTTCATTCCTTTTGAAAAGAAGTACTGTAATCCCCTCTTCTCCAAGGACATTTCTGTTTCCCCACTGTCTTTTGTTACTGTCTCCACATTCCTCCTGACATTTCTGACATGGATCCATGTGAAAGGCGTTTAACCACCTGATCTCTTCTCTTTGTGGAGAGCTCATGTGCCCTGGATATAAGCCAGCTAAGTTTCTGGCCCTTTCACTTCCTCACTACACTGCCATGCCTCTTGTGGGCATCACTGCATCACATCTAAAGCCTATTAAGATCTCTACCTAGTGATTAAACCTTCTAGTTTCTTCTGCCAATCTAAAAACTGAGTAACTCTTCAGACTTTTTGAGACTAGCCTTCTGCATACAACCAGCTCCTTCTAAGTATCTCCCCACTAAGCTGTGCTGCTTTGAATACATTTCAAGCCTTCTAAAATAGAATCTAATAGTCTTGGACATTTCATGTGACTTTTGCAAATTTGAAATAGACTCTTTCAAGAAGGAAAAGGATCTATGATTTCAATGTTTTATATTCACAGTTTCTCAGTTGCCTCATGTGGTAGTACAAATGTACCCTGGTATCCATGAAGGATTGAGTCTAGGAGCCCCTGTGGACAGAAAAATCTTCAGACATACTAAAACTTAGATAAATTGATGAAATATTTGATATAGCTTAAATTATTCCTCCTCTTTGCTTTACATCATAGCTAGGTTTCATACAATATCTAATATCTTACAATATCTAATAGTATAAGTGCTATTTGAATAAGTTTTATGCTGCATCATTGTGGAGAAAACTATATATACATGCTTAGTACAGATTCATTTTTTTTCAATTACTTCTTATCTGAATCCACAGATATGAAATCCTCAGATACTGAGGGCCAACTGTATGCTTTAAATGTAGTAACCTCATATTGTCTTGGATAGATTTATGAGATATCACAAAAGATATTAAACGTATTTTATGTTCAAGTCTGTGTATCATTCAGGTACAGAATTGGTGAATGACAGCTACTATATCTAAATTTATCCTTTTGACTTTAGTATCTATTTTTACTGAGCTTCTTGACACCAATTTAATCTTATCCCATAACCAAAGTATAATGGACTAAATTTTATAACTTATTTGAGATGAATTTATGATATACATACCACCCATTTATGACACCTGTCACAATGTTTTACAGAGTCAGCATAGCATAAAAATGACACAGTAGAGACTTTGGAATTAGTCATACTAAAAGTAAAACCCCAGATTTACCTTTTAGTTATTCAAGGGTCAAACTGCACTGAAAGTTGGTATGGGGGGACTGAGCTTAATGAAGCCAGGTATTGGGGAACTGCTGAAGTAAACTGCTGCTACTTACCCTTAAATACCCTTACATCCAGTAACTGTTAAAAGAAATAACAGACCCTTGTATTTTCAAAAACAGATCATCTAAGGATAGCATCTAACTTCTCCATTCTCACCATAAACAAGCACATTTCCTTGTCTTTAGTAAAAAAAAATCCCCAGGCTGAAACATGTAGTTTGTGTTCTCCTGAACTCTATCAATAGTGTTTCTAGTTTCTATGTCTTAATCATAGTGCAGTGACATCTGGAGACAGCACTTTTCTTATATGAAATGAAACCTGCTGTGGCTGTTTGGGAATTTTTAAATTGTCATCAATTCTTTCTTTCTGCTAGCATAATCCTTATTTATCCTTACATTATTTGTATGTTTGTATCAGATAACGAGTAAGTGACTTTGCAAAATGTTCAGAAATGTTTACGTTACAGAAAATTCCATGCTCACAAGAGAACCTTAACCAGTTTTCTAGTTTCTAATAGTAAGTTGATAGAAAAAAATCACAGTGAACTTAGGGGCTCCTTAACCTAATTCCTTAATGAAGGAGTTCCAAAATGCTGGGAAATAGAGGAGAGGAAATCATTATATAAATATAATTGTATATCAATGATATAAAATTCTAGAACTTTCAATTTTCTGACTATATGAATATAAGGACGTTTTTATGTCTAAATATTTAAGAGTAATGATAAAATTATCTTGCAACCTTACAGGAGTAGCAATGTACTAGGAATATAAAGCATCAGAATGACAGTGATCTTCAAACTACTGAAGGAAACCCGGATAATGAGGGGAACATGTTCAAAATTCCAAAGAAAAGTGTTACTCAGAACACAGGCAAATGAAGCAGACACAGAGCACAGACACAGAAAAAGAGAAAGAAATCTGAAAGACAATGAATCCACAAAATTCAATTCAAGGAAAGGGATGAGAACCTATCCTGTGTGGCAGTGAAGAAAATTTTCTGTTAGAATGGGTCCCTCTGAGCATAGCCTTAGACAAGGGCCTGGGTATCTTTTGTGTGACAGATATGAGCTGAAATGAAAGAATGGGCAAAAGTAAAAGACAGAAAAGTAGCCTAAATATCAAGATGCTTTTATTGCTGTTACATTGCAAGCAAACTCAAAGACTAGAGATGGCTTCCTGCATTGTTTGTTAATTCAGTACCATGTGCCCTGTAGTTCAGTCTGTCTCTAACATGCAACTCCTTCTTATTTCTGTATAGCATTTGGGAAGATAAGACCCCAAGGTAAAAGAACAGAGATTGAGAATGATTACTGGACAAGGTCAATATCAGAGCCATGATGTAGGGCTATCAGCTACATCAGACACTGAAGGCGTGATACAGGAAATAACACTGTAGGCTACAGAGCCACTTTCAGGGACTGGAACAAATCACATTTCCTCAGAAGAGTTCTTCATGAAGGAGAAATGGGTAGACTGTTTCTGCTTTTCTACCTACCTTCTGTGTATTTTTGAGAGAGAGGCTATTCTTATGTCGTAATTCTTTTTTTTTTTTACTATTATTATTTTTTCTATATTCTTTGTTTACATTCCAAAGGCTTTCCCCTTTCCCAGTTCCCCCCTCACCATATGTCCCATAAGTCTTCTTCCCCCCACCCCGACCATTCCCCAGTCACCACCCCCCACCAATTCTCTGTTCTGGTACTCTCCTACAAAACTGGATCTGCTCTTTTCAGGACCAGGGTCCTTTCCTTCCTTGGGAATCTTGATTTGCTAATTGTGCCTTGAGTATTCAGAGCTTCTGGGCTCATTAATATCCACTTATCAGTGATTGCATTTCATGTGTATTCTTTTGTGATTGGGTTAACTCACTAAGGATGATATTTTCCAGATCCAACCATTTGCCTACAAATTACATGAATTCATTATTTTTAATTGCTGAGTAGTATTCCATTGTATAAATAGACCACATTTTCTGTATCCATTCCTCCTTTGAGGGACATCTGGGCTCCTTCCAACTTCTGGCAATCATAAACAAGGCTGCTATGAACATAGTGGAACATGTGTCTTTGTTGCATTCAGGGGACTCCTGTGGGTATATGCCCAGGAGTGGTATGACAGGATCCTCTGGAAGTGTCATGCCCAATTTTCTGAGGAACCGCCAGACTGATTTCCAGAGCAGTTGTACCATCTTGCAATTCCACCAACAGTGGAGGAGTGTTCCTTTTTCTCCACATCCTCACCAGCACCTGTTGTCTCTTGAGTTTTTAATCTTAGCCATTCTGACTGGTGTGAGGTGGAATCTCAGGGTTGTTCTGATTTGCCTTTCCCTAATGACTAAAGATGTTGAACATTAAGGTGTTTCTCAGCCATCCGAATTTCTTCAGGTGAAAATTCTTTGTTTAGTTCTGTACCCCATTTTTTTTATTAGATATATTCTTTTTTTTAATTTTTATTTTCTATATTCTATGTTTACATTCCAAAGGCTTTCCCCTTTCCCAGTTCCCACCCACCATAGTTCCCATAGTTCCTCTCCCCCCCAACTGTTCCCCAATCATTCCCCCTCCCCCTCGGTTTCTTTACTAAACTGGATGCAATCCTTACAGGCCCAGGGTCCTCTCCTTTCTTCTTCTTGGGAATCATTTGACTTGTTATTTTTGTCTTGAGTATTTAGGGCTTCTGGGCTCATTAATATCCACTTATCAGTGATTGCATTTCGTGTGCATTCTTTTGTGATTGGGTTAATTCACTCAGGATGATATTTTCCAGGTCTAACCATTTACCTACAAATTGCATGAATTCATTATTTTTAATTGCTGAGTAGTATTCCATTGTATAAATATACCACATTTTCTGTATCCATTCCTCCTTTGAGGGATATTTGGGCTCCTTCCAATTTCTGGCTATTATAAACAAGGCTGCTATAAACATAGTGGAGCATGTGTCCTTATTGCATGCAGGGGAATCCTCTAGGTATATGCCCAGGAGTGGTATGCCAGGGTCCTCTGGAAGTGACATGCCCAATTTTCTGAGGAACCACCAAACTGATTTCCAGAGCAGTTTTACCATTTTGCAATCCCACCAACAGTGGAGGAGTGTTCCTCTTTCTCCACATCCTCGCCAGCACTTGTTGTCTCTTGAGTTTTTAATCTTAGCCATTCTGGCTAGTGTGAGGTGGAATCTCAGGGTTGTTTTGATTTGCATTTTCCTGATGACTAATGATGTTGAACATCTTTTAAGGTGTTTCTCGGCCATCCGAATTTCTTCTGGTGAAAATTCTTTGTTTAGCTCTGTGCCCCATTTTTTGATAGGGTTATTTGGTTCTTTGGGGTCTAACTTCTTGAGTTCTTTGTATATATTGGATATTAGCCCTCTGTCGGATGTGGAGTTGGTGAAGATCTTTTCCCACTTTGTTGGTTGCCGTTTTGTCCTTCTGACAGTGTCCTTTGCTTTGCAGAAACTTTGTAATTTTATGAGGTCCCATTTGTCGATTCTTGATCTTAGAGCATAAGCTATTGGTGTTCTGTTCAGGAAGTTTTCCCCTGTGCCCAAGTCCTCCAGGGTCTTCCCAAGTTTCTTTTCTAATAGTTTCAGTGTGTCTGGTTTTATGTGGAGGTCCTTGATCCACTTGGAGTTGATCTTAGTGCAAAGAGATAAGAGTGGGTCAATTCGCATTCTTCTGCATGTTGACCTCCAGTTGAACCAGCACCATTTGTTGAAAAGGCTATCTTTATTCCACAGGATGGTTGTGGCTCCTTTATCAAAGATCAAGTGACCATAAGTCTGTGGGTTAATTTCTGGGTCTTCAATCCTGTTCCATTGATCTGCTTGCCTGTTGCTATACCAATACCATGCAGTTTTTAACACAATTGCTCTGTAGTACTGCTTGAGGTCAGGGATATTGATTCCCCCAGAAGTCCTTTTATTGTTGAGAATAGTTTTTAGCTATCCTGGGTTTTTTGTTGCTCCAGATGAATTTGAGAATTGCTCTTTCTAGATCTATGAAGAATTGAGTTGGGATTTTGATGGGGATCACATTGAATCTGTATATTGCTTTGGGCAGGATGGCCATTTTTACTATATTGATCCTGCCAATCCAGGAGCAAGAAATATTTTTCCATCTTCTGAGTTCTTCTTCGATTTCTTTCTTCAAGGACTTGAAGTTCCTGTTGTACAGATCTTTCGCTTGTTTGGTTAGAGTTACGCCAAGATACTTTATGTTGTTTGTAGCTATTGTGAAGGGTGTTATTTCCCTAATTTCTTTCTCTGCCTGCTTGTCCTTTGAGTACAAGAAGGCCACTGACTTGCTTGAGTTAATTTTATAACCTGCCACTTTGCTGAAGTTGTTTATCAGCTGTAGAAATTCTGTGGTGGAGTTTTTTGGGTCGCTTAGATAAACTATCATATCATCTGCAAATAATGATAGTTTCACTTCTTCCTTTCCAATTTGTATCCCTTTGACTTCCTTATGTTGTCTAATTGCTCTCGCTAGAACTTCAAGTACTATATTGAAAAGATATGGAGAGAGAGGGCAGCCTTGTCTAGTCCCTGATTATAGTGGGAATGCTTCAAGTTTCTCTCCATTTATTTTGATGTTGGCTACTGGTTTGCTGTAGATTGCTTTTACTATGTTTAGGTATGGGCCTTGAATTCCTGCTCTTTCCAAGACTTTTAGCATGAAAGGATGCTGAATTTTGTCGAATGCTTTTTCAGCATCTAATGAGATGACCATGTGGTTTTTTTCTTTCAGTTTGTTTATGTAGTGGATTACATTGATGGATTTCCGTATATTGAACCATCCCTGCATCCCTGGGATGAAGCCTACTTGATCATGGTGGATGATCGTTTTGATGTGCTCTTGGATTCGGTTAGCAAGAATTTTATTTAGTATTTTTGCATCTATATTCATAAGAGAAATTGGCCTGTAGTTCTCTTTCTTTGTTGGATCTTTTTGTGGTTTAGGTATTAGCGTAATTGTGGCTTCGAAGAATGAGTTGGGCAGTGTCCCTTCTGTCTCTATTTTGTGGAATAGTTTGAAGAGTATTGGTGTTAAGTCTTCTTTGAAGGTCTGGTAGAATTCTGCACTAAAACCATCTGGTCCCGTACTTTTTTTTGGTTGGGAGGCTTTCTATAACCCCTTCTATTTCTTTGGGGGTTTTGGGACTGTTTAGCTGACCTACTTGATGCTGATTTAATTTTGGTATTTGGTATCTGTCTAGGAAATTGTCCATTTCCTCCAGATTATCCAGTTGTTTTGAGTATGGGCTTTTGTAGTAGGATCTGATGATCTTTTGAATTTCCTCCATTTCTGTTGTTATATCTCCCTTTTCATTTCTAATTTTGTTAATTTGGATACTGTCTCTGTGCCCTTTGGTTAGTCTAGCTAAGGGTTTATCTATCTTGTTGATTTTCTCAAAGAACCAGCTCTTGGTTTTGTTGATTCTTTGTATGGTTCACTTTGTTTCTACTTGATTGATTTCAGCCCTTAGTTTGATGATTTCCTCTCTCCTACTCCTCCTGGGTGAGTTAGCTTCTTTTTGTTCCAGTGCCTTCAGGTGTGCTGTTAAGTTGCTAATGTATGCTCTCTCCAGTTTTTTTTTGGTTGCTCTTAGAGCTATGAGTTTTCCTCTTAGCACTGCTTTCATTGTGTCCCATAGATTTGGGTAGGTTGTACCTTCATTTTCATTGAATTCTAAAAAGTCTTTGATTTCTGTTTTTATTTCTTCCTTGACCAAGGTGTCATTGAGTAGAGTATTGTTCAGTTTACATGTGTATGTGGGCTTTCTGTTGTTTTTGTTGTTATTGAAGACCACTCTTACTCCATGGTGATCTGATAGGAGGCCTGGGATTAGCTTGATCTTCTTGTATTTGTTGACATCTGTCTTGTGACCAATTATATGGTCTATTTTGGAGAAGGTACCATGTGGAGCTGAGAAAAAGGTATATTCTTTAGCTTTAGGATGAAATGTTCTATTTATATCTGTTAAATCCAATTGGTCCAGAGTTTCAATTAGTTTCACTGTGTCCCTGTTTAGTTTCTGCTTTCCTGATCGGTCCATTGAGGAAAGTGGAGTGTTGAAGTCACCCACAATTATTGTGTTCGGTGTAATGTGTGCTTTAAGCTTTAGTAAGGTTTCTTTTATGAATGAGGGTGCCCTTGCATTTGGAGCATAGATGTTCAGTATTGAGAGCTCTTCTTGGTGGATTTTCCCTTTGGCCAGCAAGAAGTGACCTTCTGAGTCTCTTTTGATGATTTTAGGTTGGAAGTCAATTTTATCTAATATTAGAATGGCTACTCCAGCTTGTTTCCTGAGACCATTTGCTTGTAAAATTGTCTTCCAGCCTTTTACTCTAAGGCAGTGTTTGTCTTTGACACTGAGATGTGTTTCCTGTATGCAGCAAAATGTAGGGTCCTGTTTCCGTATCCAGTCTGTTAATCTATGTCTTTTTATTGGGGAATTGAGTCCATTGATGTTAAGAGATATTAAGGAATAGTAATTATTACCTCCAGACATTTTTGAAATTATATTTATTTATTTTATTTATTTTTTTATATTCGAGAGGTTATCTTCTTTTGGGTTTGATGAGAGGAGGTTTCTATCTTGCTTCTTCCCGGGTGTAGTTTCCGTCCTTGTCTTGGTGTTTTCCCCCTATTATCCTTTGTAGGGCTGGATTTGTGGAAAGATATCTTGCAAATTTGGTTTTGTCATGGAATACCTTGATGTCTCCATCTATGGCGATTGAGAGCTTTGCTGGGTAAAGTAGTTTTGGCTGAAGTTTGTGTTCTCTTAGAGTTTGCATTATATCTGCCCAGGATCTTCTAGCTTTCATGGTCTCAGTTGAGAAGTCTGGTGTTATTCTGATAGGTCTTCCTTTATAAGTTACTTGGCCTTTTTCTCTTGCTGCCTTTAATATTCTTTCTTTGTTTAGTACATTTTGAGTTTTAATTATTATGTGACGGGATGTATTTCTGTTCTGATCCAGTCTGTTTGGGGTTCTGTATGCTTCTTGTATATTCATGGGCATCTCTCTCTTTAGGTTGGGGAAGTTTTCTTCCCTAATTTTGTAGAAGATATTTGCTGGCCCTTTAACTTGTATATCTTCATTCTCGTCTATACCTATAATCCTTAGGTTTGGTCTTCTCATTGTGTCCTGGATTTCCTGGATGTTTTGGGTTACAGCCTTTTTGCATTTAGTATTTTCTTTGAGTGTTGAATCAATGGTTCCTATGGTATCTTCGGCTTCTGATATTCTGTCTTCTATCTCTTGTATTCTATTGTTGATATTTGCATCTATGACCCCTGATTTCTTCCCAAGGTTTTCTATCTCCAATGTTGTCTCCCTCTGCGATTTCTTAGTTGTTTCTACTTCTGTTTTTAGTACCTGGATGGATGTGCTCAGATCTTTCGCTTGCTTGATTGTGTTTTCATGTATTTCTTTAATAAATTTTTGTGTTTCCTCTTTCATAGCTTCTACTTGTTGGCCCACGTTCTTCTGTATTTCTTTAAGTGATTTTTGTCTTTCTTCCTTATTGTCTTCTTCTTTTTGATCCATCTTCTCCTGCATTTCTTGAAGTGATTTTTGTATTTGCCTTGTAAAGGTTTCTAACTTTTGATCCATTTTCTCCTCTATTTCTTTACGAGATTTTTCTATGTGTTCAGCTACCAGCATCCTGACCAGTGATTTTATATCCAAGTCTTGTTTTTCTGGTGTTTTGGGGTATCCAGGGCTTCCTGTTGTTGGCGAACTGGGTTCAGATGCTGTCATGTTGCCTTGATTTCTGTTAGTGACATTCCTTCGTTTACCTTTTGCCATCTGGTTATTTCTGGTGTTAGTTGACCTTGTTGTCACTGGCTGGTGTTTGAATCTCCTGTGAGGCTGGGCTTACCTGTTGTTTCTCTACTGGTGGTTATGCGTGCTTGCTGCTCAACGGGATCACGAGCTGGCTGCCACCCGCTGACTTTGTGCATGGCCTGAGGTCTCCGGGATGTGTGGGGGAGTGCAGCAGAGCCTCGGCAGGAGCTGCTGGGCCTGCCTAGTAGTGAGAGCCTAGCAGATCCCCCCACGTGGTAGCCCCTGATGGAATCTGTCTACCTGTGCCTTTCTAGCTGTGTTCTGGTTGCAATATGGAGGCCTGCTGCTATTGCTGGTCCGGGGTCCTGGGGAGCTGGGTGGTTCCGGCTGCCTTGGTGCACGGCCTAAGCTTGCAGGGGCGTGCTGCAGAGTCTAGGCGCCTGGGCCCGCCTGTGGGCGAGAGCTTAGCAGTTCTCCCTGCTCTATCCCCAGACGGAGTCTCTACCTGCACCTTTCCACCTGTGTCCTGGTTGCAATATGGAGGCCTGCCGCTATCGCTGGTCTGGGGTCCTGGGGAGCTGGGTGGTTCCGGCTGCCTAGGTGCACGGCCTAAGCTCGCCTGTACTCCATTTTTTAATAGTGTTATTTGGTTCTTTGTGGTCTAACTTCTTGAGCTCTTTGTATATATTGGATATTAGCCCTCTGTCAGATGTGGGGTTGGTGAATATCTTTTCCCAATTTGTTGGTTGCCATTTTGTCCTTCTGACAATGTCCTTTGCCTTATATAAACTTTGTAATTTTATGAGGTCCCATTTGTCAATTCTTGATTTTAGAGCATAAGCTATTGGTGTTCTGTTCAAGAACTTTCCCCCTGTGCCCATGTCTTCCAGGGTCTTCCCCAGTTTCTTTTCTATTAGTTTTGGTGTGTCTTGTTATGTCATAATTCTTTTTTTTTTTTTCGAGACAGGGTTTCTCTGTGTAGTCCTGGCTGTCCTGGAACTCACTCTGTAGACCAGGCTGGCCTCGAACTCAGAAATCCGCCTGCCTCTGCCTCCCAAGTGCTGGGATTAAAGGCGTGCGCCACCACCGCCCGGCTTATGTCATAATTCTTAATCTTTCTGCCTTTTCTTTCTGGATGTTTGGGTTTCAGGCTGCATGCCAACCTTATTTTGACTTTTTGACATAAGTGAAGTCATGATTAAGTTAAGATAAAATGTGGGTTGACTCAATGACAAATATAACACTAAGAAATAGGGAGAAATAATGAGATAATGTTGTTCATTATATGACTCAATACATACATTTATTTACATAGTAACATGAATATAAATTGTGAATATTGATTAAAAATTTGATACAGTTCCTTCAAAGTTGTATATGTGTAGGATATGAAAATTAGGATAGGGTGAAAGAATGATATGTCAATAGTGACTAAAATTAAATTTAAAATTAGAAGTTATAACTTTAATGCCTCATTTTGAAACGTAGACTGTATTGAAGACAAGTGGGAATTTTGATGCTTCTGCAAGGCTGAATCACTCTGAATAGAGAATGGCATGCCACATAGAAATATCGATTGTTTTCTCAACATCTACTCTTCGTGCGTTCAGGTTGTGAGACTTGTAACTCACTTTCTTGGCGGAGCCATTTGCTTTTCTTTCAAAGTTAAAGATGTAGTAAGACTACCTTTTCTTAAAAGAGGCACATGATCTCATTTTGACAGAAGAAACTTTTCCCTGTTTCTCCTAACATGGTTCTTTCTCTAACTCTAACTCTAGCTCTTAGTTCTGATTCTTTCATAGCCATCTTTGGAAGAGATGAACACAAATGAGGCAGCTCCTAAATAAGCCATAGTCTTATAATTGTAATGAGTTTTTATTGTAATACAAATACTCTGGTGTCTGCAAGAGATTCTACTATCAGCAACATATTCTGTTAAAAGATCTGCCCCTGATCCAAAATGGAATGTTTACTTTTATGATATAATATGTACATTCACAAACTAAAACAAAGACATTCATATCAGGCTATTATTCTATCTGCTAAATTAATTGAATTTGGTTGTTTCAAAATTAGAAAAGAAGAATAAAGTAAGGAAGGAAATTATTGTGTTTTACCCTGAATATTTATGTGGCCCTAGAAACTGTATACATGGGTAATTTTGATTAAAAAACCCACAGTGAATTAATTTTAAACAATTTAAAAGATGTATTTTTTTTCTACATGTGCATGAACGTATTCTTGGATGTATTGCAACATGTGCATGGCTGGCAGCATGGAGGCCAGAAGAAAATGTAAACCATCATGTGGGTTCTGGGACCCAAACCAGAGTTGTCTCTTTAGCCCCTTGAACTAAAAACTTAATTCTCACAGGAGAAAGTTAAGGTTTTAGGATTATCCAATCAATTCTATTGACCACAAATTTTGAAGCAGTATAATTTTTTACTTTTATTGAGCTATTTTCTTTGCCCTTAGTGCAGACATATTAATCTACTTTAAATACTTTTGTTGCTCAAAACCTGAATTCAAGAATTATACAAAGGAGTTAGACTCATACTTTAATTATTTCAGGATGGCTACAAATGTCTTTCAAAAAGTGCCTTGGGAATTTTTCATTTTAACAGGGTCAATACCTTTCCTCTCTAGGACCTTTTACTGCAAATGTAATTGCAGTTTATCAAGTCAGTTAGTCACACTGAAGGGATTAAGCAGATGCCAGGCTGACAGGTCTGAGCAGTATTTCCCAATTCTACCTGCTAGTACTGCTTGGCGACCTAGAGGTATTATCCTTATTCCATTCCCCCACCCCTTTTCACCTTGAATAGTACTTTAAATATTGCAGTGATCCCAATAGCTTCTGGGAAAATTAGCTGAAAATACTCTAAAGATCTGTTAAATATTGAGATACTAGCATTAAATTTTTCATTACAAAGACAGAAGATGCTAAATAATAAGCAATGTAAACTTTCGAAATGTGTTGACTTGAGTCTGAAGCCATCGTACAAAACTCCTTGCTTCTGGCACAAATCCTCTTTTTCTCTGTAGTAAGGGCATTGTATAGACTATTTTGGTGATCCTTAAAAGTGAGATTTGGATAGTAACTTTCAGAGATATATTATAATCTCTATGCAATTCAGTAATATTTTAAAGTTTTACACCTTAAAATTTTATACTATTTATTTCAATTTTTTCTATAAATGCTTTTCCTAAAATTGATTTAAAATATATTATAATTATAATGCTGTATTTGTCAGATGGGGAGGAGGGATAATAGCTGAGGGAAACAGCAAGGTGACAGGCTCCTGATATGGGGTAATTAAAGGTTTATAGAAGAATTGCAGAGGTGGTTCAGCAAGGTTCTTATAACTCTCAGCCAGATGGCAGTTCCTAGTGCCACAAGGTCTACATGATAATTCCTACATGCTGCTATATCATTGATGTGTTTCTGTTAAATACATTCTTCACTTTATTTGGATGTTACCAGTTTTTAAGCTAACCTTTTAAGGTATCACAATCGACCCTTACATCTCCCTTTAGCCTCCTCTGATGTGTTTAGCAGCCTTTCCTTGTTCTTGATGACCTTGATGGGTCTTAAGAGAGCAGCCTAGTTAGTTTATTAATGTGCTTCATTGCGAATTTGTCTGATAGACAAATTTCTTTAATCCTCGCGATTAGACTAGGATTGTATGTATAAAGAGACAATGTGACGTTTTTACCAATTTTTATCAAGTCAAACGTGATGCCCAGTGACATTCTTACTGATACTCATGTCAATCACTTAGTCCGGATTGTGCTTGACCTTTTGATTGAGGTCAGGTTGCTGTACATTCTTTACTGTCAAGCAACTATATCCTGTTTCCATTCTCTCTTATCTCAAGTGATTCAGCAAGAGTACTATTCCAATGGAACTCTTCATTTTCCTGAATAGAGTGCCTTCCACATTCTCTGTAACGTTCTTGTAGGGGACGCAGCCACCTCCATACGGATTTATTTAACTACCACAGACTTGTGTATATTTACTGTAAATATTGGCTTATGAGCTAGCACTGTATTATTTATTTTGTTGCCTCAATTTTCAACATTAGGACCTTTTCTGAGTTGGTTACCTCAACTCTTCTTGTTCTATCAGGCTTTTTTTTTCTTTTTTTTTTTTTTTGAGTGCTTAATACATTCTGATAACTTCAGAGGCTCCTGGCTCATTTTCTATATCTTCCCCTATAATAAATGAAGAAATTCTACTTTTGGTAAATAGAGAATAGTATTAGGTGGAAAAAAAGGGAGTCAAAGATACTGAAAGTTATTTAAAATTTTTGATTTGCCTTTAAAAATATTTAGAGATTATACTACAACTATAACATTCTCCCTTTCCCTTCCTTTTCTCTAAATATAAATAAGATAAATAAAACCAAACACATCTGGCTAGAACAAACCAGGCAGAAAAGAAAAGGAGCCCAAGAAAGGGCAGAAGAAACAGCTATTGATACAGTTATTGATACCGAGCTACACTTGTCTGGACACTGAGGAATCCTATAAAAACAAAGCCATAATCTACCTGCAAAGGAACTGTAGGCTTAAAAAAAAGAAAAAGAACAAGTATGAATTGTTACAAAAGGAAAGTAAAAGCATTGGCAAAGCATTATGAGGCAGGGGACCTCTAAAGATGCCATTAAAGAAAGCCAGTTCCTGATGTCACCTCTAATATGTGACCAGGGAGCAACATAAAAGCACTTTGATTTAGCATAATTAAAAACCTCCTCATCAAATGATGACAGCCCTTCCAGACCTTGACAGGTAAAACACGTAAAAAGCCCATTGCTTATTAACCTTTACTCAGATGAAGGCACAGTCATTCAAGACATCTAACTATGTTCCGATACAGTTTTAGGCTCATAGCTGCTGTTCAAACATAGGGTTTTTTTTTTAATTTTGTGTTTAAATCTAGTCTATATTCTTTCCCCTTCAAGAAAAATTATAATTTTACAGAACATTGAAAATCAACATTTATACTATTGAATTTTTTAAAAAATAAAACTAAGATGCCATGACATTTTCTTTCTTCTTTCTAATTCTTTAAGCTAGAAACATTAAAAGGACTTTTCTCATTTTTATCTATGTGTACATGTGTGCATCTGCACATGGATATGTGCATGTGAATGTCTGGTGATGTCAGAAGTTTTGGAAACTCTTGGAGCTAGAGGTAAGGTGGTTGTGAGCTGCCAGACAATGTGATGTGGGTGCTGGGAGCCCAGCCAGGATATTCTGTACAACAGGAAGCACTCCTAACTGCTAAATCTTAAAAAAACAAAAACAAACAAACAAAAAACCCAAAAAACTGCTGAGTCATCTCCAACCTCATGGTTTTCATGGGTGTATGCCATGTTGCTATGCTGTTTTGTTTTGATTTGTTTTTGCAGGAGAGTTAACTGTTTTTATTTTCCATTACTATATTTATTTATTCACTGTACATCTGATCACAGTCCCCTTCCTCCCAGGCCCTTCCCTTACATGGATCTTCCCCCTGTCTTCAATCCCCTTCTCTGAGAAGTGGGAGCTTCCCACCACCCCTCCACCAAGTATCACTCTCCCTGGCATGTCAAGTCACTGCAGGACTAGGAGCATCCTCTCACACCAAGGTGAGACAAGGTAACTCAGGAGAAAGGAATCACAGACAGGCAACAGATTTTTGGGGATAGCCCCCTCTTTGGGGGACCCATGTGAAAAACGAGCTGTGCTTATGTGGAGGGGTGGGGAGAGGGGGGCTAGGTTGAGCCCATTTATGCTCTTTGGTTGATGGTTCAGTCTCTGGGAGCCTTTTAGGGCCCATGCCAGCTGACTTTGTTGGTCTTCCTGTGGAATTCCTATCCCCCCAGGGTCCCTCAATCCTTTCCACAATTCTTCCACAAGACTTCCAAGCTAAGTATAATGTTGGTCTGTGGCTCTCCACATCTCAGTTTGGTCAGCTTCTGGTTGAAGGTGGTCAGTGGACAGTTATTCTAGGCTCCTGTCTGCGAGCATAACATAATATCAATAATAGTATCAGGGATTGGTTTTTGCCTAAGGGATAGGATAGTTGGTTATTAGTCCCAAACTCTGCTCCATATTTGTTCCTATACTTCTTATAGGCAGTACGAATTGTGGGTGGAAGGTTTTATGGGTAAATTGGTGTCTTATACTTCCACTGGGAGTCCTACCTGACTATAGGATGTGGACACTTCCTGTTCCTGAGTCCCCCACTAAATGACAAGAAAAAATAATCTGAGTAGTGTTTATTTCTCATTGCTTCCTAACTACAGAAGCAATGTGACCAACTACCTCATATCCCTATAGCCACATAGTTCTGTATTAGTCAAGGTTCTCTAAAGTCACAGAACTTATGGAATGTGTCTATATATTAAGGGAAATTATTGGAATGATTTACAATCTGTAGTCCGATTAACCCAGCAATAGGCAACTGTGTTGCTCAGTCCTACACGGCTAGGTGTTTCAGCTGGTGGTCTGTATAATCTGAAATCAGGAAGAAATAGGTTTCAACAGATGTGCTGGCAAGTAAATACAAGCAGGCAAGGAAGTAGGGAGTCTTCCTCCTTTTATTGTACTTACGTAGGCCTCCAGCAGAAGATACGGCTCAGATTAAAGTTGTGTACATGCCTGGACATAAGAGGTTTTTTCTTGGAAAATTCTCTTTGCCAGGCTGGCCTTGAACTGAGAGATCTGCATGCTTCTGTCTCCTTGAATTAAAGGCGTGTACTATTTTGCTTGGAGTTAAGGATTTTATTGCCACTATGCCTGTGACTTCGAGCCTTACAATCTGGATTATAGGTGTGCCCTCCATTTCTGGATTGTAGATCATTGTAGCTGACACCTTGAAATAGCCTTCACACCTTCCCACTCTGAATTGTGAATCAAAAGAAACCTTTCTTTCCTTTCGTCAACTATTTTTATGAAAACAAAGAGCAAATAACTAATACAACTCCAAATATTATGGAAAGACATTCTCTCTAATTCAAGGTTAGTTGTCTCATGTGGGAATATATGTAATTTGAAGTAACCAATTCTTACTTTATTACAAAGTTTATAAAAACTAAGGTTCATACTAAGACTTACCCAGCATAATTATGTACAGAATTGTGGCACTCACCACCTTCATCATTATGATTCTAGAATACTTACTTTACAAATGTCTTGAGACCAAATTAAAGATTTGTTTCATACTTGATACAGTATCAACTAGTGTGGTTATTTTAATAGTATAAAGTTTTTTCTGATAGACATTGAATTAATTCTATCCTCTAAGCAATATTAACTGAACAGAAAATGAAATTTATCTTAGTGGTATTTCTGTTTGAGCCCCTTTTAGCAAAATTAGCAATTTTATTTTCTTGGTATAGCAAAACATTTTAGTGAATTTTAGCTAAAAGTAAGATTAGAGTAAGAATGAGAATTTGGGAAAATTACATACTTTTGATTCATCTAATATTCTTGAAATTTTCAGCATTTATTTGTATTTATGAGAGATATATACAAGTTATGTAAATAGTGTAACTCTATTTTGTCTCTGGCAGTTGCTTGGTCAAAGCAACAATAAGTAAGCACTGCAATGGCATTTTAATTTTAGAGATTACAAAGTTAATTTGGCAATATTAATAACTAATACCTAATTTCCAGCTGAAATTGGCTTTTAACTTTATACTATACGTGATTTTTAGAGACCTCTTGTGCAGATTTTGAAGGGGGATTTGATGCCCTCACCTTGTTGATTCTGATGCTTGCTCTGTGCTGTTATTATTTTGTGCTCTTACTATAATTACACCTCCAAAGAGTACTTTGTGAGTGCAGCTCAGAAAATATGAAACTCCATTTCTAATTATGACACAGTGAGAGAACACTGCTTGGAAAAATTGTGAAGGAGATAAAAGTGGAATTGTGTGAATGTGAGGCCTTGTGTTCTGAGGAGTGTAACATCATTATTTTTTAGAATCCAAAAGAAATGTGTCACATTTGAAAATCTGTTTTCCTGTCATAACTTCTATACATAAAACTAAGTTAAACCACATCAATAATTTGGATATTATTGGAAGGGATTTCCTACCTCTTTGGGTTAGAAAAAAATCATGCTAATGAAGTCAAGAAGAGTTAAAATTATTGAGCTAAGGTTAATTGAATCAGAAAAGGCTAATCATATTTCTTTTGAAATAAATAAATTTGGAAATTATAGAATGATGCCTGTAAAGTTATTTTGTGATATGCCAAAACCAACAAATTTTGGGAAAAAGTTGAGGTGCTTGTACTTACTCCATGAACTTTAACATACTAAATAAAATTAGTGAAAAGTTAATTTTTGGTAAAACAATTAATTATTTCTCCTGAAGATGCCATTCCACTGTGACTTAAGGAATGTAATGTATAGCTTTTGATAAATTTGAAAGTTTTAGCATTTCTCTGTGTTAGAAAGATCTGAAATATTTATAAATATAGAAGCAAAAGGCTTAGAAAAAACATAGCCATGACTGTTTGTGCTAATTGTCAACTTAAAAATGTGACTCTAGCTGAGATTCCTATCACCTCTGTAGCCAGGAAGGACTTGCAGTAGAGGGAGGCTTGTAATTTATAAGTCAGATTTATAAAAGTAAATTCTCACCCCACAAAATGCCCACGCAATAAACTCAGAGCCACTTGATAGTGATACAAATTGTCCACCTAGATAAGCCATGTTGTCCTTCAATTACCCATGCCATATAATATATGTATAGCTACCTGTGGTTATTTAAAGCCACACAGAATCTGGATCATCTTTCCCTTCCTCCATCTTTCTTTATCTCCTTTCTGAACTCTCTCTCCCATCTCTATAAATCTCTGCCCTCCTTTATTTTCCACTGCCCAATCACAGGCTTCTTGTTATATTAATATTTAAATTAATTGGGGAAAAATTCTGCTACAATAGGGTCATTTCTTCCATTTCTAATATTAAGAAAGGTACCAATCTTATTGCAACATGATGTGCCATGTTTGGTTGCTATCCCTGGGAGACTTGCCCTTTCCTGAAGGGACACAGAGGAGGAGAGAGTGGGGGGTGGAATGGGGAAGGATGGAAGAGGTAGAGGGTAGAAGGAGGGAGAGAAAAGAGAAAATGGTGATCAGGATGTGTAATATTTGAGAGAACAAATCAATTAAAATATCTATAATCAACTCTTAGATGTCAAATTTCTTGATTTTATCAACTTTGTTGGAAAGACTGGTCGTCTGAGTGTTATCATTTCCTGTCTAGGATGTTGGATAGTATGAGTTGAGAAAGGCAGCTAAGGAATAGCATGTACTGTTTCTTCCTGATTTTGTATGCAATATGACCAGCTTATCTTCTCCACTGTTATGGGGTATCCCATGAACTGTGAGACAAAATGAAGCCTTACTATCATAAGATGCTTCTGATGTAGAATTTTATCCTAGCCACACAAAAGAAAGCCAAGGCAGATCATGGAAAACTTGGACATGTATACTCAGCATTCGTTTGTTCGTTTGTTTATTTAGAAGCCCTCAAAGACAGTGTGATTATTCATTGCTTATTGATGATTAAATTAGTTTGGGTCTAAAGTAACAAGGCAAAAACAAACAAACAAACAAACAAAAAACAAACCAACAAAAGACACTTTTCACTTTCTACTATTTTATGATATTGCAGTATGCTCCTTGACATGATTAGCCTTAAAGGACATATATGAAGTACTTGTTAAACTGCCTCTTGAATATATATTAAACATAAAACATAAACTTTAGATCTATCTCCTGAAAATAGACATAAAACTAAACAAGATTAATGTTCCCACGAACATTTCATGCATATTTGGATTCTTAGTACCTGAACTTTGAATAATTTAACATTTATTCATTATGGTAGATGTTGATCTTATCCACATCACAACCTACTCTTGGATTGTATTTATTATTTTTCTCAACACTGTGGCAAAATACATGATGGAAACTCATTTAACCCACCAGAATGGTCAGGATCAAAATTTCAGGTCACAGAACATGCTGCCAAGGATGTGGAGCAAGGGAAACTCCTTCATTGCTAGTGAGAGTGCAAACTTGTTCAACCATTTTAGAAATCAATTTGGTGCTTCCTCAGAAACTGGGAATAGTTCTAACCCAAGACTTAGCTGTATAACTCCTGGGCATATACTTAAATGCCCCACTATAGCAAAAGGATGTTTGCTCAACTATGTTCATAGTAATTTTATCCACAATAGCCAGAAACTGGGAATAACCTAGATGTCCCTCAACTGAGGAATGGATAAAGAAAATTAAGCTATTTAAAACAAGAAGATCAGGAAATTTGCAGGAAAATGGATGGAACAAGAAATATCATCCTGAGTAATATAACACAGATCCAGAAAGACATGGATGGTGTGTACTCACTTATAATTGGAGATTATTCATCAAGCAACAATTCACAGACACCCCCCCAAAATCCTAAGGAATAAAACAGGCCCAAAGAAAGGTGGGTGGATTTTCCTAGAAGTTGAAAAAAATAGTCATTGGAGGTGGATAAAGAGATGGAACTGGGTGGGAGAGGAAGTGAGGAAGTAACCAGGGGTGGGGATTATGTATGAAGAGAGGGGGATCAGAAGAGGGACAGGAGTGAGAATAGAAATTAGTAGGGGACATCTCAGGGACTAGCTAGAGACCTGAGACAGGGTAGGTCCCAGGGAGTTGATGGTGATGATCCTAGCTGAGATTCCTACCACTTGAGATATGAAGATGCAAGTGGCCACTTTTGTAACCAGGAAGAACTTGCAGTTGAGGGAGGAGAACATCAATCTACCCACAAAACCTTCAATCCAAAATGTGTCCTTCATACAAGATGGGTAAAGATGGACCAGAGACTGAAGGAATACTCATCTGGCTGGCCCATTTGAGACCGTTCCTACGTGAGAGAGACATTCAATTCCTGACACTATTAATGATACTCTGCTGTGTTTGCTTGCAGAAAGGAACCTAGCATGACTTCTTCCTGGGAGGTTTCATCCAGTAGTGAGTGGGGGAAAATAGATGCAGAGACCCATAGCCAAATACAGGTAGAGCTCAGGGAGTCTTGCAGAAGAGTGGGGGATAGGATTGAGTGAGCCAGGGAGTCAAAACATTACAAGGCCTATATAGTCAAATAACCTGGACTCATGAGAGCTCACATATACCAAACTACCAACCAAAGAGCATGCAGGGGCTAGATCTGGGCACCCCACACAGTTGGAGCAGTGTGCAGTTTGGTCTTCATATGGGTCCTCTAACAATTATAGTGGGGGATATTTCTGTGTTACCTCCTACTGTATCTCATTCCCCTAACTGAACTCCCTGTTTGGGCCTCAGTGGGAGAAGATGTGCTTAGTCTTGCTGGGACTGGATATCCCAGGGCAGAGAGGTACCCAAGGCAGGCTTCCTCTTCTGTGAGGAGAAGTAGGAGGAGAGTAATTGGGGGAGAGAACTGTTAGGGTGGGGCTGGGAAGAAAGGAGTGGGCAGTAATCAGGATGTAAAGTGAATAAATAAATAAATTAATGAATAAAAAACGATATTTTAAAAATTGTTTTGGTTCATGATTTCAGGAGAATTTCAGTCATGATGCTACAGAAGGCATGGCAATGGAAACTTATGTAGTACTCTTCAAATGGCGGTTGGCCAGCAAACAAAATTAGACCAGAAAACAAGGTAGCTATAACAACAAAGCAACCTGCTTCCCTTAAGGTTGCCATGTCCTTAAGCTTGTACAGCTTCACAGAGCACCCTCTCTAGCTGGGGACGAATGTTCAGACACTAGAGCCTATAGGAATAATTTACAATTCCCAACATGACAGAGTTTTAGTCAAATGCAAAGCAAAAAACCTGCTGATTTTAATATTTCTACACTAAACCACACCGCAACCCTGGAAACTTGATTTTTGACACAGGTGACAATTAAGTCTAAGACATCAACTCTCAGGAAGCACTATTTATTATTGCTCTGTAGATAGAGCTCTGATATTGAAGTCAGTTGCAGCTTACTTAAGATCAGGTTCCATTTCGCAGCATGAAAAAATGATATGTGCTTGCCACACACTGCTGACTGATTGATTGCTCAATGTGGTAGAAGGATAGTAACCCCCTGTTGTAACAGTACATCTTCTGATGCCATTCCTCTTCTGGAATTCTGTGCTGCCTTGATGGATAGGGTGAACCATCCCACAACTCATAAATGCTATTTTAATGATGGTTTTTAAATTTTTGATTCAAAATATTTAACCCGTGTGTGAGAAATATGAGTAGTAGAATAAACATAACTTTGGTATGATTTTTGGTATCTTTTCCATTTTATAACAAAAATAAACACAAGAGCCATTTAGTATTTTCAAGTCTACATGTTCAGAGTTCTAATGACGACAATCATGATAGTGTTGCTTGACTCATGGTGCCTATGTAGTCACCAAATAAAGAGAAACTCATGTGCTTGATTCCTGAAACTTAGAACAATGTGAATATTTTCCTTGTCTTCTAGATTTTTTACTATACTTTCATTTCTTATAGAAAGACTAATAAGATATACATAATTTACTAGTTTATTCGCTACTACTACCTTGTATATACTAGATAGTACTTTTTTTATTATAGTAAGAACATAATATGATACAAAACCTCTATCGTTTTTAAATGTGCAATGCATTCTTATTGAATTATATCTCTAGAGTCTATTTTATTTGATTAAAACTGTTGGCCTTTCATGAGTGGTAACTCATTTTCACCCTCAAAGTATTTTACAGTTACTACTCAGCCTTTTTATTACATGAAATTTAGTATTTTAGATACCTCATCTAAATTGAATTTGTTTCTTTGTAACTAGCTTATTTAACATAATGATATGATATTTAAATATGATCTAAATATATACTGAGAGATGAATGGATAAAAATACATATAACACTGAGTACAATTTAGTCTCAAAAAGGAAATTGTAAAACAAAATTTGTGGACAAAGTTTTATTTAAAAAAGAAGACATTAAAGTTTCTCATTAAAGTTGTATTTACTGATGTCCCAAAGTTACTTGATTTTGGTAGTTTCTGTTTAATGTACTAAACAGTTATTTAAGTTTGTTTTTCTGTCAAGAAGGAATGATAATAACAATAATATTAGCTGACTTTCTTGAACAATTATGAATCAGGAGATAAGCTGAGATTTGTATATATCCTCTCAAAAACTACATGATGCAGATACCAACTGTTTTTATCCTATTGTAAATATGTTAAGACTGGGTGATCACATATTACGGTACATGGCCAAAATCACATCACTAGTAGCTCTGGGCCAGAAATTTAACACTGATTTTTCTATCTCTATGTTCTTAGGAGTGATTTTAATGTTGAAGAAATAAAATTTAACCCAAAAGTCAAAATGATTACAAAAACAAGGCAGAAGCCAAAGAATAATGGAGGACCATCAAAACCTTTATCCTTTATTCCACATGTATTATAGTGTCCTCAAGCCTTTGGGATAATGCCCAAGTAGATATTCAATAAATATTTATGAATTAAGTAAACGAGAAGCAAAGCTACAGAGTGCTTAAGAACTGCAAAGAGAATGTCAAATAAGAACTTACAATATGACCAGGAAAACATCAAGAGGTCAGGGTATGATATTAAATGTCCAAGGCTTTCTGGATGCAATATTGTATGAAAGAGGTTAACCCAATCATTCACTTAGATCATCCATATATTCTTTAAAATGTACTGTCCATCTGTTTTATGAAAATATTTAAGAATCATACAGATATAGGAAACTGATAAATGTGAGAAAACACAAATAAATGATAAAGATAGAATCTCTGCCTTGGTGAGAAATACTTTAAATATTTTAAGATAGTACTTTGAAGGAGAAGTTACAGAAATTATTGCTTTTATTGGTAGTGATTCTAAAAATAAAGGCAAGTAAACTGTTATTTAGATAATAAACTCAAGCACTTATTTCTGTTGACATATTCTGAGCAATAAAAATAAGGCCTTTTACTGTCTTTATGACCAAAATACCAAGAGTATTTGCTATGATATTTGCAAGTCAGATATCATTATCTTCTTAATGTGATAGGTAAGCAAAATTCATTATCACTTGGTAAGAAGTTGCATATATTTTACAAATCAATAGCAGTATTTTTGCCTAGTCAGTGATAGTACCATGACATAATAGAGGAACAAATGAGATTAAAGTACATGGACACCAGAAAGTTAACACGGCTATATAATGGGAACAGCACTTTGTGTTTATGGAAAGCCAAAACGAATTACCATTTTTAGAGATACATATTAAATAGAAAGTTATCCTTCAGTGGCAAAAATTCCAAAGAGAGAAAGCAGAGTGAAGTTGAATGTTAGCAAAATGGCTAAGTAAATTCTTTTCATCTTGGATCTTGTTACACTGATAAATTATTTGTGTTTTGTGCATTACAAAAAGAAAACACTATTGACACCTGTCTAGCATTTAAATATGTATACATCAGTGGAATATCAGCAAACATTGTCTGATACAGCACCAAGGATGAGGAGGACAGGCTTAGTGCATAGACTACTGCTGAGAGCCTAGGGGTTAACAGAGGTGGATTTATGCTTCATCATATTACATTAAAGCAGAAGCAAGAGGTGAAGAACTAACCTAGTAGATCCAGCTCAGGGTCAGCTGGCCTTAAGGGGTCATTCAGGGGCTTAAGTGGCTTTGAAGAGCTATGTGCTCCAAATGGGTTTGAGCTGGCCATGCTGAAGGTTAGTACCAGGAGGTCATCATGCTGACTTCCCAGGAAGCTCCTTTACTTTAGGAGACATGACCGTCTGTAGCTGAGGCAGCTGCTATGTGGCTGTCTGTCAAAGGTGTCTTAGCAGCACATTGAGCAGCTGTGGTAATGAGTATGTCCTTGAAGGTGCCTTCTTTGAGTTCCCAGTGTTGTGAGCTTTCAGGTCACACTAAGAGCCCTAAAGAAAAGCAGCAAGCTTCCAACCCAACCCTTTCCATTACTTCTGCCTACAAACCACCCCATTCTATACAGTTTCATTTGGATGTTTCCTAATGCTCACCCCCAAAGCTCTGTTTTATATTTCTTTCTTTAGCCGTGGAGTCCATGTGTGAAAGTATGGTACTGGTTTGAAGAACAGTTTGACGGAAAACAAAAATGATGGATTATTCTAGGGAGGTAATGGAGGACAAATGATACTGAGATGCCTTCAACTGGTCTTCTTGTTTTCTGTTCAACAGGCATGACTCTATCCTTGGCACCGAAGACTTTTTGTGTTTACTTAAGGTGGCACATGCCTTAATCCCAGCACTTGGGAGGCAGAGGCTGGTGGATTTCTGAGTTTGAGGCCTGGTCTACAGAGTAAGTTCCAGGACAGCCAGGACTATACAGAGAAACCTTGCCTCAAAAAAAAAAAAAAAAAAAAAAGTAGGGACTCTCAAAGATAACGTTGCTAACTTTTCCTTCTCTTCTTCTCAAATATTTCCATTTTGTTTTGTTATTAAGTTCACATTCTGATTTTTTTTTAGTTTTGACTCTTTTTTTTTCTTTATTTTCTATATTCTTTGTTTACATTCCAAAGGCTTTCCCCTTTCCCAGTTCCCCCCCACCACCATATGTCCCATAAGTCCTCTCTCCCCTAACTATTCCCCAATCACCCCCCCATTTATCTGTTCTGATGCTCTCCTACAAATCTGTATCCAGTCTTTTCAGGACCAGGGTACTTTCCTTCCTTCTTCTAGGGAATCTTTTGATTTGCTAATTGTGTCTTGAGTATTCAGAGCTTTTGGGTTCATTAATATCCACTTATCAGTGATTGCATTTCATGTGTATTCTTTTGTGATTGGGTTAACTCACTTAGGATGATATTTTCCAGATCCAACCATTTGCCTACCAATTGCATGAATTCATTATTTTTAATTGCTGAGTAGTATTCCATTGTATAAATATACCACATTTTCTGTATCCATTCCTCCTTTGAGGGACATCTGGGCTCCTTCCAACTTCTGGCTATTATAAATAAGGCTGCTATGAACATAGTGAAACATGTGTCTTTATTGCATGCAGGGGAATCCTCTGGGCCTGAAAAGATTGGATCCAGTTTTGTAGGACTAAACCACCAACTAAGGAGCATACACTGTCTGGTCCATGGCCCCAGGCATATGTGTAGCAGAGGACTGCTTTGTCTGGTCTCAGTGGGAGAGGATGTGCTTAATTCTATGGATATTTGATGCCCTGCACAAGAGGGATACTGGTGGGAGTGAGTGGGAATGGGTGAATAGGTGAGGAAGGACCCTCTCAGTGGTTGGTGGAGGGGAGTGGGGTGAAAAACTTGGGTCTGGGGGATAGGAAAGGGAGACAACTTTTGGAATGTAAATAAATAAATAATTTCATAAGAAAGAGAGACAGAGAGAGACAAAGAGAGAGAGACAGAGACAGAGATTGGAAGGAAGGAAGGAAGGAAGGAAGGAAGGAAGGAAGGAAGAAAGAAGGAAGGAAGACAGAGAAAGAAAGAAAGAAAGAAGGAAGGAAGGAAAGAAAGAAAGAAAGAAAGAAAGAAAGAAAGAAAGAAAGAAAAAGAAAAACAGGGTCCACTGTGCCTCTAGGTGAAATGTTTCTAGCACCTTGACCTTTACACTTTTTCCCCTTCTCCAGACTCTTCCCCAAGAAGCTTGTGTGCCCTTCTGAATGGGTTCTTATTTTCTGTGGCTTTGAATATTTGGAAGCTGTATATTCTGCAGTGATCTTTACGCTGTCTCCTTCAGTCATCTTTCTCTATCCATATTTTCCTCTAAACTGTAAGATTTTATTGCTTTTTAATTTAACAGCTGTGTAAATCTCTCAAATTCTTTCCTGCTCTGCAACTGGCACCTTTCCTAAGGTTCCTAGCCTTACTGAATTCAGAGTAACTAGATGATGGTGTCCTGAGAAAGGTTTCTTCTCCCCCTTTGATATCAACTCTTTCTAATAGTTTTCGTATTTTCTTACCTTAGCTATTATTTTCTTTCCATGCATCTGTTTTTCTGTTTATGTCTAATAACCCTTACCTGTTCTTAATGACGATTAAATGGAGGATCAGGAAGGTAGGTTTGTAGTACTGTTTGTAATATGTTAGTATTAATTGTGCTAGTTTGCTTTCAATAACTGTGATAAACATGATGACCAATAGAAACTTGGGAAAGAGAGAGTTTAGTTTGTTTTACAGATTAGAATTTTTCAACCTGTGGCATGGTGGGACATCTTTTGGATATATGCCCAAGAGTAGTATAGTTGTGTCCTTAGGTAGATCTATTTCTGATTTCCTGAGTAATCTCCACATTGATTTCCAGAGTGGTTGTACCAGTTGAACAAACCATCAGCAATGGAGAAGGGTTCCTTTCTCTACATTCTTGGCAACATGTGCTATCACCTGTGTTTTTGATCTTAGCAATTCTGATTGGTTTAGGGAGGTATCTCTTGTTTGTTTTCATTTGTATTTCCCTGATCACTGAGGGCTTTGGACATTTTTTTTAAGTGCTTCTCGACCATTTGAGATTCCTCTGTTATGAATTCTCTGTTTAGTTTTATACCCTATTTCTTGATTGGGTTGTTTGGTTTTTTGGAGGTTAGATTATTGATTATATATTTTGGATATTAGCCCTCTATCGGATGTGGGGTTAGTGAAAATTGTTTTTCCCAATCTGTAGGTTGCCCATTTGTCCTATTGACTATGTCCTTTGCCTTACAGAAGTTTTTCAGTTTCATGAGTTTCCATTTATCAGTTCTTGATCTTAGAGTCTGAACCATTGGGATTCTGTTTAGGAAATCCCCCAAACCCCTATACCAATGAGTTCCAGGATCTTTCCTAATTTCTCTTTTATTAGATTCACTGGATCTGGTTTTATGTTGAGATCCTTGATCCATTTGGACTTGGGTTTTTGTGCAAGATGATAAATATGGATATATTTTCATTTTTCTACACCCCCACTGCCAGTTAGACCAGCATCATTTTTTCTTATGAATTAGGTATTGAATTTTTAAGTTTTGTTTCAGGAACATGTAAATAAAGTGTACATACATGCAGACTTAGAAGCATTTTTGCATAATAGTAATAATAATGAAATAAAAGGGCTATAAATCAGTATGTGTGTAGAAATGTTTCAGTAGGGTAGATGAGAGAATCTGAGGGAAGAAATGAAGTGAGGAAAGTCATGTGAGTCTATTCAATTAAATATATATTTTCAAATGTCAGTAATGCATAGAGGAACTTAAGTCCACAGAAAATTCTGCACAATAGTGTGAAGAGATAATAATTTAATATTTTTGCCTAAATATATTATAATAATATACAGATGATAATATTATTTAATGTCATTACATTTTTTCTTAATAATGGAGATTTCAGAACTAAGAGGTCAAATTCAGATATGTACAATTTAAAATTCTTGACTAAATTTTTCTGTAAAATTTCAAATCTTGCTGATTATACCTATTCAATTTCAACAACATGTCTAACCTACACAGAATGTTTATCACACCTTATAACAACTATCTGTATAAATCAAGTAATTTGGGGACATAATTACAAAAAGCTTGATACAAAAATAGATGAATTTTTTAGGAAAATTTCTTTATGTTTCAGATTTCCTTTAAGGAATTCTAAAATATTTCTCTTGCAGAGAAAATGAAGAACACTGACAGTCACTGTCACTATCTAGAAATTTTAATGAATGTCTTAGGTTAGGGTTTAATTCCTTCCCAAGACTGGGTCATGTAAGTAAAATGTTCATTTCTAGTCTTATTATGTTTAATGTCTTTATGCTCAATGAATGAACCCATCACAAATAGAAAGATCTCTAGCCTTCTGATTGGATTTTAAATAGATATGACAGTAGGCATGAAAATTCTCTTACTAATGCACCAAACTGGTATAAAATGACACAAAAATTTAGGCCCTGCTTTTGATAATAAGCAGTATTAATATAAGTAAAAAGCATAATTGTGGCATGAATTGATGATACCAGCTTCTTTAAGTATGCAAGCAATGTATAGGTCTGAAATTCCTAAGTCACTTTCTATACAAGTAAAGAAAGAAATGTAATATTAACATATTTAAGGTATCAATGAAAGAAAGATATAGAAAATGGAAAGCTGGTGAACAGAGCAGGGTAGATATAATCTTTAGGTTTTATGCCTAAAATGATCTAACAATTAGCAGGCAAGATACTATCCTAGCAATGTTCTTTCCTTCTGTTTTTTAACCAGATACTTTTGACTGTTTCTTTTTAAAATGTAGTGAATTAAAGCAATGAAAACAAAGTTATACATGTCCAAGCATCACAGTTCAAAATCTAAGTGGTTCATTACAGGGAAAACACTATATTGGTAAGCTGTCTTTAGAAAGCTTTCAGTTTTGAAATCTCAAATACTATACAAACTTCTTTGAAAAATACTAAAGGACGTTTTCTGGAACATGTGCAAAAACAGTGAATGTTTTGAGTAATTATATACTTAATGCTGCTTGAACTGAATCATGAAAAAAAATTCTAAGCTTTTCCCTTTGCTCAAGGGTTCTTCTGTGGTACAAATGAATGGCTTTTTTTCCTACTTCAAAACAAAAGCAGCAGGAATACATGGAAAAAAAGTATCGTGTTTACTGTGGAAACATACATTTCCAGTGGATTTGCTCTTAAGAAAATCTGGAGGCTGAAATGCATTTGGTGTTTCTTTTTTATAAATCATCCTACAAGAAGTACAAAGTGGAAGCTCAGCATGAAGCTACAATTACAACCACATCAGGTGTATTTCAGACCCTTGAAAGCTGTAGACTTTCTCTTGCATAGGTTAAAGTTTCAAATCTATATCTGCTCAAGCATGTGTGGAATTGGACAAGTATTTAACCCCTTCTTCTCTCCTTCTTCCAAGTTCTAAATTGCAGTAGTAAAACTCTATAAAACCAGTTCTCCATCACTGTGACAATTACTTTGAGATAAGCAACGTAAAGGAGAAAAGGTTTTATGGAGATTTGAGTCCATCCTCATTTGGCTCCCTTGTTTCTGGGTTTGTGGCAATCCTGGTTTAGGTCATCGTGATCACTTGCTAACCTCATGACTCTTGGATGTAGAGAAAGAAAGAACAGTCTCAATTTTTCTTTCAGTGCAATTTTCCAAAGATCCACCGTATTAGCTCCTTCTTCTAAAGTCTTAACCATGTTTCTAAAATGCCTTAAGCTGATGATCAAGCCTTTAGAATGTGGTTTATGACAGCCATTTGAGATCCAAACCATAACATTTTTACTCTGCTGGCCTAAAAGAAAATGCTTATAGATCTATTGAAATTGCATATAAATCTACTGAAAATTTCAATGAGGAATTGCTAACCCAGTTCTCTGCCTGATGAATGACACTTCAGTTTGTGGAGAAAATAGGAGTATCACTGGTGCTGCCCCTTGAGTTGCTTGCTATTTACCCTCATGTACAGCCACTAAATGTATTGTTACTTTGTGCCAGAGTGGACTCCTGCTATTATATACATATATGTTTCAGCAGTCTTGTCTACAATCCAAGTGAGTCCTTTATTCTCATATAAAAATTGAGTACATGTATGAAAATTATATTTAAAAGCTTGTCAGGTGATACACACAATATCACATGGTCCTCTTAACATCTGTTTGTGTTCCTAATACTGTTTTAAAACATATAATTCTACATCTAGCACTCATAACATCACACTGGGTGATAAGTGATTAGATATTGTTTTCTATGATAATTTTCTGTTGTTAGCATATAGAAGTTGTACTTTGCATACATGAATAAGTATTCTTTTAAAGATTATAGCCTATAAAACCTGTATTTTGTAACAACTAGGTGATAAATTTACAGTTATATGTATACAAAAGCTATGTATGACAGACGTTTCCACTTGAATAGCTAAACCAGGTGCATTAGAAAAAAAGATAGGTATTGATTTTTCTATGTCACAAGTGGAGTCTATACCATACCTAAAATATATTGTACAAACAAATCAAGTAGTAATGTCATCTGTAATTTTTAAACAATTGGGAATGAAATTTAACCTATCTGGAAATCAAAGTAAAAGAAGTTGACCTACATGGTTTCACTAAGTCTTTTAGAGGTCAGATGTATGTCATATAATTATGTGTTTCTAGTAAAGCTGACATTACAAAATCATAATACATTTTCAGAGACATCAGAAATCCTTAGTGTCTTTTCAACTGATGCTGAATTTTCCTATAATTTTCTAATTAGAAAATACCACATGCTACTTTGGAATAGAAAAAAGGACATTGTGTTGGCAATACTAATTTTGGGAAGTACAGTTGTCTTTTGTGGCCTTCCTCAGAAAGATCAATGTTTTGCTCTTTGGGACTCTAAAAATCAGAATTCTAATTATGTTTTCAGATTTAAGTTGTCAAGAAAAGCAGAGGTGTTCACATGTATTTTTAAGGCTCAAGTTCCTATCTTGGTAATTCTCTAGAAAGTAAAAATAATAGTCAAGAAGGTATATATTTAGGAATAAAATAGTTTATTCTTAAATATGCAGTAGTGTGTATATTAGCATGAAACACATAATGCATTTTATAGAATTCTTTCTTGCATCAGTACTGTTACTTTCTTTATTCCATGTATAATCTTGCTAAATATTTTTTTTTGTTGTTAACTGTATTTTTTCATTTATTTCTTTGTTTTATCCATGCATGTGTATTGGTATTTTGTCTGAATGTTTATGTGTGTATCATATGCTGTGCAGTGACCATGAAGGTCACAAAAGGACTTTGGATCCATTGGGAATTGAGTTACATGGGTTGTGAGTTTCCATGTAGTTGCTGGGAATTAAACTCTCTCCGATGGAAGAGTAATCAGAAGCTCTTAATCACTGAGTCATCAGGCCACTAATATACTGATACTTCCTTTTAGACAATAATGCTTGTGTTATTTTTTGCTCATCCATCTTGTATGTGTATCCCATGTCCCTGCTTCTCTCTCTCTCTCTCTCTCTCTCTCTCTCTCTCTCTCTCTCTCTCTCTCTCTCTCTCTGCCTGTCTCTCTTCCCTCCTTGAATTTGCATTATTTTATTCTATTCTATTCTATTTTAAATAATTAATTATTTGGTAAAGGATGTTTTGCCTGTATCTATGTCTGTGTGCCTTAAGCATATAATATGTACTAATAGAGGTCAAAAACTGTCAAAGTCCTTGGAATTTGAATTATACATGATCGTGAGTCACCTGATGGATACTGCAAATTGAACACTCATCCTCTGAAAAAGCAGCTAATACTCTTTACCACTAAGCAATCTCTTGACCTCTTCAATGACATGCCTAAATATAAAATTTTGTACTGTAAGAGTCATTGCTTGTATTAGTTTTGCTTCCAATTCTCATACTTTGCATTAGCAGTTATCATAGCTAACTCTGATACTACAATTTAGACACATTTTATAGTAATTTTGCTTCTAGTTTATATGCTTTAAAGAGTACTGGCTGTCTACTTTGTCTGATAACCCAAGACTGGCTTCTGTCCAGCCTTCAGTACTTTCAGCTTTTAATCTTGAATATCTTCTCTTTCATTGGCTTATGAAACCAATGTGACCAACAATAATGTGTTTTTTTTTCAGATGTCATTACCCTCTTAGGCATCTACCTGGTCTCCAAGCATCCATATTGCTTTATAAAAATGTAATTTAAGATGACCTGGTTTCCTATTTAGCATGCTATTAGCTGCTTACAGTCTGTTTCTCAATTGATTTTAAGTGTTTGGGAGAAGCAATTTTTTTGTTTTAACAATTTAATATGTACTTTCTAGGCAAGAATTTAAGACAAGGACTAGGTCTATCGGTTTTGTTATTGTCCAATGCTTAAAACAAACTTGGATATTGCACAATACTGATGTCTTCAAGACTACCTGAAGAGAGAATATAAAGTATTCAAGGTCACCAGGTTGCTAATGGCTATATTAATGTATTTTAGCTCCTACACCAATAGCCCATTATTTTGCAAAATTTGAGATTAATTTTAAACCAGAGAAGAGAATCTATCTCAACAAATACTCTATATTTTAAATGAATGGTATTTCATGGTATAAAGTATAGCCATATAGTGGCCAAGGATGAACTGGGTTACCTGAAAGGGAGGCTGGAAATGAAAAAGGAACAGGGTGTAAGAGAAGGATGAAGCCAAGACAAAAGTTTCTGATCAAACCTCAAAGTTTACTTTTCAGTACTGCATTTATATAGGAAGAGCCCACAGACCCCATCATTTCTTTCAGTTGGATTATGTTGTATTGTTTCAGTTGTATAATGTTGCTGTGTTTCAGCTGGATGATGTTGTAAAGCAAGCTCAGTGGGCAGTGGATTCCTGTAGGAAATTGCAGGTGCAGCACCTGAGTCTCTTTAAGGGCCAACTGTGGCAAACACTTAAGGTCTATTTAGCCTGCTCAAGGCTGGGGGAAGATCACAATTCTCTCTTTTCTGTTTTTTAAAACTGAGCTGGACAGGGCTAAGCCTGTCTTAGGTCAGTGTCCTTCTTACCTGTCATGGAGGACAAGCATAGCTTTTGATGTATGTCTCTGCCTTAGGTCAATAGGAACTCAAGAATACTCTTACCTGTCCCTGACTACAGGCTTTCAAAACCATACTTTCCCATTAAGACCAAAGCCACAAAGGACATATGAATATGCAATCAATGCATTTCTTCATAATGATGAATAATTGACATACTGAATAGCTGAGTTTGTTGAAAGCAATCCTGTGTGAAGGCAACCAACCTGTTTAAGGTACAAAGTCCAAAAGTGAAAAGCAACAAGATTATAATTAGTGGTCCAAGCAGTGGAAAAATTAAAGTTGTAAGCCATGTGGAAGTGAAGAACTAGAATTCAAGCCATCCCTGATTCTGTCCCTTTTCTCTTTTCCTTTTGGCTAGTCCTTCCCTAATTTCAACCATAGAATCCTTTACTATTCTTCAGTGATTGACATAAAAGTAATATTCTTCATGGAGGGATATCCTCCATGTTGAAGGAAAAAATGATCAGGAGCCCAAACACCTGCACCAATATCCATTCAAAATCCAGAGCCTGTCCAACTTCATACACTGCAAATGTAACCTCATAAACAACTGCAACTAATTTCCAAATATGTCTCTGAAAATGTCCAGAAACAGGCTTCCAAATGAAGAGTGTCATTTCCTTTTTTTCAGTATTGGATTGATTTCTAGTCCAGTCCATGATTGAATCAGAATAACTGGTCACATTAAAAGAAAGAAAAGAGTCATTATAACTTCTCCTTTTGATCCTTTAGTTTTCTAAGTCAGTTTCCACAATCTCCATGTTCACTGTCTCACAAGGTGTAAAAGCTTGAAACAAGGCAGCTTGTCCAATCTGGGATATAGGCAAGCAAGGTGGGTCAAGAACATATGTCCAATACCGCTTTCCAGTCACCATTGTCAGGGCACTCAGCAAGCTCACAGATCAACATCATTCTTTGTCCTAAGATCAGCATACCACACCAATAACTCTGGCAGCTAGCATGCTCCTGCAGGAAAACCATAAACATGCCCTCTTCACCATATTAAATACCTGATCATGATCACACCATATGACAGTAAATGGATCCTTCCATTTCACCTAGGCATAAGTATATCTAATTGTAGGGTGCCATAGCCACTTAACAGAGAGTTCCTTGGTATCCAAAATTTAAAATTTAAAAATAAAAAGCATGATTTAAATAATGTGGTATTTGGGGATATAATTCCTCTTTTTCTTTCTTTATGAAGATATTGGTTTAAATTTCTGTTGGCCTTTTCTACAATACCTAGTCCTTTAGGATAATAAGGAATCCCAGTAAAAATGGGTAATATTAAATTGTGTACAAAACATCTCAAATGTTTGACTGTAATAGCCAGTTCCATTATCTGTTTTAATCTGATTTGGAATACCAAACATAAGAAAACAATGTAATAACTAATTACATTTTTAGTTGCTTCTCCTGTTAAAGCAGTTGCAATTAAAAAGCCTGAAAAGGTGTCAATAGTCAGATGTATATATTTTACTTTTCTAAAATCAGAAATATGAGTACCATCCATTTGCAATAACTGATTAGGTAGAAGTCCTCAAGAATTAACACCATTATGTGGTATCAGTAGACACTGAGAACAAATCTTTATAATTTGAAGTGCACAATCTCTAAAAATGCCAAATTATTGTCTCAAGATATTATTATTGTGAAGATGATGTGAAGAATGAGATTGTTTGGCTAATTGTTTCTGTGTAAAACCTATAATCTGCCTGGTATGCAAGTCTGTTGTGGTTTTGCCCTAAGAGGTCTGCCCAGACAATCCAGTATGAGGTCATAAATGTCCTATAAAGTTAAGGAATATTACATGTTTTTTAAATTAAACTGTGTTTGTATAAATAACTTTAAAATTTGAGAATTAGCAATATCTAAAAATGGAACAATTTCAAGCAATTGTAAACCATGAGCTATATGTTGGCTATCAGTATATAAATTAAAAGTTTGATTTTTTAACATATCAAAAACAGTGGCTATAATACATAATTCAATTATTTGTGATGCAGGGGGAAACTCAAGAGAATGAACATGTGATCCAATCACATATTCTGCTTTCCTATTAGATGAGCCATCTGTAAATACAGTAAGCACATGCTCTATTGGCTATATACTCAAACTTACAAGAAATACAAAAGCATCATAGAGGCAAATTGTAACAAACTTGTCTTTTTGAATAATGATTATCAATTTTGCCTGATAAATTTGTTCATGTAATAAGCCAAATATCAGTATTCTACAATAACCAATTTAATTGCTTTTTGGAATAAGGAATAAATGTTTCATCAGGTTCTTAAGACCTTTGTTCCAAAATACTTTCATGATTCTATGTTATAATTCTGTATTAACCCAGAAACAGCTTCAGAATAGGGTGTTCAAATTTTACTTAGAGATGAAGAAAAATGAATCCACATTAAGGTCCCTTTTGCCAAAGAACTCCTGTGGACACATGACTATCAATAACACCAACATCCAACAATTGATCTATAGTCTATATAATGTTTCTGTTGTTGGCTAATGCTTCCTCTACTTCCTACACAGTTATTTGACCCTCACCAGTTAATTGCCTAGGGGAATTAGGGTTTGTATGCCCCATCCTTGAGAATATCAAACAGAGGCTTAAGTCTTCCTGTGGTGAGCCTAAAGTGACATCTTAGCCAATTAATATCTCCTAGAAGAGAGATTTTCTTTAGAAAATAATTTGAAGTACATCATTTTTTTTCTTTCTTGAATTTTCTGTGCCACAATTTGTTTAAAATATAACTGAGGCCCCAAATACTGAAAAAGATACTGCCTTTGAATCTTTTCTGGAGCAACAACTACTCCAAAATTATAAAACTTGTATAAGAAGACCAAAGGCTTGTAGTAAAACTCCATCAGAGGGATCAGCTAATAAAATACCCTCCATATAAAGAATAATATACATGGAAGGATCAAAGTCCTAACTTCTTGTATTGGAGCAGAGACAAATTTCTTTTACATAATGTAAGGCTATTAGCTACTCCTTGAGGCAAAACTTTGCAATGATATTGCTTCATCTGCTCTTTAAAATTACAAGTTCACTAAAGGCAAACCCAGATTCAACCAGGATTCATTCATCCGGATGCAAAATAACAATATAAAAACAATTTTCCAAGTCCATAATAATTCTATATGCATTTCATGGAATGGCAGCTAGAGTAGGTAATCCAGGCTGTAATGCCTTCATAAGTTCCTAGTTTCATTAACCTTTCATAAATCTTAAGTTTGAATTTTGTTTTGGATTAATGGAATAACCAATCCCTTGTCAGTGAGTGAGAGTATCAGATAAAGGCCAAGTTGAAGGTCAATCTTGTCCTCTAATAATTGTTATATCAGCCTCAGTATCTCTTAATCCTTTAGAACTTTTTAACAAAATTTAAAGTTAATAGATGCAAGGTAACTAAAATAAGTTGAGCAATTCTTTTGTTAGCATGTCTGGTAACCACCTTTCTAGGGGCTAGTCAATATTACCAAGACAAAACAAGTCTCCTGCTTCTCTGAGCTTTACATTACCCCATATGTAAATGCAAGGCAGCATCCATAGGCCCTCTGAGTCTGTTTCTGTAGTTACCAGACCCTGATTTGTATGAGGGTCCAATTTCTGTCTCCCAAAATTCTACGAGCTGCTTTTAGCAGTTCATCATGACCCTGTTAGACAAACTACCACTGAGATTTGCTTTCCAATCTTGGGGATTTAAATTGTTTTACACCACTTTATCCAATAAAGCTGTGAAAAAGGTACTGTGCTACACCAGTTTGTTTTTTAACTCTTTTATTGCTCTTGCAATCATCTCCACTTCCTTGATTTTTTTTTTAATTACAAATTTGGGTGAGTTAAAAATCCTGAGCTTGTGATCAAAGTGAAAACTGCAGCCAGTGGAACACTGGCATTTTAACTATAATTTTAGTATACCTTGTGACAACAAAGCACAACCACAACTTTGGAAAACTGTGAGAACCCTCTTAGAAACAGCAGGCTAGCTCCCCACAACCCAGAAATGGGGCTCAAAGATGGACTGAAACTTTGCATTCTGCCCAGGACTGCCTGGGGAGGATAGATAAGGAAATGGCCTAAACAGAACCATCCTGCCTAGGGTGAGGCCAGAGAGAGAAATGACTAGACAAAAAAGACAATGCTAGGAAATACCACAAATACCTCAAGGTGAACAGGACAGGGCTAAATGGCAGAGACAACTACCCCCATTCCAGTTGGCCAATAATTTTAAATGTTGCTCAGGGTAACCAACCACAGTCATCCAACTCAGTTGACCACTGAACTCCCTGCCAAAATGTTCATAAAAAGGGTATGATTTGTGAGCTCAGGGTTTCCTCTTGCCTGGAATGTATACTGGGGGACCCCAGTATACATTGGAACAATAAACCTCTTGCAGATTGCAGCAAGATTCTGGTCTCTGTGGCCTTATTGAGTGGGGGTTTTCTGGCAGACTCTTACATATGGTCCATTGGCCGGGAAGTACACCAGGACCCAGATGCTGTGTATTGGAGATTTTGTTCAAGCAAGGTAACATGAGATCCCTGTCTGTCATCTTTGTCTGTGCTTGCGTCTTGTGTGCCTCTTTCTTTCTTTCTTTCTTTTTCTTTCTTTTTCTTTCTCCAGTGGCTGCATTTGGTCTGCAGTTTTGGTTTAATCTATAGTTGCCAGGCGGGCAGACATTCCGAAATGCCATGGCAATGTCAGTGGACTGGGAGGATGCTCTGGGCTCCTGCTGGGAGAAAGAATCTGATAGGGTTCATATCCATCTGGGCACAGGATGCTTCTGCCCTCTGCCCTCTGAATCTGTTTCTGTAGTTGCCAGAATGGTGGGCAGACTTGCCTGAGCACTGTGGTAACTACATAAGTTCTACATAGCCTTATTGATCTTTCATAGATCTTAAGTTTGAACTGTATTTTGAACCACACCTGGATAAATTTGTCAAGAATGTTTTTTTGGCCAGAAACTCCCTATGTGGGCCTGTGAGACAAAAGTAGTGTATCAGAAGCCTCCACTAAGGCAGCTCTGAGCTTTGCATTAACTCAAATGTATTTTTTTCTAATCTGCCCAATAGCCACCTGCAAGGACATTGTATGAGGGTCCTCAAATGTAAATATCTACGAATCTGAGCCTATTGTCTAAGACCAGAAGCAAGGATATTGTATGAGGGGCGAATTACAAAAGGAACCTGCAATTTCAGGGTTCCCAGGAAAAATTCTACTAGCTGTTCTTTTAGTAGTCAAAAGAGCCTGTTTGATATCAAATAAATTCCCACTGAGATCTCTTTTTCAATCTTGAGGGGTTAAATTTTGCTTCTACCACTGTAGCCAATAAACTTGTGAAAAAGTGGCAATAGACCTATACTGGCCACAGCTGTTTTTAACCTTTATCACTTTTGCAATATTAGAGCATAAATATAACTTGGAAAGCAAAACCCAATTTTAAACAATCTATTCTCTTTAAAATCAATGGCACACACATTACTTTCACACTATAAAGTTTGTCTACCAGTTCTTATGTTCAAATGTATGACAGTGTAACTTATTAAAGAGAGATTATTTTAAATCTTATTCCTTATATGTCTAATTTCTAGGAGAAGATCCACATAAAACGTTATGCCAATTTGGAAGTATCTTAGAGGCCTCTCCTGGGTTATGTCATGCTATGTGCTGCTGTTTAGGATGGCTCCAGTTTTAAACTAACTTTTTGTTACAAACATTATACCTTTTAGATTATACCCAATAACTTATAAGCCAATACTCTATAGTCAAGACATGCAAAACCTTATACCTTTAAGACCAATTAGGCACAAAAATGAAGTTACTACAAGAATCTTATAAAATTAAACCAAACAAATTTTTTTCTTTTTCTAGCTGTAATTTCAAGAAAAAAAAAAAAGCACTTTGAACCCCAAATCACAATTGTAGAGATTTCTCTAGGAGAAATAACCATCAACCCACTTGCCCTAGAATTTGAGATGCTGCTGGCCCTTTTTAAAAGCAGCTTTTCTCTCTTTCTCATGTCATTTGTATATTTATCATTCCTTCTTCTGGGAACCATGCACATTATAAATCTACTTGAGCTAAGAAATTTTCTAACATCTGTTTTTTTGTTTGTTTGTTTGTTTTGTTTTGTTTTTTAAAAACCCTACTCCCCTAGACTGATGCAGCTCTTGGTTACAGACAAATGCCTACATAGAAAAAAAATTCCTCTGCCCCAATTATGACTAGATGAATTTGGCATCAGGTTGACACTTGTTCATCCTAGCTGTATCCTCTTTTAATGCACCTCCTGCAACAACAGCCTCCAAAAAATAACCTTTATAACTAGCACTAGCAGTCATGCTCTTTGTTGCTTCCCACAGCCCCTGCTTTCAGTCCCTTTGTTCAGGTGCAACTTGTAGCTGTCTAGAGGCCTAGGAGGACGAACGGGGCTGCCTGAAAGAGGAGCAGGAAATGAAGAAGAAACAGGGTGTGAGAGAAAGATGAAGCCAAGACAAAAGTTTCTGATCAAGGTTCAAAGCTTACTATTCAGCACTGTATTTATTTATTTATTTATTTATTTATATTTTATTTACATTTCAAGTATACCCAATTTCCCCCTCTCCTGGAAACCCTCTCTCCTACACCCCCACACTGTGTCTATAAGGGTGTTCTTCCACTTGCCCATCCATTCCTGCCTCCTTGCACTTGATTCTCCTACACTGGGCTATCTATCAAACCTTCATAGAACTGAGGGACTCTCCTCCCATTGATGTCTGACACAACTGCCCTGTGCTACATTTGCAGTCAGAGCCTTGTATATTCCTTGGTTGGTGGCTTAGTCCCTGGGAACTTTGGGGGAGGGTCTTGGTTAATTGATATTGTTCTTCCTATGGGGTTGCAAACCCCTTTAGTTCCTTCAGTCTTTTCTCTAACTCTTCCATTGGTGACCACACTCAGTGCAATGGTTACACATAGTATGTACTCACTGATAAGTGGATATTAGCACAAAAGCTCTGAATACTCAAGATCCAATTCACAGACCACATGAAGCTCAAGAAGAAGAAAGACCAAAGAGTGGGTGCTTTGGTCATTTTTAGAAAGAGGAACAAATTACTCACTGGAGCAAATATGGAGACAAAATACAGAGCAGAGATGGAAGGACAGGCTATCCAGAGACTGTCCCACCTTGGGATTCATCCCAGATACAGTCACCAAAATGTCAGAGCCTTAAAAAAATCAGCACTGTATTTATGTAGGGAAAGCCCAAAGACCCCATCCTTTGTTTCACCTGGATTATGTTGCTTTGTTTCAACTGGATTATGTCGCAAAGCAAGCTCAGTGGGAAGTCTACTCCTGTAGGAAATTGCAGGTGCTGCAAGACTCCCCTTGAATCATTAGGATCCAACTGTGGCAAACACTTAAGGTCTATTTATCCTGCTCAAGGCTGGAAGAAGGGCACAATGAAGTATAAAAATTTATACATAGTAATCATGTTAACATGCTGAACAGTTTTTTTTCAAACCACCTATGACTTAGTTTTATTATGCTATCAGTTTCTGAGCAGGTAAATGTCCTATGATGATTGCACAATCTCAGGTTTCTCTCTGGAGTCCCAATCTTTCTGGCTTCATTTATTTCAAGGCTATATCACTATGTGAAACATATTGATGGTTGTTGCACCTTCTTGATGAGCTGGCCATCCATTTTTTATGCACTGTTTTTTTTAAACTCTGGAAGTCATCTTTAGCTTGTACATACAAGCAACTAACTTTTTACCTTAGTGTTTGTATTGTATATTTTTTTCTATCTCTTAACCTTTAGCCTGTCTGCATTGTTACTTTAAGGCATCTCTGTTGTACTTAATCTATATTTGGTCCTGCTCTATTCTTTAAATCATTTCTGTAATAACAACCTTATAATTGTCACATTCTATCTCGTGACATTTAGTAGACTCCTCAAAGGGTTGACTTTGAGATTGTTACCTATTATTTGCTTCTGCTTTTTCTTTGTTGCTGTTATTGTTCTACTATCATGTTCCTGCTGCATCTTTTAATAGTTTAACATACTATTTTAGTGTAATAATTATATTCGTATCTTGTTTGGTGCTTTCAACATCTTCTAGTCTTCAAAACAAACAATAGAGATAGTTTTGCTATTTATAATTTTTGTGTCTCATATCTTTTAAACTGCCATATGTTCTCACTTAGAAACAAGATTAATCATTTAATGTAGTAGTAAGTTTATAAACATAGTGCTTTACTTTCTACATTACATCTGTTATATTTCTGTTATATATGCCTGTTTATGTTTGCATGCCTTATACTCTGTTACAGTTAATATTGATTTACTTGAAGAAAATTAAGAATATCTCAAAAGACAAGCCTCTGGGACCACTTAAAATTATCTAGATTAGTTTAACCTCTAGGAGTATATAGTAGTAATTTTCTTGATTATATAATTTGGATTGAGAAGATACTTGCTAAATGTAAACAATCCAGATATAAGGCTAACTCATGGAACAGCTTTTCCCATTTGACTAGTTGCTTTCACCTCTTGCAGGTGACTGCTGGTGCCTCTAATTATTTTGCTTCCATATATCACAATCTAGCTTCTTCAGACTTCCAATGTGCACTAAGGACCAGTGGTTGTCTGGGAATCTACTGAGTCTTTCTTGCTAGATTATAATTGCAGAGGCATCCAGGCTTGTGGACTGAACATCTACTGGGGTTTTGTCCTCTCCAGGGTGGTGAAAGACATTGTTAGACTATCTAGATTGTGTTGTGTAAGCCAATCTAGTAAGTCTCTTTAATGTATCTTCATTCTGTTCATTTTGTTCTTCTAGTGAACAAAAAGTGTTACAAAACCCTACAAGATAACATCATATTATTGGCTTATATTAAATACTTAGAAAGAGCATAAACAATTTAGTGACACACACCAAGAATTTTGAAAAACATGAACAAATTAAACTGAAATCCAGTAGATGGGAAGACATAAGAAATATGAGGGAAGAAAGTAATAAAATAAGAAACAAGAAAAATTATCATTCACCACGATTAAGTAGGCTTCTTCCCAGGGATGTGAGGTTGGTTCAACATATGAAAATCCATTAACGTAATCCAGTATATAAACAAATGCAAAGAAAAAATTTACAGGATCATCTCCTTAGATGCTGATAAAGCATTTGACAAAATACAACACCACTTCATGTTGAAAGCCTTGGAGATATCAGGAATTCAAGGCCCATACCTAAATATAATAAAAGCAGTTTGCAACATACCAACAGCTAATATCTTTTCAATAGGGTGCTCAAAGTTCTAGACAGAGCAATAAGATACCAAAAGGAGATCAAGGTGATAACAAATTGACAAAGAAGAAGTCAAATGACAAAAAAACTTCATTGAATCTTAGAGCTGATTCATTGAAAGGACAAACAATAATGACAGATACTCTAATAAAAAAAGCAAAGGGAAACAAGAAAACTGAGGCCCAAATTAATAATTATTTGAGTAAATTTCTACAAACTCTTTTGGCTTTCATAGCTGTCATTGATGGTGGCCTTTACTGTATAGAAAGCTCTTTAGTTTCATGAAGATCCATTTATTATTCAGTCGTCTTAATGTCTGTGCTATTTAGGACCTGTTCAGAAAGTCTTTTCATGTGTCTATGAGTTCAAACCTATTCTATACTTCTTCTATCATATATTTAACATCTCTGTTGACCCATATGGAAATAAATGGGTAATAGATATGACCCTAAGGTTGGTTATTTTTAGCCTTTATTTTATTAAGATACATTCATGTTTGTGTCCTTTCTTCTGTTGTGGGACAGCTGGGTTGTTTCCAGCTCCTGGCAATAACTGTTATGAATATGGTGGAACATGTGCCCCTCTGGCATGGCGTGGTATCTTTTGGGTATATAGCTGTGTCTTCAGATAGATCTATTTCCAACTTTCTGAAGAAACTCTAGATTGATTTCCAGAGTGGTTGTAACAATTTATAATCTCACCAGCAGTGGAAGTGTTCCTCTTTCTCCACATCCTCACCAACATGTGCTCTAATCTGATTTTTTCTTTTTTTTCTTTTATTTTCTATATTATTTGTTTACATTCCAAATGTTTTTCCCTTTCCCAGTCCTCCCTCCCCCTAAGTCCCATAAGCCCTCTTCCCTCTGCCAGTTCCCCCAATCAACCCTCCCCCACTCCTCTGTCCTGGAAATCCCCTACAATGCTGCATCAAGCCTTTCCAGGACCTGTGCCCTCTCCTTCCTTCTTCTTGGGAGTGATTTGATATGTAGGTTGTGTTTTGGGTATTCTGAGATTCTGGGCCAATATCTACTTATCAGTGACTGCATTCCATGCATGTTCTTTTGTGAACGAGTTACCTCACTTAGTACGATATTTTCCAGTTCCAACCATTTGCCTAAAATTTTTCATGAATTCATTGTTTTTAATTGCTGAGTAGTATTCCATTGTGTAAATATACCACATTTTCTGTATCCATTCCTCCATTGAGGGACATCTGGGTTCTTTCCAGCTTCTGGCTATTATAAATAAGGCTTCTATGAACATAGTGGAGCATATGTCCTTATTGCATGTCGGGGAATCCTCTGGTTATATGCCCAGGAGTGGTATGGTAGGGTCCTCCAGAAGTGTCGTGCCCAGTTTTCTGAGGAACCACCAGATTAATTTCCAGAGTGGTTGCAAGAGCTTGCAGTCCCACCAGCAGTGGGGGAGTGGGTGTTCCTCTTTCTTCACATCCTTGCCAACACCTGCTGTCTCCTGAGTTTTTAATCTTAGCCATTCTGACTGGTGTGAGGTGAAATCTCAGGGTTGTTTTGATTTGCATTTCCCTACAAATGGCAACCAAATTGGGAAAAGATCTTCACCAACCCTACATCCGACAGAGAGCTAATATCCAATATATACAAAGAACTCAAGAAGTTAAACCCCAGGAAACCAAATAACCCTATTAAAAATGGGGTACAGAGCTAAATAAAGAATTTCTACCTGAAGAACTTTGGATGGCTGAGAAGCACCTAGTCAGATTTTTTTTTTGTCTTAGCCAAGGTGGAATCTCAGGGTCATTTTGATTTGCATTTCCCTAATCACTAAGGACTTTAAAAATTTCTTTAACTGCTTTTCAGCAATTTGAGATGTTGTTGTTGTTATTGTTGTTGTCATTGTTGTTGTTGTTGTCATTGTTGTGAATTCTCTGTTTAGTTCTATACCCCATTTCTTGATTGCATTGTTTGATTTGGGGGAGGTTAACTTCTTCAGTATTGTATATATCTGGATATTAGCCTTCTATCAGATGTGTGGTTAGTGAAGTTTTTTTCCCTCAATCTGTAGGTTGTCAATTTGGCCCACTGACTATGTCCTTTGCCTTACAGAAGCTTTTCATTTTCATAAGGCCCTATTTATCCATTCTTGATCTTAAAACCTGAGCCATTGGAGTTCTACTTAGGAAATCACCCTTCCTTGTCAATGAGGTTGAGGCTCATTTCTACTTTCTATTATTAGATTCAGTGTATCTGGTTTTATGTTGAAGTCCTTGATCCACTTGAACTTGAGCTTTGTGTGTGTTAAAAAATCTGAATCTATTTTCATTTTTCTACGTACCTACTGACAGTTAGACCAGCACCATTTATTGAAGATTTTTTCTTTATTTCATTGTATATTTTTGGCTGCTTTGTCAAAGATCAAGTGTCCATAAGTGTGTGGTTTTATTTCTGGGAAATGTTTGGAAATTTTTAATTATCATATAATATTTTGGATTTAAACATAAAGTAATGATATTATAAAATTTTGCATTATGATATTACATATTTTTAAAATCCAGAAAATATTAGATAATGCTGCAAGTTACACTTCAAAATGACTATGTTTTTATATGGTCAGAAATGAGTAGGAGGGAAAAGATGCTAAGTTTTTAAAGCTTCAAGACTTAAAGGGAACTAATTTATGTCAACAATTTTACTAAAATTTCAAAAAGAAACCAATAGTCTTTTTACCTGAACAAATTATAGAATTAGGCTGAGATGAAGCACAGACATTCAGAATTATGGTACTGGAAATTTGAGAACTTTGGAAGTGTTAGTCACAGTTTATATAGATGGATCCCAAGTTGGGCCAGTCATTGGACTTCCTTTCCTTCAGTCTCTTCACCATTTTTTGTCTCTGCAGTTCTTTTAGACAGGATCAATTCTGGGTCATAAATTTTGACTGTAGGTTAATAACCCCATCCCTCTGCTTGAGGACCTGGATATCTCTTGGAGGTGGACTCTTTGAGTTCCCTTTTCCCAATGTTCGGCATTTTGCCCCTTCTTATGCAATGACCGTCCACTTGGGATCCTATGGTATTTGAATGATTGATATATTCATTGGACTGGGTTTTATGGTGATCAGTAAATATTCTTAAAAGTGTTAGACATCTTTATTCATCAGAGGAATACAAATTAGAACTATTTGAGATTCCATATGATTTCAATCATAATGGATAGCATCAAAACAAGAAAAACCAATGTTGACATAGAGAATCAGAGCTCTCATTCAGTGATGATGGCGCATTAGTTGTTAGAGCAGTTCTGGAATGAGTATGGAGATTTCTCCACAATCTGAGGGGGGGATTATTATCTAGCGCTATACTGTATCAATACTGGGTATATTCTGAAAGTATTGTAAGTCTTACCAAAGAAGTTTGACTAGACTAGATGTCTATCCTCAGATGAATATATTAAAAATGCTAATTCACAAACACAATAGACTTGCACATGGAAGAAGAAAAATAAAATTACAAAATTTGTCAGAAAATGGATAGATCTGGAAGTTAATCTAAGTGATATAACATATTCTGAATGAAAAATAATTGATGCTTTTTTCTAGATTTTGAAGCTCAAATTCTAGTCTCTCTCTCTCTCTCTCATTCTGTGTGTGTGTGTGTGTGTGTGTGTGTGTGTACTCATAGGTCCTGGATCATGAAACTAGAAACTAGAGTAAAACCAGGAAGGTAAGAACTTAAAAAGGGGGAAGAAAAATAAGAGGGTAATAGAATATATGTAACACAAAAACAAAATGAGGAATATTAGAGAATAAGGGATGTAGGGTAGGGTAGCAAGAGGCTTGGGATGGGGACTGAGGGATGGGGACAAATAAGAGTATAATATAGTTCTCTGCTCCTCCCTGTTCCATAGACAGTCGCATGTTCTCCTGCAGTGCCAGCCTTGTCCCATAGACAAGATAGTGAAGGTCAGTGTGAACAGATTTGGCTGTACTGGGAGCTTGATTACTAGGGTTGCTTTCTGCTCTGCACTTGGTAAAAGGAAGATTGTTGCCATCAATGATCCTATCATTGACCTCAACTACATGGTCTACATGTTCCATCATGACTCCACTGATGTCAAATTCAACCACACAGTCAAGGCTAAGAATGAGAAACTTCTCATAAATGGGAAGCCCATCACCATATTCCAGGAGTGAGAGCCAGCTAACATCAAATGGGGGTGATGCTGGTGCTGAATATGTCATAGAGTCTCCTGGTGTCTTCACTACCATGAAGAAGGCTGGGGTCCACTTGAAGGGTAGGTCCAAAAGGGTCATCATCTCCACCCATTCTGCTGATGCCCCCATGTTTGTGATGGATTTGAACTATGAGAAATATGACAACTCACTCAAGATTGTTAGCAATGCATCCTGTACCACCAATTGCTTAGCCCCTCTTGCTGAGGTCATCCTTAACAAGTTTGGCATCATGGAAGGGCTCTTGACTACAATCCATGCCACCACTGCCACTCAGAAGACTGTGGAAGGCCCCTCTGGGAAGCTGTGGTATGATAGCTGTGGGACTGCCCAGAACACCATCCCTGCATTCACTGGTGCTGCCAAGGCTGTGGGCAAGGTCATCCCAGAGCTGAACAGAAAGCTCACTGGCATGGCCTTCCATGTTCCTACCCCCAATGTATTTGTTGTGGATCTGACATGCTGCCTGGAGAAACCTGCCAAGTATGATGACATCAAGAAGGTGGTAAAGCAGGAATTTGAGAGCCTACTAAAGGGCATACTGGGCTACACTGAGGATGAAGTTGTCTCCTGTGACTTCAACAGTAACTCTCATTATTCCACCTTTGGTGCTGGGGCTGGCATTGCTCTCAATGACAATGTTGTGAAGCTCATTTCCTGGTATGACAGGAATAGGGTGGTGGACCTTGTGGGCTACATGGCCTCCATGGAGTAAAAACCCTGAACCACCTATCCTAGCAAGGACACTGAGAGCAAGAGAGAGGCCCTCGGTTGCTGAGGAGTCCCGGTCCCAACTTGGCCCCCAACACTGAGCATCTCCCTCACAATTTCCATCCCAGACCCCCATAATAACAGGAGGGTCCTACCTACTCTCTTGAATACCATCAATAAAGTTCACTGTACCCACAAAAAGAATACAATACAATGATGACCAACATTTAAGCAAGGATGGAAAAAGGGATGAAGGTGACTTTACTGATTCATTGTTTCATATGGATAGACTCAGGAAGAGTAGCTGCCTTCAGTTGTCTCCTAATTAATAAACCCACAAAGGTCCAATGAATAGTCCCAATACAGTGATCACACAAGTGACCCTGGTTAAATAAATTGATTAAATTTGTATAGATTTAAAGGAAAAATTTGTATGAAAATGGATAGATCTGGAAGTTAATTTAAGTGTTGTAACACATTCTGAATGGAAAACACTTCATGCTTTTATTTATATGTGGTTCCTAAATTGTAATGCATGTGTGTTTGTTCACAGAACAGAACCAAAGAAAACAAACCAGGTAGGGTTGTGGGAAGATATTGTGAAGGAGACAAAAGAGACTCTGGGGATAAAGTAACAATTAAATTCAGATATGAAATTTTCAAAGAGCTAACAACAAAAATGCCATATTGAATTACTTTGTTTGCTAATTAAAAAAAAAACCTAATTAAATTCTCCTTAAGATACTTGTTTAAATTGAGCCTTTTCAAACCATAGTCTGATACTGATAGACGATTTTACAAGTACCAAGAAAAGAATATTTTTCAACTTAGTTATTTCAATGAACCAATTGTATTATTAAATTGCTTTTATATGATAAACATTAGAAGAAAACCAAAGGTTTACAAAACAGGTACCAGTACTCAGGAGGCTCCACTGGAATTTTTGTCCCTATAATGACTAAAGATTTGTGATCTATGTTGGGGGTGACCTTAGAAGAAAAATCAGGGGAATAAATTATTGTGTCAAAATTACCTTTATAGGGAATGTTTTTGATGTCATAGGGCAATCTCTGCTTTCCTTTATTCTTATAATTGTATCAGTTTCTCATTGTTAAAGAATTCTTCACCCTAAGCTACTCTATTATTTCTAGAATTTGTTGAAAGGTCAGTGAGTCTCAGGAGCTGTGATTACTTTTTCTAGCTGACATTTATTGATCTCATTACCTTCATGCTCATATTTCAAAAACTTTTTTTCATTCTGTTACCATTTCAAAAATGACAGAAATACTGGAGTGCTCACTGTATCAGAACTAGGTGTAATTAAAGCAGTATTTAGTTTCACAATTTCTCTTTCAGAACTGTGGCAAGTATTGTTTATAAATTAGATTGCTATAATTAGGAAACCCAATGTGCATTAAAATCAAGGCTGAATTTATATTCCAATGTATACTTCCTATCCCCTCATAAAAATTAGAGCTGTGAAATTGTTGGACATAAACCTTTTGCTTGGACTGAATAGCTCTCACCATCACTAATGCTCCATTTTAAGGATTTGCTTGTAGAAAAGCTTCCATTTTAGCAACATCAGTTGTTTCTTGGAAAATGTGTAATGACAAAGAATAATAAAGACATAGAAGTGAAAGTGATTAAATGAAATTATACTTGAACATCTTCCAAATCTCTTTAGAAAGACTGAGTCATAATTAGACAACTTTATTAAAAAGTTAGATGTAAATTCCTAAATATTTGGCTCCAACTTTCTTGCCCAATTGTAACCTTACACTGAAAACTTTAACAGGATAGGTTCATTTTGCATAAATGGGTATATTTGCATAGTAAGAGCTGCAGAGTTGGTCTTGTCCTATGTTGTTTTAAGACACAATTATATATACTGGATTTGTTCTTCCTTTTTGACCAGACTGTCCAACCAGAACAATTTAGGAGTTTCCCTTGTGAGAGTTAAGAATAGACACAAGACATAGATCTGTCATGATAAATCAGAAATATAATCTGGGAACCATTTCCTGGAGGTTATTGTTTGCATGGAACGGTCTAACAAGGACCCTTATTTATAGAGGCAATAAGCTGTAGCAGATGGTTATGACCAGAGAGTAGAAGCATATTAGAAAGGGTTGCTATTGCTTAGGTGAATTGTTTCAGTCTTTATTAATTCATTTATAACTATTTATTTCTCTAGTCTTTCTTTTAATTTGAGATAAAAATCAGAAAAGCATGCCAGCCTATGAGTATAAGAATCCACTGCAACCTCAGTCTGGCATTGTTTGTAATTCTGACAAATTTGGAATGGCTTGCCTTGTTTATATTTATTAGAAGATTTCCTGGCACATTCATCATACATAGGAAAACTCTCATCTCATTGTTAAAAACATCATATGCTTACTGATCATCTTGAGTCCATATTAGGCTCAAAGAAAACATTATGGATTTAAACATCTACTATCCTAATAGTGAATGATAATTTCATGCAGTATATGTATATACCATTTTATAGGCTTAGCTTTGTATACCTAGAAGAAAGTATCACCCTTTTACTGAAGATCATATATTATTATGTGATGACAAATATGAGGATAGCATATGTAAAGTTTAAAGATTCTTTTTATAGTAATTAAATATTTCTGGACCTGAGATAAACTGTTAGAAATAGAATCAGTCTTGTTTCCTGCTGATTGAATCTAGAGATTCTAAACTGCAAGCCAAGGAATCTATCACCAAGCTACAGCTCAGCTACTAAAAAGTCATGGGCTTATATTTTCAGATGTTATTCAGATATCTGGCCTCTCTTTGTTGTACTAATAAAAACTTCTTTTATGAATACTATCATGATTATTTGAAATGGAATTAATAAGTGTTCTGGCTAGGACTGTATATAGTAGGCACAATGCTATCTATAAGGGAAGAAATGAGGTTGCTGCCCATATAGTACCATAGTCAATGTTTCAAACCTTTGTATTTATTCCCAACAATGTTGAAGATTTAGTCACATTATCTATCTGATAAAATTAGGTTTCAGTTCATAAATAGTAAAGAGATTATTAGACTTCTGAAAAGCCCAGATTTGAGTCACTTCATTCTTTGATAACATCTTCAGCTTTTTCTTAATAAATTATGAAAATAATGCATCTCTCCATTTGTATTTATGTTGGGATTCAAAACTCTTTCATCAATACTTTAAATAGTTTACAATGCAAATTTGACATATCATAAATATGAACATTTTAAAAATTAATCTCCAAAGTGTCTGGTTGAATCTTTGATGTTCAACATAATTTATTTTTTATAAAGCGCTCAGATATTAATGTCATAAAAGTGAATATGTGTTGTTCTTATTAATCAGGGTCTTTCAGAGAATCAGGACTGGAGGTGGGAGTTTGGGAAAAGGGAGAAGGAAAGACATAATGTATTCCACAATTTGTTATCTGAATGATTAAAAAGAATGAAATGGGGTTGAAATGGTATAAAACCTGACCAAGACTTGAGTACTGAGAGCATGTCCAAGGATAAGAAACATGTCTCAGGTGAAACAGAGATGTTGATTTTATCCTTCCTCTTAATTTGTTCAATTTGTCAAAAGCTGGAGACATTTGAGCAGAGGAAATGTAAATGAAAAAAATGTACATATAAGATGGGACTGTAGGCAAGTAAGCACATAGAGTATTTTCTTGATTAATGATTGACAGGGGAGAGGTGTGGGCTCTGTGCCCTGAAGGCGGACCCTGCACTCCCTGCAGCCTCCGCCAACTTCCCAGCTGTTTCGAGCCAGCAGGTGGAAACCAGCAGGCAGAACTAGCAGGCAGAATGAAGTACCCGAGATATCCCGAGTTTAAGAACTCTGGGGACTCAGGCCTTGAACAGGAGCCACACTCAGAGCAGCGGTTAGGGGTGGGCAGCTAGGTGTGGGCTCTGTGCCCTGAAGGCAGACCCTGCACTCCCTGTAGCCTCCGCCATCTTCCCAGCTGTTTTGAACCAGCAGGCAGAACCAGGCAGAACCAGCAGGCAGAATCAGCAGGCAGAACCAGGTACCCGAGATATCCCAAGTTTAAGACCTCTGGGGACTCAGGACAATCCGTGAGCAGGAGCTGCACAGAGGGCTCAGCAGGCAGAACCAAGTACCCGAGATATCCTGAGTTTAAGACCTCTGGGGACTCAGGCTGGGAACAGGAGCCACATGCAGAGCAGCTGTTTGGGGGGGGGCCCAGCCAGGCATGGGCTCTGTGCCCTGAAGAGTGACCCTGCACTTCCTGCAGCCTCAGCCATCTTCCCAGATGTTTCGACCTAGCAGGCAGAACCAGGTACCAGAGATATCCCAAGTTAAAGACCTCTGGGGACTCAGGCCACCTGTCAGCAATCTGTGAGCAGGAGCCCTGAAGAGCAGTAGTTCAGGTGTCCCAGTCATGGGGAAATAGCCTTATGAGCCCACAGGAGGTTCAAGCACCAGCTAGTAACTACAGGACCAACTAACACCAGAGATAACCAGATGGCAAAAGGCAAACATAAGAACATTACTAAAAAAATCAAGGCAATATGGCAGCATCTGAACCCAGTTCCCCAACAGCAATAAGTCTTGGATACCCCAACACACCAGAAAAACAAGACTCAGATCTAAAATCACTGGTCAGGATGCTGATAGAGGAACACATAGATAAATCTCTTAAAGTAATACATGAGAAAATAGATCAAAAGCTAGAAGACCTTACAAGGCAAACACAAAAATCACTTAAAGAAATTCAGGAGAATATGGATCAAAAAATGGATGCCAATAAGGAGGAAACACAAAAATCACTTAAAGAAATACAAGAAAACATGGGTCAAAAAGTAGAAGTCATAAAAGAGGAAACACAAGAATCCCTTAAAGAATTACATGAAAACACAAACAAGCAAGTGAAAGATCTGAGCAAAACCATCCAGAATCTAAAAACAGAAGTAGAAACAACTAAGAAATTACAAAGGGAGACAACGTTGGAGATAGAAAACCTTGGGAAGAAATCAGGAGTCATAGATGCAAATATCAACAATAGAATACAAGAGATAGAAGACAGAATCTCAGATGCTGAAGATACCATAGGAACCATGGATTCAACAATTAAAGAAAATGCAAAATGCAAAAAGCTGGTAACCCAAAACATTCAGGAAATCCAGGACACAATGAGAAGACCAAACCTAAGGATTATAGGTATAGATGAGAGTGAAGATCTACAACTTAAAGAGCCAGCAAATATCTTCTACAAAATTATGGAAGAAAACATCCCCAACCTAAAGAGAGAGATGCCCATGAATATACAAGAAGCCTACAGAACCCCAAACAGACTGGACCAGAACAGAAATACCTCCCGTCACATAATACTCAAAGCCCCAAATGTACTAAACAAAGAAAGAATATTAAAGGCAGTAAGAGAAAAGGCCAAGTAACATATAAAGGAAGACCTATCAGAATTACACCAGACTTCTCACCTGAGACCATGAAAGCTAGAAGATCCTGGGCAGATCTCATACAGACTCTAAGAGAACACAAACTTCAGGCAAAACTACTATACCCAGCAAAACTCTCCATCTCCATAGATGGGAAACCAAGATATTCCATGACAAAACCAAATTTGCATGATATCTCTCCACAAACCCAGCCCTACAAAGGATAATAGGGGAAAAACACCAACACAAGGGGGGAAACTACACCGCAGAAGAAGCAAGATAGAAACCCCCTCTCATCAAACCCAAAAGAAGAGAACAACTCAAATATAAAAAATAATGCTGAAAATGTCAGGAAATAATAATTACTATTCCTTAGTATCTCAACATCAATGGACTCAATTTCCCAATAAAAAGACATAGACTAATGGATGGGATATGGAAACAGAACCCTACATTTTGCTGCATACAGGAAACACATCTCAGTGTCAAAGACAAACACTACCTTAGAGTAAAAGGCTGGAAGACAATTTTACAAGCAAATGGTCCCAGGAAACAAGCTGGAATAGCCATTCTAATATCAGATAAAATTGACTTTCAACCTAAAGTCATCAAAAGAGACAGGGAAGGTCACTTCTTGCTGGTCAAAGGGAAAATCCACCAAGAAGAATTTTCAATACTGAACATCTGTGTTCTAAATGTAAGGGCACCCTCATTCATAACAGAAACTTTACTAAAGCTTAAAGCACACATTGTACCTAACACAATAATTGTTGGTGACTTCAAGACTCCACTCTCCTCAATGGACTGATCAGGAAAGCAGAAACTAAACAGGGGCATAGTGAAACTAATTGAAGCTTTGGACCAATTGGATTATATATATATATATATATATATATATATATATATATATATAAAACATTTCATCTTAAAACAAAAGAATATACATTTTTTCTCAGCACTGAATGGTACCTTCTCCAAAATTGATCATATAATTGGTCACAAGACAGACCTCAACAAATCCAAGAAGATCAAAAAAAATCCCATGCCTCCTATCAGATCACTATGGAGTAAAAGTGGTCTTCAATAGCAAGAAGAACAACAGAAAGCCCACACACACATGGAAACTGAACAATACTCTACTCAATGACACCTTGGTCAAGGAAGAAATAAAGAACAAAATCAAAGACTTTTTAGAATTCAATGAAAATGAAGGTATGACCTACTCAAATCTATGGGACACCATGAAAGCAGTGCTAAGAGGAAAACTCATATCCCTAAGTTCCTCCAAAAAGGAACTGGAGAGAGCATACACTAGCAACTTAACAGCACACCAGAAGGCCCTGGAACAAAAGGAAGCTAATTCATCCAGGAGGAGGAGTAGACAGGAAATCATCAAACTAAGGGCTGAAGTCAATCAAGTAGAAACAAATAGAACCATACAAAGAATCAACAAAACCAAGAGCTGGTTCTTTGAGAAAATCAACAAGATATATAAACCCTTAGCCAGATTAACCAAAGGGCACAGGGAGAGTATCCAAATTAACAAAATTAGAAATGAAAAGGGGGATATAACAACAGAAACTGAGGAAATTCAAAAAATCATCAGATCCTACTACAAAAGCGTATACTCAACACAACAGGAGAATCTGGAGGAAATGGATAATTTCCTAGATAGACACCAAATACCAAAATTAAATCAGGATCAAATAGATCAGCTAAACAGTCCCATAACCCCTAGAGAAATAGAAGGGGTTATAGAAAGTCTCCCAACCCATAAAGTATGGGACCAGATGGTTTTAGTGCAGAATTCTATCAGATCTTTAAAGAAGACCTAACACCAATACTCTTCAAACTATTCCACAAAAGAGAAACAGAAGGAACACTGCCCAACTCGTTCTACAAAGCCACAATTACACTGATACCAAAAGCACACAAAGATCCTACAAAGAAAGCAAACTGCAGCCCAATTTCCACTATGAATATTGATGCAAAAATACTAAATAAAATTCTTGCCAACTGAATCCAAGAGCACATCAAAACGATCATTCACCATGATCAAGTAGGCTTCATCCCAGGGATGCAGGCATGGTTCAATATATGGAAACCCATCAATGTAATCCACTACATAAACAAACTAAAAGAAAAAAATCCACATGGTCATCTCATTAGATGCTGAAAAAGCATTTGAAAAAATTCAGCATCCTTTCATGCTAAAAGTCCTGGAAAGAACAGGAATTCAAGGCCCATACCTAAATATAGTAAAAGCAATCTACAGCAAACCAGTAGCCAACATCAAAATAAATGGAGAGAAACTTGAAGCAATTCCACTAAAATCAGGGACTAGACAAGGCTGCCCTCTCTCTCCATATCTTTTCAATATAGTACTTGAAGTTCTAGCGAGAGCAATTAGACATCATAAGGAAGTCAAAGGAATACAAATTGGAAAGGAAGAAGTCAAACTATCACTTTTTGCAGATGATATGATAGTATAAGTAAGTGACCCAAAAACTCCACCAGAGGAATCCTACAGCTGATAAACAACTTCAGCAAAGTGGCTGGTCATAAAATCAACTCATGCAAATCAGTAGCCTTCCTGTACTCAAAGGAGAAGTAGGCTGAGAAAGAAATTAGGGAAATAACACCCTTTACAATAGCCACAAACAATACAAAGTATCTTGGCATGACTTTAACCAAACAAGTGAAAGATCTGTATGACAGGAACTTCAAGTCCTTGAAGAAAGAAATCAGGAGATGGAAAAATATTCCATGCTCTTGGATTGGCAGAATCAATATAGTAAAAATGGCCATCTTGCCAAAAGCAATCTACAGATTCAATGCAATCCCCATCAAAATTCCAAATCTATTCTTCATAGATCTAGAAAGAACAATTCTCAAATTCATCTGGAGTAACAAAAAACCCAGGATAGCTAAAACTATTCTCAACAATAAAAGGACTTCTGGGGGAATCAATATCCCTGACCTCAAGCAGTACTACAGAGCAATTGTGCTAAAAACTGCATGGTATTGTTACAGCGACAGGCAAGTACATCAATGTAATAGAATTGAAGACCCAGAAATGAACCCACAGACTTATGGTCACTTGATCTTTGATAAAGGAGCTAAAACCATCCAGTGGATAAAAGATAGCCTTTTCAACAAATGGTGTTGGTTCAACTGGAGGTCAACATGCAGAAGAATGCAAATTGACCCACTCTTCTCACCTTGTGTTAAGATCAACTCCAAGTGGATCAAGGACCTCCACATAAAGCTAGACACACTGAAACTAATAGAAAAGAAACTGTTTTGATTTGCATTTCCAGGGAAGACCCTGGAGGACATGGACACAGGGGGAAAGTTTCTGAACAGAACACCAATAGCTCATGCTCTAAGATCAAGAATTGACAAATGGGACTTCATAAAATTACAGTTTCTGTAAGGCAAAGGACACTGTCAGAAGGACAAAATGGCAACCAACAAATTGGGAAAAGATCTTTACCAACCCCACATATGACAGAGGGCTAATCTCCAATATATACAAAGAACTCAAGAAGTTAGACCCCAAAGAACCAAATAACCCTATCAAAAAATGGGGCACAGAGCTAAACAAAGAATTTTCACCAGAAGAAATTTGGATGGCTGAGAAGCACCTTAAGAGATTTTCAACATCATTAGTCATCAGGGAAATGCAAATCAAAACAACCTTGATATTCCACCTCACACCAGTCAGAATGGCTAAGATTAAAATCTCAAGGGACAACAGGTGTTGGCGAGGATGTGGAGAAAAGGGAACACTCCTACGCCAAGATGGTACAACCGCTCTGGAAATCAGTCTGGTGGTTCCTCAGAAAATTGGGCATGACACTTCCAGAGGACCCTGTTGTACCACTCCTGGGCATATACCCATCAGATTCCCTTCATATAATAAAGAAACATGCTACACTATGTTCATAGCAGCCTTATTTATAATAGCCAAAAGCTGGAAGGAGCCCAGATGTCCCTCCAAGGAGGAATGGATACAAAAAATGTGGTATATTTCTACATCGAATACTACTCAGCAATTAAAAATAATGAACTTCATGCAGTTTGTAGGCAAATGGTTGGATCTGGAAAATATCATCCTAAGTGAGTTAACCCAATCACAAAAGAATACACATGAAATGCAATCATTGATAAGTGGATATTAATGAGCCCAGAAGCTCTGAATACTCAAGGCACAATTAGCAAATCAAAATATTCCCAAGAAGAAGGAAGGAGAGGACCCTGGTCCTGAAAATACTGGATCCAGTTTTGTAAGATAGTATCAGAACAGAGAAATGGGGGGGCAGGGTGATTGGGGAATGGGCGGAGGGAAGAGGACTTATGGGACATATGGTGAGGGGGGACTGGGAAAGGGGAAAGCCTTTGGAATATAAACAAAAAATATAGAAAATAAAAAACCATTTATATATCCAAGAAAAAGAACAGAAAAAACGATTGACAGAGGAAGGCACAGCCTATTGTGTGTGTAGACATCTCTTGGCTGGTTATTCTGGATTCTATAAGAAGGCTGAGCAAGCCATGAGAACCAAGCAAGTAGCACAGCTCCATGGCCTCTGCATCAGCTCCTGCCTCCAGGTTCCTGCCCTGATTGAATTCCTGTCCTGATTTCCTTTGTTGATGGACAGTAATGTGAAAATATAAGCCCTATAAAGCAATTTCATGTTGTTTCATTACAGAAATAGAGACAGACCCCACTTAAGATAGGTAGGTAATCTATCCTGCTAAGACTTTTACATATGTCCTCTAATGTAACAATTTTCCAGAGCTATTGGATATTCCTTACCTCATAACCTTGACATACATTGCAGATTTTAATTCTACCTTGGATATAAACAATTTTTGTTAACTTTACAAATTTTCCCATTTACTTAATTAACATTAACGTTTCCACTTTGGGAAATATTTTGTTCTTATATACTTTAAAATATCTTTCTAGCATTTTGTTTTAGATTTATCTCTTCTAGGAAGAATTTATTTCTGTAATCACAAACCAAATAAGAAATATTCCTAATTTAACTGAATTATATTTATTGATATAGCTGAGAAATTGCTGTACTAGTTTTATATCATTAAGTAATAAATTACTACAACTATATTAGCTTCTGAAAGTGCCAATTAATGTTATACCTGTAACTAGATTTTCTGTCTGGGTGTTAGGCTAGCTAAGTTTTAATAGAAGCGTAGGGTACTCATTCAAAGGAACCCTGGCTGGAGACAAAATTCAGTTCTTAATAAATGTGTTCCCAGAGCATCACTCTCATTTCCAAGGTGGCAGTTCCGGGTGAGCCTCTCTCCTGACATACAGAAATTGGACTTGCTGCTCATTCAATACCCATTTCCAACTTTTAATTCTTTCTCTTAATTAGGTCAGTCTCACTAAAGGTAATTTTTGCTTGTAAGGTCAACTTATTCAAGCAGTATAATCTAATCATAGAAGTGACTAACATATTTAGTCATATTTACAAACTGAATGGAGTGGCTTATAATACAGAGATATACATCAGGAGGCACAATCATGACATCCCTGTGCCTATACAATTTTCATATATACTCGTTGCTATAATTTTATGATTTCAAGTCCTTGTAATTCATTTCATAAAGAACACCAAGTCTACAGTGTTAATAGTGGTTAAGAATCAGGAGCATACAGAGTCATGATTCAGATTCATATCAGATATTTTATTGCCTCTGGGATTTGGGGAAAGTTACTTAACCTTTTTGCCTTAGTGTCTTATCTGTAAAATGTGATAATATTACCTGTTCCCAAAGGCTAGTTTGATGATAAAGTGAATTAATACACACAATGAATATAGAACACAGCCAAGGGAATACCATTCAGCAAATCTTAGTTTTAGTATTTGTCTTTCATGGTTACTTGCAGATTCCTGCTCTGTTTAGGAAATACTAGATTTCACTTAGAGTTTAAAGTTATGTTTGTCTCATTTCCCATATATGCGAATGGTAGAAGTAGACACAAGATTGCCATCATATATGGATATCAGTCTTTACTGATATTATCTAATATGCATATTATCAAAATTAATTAATATCAAGATGCCTCTATGAATAGTTAACAGAAAAGTGGAGAAAAGGAAGTAATTTGCAAAGTAGATCTATGTGTAAATGAACGGAAAAGACCATAAAGGAACATACATGTGAAACCACAGGGAGAACCAGATGTGTTGTAAAGCACAGCAAGCATATCATGTGACCAGGAGTGAGGAGTCCCTAGCAATATCAGGATACACCTTCCAGATTTTGGCAAATACTTTGGTTTGAACTCTCAGGAAATTAGATAAGAAGGTGAAGTTTTATATGTAGTACACATGTTATAATACACTTTGATTTTCATTGAACAACAATGGCTTCAGTGTAAGACTACATTGTCACAAACCAGAAGAAAAGCCACATAATTGAAATGGATCATGATAGTGGCTTAGATCAGGGTGTTGCCAGTGAAAATGATAATGGGAATCATATTATAGAATGACTGGATTCTAGATATGTTTAGAAAACAAGTTGAAAATATAGTTTTTGGGGTTATGAATGAAAAAGGCAATTCAGTTATGTGTTCCAATACTGGTTTGATTAAACAGAGAGAATCAAAGTGACATTTACTAAGTTATGGGATTATGGCAATAGAAGATAAGGAAGGAGATAAGTAGTTCAGTTTTGAATTGGTTAATGATGTCCCCAGTCTTTGGATGTTAAGGAAGCAATTTGATTATTGCTTTAGAATTCAAGAACTTTCATATTTCTTAAAAGATAGTTGAAGGTAGAATTTTGTAGGATATCACCTTTACCATAATAGCAGGAATACAAGGGAAGGCTACAAGGACAGTATTCTTGGTCATGTCAGTTCTGCATATGTACAGTGATGAAAGAGAAAAGGGAAGGGTGCATCTCAAGTTGCCTTTGAGCACACATCAGCAGGTTTGAAAATGGAGACTGATGTGAAGGGTACCAATGAAAGAAGTCAGGATGTAGGCTGTACAGTTGCCATCATAACACAGGATGGATAGGTCCACATATAACTTAAAATGTAATGCTAGCAAATTTAAACTATCTCAAAACTTGCCCCATGAAATTCAAATTGCAAAATCTACATATTAATATATTGCCACAGCGATCCCCGCCCTCTGGTGAGCACCTAGGCTGCGTTCTGCAACCAGCTCGCCGGCCCCTAGACCAGCGGTAGCGGCGGGCCTCCATATTGCAACCAGGACACAGCTGGAAAGGCCCAGGCTCTGTGGGACATCCCCGCCCTCTGGTGAGCACCTAGGCTGCGTTCTGCAACCAGCTCGCCAGCCCCTAGACCAGCGGTAGCGGCGGGCCTCCATATTGCAACCAGGACACAGCTGGAAAGGCCCAGGTAAACACCCCTTCCAGGGCTACACTCATGGGGGTATCTGCTAGGGTCTCGGAGCCAAGCAGGCAGAGTCCCGCCTAGGCTCTGTGGGACATCCCCGAGCCCTCTGGCGAGCACCGAGGCTGCATTCTGCAACCAGCTCGCCGGCCCCTGGACCAGCGTTAGCAACGGGCCTCCATATTGCAACCAGGACATAGCTGGAAAGGCCCAGGTAAACACCCCTTCCAGGGCTACTCTCACGGGGGGATCTGCTAGGGTCTCGGAGTTCCTTGCAACCTGGACACAGCTGGAGAAGCCCAGATAGACAGACTCCAACAGGGGCTACAATCGCATGGGTGGCAGCCAGGTTATGATCCCTTAAAGCAGCAGTCACACATATTCACCAGTAGAGAAACAACAGGTGAGCCCAGCCTCACAGGAGATTCAAACACCAGCCACTGACAACAAGGCCAACTAAAACCAGAAATAACCAGATGGCAAAAGGAAAACAAAGGAACGTTACTAACAAAAATCAAGGCAACATGACAGCATCTGAACCCAGTTCTCCAACAACAGGAATCCCTGGATACCCTAAAACACCAGAAAAACAAGACTTGGATATAAAATCACTGGTCAGGATGCTGGTAGCTGAACACATAGAAAAATCTTGTAAAGAAATAGAGGAGAAAATGGATCAAAAGTTAGAAGCCTTTACGAGGCAAATACAAAAATCACTTCAAGAAATGCAGGAGAAGATGGATCAAAGAGAAGAAGACAATAAGGAAGAAAGACAAAAGTCACTTAAAGAACTACAGAAGAACGTGGGCCAACAAGTAGAAGCTATGAAAGAGGAAGCACAAAAATCTATTAAAGAAATTCATGAAAACACAATCAAGCAAGCGAAAGATCTGAGCACATCCATCCAGATACTAAAAACAGAAGTAGAAACAACTAAGAAATCACAGAGGGAGACAACATTGGAGATAGAAAATCTGGGGAAGAAATCAGGGGCCATAGATGCAAGTATCAACAATAGAATACAAGAGATAGAAGACAGAATCTCAGAAGCCGAAGATACCATAGGAACCATTGATTCAACAGTCAAAGAAAATACTAAATGCAAAAAGGTGGTAACCCAAAACATCCAGGAAATCCAAGACACTATGAGAAGACCAAACCTAAGGATTATAGGTATAGATGAGAGTGAAGATTTACAAGTTAAAGGGCCAGCTATTATCTTCTATAAAATTATGGAAGAAAACTTCCCCAACCTAAAGAGAGAGATGCCCATGAATATACAAGAAGCCTATAGAACCCCAAACAGACTGGACCAGAACAGAAATACATCCCGTCACATAATAATCAAAACTCCAAATGTAATAAACAAAGAAAGAATACTAAAGGCAGCAAGAGAAAAAGGCCAAGTAACATATAAAGGAAAACCTATCAGAATAACACCAGACTTCTCACCTGGGACCATGAAAGCTAGAAGATCCTGGGCAGATATCATGCAAACTCTAAGAGAACACAAACTTCAGCCAAAACTACTTTACCCATCAAAACTCTCAATTGCCATTGATGGAGACATCAAGGTATTCCATGACAAAACCAAATTTGCAAGATATCTCTCCACAAATCCAGCCCTACAAAGGATAATAGGGGGAAAACACCAAGACAAGGACAGAAACTACACCCGGGAAGAAGCAAGATAGAAACCTCCTCTCATCAAACCCAAAAGAAGATAACCTCTCGAATATAAAAAATAAATAAGATAAATAAATATAATTTCAAAAATGTCTGGAGGTAATAATTACTATTCCTTAATATCTCTTAACGTCAATGGACTCAATTCCCCAATAAAAAGACATAGATTAACAGACTGGATACGGAAACAGGACCCTACATTTTGCTGCATACAGGAAACACATCTCAGTGTTAAAGACAAACACTGCCTTAGAGTAAAAGGCTGGAGGACAATTTTACAAGCAAATGGTCTCAGGAAACAAGCTGGAGTAGCCATTCTAATATCAGATAAAATTGACTTCCAACCTAAAATCATCAAAAGAGACTCAGAAGGTCACTTCTTGCTGGCCAAAGGGAAAATCCACCAGGAAGAGCTCTCAATACTGAACATCTATGCGCCAAATGCAAGGGCACCCTCCTTTGTAAAAGAAACCTTACTAAAGCTTAAAGCACACATTACACCTAACACAATAATTGTGGGTGACTTCAACACCCCACTCTCCTCAATGGACCGATCAGGAAAGCAGAAACTAAACAGGGACACAGTGAAACTAATTGAAACTCTGGACCAATTGGATTTAACAGATATATATAGAACATTTCATCCTAAAGCTAAAGAATATACCTTTTTCTCAGCACCGCATGGTACCTTCTCCAAAATAGACCATATAATCGGTCACAAGACAGATGTCAACAAATACAAGAAGATCGAGCTAATCCCATGCCTCCTATCAGATCACGATGGAGTAAGAGTGGTCTTCAATAGCAACAAAAACAACAGAAAGCCCACATACACATGGAAACTGAACAATACTCTACTCAATGACACCTTGGTCAAGGAAGAAATAAAAAAAGAAATCAAAGACTTTTTAGAATTCAATGAAAATGAAGGTACAACCTACCCACATCTATGGGACACAATGAAAGCAGTGCTAAGAGGAGAACTCATAGCTCTAAGTGCATCCAAAAAGAAACTGAAGAGAGCATACACTAGCAGCTTAACGGCATACCTTAAAGGCCTGGAAGAAAAACAAGTTAATTCACCCAGGAGGAGTGGAAGACAAGAAATCATCAAACTCAGGGCTGAAATCAATCAAATAGAAACAAGGAGAACCATACAAAGAATCAACAAGACCAGGAGCTGGTTCTTTGAGAAAATCAACAAGATAGATAAACCCTTAGCCAGACTAACCAAAGGACACAGAGACAGTATACAAATTAACAAAATTAGAACTGAAAAGGGAGACATAACAACAGAAACTGAGGAAATTCAAAAGATCATCAGATCCTACTACAAAGGTCTATACTCAAAACAACTGGAGAATCTGGAGGAAATGGACGATTTCCTAGACAGATATCAAATACCAAAATTAAATCAACATCAAGTAGACCAGCTAAATAGTCCCATAACCCCTAAAGAAATAGAAGGGGTTATAGAAAGCCTCCCAACCAAAAAAAGTACGGGACCAGATGGTTTTAGTGCAGAATTCTACCAGACCTTCAAAGAAGACTTAACACCAATACTCTTCAAACTATTCCACAAAATAGAGACAGAAGGGACACTGCCCAACTCATTCTTGGAAGCCACAATTACGCTAATACCTAAACCACAAAAAGATCCAACAAAGAAAGAGAACTTCAGGCCAATTTCTCTGATGAATATAGATGCAAAAATACTAAATAAAATTCTTGCTAACCGAATCCAAGAGCATATCAAAACGATCATCCACCATGATCAAGTAGGCTTCATCCCAGGGATGCAGGGATGGTTCAATATACGGAAATCCATCAATGTAATCCACTACATAAACAAACTGAAAGAAAAAAACCACATGGTCATCTCATTAGATGCTGAAAAAGCATTCGACAAAATTCAGCATCCTTTCATGCTAAAAGTCTTGGAAAGAGCAGGAATTCAAGGCCCATACCTAAACATAGTAAAAGCAATCTACAGCAAACCAGTAGCCAACATCAAAATAAATGGAGAGAAACTTGAAGCATTCCCACTAAAATCAGGGACTAGACAAGGCTGCCCTCTCTCTCCATATCTTTTCAATATAGTACTTGAAGTTCTAGCAAGAGCAATTAGACAACATAAGGAAGTCAAAGGGATACAAATTGGAAAGGAAGAAGTGAAACTATCATTATTTGCAGACGATATGATAGTTTACCTAAGCGACCCAAAAAACTCCACCAGAGAACTTCTACAGCTGATAAACAACTTCAGCAAAGTGGCAGGTTATAAAATTAACTCAAGCAAGTCAGTGGCCTTCTTGTACTCAAAGGACAAGCAGGCTGAGAAAGAAATTAGGGAAATAACACCCTTCACAATAGCCACAAACAACATAAAGTATCTTGGCGTAACTCTAACCAAACAAGCGAAAGATCTGTACAACAGGAACTTCAAGTCCTTGAAGAAAGAAATCGAAGAAGACCTCAGAAGATGGAAAAATATTTCTTGCTCCTGGATTGGCAGGATCAATATAGTAAAAATGGCCATCTTGCCAAAAGCAATATACAGATTCAATGCGATCCCCATCAAAATCCCAACTCAATTCTTCATAGATCTAGAAAGAGCAATTCTCAAATTCATCTGGAGCAACAAAAAACCCAGGATAGCTAAAACTATTCTCAACAATAAAAGGACTTCTGGGGGAATCAATATCCCTGACCTCAAGCAGTACTACAGAGCAATTGTGTTAAAAACTGCATGGTATTGGTATAGCAACAGGCAAACAGATCAATAGAACAGGATTGAAGACCCAGAAATTAACCCACAGACTTATGGTCACTTGATCTTTGATAAAGGAGCCACAACCATCCGATGGAATAAAGATAGCCTTTTCACCAAATGGTGCTGGTTCAACTGGAGGTCAACATGCAGAAGAATGCGAATTGACCCACTCTTATCTCTTTGCACTAAGATCAACTCCAAGTGGATCAAGGACCTTCACATAAAACCAGACACACTGAAACTATTAGAAAAGAAACTTGGGAAGACCCTGGAGGACTTGGGCACAGCGGAAAAGTTCCTGAACAGAACACCAATAGCGTATGCACTAAGATCTAGAATCGACAAATGGGACCTCATAAAATTACAAAGTTTCTGCAAAGCAAAGGACACTGTCTGATGGACAAAACGGCAACCAACAAAGTGGGAAAAGATCTTCACCAACCCCACATCCGACAGAGGGCTAATATCCAATATATACAAAGTACTCAAGAAGTTAGACCCCAAAGAACCAAATAACCCTATCAAAAAATGGGGTACAGAGCTAAACAAAGAATTTTCACCAGAAGAAATTCGGATGGCCGAGAAACACCTTAAGAGATGTTCAACATCATTAGTCATCATGGAAATGCAAATCAAAACAACCCTGAGATTCCACCTCACACCAGTCAGAATGGCTAAGATTAAAAACTCAAGAGACAACAAGTGCTGGCGAGGATGTGGAGAAAGAGGAACACTCCTCCACTGTTGGTGGGATTGCAAAATGGTAAAACCGCTCTGGAAATCAGTTTGGCGGATCCTCAGAAAATTGGGCATGGCACTTTCAGAGGACCCTGGCATACCACTCCTGGGCATATACCCAGAGGATTCCCCTGCATGCAATAAAGACACATGCTCCACTATGTTTATAGCAGCCTTGTTTATAATAGCCAGAAATTGGAAGGAGCCCAAATATCCCTCAAAGTAGGAATGGATACAGAAAATGTGGTATATTTATACAATGGAATACTACTCAGCAATTAAAAATAATGAATTCATGCAATTTGTAGGTAAATGGTTAGACCTGGAAAATATCATCCTGAGTGAGCTAACCCAATCACAAAAGAATGCACATGAAATGCAATCACTGATAAGTGGATATTAATGAGCCCAGAAGCACTAAATACTCAAGACACAAATAGCAAGTCAAATGATTCAGAAGAAGAAGAAAGGAGAGGACCCTGGGCATGTAAAGATTGCATCCAGTTTAGTAAAGAAACCGAGGGGGGGAGGGGGAATGATTGGGGAATAGTTGGGGGGGAGAAGAACTATGGGAACTATGGTGGGTGGGAACTGGGAAAGGGGAAAGCCTTTGAAATGTAAACATAGAATATAGAAAATTAAAATATAAAAAAAAAATATATATATATATTGCCACAGCTATCATCATATTACCAATATTCTCTTCCTACTGAAAAATAAATTATATAAAAATAATTTTTAAATATACAAATATAAAATATAATTATATATAAAATATATAAATATATTGTATATTTTATAATACACAATATCTTGTGAAAACAAAAAATTCTTTTATTGTTTGAATGAACATTTGTGAGTAAAATATAATAGCATAAATTTAAATTGTAAATTGTAAATTTTATTTTTAAATATTATTAATGATTATAGGTAAACCCACTATGCCATCATGAAAAAGATGATTTTTTTCAGAGATGGTGTTTATACATTTAGGGGTTTTATGTATTTTTAAAAATTATTTCTTGTATTTTTTGAGAGTATAAGATAATCGATAATCATATTATTTGCTATTTTCTTAACTCGTTTTCAATCCTTCCTGTCTGACCTTCTTTTCTCTCTTTCAAATTCATAGCCTCATTTTTCATTGTTCTTATATATTTGTGTATGTGTGTTTATGTGTGTGTGTGTGCATGTGTGCATGTGTGTGTGTGTGTGTGTGTGTGTGTGTGTGTGTGTGCTTATAGACATATATTTCTAAATAGCCATCTCAGGATATATGGCTGAAAGAAATGTTTTCCAAGAAAATATGTCCTAAGAAACAAACCATAATAGCAATTCTAATACCTAATAAAATAGATTTTCAACTGAAAGTAATAAAAAAGAGACAGGGAAGGACACTGCATACTCTAATGAAAAATCCACCAAGAAGACATCTCAGTTCTGTTCATCTATGTTCCAAATGCAATGGCACACACATTACTAAAAGCATCATTACTAAAGCTTAAATCACACATTGAACCCTACACACAAATAGTGTGAGATTTCAACATTCTACTCTCTCTACCTAAAAGATCGAGACAGAAATTAAATAGCGAAATAACAAAACTAAGAGAGATTATGATTCAAATGGACCTAAGAGATATCTATAGAACATTTCATCCAAACACAATTAAATATACCCTTTTCTTAGCACCTCACAAAACCTGTTCCAAAATGGCCATACAATTGGTCACAAAGCAGCCCTCAGCAAATACAAGAAGACTTGTATAACCCCAAGCATCTTATCTAATCACCATGGATTAAAGTTGTACTTCAACAACAGCAGAAACACAAGAAAGCCTACAGACTCATCTAAACTAAACAACCCTCTATGCAATGATCACTGAGTCAGAGAAGAAACAAAGATCGAAATTAAAGACTTTGTAGAATTTAATGAAAATAAAGGTATGGCACCAAAACTTATGGGACACTATGAAGACAGGGCTAAGTGGAAAGTTCATAGCACTAAACGAAAAAGCACCTTGAAAAAGGTGATGATTTCTCATACTTATAAATTTAAAGTTATAAAGGCCCTAGAGAGAAAAGAAGCAGACATGCCCAGGAGTAGGAGATGGTAGAAAATTATCAAACTCAGGACTAAAATCAATGGTTTGGAAATGAAGAGAACAGTACAAAGAATCAACTAAGATCAACAGTACAAAGAAACTAAAAGCACATTCTTTGAGATAATCAACAAGACAGAACCTTAGCTAAACTAAATTAAAAGCAGAGAGACAGCACCAAAATTTACGAAATCAGAATTGAAAAGGGAGACATAACAGAGGACACCTAGGAAGTCCAAAGAAGTATTATTTCTTACTTCAAAATCCTGTATTCCACAAAATTGGAAAATCTAAATCTAAATAATTAAGCTAAATATTATAGATGATTTTCTAGATAGATACCAATTACCAAAGCAAAAGATCAGGTAAACCATCTATAACTTCTAAGAAAATATAGTCATTAAATTCACCTTCTAACCCCCTGAAAATCAAATGGATTTAGGGCAGAATTCTGTCAGACTTTCAAAAAAAGAGCTTATACCAATACTACTTAAATTATTCCACAAAATAAAAACAGAAAGAACATTGTCAAACTAATTCTATGAGTCCACAGTCACCCTTATACCTAAACTACACTAAGACTCAAAAAGAAAGAGAATTTCATATGAGTTTCCCTTATGAACACTGATGCAAAATACTCAATAAAATAGTAGCACATTGAATCCCAGAATAAATTAAAGACATTACTCACCATAATCAAGTAGGCTTTATTCCAGGGATGCATGGGTGATTCAAAATATGAAAATCCATCAACATAATCCACCATGTAAATAAAATGAAAGAAAAATATGATCATCTCATTAGATGCTGAAAAAGGCTTTGACAAAATCCAACACCCTTCATAAAATAGGTCTTGGAGATATCAGTAATACAGGGTCCATACCTAAACACAATAAAGGGAAATATACAGCAAGCCAATAGCTAATATTAAATGGAGAGAAACTTAAGGCAATTCTACTAAATCAAGGGGCAAGACAAGGTTGTTCACTCTCTCCCTATCTTTTTTTTTGGATATATTCTATATTTACAATTCATTTCCCTTTTTCTGGTTCCCCACCCCCAAAGGTCCCACATGTCCTTTTCCCTCCCCCTGCTCTCTCATCCACCCCCTCCCACCTTACTGTTATTGTACTCTCCCACAATGATGTTTTGGTCCATTCTAGCACCAGTGTCCACTCCTTTCTTCTTGTGAGACATCACTTGATATGTGATTTATGTCTTTGGTGTTCCAAGCTTCTAGGCTAATATCCACTTATCAGTGACTGTATACCATGGGTATTCTTTTGAGACTGGGTCACCTCACTTAGTATGACGTTCTCCAGCTCCATCCATTTCTCTAAGAATTTCATGAATTCATTGTTTCTAATGGCTGAATAGTACTCCATTGTGTATATATACCACATTTTTTGTATCCATTCCTCTGTTGAGGGACATCTGAGTTCTTTCCAGCTTCTGGCTATTATATATAAGGCTGTTTCAATATAGTACTTGAAGTTCTAACTAGAGAAATAAGACAATTAAAGGAGATCAAGGAGATACAAAATAGAAAGGAAGAAGTCAAAGTTTTGCTATTCATGGAAGTATGATAGTATGCATAAGTGATCCCACAAATTTTACCAGCTGATAAATAACTTCAGCAAAATGGCTGGCTACAAAATTAACTGAATAAATCAGTAGCATTCTTTTGTACAAGTGATAAATGGACTGAGAAAGAAGTTAGAAAAATAATACCCTTCACAATAGTCACAAATAATATAAACTATCTTAGTGTAACTCTACCAAGCAAGTCAAACACCTATATGACAAGAATTTCAAGTCTCTGAGAAAGAAACTGAGGAAGATATCAGAAGATGTAAAGATCTCTGATGCTCATGGATCATTAGGCTTAACAAAGTGAAAATGGACATTACCAAAAGCAATGTACAGATTCAGTGTAATCACCATCAACATTCCAAAACAATTCTTTACAGATCCTGAAAGAACAATTCTCAACTTCATATGGAAAAACAAAGTAAACAAACAAAAAACCAGGACAACTGAAACAATACTGAACAATTAAAGATTTCTGGAGACATCACTGAGTTCAAGTTGTACTCAAAGCAATAGTAATAAACATGGTTTTGGTATAGAAACAGACAAATTGATAAATGGAATTGGATGAAAGACCTAGACATAAACCCACGGATTTATGGACATATGTGGTCGTTTTAATATGCTTAGCCCAGGGAGTAGCACTATTTGGAGGTTTTGCCTTGTTGAAGATGTGTGGCCTTTTGCAGGAAGTGTGTTATTGTTGGGATGGACAATGAGACACTCCTTCTAACCATATGGGAACCAGTCTTTTCCTAGGGGCCTTCACAGTAAGAAGTACAAATCTTAGCTCCTCCTGCATTATGCCTGCCTGGATGCTTCCATGTTCCTGCCTTGATGATTATGGACTGAACCTCTGAAACTGTAAACCAGCCATAATTAAATATCCTTATAATAGAGGTGCTTTGGTCATGATGTCTCTTTACAGCAATGCAAACTGTAAACTAAATACCCTACAATGAAAAGGGAGAGCACTGACAACAAATGGTGCTGGTCTAACTGGTTTTCTGTATATAGAACACAAATAGATCCACAATTGTTGGATGGATGAAAGAACTCAACATAAAACCAGATACACTAAATCTAATAGAGTAGAAAGTGGGGAATAGCCTTGAAGTTGTCAGTACAGGAGACACTCCTCAACAGAACACCAATAGCTCACAGTCTACGATCAACAATTGATAAATGGGACATCATGAAACTGCAAATCCTCTGTGAGACTGTCAATAAGGCAAAATGGCAGCCTACATATGGCTAAAGATCTTTACCAACCCTTCTTATGACAGAGGGCTAATATCCAAAACATATAAAGAACTCAAGAAGTAAGAGTTCAAAAAATCCAAATGACCCAAATAAAAATGGACTCCAAAGCTAAACAGAATTCTCAACAGAGGAATATTGAATGGCCAAGAAGCACCTAAGGAAATGTTCACTGTCCCTAGTCATCAGGGAAATGCAAATCAAAACCACTGTGAGATTCTACCTTACACCCAACAGAATGACTAATGACAAAAGCTTGAGGGACAGCATATGCTGGTGAAGGTGTGGGCCAAGGAGAATACTCCTTCTCTGCTGCTGGGAGGGCAAACTCAGATAACGACTCTGGAAATCAATTGGACAATTTCTCAGAAAATTGGTAGCAGTTCTACCTCAAGACACAGTTATACTATTTCTAGACATATACCCAAAAAATGTTTTACCATTCCACAAGGACAATTTCACAAATATATTCATAGCATCCTTATTTTCAATAGCCAGAGACTGGAAACAACCTAGATGTTCTTCAAGTGAAGAACAGATAACGAAAATGTGGCTCATTCATATCGTGGAATACTACGAAGCCATTAAATACAAGGATATCATGAATATTGCAGGCAGATGGATGGAACTAGAATATATCATCCTGAGTGAGGTGATCCAGATCCCCAGTACTTGCATGATATGTAAACACTTATGAGTGGATATTAACCATAAAGTATAGGATAACCACATTATAATCAACAGACCCAAAGAAGCCAAATCACAAGAACCCAAGGGAGGATGATTGAATCTTTCTCGAAGAGGAAACAAAATAGATATCAGAGGATGATGGAGCAAAGTGAAATGGGCAGGAAAGGGGCCAGCGAGGGGAGCAGAAGTAGGGGAGGAATCAGGTCTATGGATAGCTGGGGAGAGAAGAGAAAGGAGTTGTGAGTGGAGGTGGGGGGAGCAAACTCCTGAACATGCCAGAGACCATGGATGGGTGGGGTCCTCAGTGATACATGGAGGGGGGGTTCTATCTGAGACTCCGAACAGTGGGGGATACAGATCCACAAGTGGCCACTTCCTCTAGCTAGTCAGGACTCTCAGTGGAGGGATAAGGGCAGTAACTCACCCAGAAAACCTTGAACACAAAATGTGTCCTGCCTATTAGAAGTTCAGGGACAATGATAAAGCAGAGAAGAGGGTTATGGTCAACCAACGACTGCACCAAATCGAGACCCATCCCATGGGCAAGAACCAATCTTTGACACTATTAATGATATTTTGTTCTGCTTTCTGACAGGAACCTGTCCTCTGAGAGGCTTCACCCAGCAGGCAATGAAAAGAGATGGAAAGACCCATAGCCAAAGATTAGATGGAGCAAAAGGAGTCTTATAGAAGAGTTGGGAGAAGGACTGAGGGGTCTGAAGAAGATAGGAACTCCACAGAAAGACCAACAGAGTCAACTAACCTGGACCTCTAGGGGTTCCCAGAGACTGAATCAGAGACAGAATCAACCAGAGTGAGCTCAGCCTGGACCTACGCTCCCTGTGAGGAGGTAACACGTGCAGCCTGGTCTTCATGCGGAGGCCCTGACAACCCTGAATCTGTTGCCTGCTTGCCTGCCTGCCTGTGTATCCCATTCCCCCAAATAGCCTGCCTTGCCTTGCCTCAGTGGAAGAAAATGTGCCTAGTTCTTCAGCGACTTGATGTACAGTGGGATGGATGGGGATGGGGTGGGACAGTGGACGTATGGGCACCTAACAGCCAGAGGGGGCCTTACAAACGATAAGAGAAGGGTGGAATGGAGGAAGGATCTGTATAAGGGAGTACTTGGAGAAGAGCGAGGGCAGATATTGTGAGGTAAAGTGAGTCAATAAATAAATTTAATAAAAATTATTTCTTGTATTGTTCAAGAGTATGCAATTATCATGTCTTTTTCCCTTTTACCCCTACTGTACAATGATTTCTGTCTGATCTTCTTTTCTCTCTTTCAAATTCACAGCCTTAATTTTCTTTTCTTTTTTATTAGATATATTCTTTATTTACATTTCAAATGTTGTCCCTTTCCTGAATTCCCCACCTCGAAAATTCTCTCCTCCCTTCCCCTTCCCCCTGCTTACCAATCCACCCACTCTGGCTTCCCTGTCCTGGCATTCCCCTATACTGGGGCTTCTAGCCTTCTCAGGACCCAGAGCCTCTCCTCCTTTTGATGTCCAACAAGGCCATCCTCTGTTGCATATGAATCTGGATCTATAGGTCCCTCCATACTTACTCTTTGGTTGGTGGTTTAGTCCCTGAGAGCTCTGGGGGCAGGGGGTGGTTCAAATTGTTGTTCCTCCTATGGCGCTGCAAACCCCTTCAGCTCCTTGGGTTCTTTCTCTAGCTCCTCCATTGGGGATCCTGTAATCAGTTAAATGGTTGGCTGAGAGTGTTCCCCTCTGTATTTGTCAGGCACTGGCAGAACCTCCCAGGTGACAGCTGTATCAGGTTCCTGTCAGCAAGCACTTGTTGGCATCCACAATAGTGTCTGGGTTTTGAAAATGTATACGGGATGGATCACTAGGAGGGGCAGTCTCTGGATGATCGTTCCCTCAGTTTCTGCTCCACAATTTGTCTCTGTATCTCCTGTGGGTATTTTGTTCCCTACTTCTAAGAAGGACCAGAATATCCATACTTCCTTCTTCCTTCTTCTTGAGCTTCATTTGGTCTGTGAATTTTGTCTTGGGTATTCCAGGTTTCTGGGCTAATATCCACTTATCAGTGAGTACATACTGTGTTTGTTCTTTTGTGATTGAGTTACCTCACCCAGGATGATATTTTCTAGTTTCACACATTTGCTTAAGAATTTCATGAATTCATTGTTTTTAATAGCTGAGTATTCTAATGTGCACACGTACCACATCTTCTGTATCCATTCTTCTGTTGAGGGACATCTGGGTTCTCTCCAGCTTCTGGCTATTATAAATAAGGCTGCTATATTAACTGTTCTTATATATATGTGTGTGTACACACATATATGTTCATAAATATAACTTGCTCAGTCTGTATAAAGGTATTTGTATGCTTTTAGGTCTGACCAGATGTTGTGCCCTTTTATGCAGAAGACTATTTATCACACGATCAGGATTCTTTAGCAAAGTCAAAAAACACATCCATAAAGTCTCTTAATCTGACTGTCTAAACATGAACTGCACAACAGTTATACACATGATAATGCGACCACTAGGCCTCAACCCTATACAAAGAATGGCAAACAACTATCTTCAGTGAATAACAGTGATTGCACATATCACCTCAATATTCAGATTTCAATTGTTTGTGGATGATTTGATTACATAGTTGTTCTACATTTTGTGAGTAAAACAATAAGAAACAAAATACCAAAATATTAAAAAAAAGATATTGTTGTTTATGTAATGTGGTCAGAGAAGGGCACACACTCAGAATTTTTTAGACTATCTGATCCTGATTTGCTCTACTCACTGAAAGATCAGATTTTTTTGTATAATTTTGCAGTTGGCATATTATAAAATAGTGACTTTTCTCTTGAAAATATTGCCCTCCTTTGATTCATTTATTTTACAATTAATTATTGATCACTCAGCATTCATGCAGCTCATTTCCTCATCACAGAGGAATGGCAAACTAGACATAATCTCTGTTCCCAGTGGAGTTTGTGTTCTACATCTGAAATGATGTCCTCAAATTTTATAGTTATAAAATTAAAATTTTGCTAGTGTATCCTGAAATAAATATAAGCCTTCATGCTAAGTTCTCTAACTCCAAATTATTTCTCTCTTGGATGAGAGCATGTACCCTGCTACTTACATTGGTCCTCAGCTCCTGAATACTGGTGTGCTCCCTGGGTGGGCATGGGTGGTGTTATAATTTCCTGGCTGTAAAATGTACTGGTAAAAGCCATCATATCTCAATAGACCTTGAGAACTTGTAGAAGAGCTGAAGATATAAAGGGGATTCTTTATTGGAAGAGCTGATAGGTTTTCAGTAGTTCATACCTGTTCTATAATTTTGGTTCATCAATAATTTTAGAATGATTTCAAAATGCTTTATAGAGAATGCATGGAGAGAGAGGGAGGAAAGAAGTAGTCATAAGTGAGGTGCTTAATAACACATCCAGTATGTACAGGAATAACATCAACTCAAAGAGTGCATGTAAAGATCCGAACAGTCAAGATGGCATTTAAAGAACTGTGTATGGAGTAATCAGGGATATATATGATCGTAAGAGTATTGGAAAAGTAATTTAATTTCAATGAGATTTGAGAAAAGTAATACAATGAGTTGTGTTTGGTTGAACAAAACCTTAAAAGTATATGATTTGAATAGAGCCAAATTAGAATGCATGATGAAAGTTCTTGTGTATTATGCAAATATCTCAATCTTGCACAACATTACAGTGGAACTCTCAAGCAAAGCATTCATGCTTTGTCATAGGTTTACAATAACACATTTTCTTCACCCTTTACATTTGATTCAAATGATGTTTTTCCCTCTTTTGTACATTGTTAATTCAAATAAATCAGATTTTAATAATATAAATCACAATATACATATAACTGTATACAGACTGAGTAAAAGTTACATTTGCTTTCTAGTCTTGCAATAAGGAGGTTTAATCACTGTTGTGGAAATGTCTACCAAATAATAACATTTTCCTTGGAGATCTTAGAAATAGGCCAATCTAATGAAAAAGAAAAGACACATAGAAATGCTGAACACGTTATTCTTGAAAAGATTGATGTATTAAATATTTATGCAAACACATTAAATTGGCAAGTGTATGAAAACATTATTGCATATTCATCACCTTCACATTTCATCCTTTGGAAAGAACTGCCTTTCTATAAAACTAAAATGGATGACTGTGTGTTATCCAAAGACTCATTTTTTAAATTGCATAGTATTGGATAGTTCTCCTTCAGATTATATTAATTCCTATAAATAATCAAATTGATGTTGGATGCAGAAAACTCTAATAATTTATTCAAAAATAGCAGTACTGAAGTACATTTTTATCATCAGCTCTGTGCCAGAAACTTGTAATATGAAAGATGTGCCCCAAGTGAATACTCTCTTAAGGAAATAAGTGAACTCTTTCAGGTCACAGAATTACTTGCAAAAAACTGATTTTGTAACAAAAGTGAAATGTTATGAAAGAATCAATACAGTTGCTAGCAACCTAACTTCTCTTGAAGTGGAGTAAATTCTCATTGGCTCCAAACTTTTACAACCCTGAATAACATTACTTGAATTAAAATTTAAATTGACTATACTTCTCATTAAAAGTCAGAAACTTGAAATGATTCTATATATTTTCTGTCTCACTTTGAGTTGTATCCCTTATATACTTTTTTATTTCTTTTCTTTCTTTTTACTTTGTGTGTGTGTGTGTGTGTGTGTGTGTGTGTGTTTGTGTGTGTGTGTTGTGTGAAAAAGACAAACTATGTGTGTACTATATGCCCAAGGAAGACCAGAGTGTCCTTTTTTTCACCTTGCTTTATTCTTTTGAGGCAGAGTATCTTACTGAACATGAAGTTTATGTTTTCCACTTAGGCTGTCTGCAATCAAGTCCCAGGAATCATCTTCATTCTCTGAGATGTCTTTCTGGTTACTTGGGGTCTTGGATCTGAACTTTGATCCTTATGCTTGAAAGCAATGATGAAATATTCTCAAACCCCTACTGACTTTTTAGAAGCTCTATTGTAATACTTTGCTCACAGTATCATCTCTGTGTCTTGCTTTCTCTTCAATGTATTTTCTTTTCTCTTGCCTTTCACTGGTCTATAACAGAGACCCATTATTCAGTTGCCAAAGCACTACTCTCCCAAGAATTAACCTGTACAAAGAATGGAACACAAAAGGTGCATAACAAGTTCAGAAAAGCACAGAATAGCATCATAAAAGTCAAACTGAATCACTGAGGTCATCCCTTCCTTGACTGTGCTGGTCAATTAATAGTAGGTCATTTTCCTCCTAAAGATGACTTTCCAAGCCTCTTCTTACCTTTCAAGGACCTCTTAATATGGTCTTTATTAAGAAGAAAAACCTTCTTTAGTACTGACTGCTTATGTGGGTAGAGAATAATTTTTCTAATGTCATAGTATCACTCTGAATTTTAATGATAGTGACTAATAATTTTCTACAACTGGGTGTCTCAATGTAGTCAAAATTAATGTTTCACAATTTTTGAGATCAAACATATGAATAAAGGTATCTATGACACATAACTCCTTTTATAGACTCTAGGTCATATTTCTCTCCTCGTATTTTTCATTCTGGCTCCACTTGTATCTTGATGTCTATGACCTATGGCTTCATCATCTATCATCTCTCTCTGCGTGTGTGGCTTCTCCTTCTCCATGGATTCTTTGTCATGTAGAAGGATATATCATTGCATATAGGGCTAGTCTAACCCTAGATTTGCCAAAACCTATGCTAATAAGGGTTCTCAATGTCTCATTCCCCATTCCCTTACAACCCTCTGTCCAAAGGTAGGGGAAAAAAGACAGTAAATAGAACAAGGGAGGTAGGTCTGTTTAAAAGTAGTTCATTGGGGGACAATTGCAATCTCTGTCATCAAAACACAAACAGTCTAGTTCAAAAAGGGTCACCAAACATGAATCAACATCAGTGGCATGATACAGCAGAAGAGCCTGGCCTCTGCCTAATCAGCACCAGTCTGTAGGAAGGCCCAGAACCAGCCTGAATGCCAAGAGAAGTTCTCTGTTGTGCCTCTCTCAAGGAAGTAAAGATCAATAAAGAGTCAAGACCAAGTGTTTCAAGGTTTGCTATGCATGTGCATAGCCACTGTCCTTTGGGTCCTACTTACACTTTTTCCAAACATCAAATGTCCTCTCATGGGTTGGCCTTAGCAGAACGTCACTTTAGTCTGCTTCAGCAAAGCCTCATGTGACACAAGCAGAAATTGCCACTTTAGGCTAGCACAGTAATTCAGGATGATTTTAGTTGAAGATACTTAACTAGATCTAGAAAGACTTATTTTTTCCCTCAGGTAAGGTGATTTCACAGACTTCAAACTTATGATTAGGTAAACCTTTTCCTGGACCATCATTCAACTCATTACACATAGGCAGAAATAATGAAGAAATTATTATTTCATTTTATTTTTAAAGAAAAAAACTAATTAATTCCTTTCCCCAGAATAAATCTACATTCTTTAGGGCTTTTAAAATAAACTGCAGTTAAACTTAAAAGAATATTTTTTATCACATTAAATGCTCTTTTAAAAATTTAGAAAGTAACATATAAGAATAATAGAAAACTATTGATACTGGAAAAATTCATCAAACCAAAAATTTATACAAATGGCTTTTAATTTTTTGTATATTTTGAATATATGCATGTATGTATTTTGGGTACAATGGTATACTTTTGGTAAGCTTGTTGGTTACATTAGTCATAGGAATATTCCCTTAGCCCTATATAGTTTTTTTTTTACATGCCCAAAGTGTTAAGATTCTAAGGTCTTGAATTTGAACAGTGAGGATGGCTGAGCTACATATTAACTAATAATATAATAGCAAGAAAAAGGTGAAATGTTTGCTATCAGTATTAATATTTACTGAACAAAAAGTGAATGCTTTTCAGAGATAGTCCTGCATTTGTTACTCAAGATGAATTATGCTCCAATTTTTTGCAAGTACTATAGAAGACTACTATTAAACTTGATATTGGTACCAAATTATTAGTGTAAACATTATTCTGTTATTGAGTTTTACGTATACTTTTAATTACTTATTGTTTAATTTCTTTGGTGATGTTCTATACATCTAGATATCTATTCAGCTAAAATTTGTCCTTCCATGGATTTTTCAAAATGTGGGTGTCCTACTAAACTATCAACTTAATACAGGCTGAAATTATCTGAAAGGAGAGACTTAAATAGCAAATTACTTATATAGGCTGTTCTGTGGACATATGTAGGGGTTTGTCTTGATTATTAATTGTTATAAAAGTACCCATCCCACCATGGGAAGCATCATTCCCTAGTTGTGCTGACCTGAACTGAATATACCTAGGTGAGCATAAATCTGTCTACAAGGCAGCTTGCAGAATTCTCTCATGTATATGTAATGATGTTTCCACAGAATTTAAAAGAGCATTGCTTGACACCAAATTTATTGTCATTCAATATAAGGAAACAAAATGCTTGTTCAATAATAATTCAATTGTTTTTTCTTCTATATGAAAGCTGATGTTCATATGAATTTTTACATAGGGTCAGGTTCCCTTACTATAAATTATTTATCGTTGTCAATTTGTGCATATATTTATGCAGTTATATTATTTTTCTAGTCATCAGCAACTAATTAATTTTCTAAAATGCATTTTACTTAATTCATGAGTCTATCACAAGTTTAGATTAATGTATCTGTGTCTTAAGTTATTTTGCCATGAATTACTAATTAATTACTAATTCTTTTCCCTGTTTTAAAAATTTGTTAAAAAGACATGTTCAGACATTTCATTAAACCCCATTTGTCACCTTATTTATGCCCTAATGGCTTATTATATGTTTTGGTTACCATTGCCTTAAAATACAGCCTGATAGCTGGCAGAGGTGGAAGCACTGCTTTATGGATGTGTGGATAAATATCTGTAATAATGTGTCCTATTAATTTTCACATTTATAAAATGTTTTGTTAAATGTGAAGAAAACCATTAAATGCTATTTAAGGGGTATTGAACCATCCCTAAAAGGTTCCTGTGCAAAGCTAACCTTTAAAGATTTACAGCTAGTAATTTTATGTTTTCATTATACATAAAGCTCTTCAATATTCTGTGAGTATTTTATATTAGGACAAGCATTTTATTTTTTTTTAATTTTTATTTTCTATATTCTATGTTTACATTCCAAAGGCTTTCCCCTTTCCCAGTTCCTCCCCACCATATGTCCCATAATTCCTCTCCCTGCCAACTATTCCCCAATCATTCCCCCTCCCCCCATGGTTTCTCTACAAAACTGGATCCAATCTTTACAGGCCCAGGGTCCTCTCCTTTCTTCTTCTTGGGAATCATTTGACTTGCTAGTTGTGCCTTGAGTATTTAGGGCTTCTGGGCTCATTAATATCCACTTATCAGTGATTGCATTTCATGTGTATTCTTTTGTGATTGGGTTAACTCACTCAGGATGATAATTTCCAGGTCTAACCATTTACCTACAAATTGCATGAATTCATTATTTTTAATTGCTGAGTAGTATTCCATTGTATAAATATACCACATTTTCTGTATCCATTCCTCCTTTGAGGGATATTTGGGCTCCTTCCAATTTCTGGCTGTTATAAACAAGGCTGCTATAAACATAGTGGAGCATGTGTCTTTATTGTATGCAGGGGAATCCTCTGGGTATATGCCCAGGAGAACAAGCATTTTAAATGAGAAATAATGTACAAGTCCGAATTGGTTACATGAAATTTAAAAGAAAGGTACAAGAAGTGTGTGCTAATTAACTTATTGTGTACTTATCTACTTTGCAGTACTGGACATTGACCACAGGCCTTTGATCATGCTAAACAACTGCTTTACCCTTTCTTCTAAATTCAAATATACAGATTTTTTTTTCAAGAAATTGGTTTTACTTGAAATGCTGACAGATTTGAGTCCAACAACTTTCGCATGTTATTGTAGTATTTTGTAAGATCCATCTTTACATGTGTGTGTGTGTGTGTGTGTGTGTGAGTGTGTGTGTGTGTGTGTGTGAGTGAGTGTGTGTATGTGTGTGTGTGTGTGTGTGTGTGTGTGCGCGCGCGCGCGTGCGCGCTTATGTGTATGGAAGCTTCTGTGAATACAAAGGAATCCCACATTGTGCTGAAGTTACAGTCACTATCTGTCTGGAGTGGTTGTTGGGAGCTGAACTCATTTTCTTTTGAAGAGAAGCACACATTCGTAAAAATTGAGCCATCTCTCTAATTCCTATTGTATTAGCTTTATATTTTGTGTTCACTATGGAAGTCTAGGCATTCTAGAATATTGGATGTAATATTTTAAAAGGTCAAGTATTCAAAAGAAAAGGTTCAATATTCTACAAGTCACGAAATATAGCTTTAGTGTAGAACAATGGGTCTGTATTTATATCCGCAAGAATTTTCAGTTTTGTGATAAATAATGAATATAATCTAATTTATGAAAACATTCTATAAAAATATTTAAATTTCATTAGAAATTCTTGTATTGGTCATTTGCCTGTATGGTTGATTTTCATGAAGCACGTTTAATTAAGTCTTAACAGATGGAATATAAAAATTATTCTCATAAAATATTTCAAAAAACCAACATTTCAATACTAAAATCTAATCACAGAAATGTTATGTCATGAAACAACTGTGTAAAATAGTAAGATGAATGATTTAGCTCATGTTTCATGATTGATTGTGTGGACTAGGTTGAGATTTTCTCTGATAAATAATAGACACTCTGCTTCTTTCTAGAAGCTACACAAAATCATGAGCCAACAAATACAGCATAACTAGAGAAAACTGCAAGATTATAACCAGTCTATGTCCAAGTAATTAAGTCATGAAAACATTAAGATATGAAAGCAAATATAGGAAAATCTTATGTTGCATTATTATGAATGCCTCAGTTATGGTCTTGGCTTTCTTTTGACATCATGAACACTTTGGAGAAAACCAAAGTGATTTTAAAGCTTTCACAGCACTTATCTGGTTGATGCTGTAACTGTTCTCATACACACCTCTTCTATAGTGTGAAATACATGGTCATGCAATATGAATGATGGATATTTATAGGTGGAATATAAAAGGTATTAAAACTACTAAATGTGAAAATTTTAAATTTATAAGTTATATGTAGAAAAAATAATGATAATGTTCATTTCTCTCAACTTTGGCTCATGACACATGTATCATAAGTTAGTCTCATCTTCATTTTGGTTGAGTGAATGAATTTTTAAAAATAATCATGAGAAAGAAGATACCACATATAAAGGCAGACTTTCATAGCATAAGACCCACAAGAATACGAATACACCAATACTGTGAAATAGTGGCATTGTAAGTCAGGGACTATACTGTAAAGGGTCCCACATTTGGTTAAATGGCTTGCAAGGGAAAGTAAATAATAAGGGAAACATCTCCTTGTTGCTCTTAAGAAACTAGTCTGAACTAACCTGGACCCCTGAGATCTTTCAGACACTGAGCCACCAAACAGGCGGCATTCACAAGTTGATATGAGGCCCCAACACATATACAGTAGAGGACTGCCAGGTCTGAACTCAGTCAGAGAAGATGCACCTAATCCTTGAGAGATGAGGAGTCCCAGGGAGTGGGGAGATCAAGTGAAATGGGGACATCCTCTTAGAGATGGAGGAAGGAGGTGTGGGATGTGGAACAGTCTGAAGGTAGACTAGGAGGGGAAAAAGTGTGGACTGTAAAAAAAAGATTAAAGAATAAATAAGAATATATTAAAAAATTGAGATAGGTAGGTGATCCCGTCCTTTAACCCAGGGCTGTGACTGTCTACTGGAGGTGGTGTCTACAGGTTCTATCTCCTCTTTGTTGGGTATTTTGGCTAGTGTCATCCCTGTTGGGTCCTGGGAGCCTTTCTCTTCTCTGGCATCTGGGACTTTCTAGTGGCTACCCCCTAGTTTCCCTTCTCCCACTGCTACATGAAGGAAAGGCCATCCAGAGACCAACCCACCTAGGTATCCATCCCGTTTGAAGACACCAAACCCTGACAATATTGCTGATGCCAATAAGAGCTTGCTCACAGAAGCCTGGTATGTCTGTCTCCTGAGAGTTTCTGCCAGCACTTGACTAATACAGATGCAGATACAAGCAGCCAACCACTGGACTAAGCCCAGGGACCCCAATGGAAGAACTAGGGGAAGTACTGAAGGAGCTGAAGGGGATTGCAACCTCATAGGAAGAACAATATCAACTATTTGGACCATACAGAGCTCCCAGGGACTAAATCACCAACCAAAGAGTATGCATGGAGGGATCCATGGCTGTAGCTACACAGAGGATGGCCTTATCTGGCATCAAAGGGAGGGGAGGTCCTTGGTCCTGTGGAGGCTTGATGTCTCAGATTAGGGAGATGCTGGAGTGGTAATGCCAGAAGAGGTGAGTGGGTGGAGGAGCATCCTCATAGAGGTAAAGTAAAGGGGTAATGGGATGGGAGTTTGTGGAGGGGAAACCAGGAAGGGAGATATCATTTAAAATGTAAATGAATAAAATGATTAATAAAAATATCCTCTAAAAAATAAGATACTACCTTTCTTCCCATTTAATGACTCAAGTATGTGCTGTCTTCAGTAATATGGTCTTATTATAACATTATAGAGGGTAACAAAAAGCAAAATCAATAGTCTTTAATGTCTGTGCATTTATGGACAGTCTTAACCACCACCTCAAAGAGTGATAAGCCATTCCTGATGCTGAGAATTTTATCTGATAGTTTATGTCATCTGGGAAAGGCATTGTCTTTCTGTTGTAGGCTAACTATATTCAAACTCTTAAAATAAATATACATGTATAAATTTTAAGAAGCTTTACAATATTAGTGGCATTTACAAAGGATTTTTATTGCCTCTTAGGAGACTAATCCTCCTACCCTGTGCTCCCATGCCTCAACCTATTTATCCCTTGTTGTTGCATTATTGCCATCTAGTGCTTTATATCATCTGTATTTTTTCCTTTATCTCCTTAAATCGACCCCATGGCCTTGTACCAATTCATCCTAATTAAAAGCTAATATAAGCATATGAAAAAGAACAAGTAGGATGTTGTTTTTCACTGTGTCTGGGTTACCTTACTCAGAATGAGTATTTCCAGATCCATCTACTTATCATTGGATTTCTTGACTTCACTTCCATTTAATTCTGAATAAAAATCTATTGATAAAGGTACTGCATTTTCATTATCAATTCTTCATTTGGTTTTACTTCCTGGCTACTGTGATTAGAACAGCAATGAACATGGATGGGTAAGTGCTTCTGATGCTTTGACTAAAGACCCACTGGTGGTATAGTTGGAACATGCAACAGCTCGATTTCTAACTTTTTGATGAAAGTCCACACTGATCTCCATAGTGGCTGACTGTGGGAGGTTGGATGAGAATGGCCCCACTGTGCTCATATGCCTGCATGCTTCTTCTGCAGTTAGTGGGACTGTTTGATGAGAATGAGGAGGTGTGGCTTTTTTCAAGGACATATGTCATTGGACATGAGCTTTGAGATTTAAAATGCCATTTCTTCCTCTCTCTCTTTCTCTCTCTCTCTCTCTCTCTCTCTCTCTCTCTCTCTCTCTGTGTGTCTCTCTCTGTCTCTCTGTCTCTGTCTCTCTGTCTCTGTCTCTGTCTCTCTCTTATAAGTGTGACTCAGATGCTGCTCTCAAGAAGTTCTCTAGTGCACTTCCTGCTTGTCTGCTGTGATGTTCCCCATGATGATGATGATGGACATGCCCCCTCTAAAGCTATAAGCCCCCATGAAAGGCTGTCTTCTGTAAGGTGGGTTGGAAATGGTGCTTTGTATCCACAGTAGATGAATATACACTTCCCAAGGTTTGTTGTTGTTGTTGTGGTTGTAATATTGTTTTGTTTTATTTCAGTAAATAAGTGTCGTCCCTTTTCTCTGCCTCTATGACAGCATTTGCTCTCATTTTTGTTTTAATCTTAACCATTTTAAATAAGATAAGATGAACTCTCAAAGTGGTTTTGATTTGTGTTTTCCTGATGGCTTAGGCTGCTGAACAAAAGCAACTTTTGTTTGGTGTTTGTTTGCTTTTTGTTGTTTCCTTCTATGTATATTTTATTTACCTTTCTTTTTTCATGAAGTTTTTCTTTTATTGGATATATTCTTTGCGTTTCAAATGTTATCCCGTCTGGAAAACCCCTATCCCATTTCCCCCTTCCTGTGCTTCTATGGGTGTGTTCCTCCACCCACCCACCCTTCCACTCCCACATCCCCATCCTCTAATTCCCCTACACTGGTGCATTGAGCCTTCACAGGATCAAGGACCTCTCCTCCCACTGATGTCCGACAAGGCTATCCTCCGTTACATATGCTGCTGCAGTCATGTGAACTTCTTGGTTGGTGGCTTAGTTCCTGGTAGTTATGGGGGCTCTGGTTGGTTGATATTGTTGTTCTTCCTTCCTCTCCTTCAGTCCTTTCTCTAACTCTTCCATTGAGGACCACATGCTCAGTCCAATGATTGGCTGTGAGCATTCACAACTGCATTTGTCAGGTTCTGGCAGAACCTCTCAGGAGACAGCTATATCAGGCTCCTGTCAGCAAGTACTTCTTGGCATTTGGTGACTGAATATGGAATGGATCCCCAGGTGGGGCAGACTCTTGATGGCCTTTCCTTCAGTCTCTTCTCCATACTTTGTCTCTATATTTGCTCCTGTGAGTATTTTGTTCCACCCTTCTAAGAAGGCCTGAAGCACCCACCCTTTTGTCTTCCTTCTTCTTGAGCTTTATGTGATCTGTGGATTATATCTTGGGTATTCTGAGCTTTTGGGCTAATATCCACTTATTAGTGAGTGCATACCATGTCCGCTCTTTTGTGATTGGGTTACCTCACTCAGGATGATATTTCCTTTTTCTTTTTTTAAAAATTTTTAAGGTTATCTTTTTATTGAATATATTCTTCATTTACATTTCATATACTAAAACCTTTCCCAGTTTCCTTCCTCCCCCAAAGCCCCCCAACCCCTCCTCCCAACCCCTGCCTCCAAGTAAATGCCCCTCCACCCAACCCACTCCCACCTCCCCCTACCTCCTCAATTTCCCTTTGCTGGGGCATCTATTGAGCCTTCACAGGAGCAAGGAGCTCTCCTTCCACTGATACCTGACAAGACATTCCTCTGCCATACTTTTGGTTGGAACCATGAGTACCCCTTGGTTGATGATTTAGTCCATGGAGGTAAGGAGGAAGGAGGTAGATAGAAACAAAAGGAGAGAGGTAGGTAGGAAAAACAATAAGATATCTGAAAAAAATCATAAGGAATCATACTATTAACTATTGACCTAAAAACTATAATGCATTTAAGTCTACATACATACATTCATACATACATATATACACACACACAGAGAGAGAGAGAGAGAGAGAGAGAGAGAGAGAGAGAGAGAGAGAAGAAAATCAAATTTTACCTGGGCTGACAATACTCCCTACAAGATCTAAAGACCTAATGAAAACTCCAACACCAGATATTCCAAGTCCCCTTTTGAGTTGTTGGTCAGGATTGTTCAAGAGATTCTCAAAACATATATTCTATTTCTATTCTATTATTATCAATTATCCCTAATTAACCCAGTTAAAAATTAGGATATATCATAAACGTTGCCCAAGAGAAAAGGACAAGTTTTTATTGCTAAAGATGCCATGCATTTTAGACAGACACGGGGCCCAGAGGCCCCTGAACTGGAATTGTCCTGAATGCCTTCTCCCTGAGCTCTAGTTTCTGTGGTAGCAGAAGACCATGCAAGTTTTCAAAGAAGGGAAAGGATTAATAGTCTTACTTAACTTATGTATAGGGTGTGGTAAATTTCTAGAAAATGCAGAAGAGTCTAAGCCAAGAAGTTCTATGTTCATACCAGAATCTAAGGTTCTGTGAGCCAGGAGACACCATGATAAACATATTTCGTGGCAGTTATGGCTGCATGGCTGTCTTTTCTCTCCACAAATATTTTAACTGACACAAAAACTTTGTAAACAGAAAAATGGGATGGCAAAAATTCTCTGTAAACATCCATTACTCCGGTTTTCCTGTCCTTAAGCTTTTCATCAGACATCTCTCTCCGCGCTGTGATTCTGAAACTAGTCCTTGAGAAAAACATAAGGGTATGAAATGGCACTGTGTATCTTCCAACTGGAGTTTTTGATTTATTTAATCAATTTGTGAATCTGAATTATTGTGAGAGGTGATATCTTGTTAACTCAGAACAAAAGTCAGTAATATTAGCTTATTTGTGACATAGTTTAATTTTAATTGCAACAAGTCCTTTCTCCCTCCCTCCCTCCCTCCCTCCCTCCCTCCCTCCCTCTTTTCCTCCCTCCCTTCCTCCATACCTCCCTTCCTTCCTTACCTTTCATCTTTCTCCTCTCTTTTTCATCCTGATTTATCTTGGAAAATACATTAATCGATTTACTCTGGTTGAGTTCTCTCTCTCTCTCTCTCTCTAGCATGTCCTCTTAATTAAGTCAAATTTGAACTGTCTGATTTAACTGATCTTTTTTGTAAAACTAGCTCCTGACACAGAAGTTGAAGGAGCATCCTAAACTGTTTTCTTGTCTTTGAATAAACTGCCCTATCTGAATTTGTTCTGTTAAAAGACAGTACTCAAAATATTGAACCTTTTGCCCAGAACAAAATGGCCGTGCTGGTGACAGAGTCCTAAAGAGAAAAGCTTGCCTTAGTAAACAGAAGCATAAGAATCTATCAGGTTTCTCAATGAGCAGAGTTTCTGTTTACCAGGACCTCTCTTAATCTGCCCTCGAAGGTCAACTACCTGGGCAAGGGTAACTAGTTCAGTCAATCCAAACAGCCTTTATGAACTTAATACATGTCACCCTGTTGGCTCCCACAAATGCTTGCTTTCTCACTGCTTTTCCTCTCTGCATACCCCACAAAAGTGACCTTGGCAGTTTAATCTTCAATAAAACTTTCTACTTTATCCTTAAACGCAGAAAGGTCTAGTTCTTGGTTTGAGTGTTCTTTTGCATACATTTGGTGACAAAACCAATTGGGGCAGGTGCTGGGTCCCCTAGGACCCTGTCACTCCTTACAGAATGAAACTGCTAATTTAACCATTCTGGGTCTGGATTTTGTCCATGCTGGACTACGTGGTTTACCATATTTGCCTTCAAAATTTAGAGTCCATCTCTCCAGCTGATTCTCTGCTCCACCTACTCTTCCCATGTTTCCCTTCTTGACTACTCAAGGAAGTGTCCTCTCAGAGCTTCCTGATCTATCTCCCTCTCCTCTCCTTGGCTCACTGGAGCCTGCTGTCTCTCTGGCTGGTTGGAGCCCACTCATCAAAAGTCAAATAAATTCGTCAGGCAATCATTCTACACCCACTTGGCTGCCCATCATGTGGGAAGGGTTGCTCCTTCGCTGTGATTCTGGCCTTATTTTTGATAAGTTTGCCCTTTTAGGGATGCCCTCAGATTGAAACTCTGATCCATGGCACTTAACCCTTACCAAGGGACTTTCCCTATTTCTCGTGGTTGAATTTCTGTTTAGGGTCCTGGGTTGGTTTAAATAGAAATATCCCTATAGGTTCACAGTTTTGAATGCTTGGTCGTTTATGACTGGTGCTACTGTAGAGGGATTAGGAGCTATATGTATAGCCCTGGTGTGTGTGTGTGTGTGTGTGTGTGTGTGTGTTTGTGTGTGTGTGTGTAGCTTTCTTGAAGAGTGTGTGTTACTGGGAGTGTGCTTTGTGGTTTTAGAAGTCCATGCCAAGCCCAGAGACTTTCTTTTCCTGGTGCCTGTGGATCTGTGCGTAGAACTCATAAGCTGCTTCTCCAGCATCCTATCTGTCGGCATGAGCCCATGCTTCCTGCTACATTAATACTGGGTTAAACCTCTAACATTGTAAGCAAGCCCCAGTCAAATGCTTTCCTTTGTAAGTGTTGCCATGGTCATGGTATCTCTTCACAGCAGTAGTACACTGACTAGGACAGGCCTTTTCTGAAGTCTCTCCTACCTCCTCTTGTTCTGCTCTGGGAGGCCTCCCTTGCAGGCTGCTGCCTCTCTTGCTAGCTCACTGGAACCCAAACTCACCATGAACTTTTACTAACTCATCACTTCTCTTGCCTGCCTTTCCTAATATTTTCCTCTCTTTGGAAGCAGGATTCAATTCATCCACACCATCTTACTGCCAATGTCTTGGCCTCAGTACAAGCTAGAGAATCAGCCTCGGTGTCTGGAAAGTGGCACTCTCTATTTCTAAATTCCCATAGATTGTGACAACTTCTGCCACTGCACAAGCAAATGATGTGAAAATCCCTTTATTTGGAAGTGTTCTCTGCCTCCTACTCTCGAAAATCTCTTGTCTCTCAACCATCATTGCCTCTGCTCCATCGAGGCCCTCCTTCAGACCACGGGGCTCAGAGATTCAAGTGTTTTTGGAGTATATATAATATTGAAATATTGTCCCATGCTGTTATGCTCTATTGAAAAACAAGCTCTGGAGATGAGATTTCTCCTGCTCATGCTATACTCAAGATATTTATTCAGAAGCTCCCTCTAAAGTCTCTGCCCTTGGTCAGTCTGGACACCTGGTTTTATGACAGGGAGAAGGAAAAAAATACCGATCATCCCAGGAAAAAACACACTACATGCTTAAGAACAAGATGAAGCAGTTTATTTCCCATAGTGTTTATGAGTGGCTAAATATAATTGCAGATGTTTGGCTCTCTGAATACCCTTTCCCCTCTCTTGAGCATGTTTACTATCTTTGAAACTTTTGCTGAAATTTAAACTTGCTTTACCTCAGGATTTGTAAAACCATTAGGAGGTGGTTTAAAACTAACTTGTAAAGTCCTTAGTGGTAAAAGTTAGCTTAAGTCTTGTAACAAAAGAGTTGACAGTTTCAAGTCATGTGAATCTGCTCATAAGGAACGGTGAAGGATATATATATATATATATATATATATATATATATATATATATATATATATTTACCTGAGAAGAAAGTGAGAATGGCTTAGATTTACTTGGACGGTCCCACCAAGGGTTCTGAGATCTCCCTCATTACTTCAGCTAGGTTCTGGCCACTGACTTCTGTCTTTTTGATCTGTCTCTCAAACATTTAATCCAATGAATAACGATCTTCAACTATGTAGCCCTCCACCCATCTTGTCAAGACAACATACTGCTAAACTTTCTTAACTTTCTGGGAAACAAAGGATATCTAATCTCCCTTTTCCAAAGCTCATTTTTCTGTCCTGCAGATCAAGTATCCAGGCTTTCTGTTGGAGCTCCCTCTCCACTGCAGTTTTAATTACTGGAGTCTCATAAATTAAAAACAATATGGTCTCAAAACTGAGGCAGAGACCCACAGCCAAACATTGAGTGGAGTTTGGAGAATCCTGTGGAAGAGGGAAAGTAAGAATTGAGGGAGATATCACAAGAAAACCTACAGAGTCAACTCCCTTGGGCCTATGGGGGTTCACAGAGACTGAACCACCCACCAGAGAGCATGGAGCATGAGTGGGTTGGCCCTAGGCCTTCTGCACATATGTAGCAGTTGTGAAGTTGGGCATTCATGTACAAATATAAAGTAGAAGCAGGGGCTGTCTGAGTACACTGCCTGCCTTTGGATCCTGTCCCACTCACCGGGCTGCCTTACACCCTCAGTGAAAGGGGGGTGCACTTAGTTTTGCTGAGGCTGGTTGGTGTCCATGGAGAGCCTCCCCTTTTCTGGGGAGAAGGAGAGGAGACCTGAGTAAAGGAGAGGAGAGAGAGGAAGTGGAAGGAGAGGAGGTGGGTGGGAGGTGGTTGTGATGGGGGTGTAAAGTGAATAAATAATGTAGTCAAAAAACAAAATAAAAACAAAAAAAGCCCAAACCAAAACAACCAATGAACCAAACAACAAACCAGCCAACCACAAAAACTGAAGCTCAATTACCTGCCAGCCTAAATTGGTTTTCAGTAGAAAAGTCAGGACTTGATTTTCTAGAGCTAACAGAGTTCCTACTGGGATTGGTAAATTCACAAAACAGGTTTTGACAGAAAAGCAAACCCCAAACTACCATGCCCTTGGTTACTTATTTTTTTTCTTCTTTTTAAAAAAAATTCTATATTCTTTGTTTACATACCAAAGGCTTCCCCTTTCCCAGTTCCCCCATTATCATTTGACCCATAAGTCTTCTTCCTATCTCCCCCCCAATTCCCCAATCACACCCCCCCCACACACACACACCATTTCTCTCTTTTGGTACTCTCCTACAAAATTGGATCTGGTCTTTTCAGGACCAGGGCCCTATCCTTCCTTCTTCTTGGGAATCTTTTGATTTGCTAATTGTGCCTTAAGTATTCAGAGCTTCTTGGCTTATTAATATTCACTTATCAGTGATTGCATTTCATGTGCATTCTTTTGTGATTGGGTTAGCTCACTTAGGATGATACTTTCCAGATCCAACCATTTGCCTACAAATTGCATGAATTCATTATTTTTTTTCTTTTTTTTAATTTTTATTTTCTATATTCTATGTTTACATTCCAAAGGCTTTCCCCTTTCCCAGTTACCCCCCACCATATGTCCCATAATTCCTCTTCCCCCTGCTATTCCCCACTCATTCCCCCGCACCCCCCATGATATCTCTGTTCTGGGTCTACAATACTGGATCCAATCTTTACAGGCCCAGGGTCCTCTCCTTTCTTCTTCTTGGGAGTCATTTGACTTGCTAATTGTGCCTTGAGTATTTAGGGCTTCTGGGCTCATTAATATCCACTTATCAGTGATTGCAATCCATGTGTATTCTTTTGTGATTGGGTTAGCTCACTTAGGATGATAGTTTCCAGATCTAACCATTTACCTACAAATTGCATGAGTTCATTATTTTTAATTGCTGAGTAGTACTCCATTGTATAAATATACCACATTTTCTGTATCCATTCCTCTTTTGAGGGATATCTGGGCTCCTTCCAATTTCTGGCTATTATAAACAAGGCTGCTATAAACATAGTGGAGCATGTGTCTTTATTGTATGCAGAGGAATCCTCTGGGTATATGCCCAGGAGTGGTATGCCAGGGTCCTCTGGAAGGGTCATGCCCAATTTTCTGAGGAACGGCCACACTGATTTCCAGAGCGGTTTTACCATTTTGCAATCCTACCAACAGTGGAGGAGTGTTCCTCTTTTTTTTTTTTAATATTTTTTATATTCTTTTATTATTATTATTATTGTATATATTCTATATTTACAATTCATTTCCCTTTTTCTGGTTCCCCACCCCCAAAGGTCCCACATGTCCTTTTCCCTCCCCCTGCTCCCGCATCCACCCCCTCCCACTTTACTGTTCTTGTACTCTCCCACAATGATGTTTTGGTCCATTCTAGCACCAGTGTCCACTCCTTTCTTCTTGTGAGACATCACTTGATATGTGATTTGTGTCTTTGGTGTTCCAAGCTTCTAGGCTAATATCCACTTATCAGTGACTGTATACCATGGGTATTCTTTTGAGACTGGGTCACCTCACTTAGTATGACGTTCTCCAGCTCCATCCATTTCTCTAAGAATTTCATGAATTCATTGTTTCTAATGGCTGAATAGTACTCCATTGTGTATATATACCACATTTTTTGTATCCATTCCTCTGTTGAGGGACATCTGGGTTCTTTCCAGCTTCTGGCTATTATATATAAGGCTGCTATGAACATAGTGGAGCATGTATCCTTATTGCATGCTGGTGAATCTTCTGGGTATATTCCCAGGAGTGGTATGGCTGGGTCCTCCGGAAGTATCACGCCCAGTTTTCTGAGGAACCGCCATACTGATTTCCAGAGTGCTTGTACCAGCTTGCATTCCCACCAGCAGTGGAGGAGTGTTCCTCTTTCTCCACATCCTCGCCAACACCTGATGTCTTCTGAGTTTTTAATCTTAGCCATTCTGACTGGTGTGAAGTGAAATCTCAGGGTTGTTTTAATTTGCATTTCCCTAATGACTAGTGATGTGGAACATTTTTTAAGGTGTTTCTCAGCCATCCGAATTTCTTCAGGTGAAAAGTCTCTGTTTAGCTCTGTATCCCATTTTTGGATAGGGTTATTTGGTTTTCTGGGGTCTAACCTCTTGAGTTCTTTGTATACATTGGAGATTAGCCCTCTGTCGGATGTAGGGTTGGTGAAGATTTTTTCCCAATTTGTTGGTTGCCGATTTATCCTTTTGACAGTGTCTTTTGCCTTACAGAAACTTTGTAGTTTTATGAGGTCCCATTTGTCTATTCTTGCTCTTAGAGCATAAGCAATTGGTGTTCTGTTCAGGAATTTTTCCCCTGAGCCAATGTCCTCAAGGGTCTTCCCCAGTTTCTTTTCTATTAGTTTTAGTGTGTCTGGTTTTATGTGGAGGTCTTTGATCCACTTGGAGTTGAGCTTAGTGCAAGGAGATAAGAGTGGGTCAACTCTCATTCTTCTGCATGTTGACCTCCAGTTGAGCCAGCACCATCTGTTGAAAAGGCTATCTTTTTTCCACTGGATGTTTTCAGCTCCTTTGTCGAAGATCAATTGGCCATAGATGTGTGGGTTCAATTCTGGGTCTTCGATCCTATTCCATTGATCCGCTTCCCTGTCACTGAACCAATACCATGCAGTTTTTAATACCACTGCTCTGTAATATTGCTTGAGGTCCGGGATATTGATTCCCCCAGAAGTTCTTTTGCTGTTGATGATAGTTTTAGCTATCCTGGGTTTTTTGTTATTCCAGATGAATTTGAGAATTGCTCTTTCTAGCTCTATGAAGAACTGAGTTGGGATTTTGATGGGGATTGCATTGAATATGTATATTGCTTTGGGCAAGATTGCCATTTTGACTATATTAGTCCTGCCAACTCACGACCATGGAAGATTTTCCCATTTTCTGATGTCTTCTTCAATTTCCCTCTTCAGAGACCTGAAGTTTATGTCGTATAAATCTTTCACATGTTTGGTTAGCGTCACTCCAAGATACTTTATATCATTTGTGGCTATTGTGAAGGGTGTCATTTCCCTAATTTCTTTCTTGGCCTGCTTATCCTTCGCGTATAGGAAGGCTACTGATTTACTTGAGTTGATTTTATAGCCAGCCACTTTGCTGAAGTTGTTTATCAGTTGCAGGAGTTCTCTGGTGGAGGTTTTTGGGTCACTTAAGTAAACTATCATATCATCTGCAAATAGTGATAGTTTGACTTCTTCCTTTCTGATTTGTATCCCTTTGACTTCCCTCTGTTGTCGAATTGCTCTAGCTAGTACCTCAAGTACTATATTGAAGAGATATGGTGAGAGGGGACAGCCTTGACTAATCCCTGATTTTAGAGGGATTGCTTCGAGTTTTTCTCCGTTTACCTTGATGTTGGCTACTGGTCTGCTGTATATTGCTTTTACTATGTTTAGATATGGGCCTTGAATTCCTGTTCTTTCTAGGACCTTTAGCATGAAAGGATGCTGAATTTTGTCAAATGCTTTTTCAGCATCCAATGAGATGACCATGTGGTTTTTTTCTTTGAGTTTGTTTATGTAGTGGATTACGTTGATGGATTTCTGTATATTGAACCATCCCTGCATCCCTGGGATGAAGCCAACTTGATCATGGTGAATGATCGTTTTGATGTGTTCTTGGATTCGGTTGGCAAGTATTTTGTTTAGTATTTTTGCATCGATATTCATAAGAGAAATTGGCCTGTAGTTCTCTTTCTTAGTTGGATCTTTGTGTGGTTTTGGTATCAGGGTAATTGTGGCTTCATAGAATGAGTTGGGTAGTGTTCCTTCAGTTTCTATTTTGTGGAATAATTTGAAGAGTATCGGTATCAGGACTTCTTTGAAGGTCTGATAGAATTCTGCACTAAAACCGTCTGGTCCTGTCCTCTTTTTGGTTGGAAGACTGTCTATGACCCCTTCTATTTCTTTGGGGGTTATGGGTCTGTTTAGACGATCTATTTGATCCTGGTTTAATTTTGGTATTTGGTAGCTGTCGAGGAAATTGTCCATTTCCTCCAGATTCTCCAGTTGTGTTGAGTATAGGTTTTTGTAGTAGGATCTGATGATTTTTTGAATTTCCTCAGTTTCTGTTGTTATATCTCCCTTTTCATTTCTAATTTTGTTAATTTGAATACTGTCTTTGTGCCCTTTAGTAAGTCTGGCTAGGGGTTTATCTATCTTGTTGATCTTCTCAAAGAACCAGCTCCTGGTTTTGTTGATTCTTTGTATGGTTCTCTTTGTTTCAACTTGATTGATTTCAGCCCTGAGTTTGATGATTTCCTGTCTTCTACTCCTCCTGGGTGAAATTGCTTCTTTTTGTTCCAGAGCTTTCAAGTGCGCCATTAAGTTGCTAGTATATGCTCTCTCCTGTTTCTTTTTGGAGACACTCAGGGCTATGAGTTTTCCTCTAAGCACTGCTTTCATTGTGTCCCATAGATTTGGGTATGTTGTGTCTTCATTTTCATTAAGTTCTAAGAATTCTTTGATTTCTTTCTTTATTTCTTCCTGGACTAAGGTATCATTGAGTAGAATATTGTTCAGCCTCCAAGCGTATGGGGATTTTCTGTTGTTTTTGTTGCTATTGAAGAACACTCTTACTCCATGGTGATCTGATAAGAGGCATGGGATTAGCTCGATCTTCCTGTGACCATTTGCTTGCAAAATTGTCTTCCATCCTTTTACTCTAAGGTAGTGTTTGTCTTTGACTCTGAGGTGTGTTTCCTGTAAGCAGCAAAATGTAGGGTCCTGTTTCCGTATCCAGTCTGTTAGTCTATGTCTTTTTATTGGGGAGTTGAGTCCATTGATGTTAAGAGATATTAAGGAATAGAGATTATTACTTCCTGACATTTTTGATGTTATTTTTGTTTTTGAGTAGTTATCTTCCTTTGAGTTTGATGGAAGAAGTTTACTGTCTTGCCTTTTCTTGGGTGCCATTTCTTTCCTTGTGTTGGAGTTTTCCTCCTATTATCCTTTGTAGAGCTGGGTTAGTGGAAAGATATTGTGTAAATTTGGTCCTGTCATGGAATATTTTGATTTCTCCATCTATGTTGATTGAGAGTTTTGCTGGGTATAGTAGTCTTGGCTGACATTTGTTTTCTCTTAGGGTCTGCATGAGGTCTGCCCAGGATCTTCTAGCTTTCATGGTTTCTGGAGAGAAGTCTGGTGTGATTCTGATAGGTCTTCCTTTATATGTTACTTGGCCCTTTTCTCTTACTGCCTTTAATATTCTTTCTTTGTTTAGTACATTTGGGGTTTTGATTATTATGTGACGGGAGGTGTTTCTGTTCTGGTCCAGTCTGTTTGGAGTTCTGTAGGCTTCTTGTATATTCATGGGCATCTCTCTCTTTAAGTTAGGAAAGTTTTCTTCCATAATTTTGTTAAAGATATTTGCTGGCCCTTTAAGTTGTAGATCTTCACTCTCATCTATCCCTATAATCCTTAGGTTTGGTCTTCTCATTGTGTCCTGGATTTCCTGGATGTTTTGGGTTACAAGCCTTTTGGATTTTGCATTTTCTTTGACTGTGGAGTCAATGGTTACTATGTTATCTTCAGCATCAGAGATTCTTATTTCTATTTCTTGTATTCTGTTGTTTATGTTTGCATCTACGACCCCTGATTTCTTCCCAAGGTTTTCTATCTCCAAGGTTGCCTCCTTTTGTGATTTCTTGGTTGTTTCTGCCTCTGTGTTCAGATCTTGGATGGTTTTGCTCAGTTCCATCATTTGTTTGTTTGTGTTTTCATGTAATTCTTTAATATATTTTTGTGCTCCCTCTTTCATGACTTCTGCCTGTTGTTTCAAGTTCTCCTGCATTTCTTTAACTGATTTTCTCATTTCCTCTTTATTGGTTTCTGTCTGATGGCCCATATTCTCCTGGAGTTCTTTAAGTGTTTTTTGTGTTTGGATTGTAAGAGCTTCTACCCTATTGATGTTCCCCTGCATTTCTTTAAGAGATTTGTTTATGTCTTTTTTGTGTTCCTCTAGGAGCATCATGACCTGTGCTTTTATATCTAACTCTTGTTTTTCTGGTGTGCTGGGGTATCCTGGACTTGCTGTGGTTGGTGAATTGGGTTCAGATGGTGCCATATTGCCTTGATTTCTGTTAATAATGTTCCTACGTTTGCCGTTTGCCATCTCTTTATCTCAGGCGTTAGTTGGTCTTATTGTAGATGGCGCCCTGCTGAAAGCACAGCACGCCTGTCCCCAGGAGACAGATCCCTTCTGGCAGCTTGTCTGTGCTGGACTATGCTCGCTCTGAGTCCAGGCTCCTTACTCCAGCTGCTAGAGTTCCAAGCTGTGCCCCGGGGCAGCAAAGTGGCCCCTTGCTGCTAGTCAGCTCAGAGAGCCAGTCCCGGCTGCGGTAGTCTGCACCCGCAGCTGAGCTTTCTGTGCCCGGATCTCCTGCAGAGCTAAGCTAAGCTATATCTCTGGCCACGGACCTGATTCCAGCTGCTCACTGTGTCCAGTGTGCCCGCTGTTTGCGAGCCGGATCTGAGGCAAGATGGCTGCCCCAGGTGAAAGCACCGCGTGGCCTTGGCTGAGCTGCTGGTACCCAGCTCTGCTGATCCCTTCTGGCTGTGTTGTCTGTGCTGGACTATGCTCGCTCTGAGTCCAGGCCCCTGACTCCAGCTGCTAGAGTTCCGAGCTGTGCCCCGAGGCGGCCAGGTGGCCCCTCGCTGCTAGTCCGCTCAGAGAGCTGGTCCCGGCCGGTAGTCTGCACCCGCAGCTGAGCTTTCTGTCGGGAACAACCGAATTCATTATTTTTAATTGCTGTGAAAGAGGAACACTCCTCCACTGTTGGTGGGAGTGCAAGATGGTACAACCGCTATGGAAATCAGTCTGGCGGTTCCTCAGAAAATTGGGCATGACACTTCCAGAGGACCCTGTCATACCACTCCTGGGCATATACCGAGAGGATTCCCCTGCATGTAATAAAGATACATGCTCCACTATGTTCATAGCAGCCTTATTTATAATAGCCAGAAGCTGAAGAGAATCCAGATGTCCCTCAAAGGAGGAATGGATACAGAAAATGTGGTATATTTATACAATGCCCTTGGTTACTTAAAGGAATTGCTTTTTCAATTACTGTTGTCAATAATCAAGTACCTATGTCTCATAGTAAATGGTTAGATGTCTCCAGATGGAAAGGAAAATAGAAAGTTTATTCATGTTGTGAGAATCTGAGAAAGTGATTCAAGGTATGTGAAAAATGAGTCTTAACATTGACACTTATTAGTTTAGAATTTTCCAATTCAAACCTTCACATTGGTCAAGGGAGTTCTGGAAACTTATTAATCTAGTCTTGGTAATAGTTATAAATAATAGTGAATGAAGCTTTTAAAAAATTGATTATCATAGTCACAGTCTCAAATATTATTTCCCTTTAGATGTTTTCTTTTCTAAATATAGACTTGCTGATCTTTGCCAAACTGTTCAGTTGGCTGTCCATGAGGTCCATCCATGCTTCTCTGTGAAATATGTGGATGTTTTATTATTGTACCCTATAATAAAAAGATTCTAATTTTGATCCATTCTACAACCAAGGAATTGGTGTTGTCTCCATTTCTGAATTATTATAAATACTTTTTAATAATTATTTTAATCCAAATGGCTACATTTGTGGGTCTGAGTCATTGTGGACAGGTGATAGACAAATGTGTAGTGAGAAACATAGTTCTGAGTGCCTGTGCACAGGAGTAAAAGGGCAGGGAGAAGTCCTAAAGTAAAGGTGTCCAAAAGGCTTAGTGTGGGGACAAGATGGGACACACCCAAAGTCAGAGGCTTATACAACAAGCATCCTACTCTCCTGGGATATGCTTCTGCTCCGTTGGACCCTGCTCAAGTTTATGGAGTTGGTCAAGATGCTGTTTTTTTTCTCTACTTGGACACATTTGCCAAGATTTCTTTGAGAACTGTATCAAAGGGAAGCTATACATTGGTAGAGTCCAAGACCAAGCCCTCCAGTAATAGATCATCTAATTAAAGGCAAGCCTTATTTGGGGGCACTTCCAGGTATGGTGGTTAACGGCTTTAATCCCGCACTCAGGAGGCAGAGGCAGAGGCAGAGGCAGAGGCAGGTGAATCTCACAGTTCACTGTCAACCCGCTTTACAGGACAAGCTCCAGGACATCCAAGGCTACATAGAGAGACCCTGCCTCAGAAAATCAAAACCAACCAAACACATTTCAGCATCACACCCTGTTGCAGATCTTATGCTTGCTTAGAGGTTTAGCCTGAATTGCCCTCCTTGCTTCCTGAAGCATAGTCCCCCTGAAGGCAAAGTTACAGTCCTTCTGTGTTCCATTCTATGTCTTGGCTCTTCATAGAGCATACACGTGTTTTTAGGGGAGGAAGTCATGAGTCCGTATTGGCTCAGTGTTCTTAATCTTCAGTGAGTGGAGGCCTTAACCCAGTTTTCCTTTCATTGTGCTTATGTATAGGAGAGCCAGGTGCGATCATGGATGGCCCAGAAGCCAGGGTTGCTTTGTGGAATAGGGTAGATGCTGAGAAGAGCTGCTGTGGATACTTTTTACAAAAACAATTTTGGACTTTGATGAACACACCATCGCTTGTGGTTACAGGGATACACAACTCTAGGACGTGCTGCTGCAGTTTTTTAGAATTCTTGCACTGGTCTAATTACTGCACTATAGAATGTCTGTGGAGGATGTGTTCTAGAAATCCCAGTGGATGCTGAGGTGTTGATAATACCAGACTCAATACATACTGTTTATTTCTGTGTATATTATAGTTTGTGTATATTAACATAGTATGCATATTTTGTTACCTTAAAAGAAACAAACAAAATTACTATGAAGGTGCCTTGATCAGTTACACAGATTTTACAGATATCAGAAATTTCAGCACATGATTTTTTTTTTATGTCACAGACTTAAACTTTTGCGCTTAAATGGAGCAATTTCTGACTTCTGTCTGTTATGTATGAATTTTTAACACCAAGTATGTGCTTTGCACCAATTATTACATGTAACAAAAGTTGTACAAACAAGTTCTGTGATACTATAAAAAGTGTTTTGACAATAATGACTTATGAGCAGCATGGAGATGGCTGAACTGAGATGTTCATGTTCCAAAAGGGACTGAAGAGAATGGTGCAAGATTTCATCAAGCTATGCAAAACAATACATAATTTCAAACAGAAATTATTTCTAGATTTTTATGAAATAAATTTTTATCTGTTGAGTGTCTTTGAAGCCAGGTTTTTAAATATCCATTATACAAGATATTTATAGTATTTATACATCTTTAAGAATTTATTTTATTTTGTGTGTTTTACTTGCATATTCATGCTAGATGCCCACTGTATGCATGCATGTATGTGTACAACATGCATGTAATGTTTGCAAAGGAGAAAGGAGGCAGGGATTGGATTCTCTGGAAATGGAGTTATAGTTGTGAGCCACTATGTGGTTGCTGGAACTTGAACCTGGAAGAGTAGTGTGAAGCAATATGAGAACACACTTCAAGACCTCTTGTGTCCTCAAATGTCTGAGCTGTATTATCTGTATTTGATTCAAGGAACAAGAAGTTTGTACTGTTCTCAGGACCAAACTGTAAGTGGAAAATGTCCACCAACCAATTAATATGTGGTCTGGAACTCACATAGATCTGCCTGCATCTGCTTCCCGAATGCTGGAATTAAAGGTTTGTGCCACCACACTGGGACTTAATATTTCTGCTATTGGTAATATATAAAGCACAGGTTAGACAAAGCTGAGAAGTTTTTAAAAAGAGAATGCAAATTAACTATAGTGCTTTCTTTAATGAAAGGTCTAAGTTATTTATATAAACATAAAAACCAATGATATCATATGTTAATGTACAGATTAATAATGAGTTTTCTCTGTAGAATTGTGAAGAAAGACAAGGGGATCTATGTAAATATTAGAACTGGTAGAATTTGACAGATATTTCTTAGGATTCATGTGTTAAAACAAAACTGAGTAAATAACACTTAAACTCTGTGTATACATATGAACACATATACTGGATAATTTAACTATGTTAGTAACTTAAATTATAAAATTTCATTTGCTATTAGCACTGAGATCCTCCTTGCAAAGTTATTTATGAGTGGCTTTAAATATTAAAACCAGAGAAATGTACAAAAGTAAAAAATGGTATTCATAATGTTATTAATATTGTGATTAATAGTTACCACATAAATGTGTCAGAAACATTAAAATAAATATTAAATGGAAGTGCTTAAAGTGTCCTTATCTATATTGAGCAATAAACCAAGTTGTTGATGAAATAGGAAAATGAAGAGAACAAACCACAAATCTCAGAAATAACTCACAAAGTCATTGTCAGCCAGTTTTGATAAAGAAGAGAAGGCACTTTAATTGAAGAAGGACAGTCCTTTCAATAACAAGTGCTCTGCAACTGGATATTAACATCCTCAGAGTTGTATTTAGACAGAGACCTTACCCTTTCCATAAACATTAACTCAAAACGAATCAAAGGCTAACACAAAAGGCAAAGCTACAGAAGAAAATCTAGGTGATTAGGGTTTTATGAATAACTTAGTAGATGTAACACTGAAAGCATAATCCATAAAAACTGATAAATTATGAACCTCATTAAAATTAAAAACATCTGTTCTGTGAGATGCACAGCTAAGAAATGAAAATGCAAGCTCCAGAAGAGGGCAAAATATTTATTTATTTTTCCCTTAATTTATTCATTTATTCACTTTGCATACAGGATTGCAGCCCTCCTCTCTTCTCATCCCCTCACATAGTCCCTCCTCCCTCTTCCCTTCATCCTCTGATAATGGAGTAGCTTCCTCACACCCCACCCCCCAACCCCCCACCCCCCACCCCCGGACATCCCTACATCCCTGGTATCAAACCACCTGGCACATCCAGCCATTGCGGGACTAAATGTATCCTCTCCCACTGAGGCAGGGAAAGGGATCCCAAGGCAGGCACTGGAGTCAAGGGCAGCCCTCATTCCAGTTGTTGGTCATTGATTGGCCATTCCCTCAGGCCCTGTTCCACCTTTGCCCCTGCACTTCATGTAGGGCAGGACAAATTTTGGGTAGAGTGTTTTGTTGGTGGGTTGGTGTTCGTATCCTCCCACTGGGAGTCCTGCCTGGCTACAAGAGGCAGCCATTTCCACATTCTCCATGCTAGGAGTCTCAGCTAGAGTCAGCCTCATAGACTCCCTTAGAAAATGCTTAATAGTTGCACTTCAATATTCAGCCATATCATTGCTGAGCATAAATTACACAGATCGATCCAAAGAAGCTAAATAATAAGGGAGGATGCTTGAATTTCACTCAGAAGGAGAATTAAAATAGTCATGGAGCAGGTGAATAGAAGGAAGGAACTGGTTGGGAGAGGGGAGAGGGAATGGGGGAGGGATCAGATATAAAAAGAGCCAGGAAGAGAGGGCCAGGAGAAGGAATGGAAATTTTCAGTGGGTGGAGGTTTGCATGTCTAGGATATGCCAGGGATCCAGGATAAGGGAGGCTTCAGGGAATCTATGAGAAAATAGATTAAAAAACCACATATTCAATAAAGAATCAGCATGTGGCATAGACAAGTCTTCAACAAAACTCAACAGACAATGACATAATTAAAATCCGGCCAAGGATAATAAAAGAGAAACCAGCAAAGAAAAAAAAAAAACATAGCAAACAATTACATGAAAAAAGAGGTTTGACCTCCCAGGTCAATGGAGAATTGGGATTTGAAACAGTGAGATACAGCACAGAGTTGTTTAGATGGTTGGACATCAAAACTTTGACACTAAATGCTGGGAAACGTAGAGAGTTAAAGAAAGTTCCATCTACTGCTGCTGAACACAAAGAATGACAATGGAAGATCACCTGACAGATTCTTCCCAAGCTAAAGATCAGACCCAGTGACAGACTTTCTTTGGTTTTAGCTGAAAGATTTAGAAACTTTTATGAAAACATGAATGCTTATAGCAGCTTGACTCCCAAGTGTCAAACTTAGGAATTAACCAATATGTCCTTCAGTAGTTTAAGAAACCAAGGAAGAGTAGTTCTTCCATGTGATATGAGCTTCTTTCCTGGGGGCTGCCATGACAACACATCACTGAGGGGTAGCTCAATGGAGGACTCTCATTTTCATACTTTTCTTGAGGCTGAGAGTAGTTGAAATTCCATCTGAGTGCTACAAGGGAGAGTCCACTCATGTCTCTTTCCTGGTGTTCAGTGATTTGGTAGGAATTTTCGTTAGGCTCTCACTGGAACATTCCATCATAACTGGAGTCTCCACACGGATTTCATTATCCATGTGCAAGTGTCTGTGCATCCATCTGTTCCCTTCTCAGAGCATAATCAGATTAAGACCCATCCTAACAATCATCTTAACTGTTACCCTGCAGAAACCCCTGTTTCCATACAAAGCCATATTCAAGGAGATGAAGACTTTCAGAGTTTGGTTTGGGTAGGGGAGGAATTTAAACCAAACCACAATGGAATATCATTCAGCGCTAAAATATAAGTGAGATATAAAAGTGAGATATAAAAATGAGATGTAAGTCACTAGAAAATTCATATAACTATGTGACATTTTCAAAAATTTAATACAAGATAGAGTTAAAAGATGGATAGTTGTAAGGAGTTGAGGGAGTGAGAAGGGAGGCTGGCCAGGTGGGTTCCAGAGGATTTATTAGAGCATTGAGATTATTCTATGTGTTAGGGAGGTGGATTGTTAGTAGGGACATGGGGGGGGTTGAAGGAGAATGGATAAGTAGGGGGCACACAGAGGACTCATTATAGCATTGAAACTGTCTTGTATGAAGTGGAGGTGGGTTACACATGTCTTAACCTGTAGAGTGGGGAACACAAAGAATGATCCCGTATCAGTGAACCCATCTGCAGATCTGGGTAGAGCTGTTCAATACTGGCTTAACAATGTACAGAGCTGATGTAAAGGGTAAATTGTGAAAGGTTTAAGAGCACACATAGGAGCTCTGAAACGTCTGCTCAATTTAAAACGTGTGACAACAATGTCTATGACTTTGCTTAAATATTTTTTAAAAGCCTCCAGACTGCAGAGAGCTTCTTTAGCTTAGGTGGCCAGGAAGAAGCTTTCTTGGAATCAACTAACTATAAGTTGGTCCTGTAGGACAAGATGTGAAAGGCAGGTGGGAAAATGGGCGGCTGGAAGAGTGAGAGACCATTAGAAAGATGCTCTCAGAAGACCTAAAGGAGCAGAGGTGGAAGGGGTGGAGCAGGAGGGAGTAGGGCATGCAAAGGGAATCTTTTAGTAGCTAGATCCAGCAGGCTTTCTTTCTTTCTCTTTTCTTTTTCTTCAGTGAAACCATTGCAATGTAGTTCGACTTAATTTTAAAGACAAAATGAAAAAATCTTAATGGTTTATTCAGGATGGTCTAGAATACGTTCAGACTTTGTAAACTATCCCTGACAACTACTTCTATGTAGATGTAAGAGTAAGGAGAGTTAGGGACAACAGTAAGGAAAAGCCACGCTTGCTCAAGAAGTAAGAGAGGTTCAGACTGAGGTGAGGTCAGCGGATCTAGAGACACGGAGTATACATGAGATACACGGTTGATGATAACAGAAGAGAAGACTGCTGACCACCTTCATCTAAACATGTGGGCTGGAGAGATGGCTCAGAGGTCAAGGGCACTGTCCTGAGTTCAATTCCCAGCAACCACTGGGTGGCTCACAACCATCTATAAATATGTGGGACTCTCAGACTGATTGCAGCCTGATGCCCACAGTTTTTGCAGTTCACATCCCTTTCCATGGAATGAAAGTTCTTAGGTCAAACATTGCTTAAAATAAAAAGGGCTTGCAAATTTGTGCATGATATTTGCTTTTCTTAGTGTTTATTGTAATGGGATTTGACTCATGATTAACACTGACTTTGTGTGGACATACAATTTACTCTCATTATATTTTCCTTGATAATTTTAAATACCAGACTCTCTTTTTGTAAAAAGACAAATTAATGCAACATATATATATGTTGTATTAATTTACATATATATTATATATGTGTATATTGTATACATATTGATATTTACATTTAGTAGATTATGTCTGAAATACAGGATGACACTGATATATGCTTTTAAATACTGTACTATACTGAGAGGTAGCAATCACAAGCTGGTAAGGAGAAGAGATGCTTTGTTTGTTTGTTTTAAAACAAGTCTTAGAATTGTCCCAATAACAACTTTGGCATATTTTGACTCAATATTTCAAGATAATGTAGAAAAATACTTGAAAGCAAAGAGAAAAGCTATTACTGACTTAAAATAACATGACAAATCAGTACCAGTTATTTGTGAAGATGATAAACCTTAAAACGTTAACAAGTAATTGAGAAATGTAGTCAAATAATTGTCATCTTTTCAAAGGAAAGACTTAGTTTCCTCTTGGGGAAAGGAAAATGTGCAGAGGGTCCTAATGGACAAGAATGTCAGAAAAGTAACAAGCAGTTTGGGTAAAACATGACATGATAGGATGGAGTGTTAGATTTTATGCTTTATAACTCACTAGTACTTTTAGAAAATGTCTTTTACAGATTGTTAGGAAGTAAACTTGTTTAATAAATATAAATTGCACCCTGGCAATGTATTCATGAATGGTCACCTTGTTTATCTTTATAATTCATTCCATATTGCTTGTACCTAGGTCCCTGAGGGTGTTTGATATTTCTATTTCTCAAGAGCAAACTAAGCCATCTTATCTCCTTTTGAAATTCCAGATACGGACTAAAGCTTTTTACCTGTTTCTGTATTTTCAGTATTCAAAACTATATTTTCGTGTGGCAAGTATGGCTTCATAGAACATCTTATACTTCTAAGGTGAAGAAGGACTATGCTGTTAAAATGCCATTGGGGAAAGAGGATGAATGCTTTGAGTTCATTTTCAACGTTCTAATTTTTTTTATCAAGATAGTTAAAAGCTAACTACACTCTTCCTAGAACGTTTACAGTGGACTATCTACGTTTCAGTCATCTTTAGTTCAAGGGTTAAAAGGAAATAGAATTCCCCCACTCCTCAAAAAAGCTTACAGTGCATACTCAAAATCTTCCAAAATACTAAATTTTTTTCTAAGGGTTTAACGATGAGTCATACATTTTAGGTTTTTTTTTAATATAATATTTCCGATAGTAAGCCATGTGATGATATAAACAAATTCGGTCTTTAATTAGGAAGCTACAAAAGTTAAAATAGAACTTTCCTTCCCTAATTTTATGAGCTGTCTTAATTGGAAAAAATTAAATACCGTTTTATTTTTATGTTTCTGCCATGTGCAGTGTCAGTATGAGTGGGGCATTTTCTGGGTGTAAGAGAGGAGAAACCTCTAGGAGAAAACCTAGAGAGAACCAGGAGCTACAGAGGAGTTTCAAGGAACCCTGAGCTGAATGAGAAAAACTGCAGAAAGAGACCCTCTCCTGCTTCCTTGCACTGATATCTGAGATGGAGTTGGATAGAAAGGGATTGCACAGGAGAAGGCATTTGTAGTCCCCCCTCCACGCCCCCCCCCTCCAAAAGGTTTGTTCTTTTTCAGCGCCTTTTTTTTTTAACAGATGTTTTTATTTTCAGTCCAGTTCGGTCCCTAGCGGCTTAATTTACACTTTACCAAAGACCTCCAAGAGCATGGTTGTTTTGTTAGGGATTGGGAAAAGAGACCTCTACCTACCAAAAGCAACTGCATCTTTACTGGCAGAGAAAGGTTCTTAAGTGAGCCTCTGTAGCTGGATGTGTGCATATATGCGCACATAAATCTGTGCATTGGTGTCGATAGCTTCACTAAGTTTGCCACCTGAAAGTTCCTTTAACAGGCTCCGTTTCAGCTGAACCTCTCATCCCTACAGGAAATTGGCAATCTGTTTTTTTGGCCATTGACGCCTTGTTGCAGGGGGCCCTAGAGGTGAGCAGGCAGAAAAATGACTGAAGGAAATGCTCTTTTCCAGATCCCTCCACAGTCTTTCCAAGTCCTTTACCCTAACCCCTTAGAAAGTTGACTCAGAAGCGGGGCAGAAGGGTCAAGAGGTTGGTGCTGGTGGTTCCAGAAGGCGGAGCAGTGAGACCGGTGTGGCAGCTGTCCTCTCTCCTTGCCACTCCGCGAACCCAGACCCTACAGAGTCCACAGCTCCAAGCTGAGCGCTCACTGTCCCCTCGCCGAGTCACAGACACAACGTCTCAAACTCCCTGCGCTCGCCCTCTCCCGGACACTGCAGAGGGGGCAGCTCTTGGGCGCTCGGAGGAACGCCACGCTCCCTGTTACAGGCTGCATGGACTGCATCCCGGGTTCCGCAGCCTACAGCTCAGCCTGGGGACTCGGCAGCTGGAAAATGCCGACTAGCACCTGAGTGTCCCCACCCCAACTCCGCCCGCACCCGGAGCGACGGCAGGGGGCGGGGTAAAGGGGGCGGAGGACACCGATTCCCTGGTGGACCCAGGAAGTTGTCCTTAAAAAGCACATCTTCAGCCTGCCTTTGAGCGCCGCCTCGTCAGAGCAGCATGTGGACTGGTTCGCCAGGTCCCCTAAGTGTTCTGGGCTGCCGCCGCCGCCGCCTCAGTCCGAGCAGCTGCTGTGGGCAGCGAGAGCCACGCGCAGGTCGAGGAGCAGGGGCGCACGGGCACTCTGTCCCCAGCTTGCTGCTGGCCTCTTCTTTACAGGAGGTGGCAGTCACTGTTGCTGCGGAGAAGCCAGCCTGCATCTCCCTGCCTGTTGGTCGCTCAGTGAGGAGTTGAGACTACACCTCCAACCGGGACCCACATGGCTTGTTACCTGGTCATCAGTTCCAGACATCTCAGCAATGGTCACTACCGGGGCATTAAGGGAGTCTTCAGAGGGCCCCTCTGCAAGAATGGATCTCCGTCTCCGGTAATGTGCACACAGGCGCACACACCCATCCGCACACGTTCAAAACCGAAGGAAAACAAAAAGAGACATTAGGAGATACTGTCCTGCCTGGTAGAGTAGGTTAGACTCCTAGGGAGTAGGCACTATGTCAGTAGACATACTTTGCAGACAATTCCAGCGAGGGGTGCTTGTTTATGTGTTTCTTGTCATCCCAGTCGTTTGATCTGTAGTGGTATGCATGCAAATGTTTACTGAACACAGTTAACTGCAGGGATGAAGGTAGATCCTCCGGCAGAGTCCACATAGGAATCTGCGGACTTGGGTAGTGTGGAAAGTTTGAGTGACACTCTATAATGTGCTTTTGTGAAGTCACACTTTCCAGATAAGTTTAAATAATTTTACAATTGTTTTATAAGAAAATAAACTCTTCAGGGGGTTTGTCTTGGGGAAATGAAAAGGGGCAGTTTCTCAAAGCGTCCTAAAATCCTAAATTCTTTAGTTCAGAAAAAAGTGAATGAATTGTTTGTGGAAAGCCAATTTGAGCTGTTTGCAGTATTACAGAAAAATAAGTTAACCTGCCATTTGAGTGCCCTCATTTTGCTTAGTAAACTGTTCAAATTCTGTTGTACAAAGTCAAAGACTTTACTGTATTAATTAATTCACGGGTGCTATAAACTAATGTTTTGAGGGTTCAAATGAGCTTAAAGAAACATGTACATATGTGTATATGCATGCATAATGTTTTAGACCACAGTAAGTGACCAAGTATCCAAACTCAGTGAACAAGTTTCTATTCTGATTTTGAGAGCATTTTTATTCTGCATGGCATAGAGAGGAAGAACTTAACTTGCCTGAGTATTCTCTACCTCATGCTTTCCCATGACAGCTGAATATTTCACTAGTGTGAACTATTTACAAGTGCTGTACATTATGAATACCACTGGTTAAAGAGCATCTGTGATTTGCATGTGGAATCTGGAATCGGGAGGTACATGTACTGACATACATTACCACGATTCTCAATGACAAACTCTTCACTCATATTTTCACATATTTTAAAATGTGTGTTTTTGTAACACCCCAAACTAAATGAGAGGGAGCCAGGAATGTTACTGGGGAAACACTGTTTGCATTAACAGTTACAATTAAACTCACAGGGCTAGAAAAGGGACTTGGCAGTTCCAGCTGACTGAAAAATATAGCCCACAGTCAGCCTAAGTGGGTCTGAATCTTGCCTGCTTTAAAGATTTTAAGGATTGGGGTTTCTGCAGCCTCAGCAAACCATTACAGTGTTCAACAGCTCACCGTGTCAGGAGAATTTTCCTCAGGGAAAACCTTTACTCCCTGTTCTTTCTTAGGCACATGTTGTCTTGTAAACTCAGAATGCTCCAATTTTCTTAAAGGCATTCTCTCTTAGTGTGTTGATAATCCCTATGGCTGTAAGCTTCCTGAGTTGGATTCCTGTGTTCTACTACGTATGTCTCAGTCTTGGGATGAAAGAAGAACACCTCACCATATTTACACATTGTAAATTTATTCAAGGGGATTACAACATGATGTTGAACTAAATTCTCTAGTGTTTAAAAAGATAGTTCCTGTTCTTTGGTCAAGGATATTTCTGTGTCTCTTTCTCTGGTTGCACATGTTCCCAAAGCCTGGCTGACCTTATACAGACTGGGTGTGCAGATATGGATGACAGACACCAGTCCTCCTTCCATCCACATGGCTGCGCTGGCTGTCCAGGGTACAGCTGCACACCTATGCTATACTGTTTTTATAGTTTACTTGGCTGATTTCATTGCTGTGCTAATTTACTTACTTTGTTGTCAAGACTCTTCAGTTTGACTCATTGAATTATGTTCACTAAAATCATGTATGAGCTATTTTACAAACGTTAACTATCTTTCATATGTACTACACAAACCCATTTTTTTGTCCCCCACCCCCTGTTTTTCAAATTCACATGTTACCTGGAATTTGTGTCTTGTTCTAGAAGGACTTTGACCAGTCTTTCACATAAGCTGGGCTGTGTGGGAAATTGTTACTCATTCCTTCTCTGTCCCTGTTGGATTGTTGAGATACATCTTTATTTGGTTAAATTCTATTCCTACTGCAGGGTGTCTTTCTCTCTAAGGCAAAATAAGTTAACACTTCCTAGACTCTAGAGTGTGCTCACCATTTTGATCAACAGGTTGTAAAGCATCAAATTTAAAATAATGTGAATATGTATTTATTTTCATACTCAGCAATGGCTTTCAAGTTATAGCCAGGTTGACATTCAAGTAGTCATGTGCCCTCAATATAAATATTAAACTTATTAGTATGTAATGATTATGAATATAATAATTAAACACAATCATTTACAGTTTTGAAATAGGTATCTCCTACGACAATATACTTCCAAGTTGATTTCTAGAGTCATGTAAAACTGGATGTTACTTATTATTGTAACTTCTCAAGATTCCATTTATCTAGAACTACAGACTGGGAAGTTAGCAGATAAAAAATTTTCACCAAGTCTTCCAGTGCTTAATATTTATCCTCACTCTTTTAACTTATGTCTGCCTATTTATTTCACACATTTGTTGTTAGACATGGTCTTAATATTCAATAAAGTGCAATTACTGAAAAGAATATTTTGTATTCTGTTGTAGAAAGAGAAAGGTGATAATTAATTTTTAGCTTAATAAATTTTAGTTTTGAATTTTTGCTCTACTTATTATACCTGTATAGTATAGATTAGACATTTCACTGTCTAATATATAATATGGTTAAGTCTTCAGATATTTAAAAGTAACTATACAAATTTCTTATATTCAAACTATGTCTGTTTAATGGCCATAGGAGATAACCTCAAAGTACAAAAGAGAGTTATGTATAAAGACATACATACACACATGTGCACACACATACACACACACACACACACACACACACTCACCTATATACACACACACACATACATGCATACATATAATTTCAAAGATTTCATTTATGAAATATCAAATATCATGATATAGATTTCTCATAATGAATATGAAAAGGATTGATTGATTGATAAATAAAGCAATGAAGTATTTTGACCCATAAAAATGCTCTCAGATTAGTAAACTGAAAATCTTAAAGTGGAATTCTATTTCTATCTTGAAAGTTAATACAGAAGTATCTCATGATTATCTGTTTGTTCTGCATGAAAAACAGAAAATTGTGTTTTCATTCTAATGAGCATGTGAATAATTGATTTGAGATGGCTTATGTTTCTCCAAATCCATGACAGATACAGATAAGCTAAAAGTGCTTTTATTTTTAATGTAAAAGTCTATTTAAAACACAAATACTTTGCTAAATTTTAGGATGTTTATCCTTCATATCTTTTCAGCTTCAAAGTACTATGATTGTATGATGCCTCTAAGAGTCAGTATTAGGTTTACATACCCGTATGCTAGATAGGTAGCGAGATACGCATGAGTCACTGTGTGCAAGATGTACACCTACCTCTATATTATAGTTCTTTTTAGCCACCAAACATGTACAACTTGGTTACAATAATTGTAGGAATCATAAAGCCTTAAACCCTATCAGTATATTTGAACTCAATAAAATAAATGTCTTCTCAGCAATATAAACATATTTTTCAATTGATTCTTAGTTATCTTTATGTACTCTGAAATATCATCTCAACTTTAATTTCAGTGTATCTTTTTATGTACAGCTTAATCTACATGTGATTAATAGTAAGACATTCATTCTTGCACTTGGATCCATTAATTACTATCCACAGCAGCATATTTAACCTCTTTTATATACTTGATCATCACTCTTCTGAAAATTAGTGTGGGTTACATGTCTGGATTCCTTCCAGTTCACAATATAGTTAAAATTCAAGAGGAACTGCAAAGCCTGCTTTACTACCTAAAGGACCCGGCGGAAGAGACCATTTAAAGTGCAAATTGCATATGCCATGGTCTTGAAAGGTTTTTATGTCTCACGATCTTATCCTAAGTTGTACATTTGTCTAAATCATGTAATATAACTAGAAGGTATGTACGCATATATGCATGCAGCCAAAACACATCCAAAGTTTTTAACTTCCTTTTGTAAAATTATAAATGTTTATCAAGAAATGAGAGATGTTATTCTTGAAATGATGGAAACCTCAAGGTTTCCAAACAAGGAATTTCCGAAATAAGGAAGGCAATAGATAGACCCTAGTGCTTTTTATTAGTGCCCAGCTTAGTCTGTCACGAGCATTTTTAAGATACTTGTAAGTGTAGAATAATAATTTTATAAAGTTCCCAAAGTGATGTAGTTTTCATGTGTCAACTATAATTATGAAGACATGCCCTCTAGTAGAGATGTCACAGGTCTGTTCTTGAATTAATGACTATATGCTATTTTCACATATTTTCAGTAAAGACTGAGCTGCATGTTGAGCAAATATTTTTTTAATATCAAATACCATATTAAACAAACTGCTTTCTTTTCCTTGACTTTGCATCCCTGCCTTCTCTTTCAGAATGCACACAAAATCTGAGCTCCCAATTTATCTGAAGGAAAGAGAGTCACCATTCTTATTTAAACGAGCCTGAGTTTATTTAACTTTAGAAAATTTCCATATCAAGGGCTTTAATTTTGTGACTTTTGTTGTTACTTGGCATTTATCTTCTATCTTGTTTATTCATTTTTAGCAATCAAATTAACACAAGCAAGTTTCTGCTTTATGTTTTGCAAATAAAATATAAATCATGTTGGGATCACGTGTCAGGTAGATGGGATGATTGATGGCATTGAACCTATTACCATTTCCAATTGAAAAATTAGTGGTAATTATAGCTAAAGTACTTATTGTACAATGCTTTACAATAAAATACATATTTTCCATGGGAAAATGAGAACAGAGTTTCAGTGAAGGTATATTTAAGTCAGTATAAAGAAGACCTGAGCACAAGGGGAATCAGGCATATGCCCAATATTTCTACCATGTGCCTTCAAGTGTGAGATTAGCTGATTATGTCATATAACCCTTTGCCATATAATTATATACATATAATATATGTATAATTATATACATATATGCATATAATTATGTATTCTAAGAAAAGAATTTAAACAAAATTTAAAATTATATTTCATGTCTTTTGCTTGTGACAATCTCATAATAAATACAATCCTTAGACAGCATACACACACACATACACACAAACTTAGTGTATTGGTCCACATGGAGAAACTCTTCGGTACTAATAGAAACATAACAATTCCCAATATATGCTCTTAATCATTTGAAGGACTACCTGAAGTTGAAACTGGGAAGAGATGAGTTATTTCTTAATTTAGATAGTATCCTGAACTGTAATAATATAAAAATATGAATTGATTTTAAAATGAAGAAGGTATTTCAAAATTTGTGTTTGCTAATGATTTCAAAATGATGGACACCTGATGTGTTGAGCTGAAGTTTTCTTTTGTTTAAATATGACATCTAAAATCTGAACATGTAGAAAGGAAATATTTATTTAACTTTTTCACAACAAGAAAGATGCCTATATCGTAAACTCGTTTTGTTTCTCTGTTCCTTTGACTGATAGGCAGCCCAGAGATAAAATGGTAGGGATCAAACGTTGTTTTCAAATCCCATGATTCACCTGTGCTTATCACTCATTTCCAGTCTAAGTCTTATTTTATTTCCTGGGGTGCTTATTTTATTAAAAATTTATGTTTTGCCATTTTTTTCTGTTTTGCTATTTTAATGCATGAAATTTCCTTCACGAGACTTAGATTTATTGTCAAAACAAGTTACAAGTAACGAAACATAGGCCGTTCCTATGCGAGGCTGACACTGGGGACTCCATGCTACCCAGTTTTGTGTTTTAATTTTCTTCCTTCTGAGCAAGGCTTCCAGTTTGGGGCTTTGACAACAGTGAATTCCCTTTGGAAGGTTTTATTTCACATGCATGTTAACATGCTTTATTTTGAAATTAATGTTACAAGTTTGTTTTAAACAATATTCTCCATCATTTTTCTCATCATTGAGTTTTATTTTTACATTTCTTGATTATCCATTTTTTAAACATCTTTTTTTGTCATGTAATTGATGGTACGATGTCTATAACTAAGGAGACATTAGCTCCTGAAAACAGTGAGCACCCCCTATTTTGTTTGGGTCTTCACTCAACTGTATGTTCCCTGTAGTCACCCTTCACACATAACCTTTATTTCTAGATCATAATTTAGAATTTCCTCCCATTTCCATCCAGAACTCTCATAGTATTGCTCTACGCCCCTTTTCCCTAAAATGATTATTGGGTACTTCATATTGACCCAAGTATCTCTGTGGTGACAGAAAGGCAGTCAGCTTCTACTGTCCACTCACACATTCCTTCAAGGCATTCACAATGAGTAACTACATTTCCCAACACCCATCTGTAACACACAGGGCACATTTGTCTTTCCTGTTGTATGTCATCTGGAGATACATTTCTCTTCATGGTTGGACCTATTGTATTATCACACACAGGACTAGTGTTACAGGTGAATCTAAGCAAAGTAAGGCTTTGAGGTCAAACTCTCTAATCTTAAATAATGAGCAATTAAATAGCATCCTCAAAGTTATCGCAGTTTCAATTTCTACTTCTTCACAGCAAGGATGTATGCTCCAAATATGGTTCTTTAAGAGCAACACTTGAAATTCATTGAGTGTCCAGTAAATGTTAGCAGTTGTTACCATTCAAGCATATTGGTGTGTATATGTATTCCTGATGCTGCCAAGTGGAAGATCTTTGAAAAACCTTACACAACTTTAATTAGGATAATGTTCTCTTGTAAAAAAAAAATGCTTACAGAAAAGATGTCAATTCTATTATAACTTTAACTGGCATGAATGTTCCCTTTAGTTCTGGTGCAGCTCTAGGAGGGTATTTTTTTTTATTTTTTTTATTTTTTGTTTTTTGTTTTTTTTTGAAATTAATTGGTCCCTTCTTTTTTTTTTTTTTTTTTTTTTTTTTTGAGGAGGGGTTTTCTTTTTTCTTTTTCTTTTTTTTTTTAGTTATTTTTATTTTCTATATTCTATGTTTACATTTCAAAGGCTTTCCCCTTTCCCAGTTCCCACCCACCATAGTTCCCATAGTTCTTCTCCCCCCCAACTATTCCCCAATCATTCCCCCTCCCCCCTCGGTTTCTTTACTAAACTGGATGCAATCTTTATTTCTTGAATTTCTCTCCTGTTAGAATCTTGTGATGCTGACCTTTCTACTCTTGGAAAGTGCTCCCTTCTCCTCCGTGGCAATCTTTTCACTTTGATATCTACCAAGATTACTTGACCAGTTGTTTCAGGTATAATGAAGCTTCTCTATTAGTTCAAGGTATAGGTGCTTTATAGTTCCATGTAACTATTGTAGAACTGCTCTTACAGAAGGCTTCAAGAGCTTACAAAGAGGCCATGCATATAGGTGGCTGAGGTGAACGCTATGTGTATAGATGTCTGTGGTGAATGCATGAGTCAAGATCTCACTTTCCATTCTAACATATTCAAAAGGTTCTGAGTAATGAGTCACAAGATAGGAGCCTAGTCATTCTTTGTTGTTTAGAAGGTGTAAGGATAGTGAGCGTGAGGAATAGTGATAGGATACTCACATTAGGTCATTCCCTTTTATCTGCCTTATGCCTTACGGAGAAATATATAATAATTCCCTGGCCAGTGGTTACCATAGCCCCTGAGAAAACAAACCTCAGAGCAGCTACAGGGTGGTGCATGTGTAATTCTCAACTATTGCCAGTTGCCTACAAAGGCATGTACTTGCTGAAGGGGCTTTCTTACGATCTGTCAGGGTTATGACCACAAGGAGACCTCAGTCTTCTAAACAATGCATTTTTCTTCTTGACCAGATGATCTTCCAGGCTCAATAAATAGAGTTCTCAGGAGATGAATGAGGGTACTCATATGACCAATTTCTAAATGTAAATACATCTTTGCTGTATTTTAATATATTTGTTTATTTGACTTTTTCATAGAGACTGAGCACTGTAAAAACCTTGCTGATCAAGTTATCCAAACATTATTTACTCTTAAGAGTTTATTACACTGGGCAGAATAATAGCACCTGAAGTATACCTACATTCTAAAGTCATATATATATATATATGTATATATATATATATATATATACATGTGTATATATATATATACACATACATACACACACACACACACACACACACACACACACACACACATACATATATCCAATACCTTAAAAATAAGAAAAGCTTTTATTTCAGATGTAATTCAAAACACTGTAAAGATTATCCTGGACCATGAAGCCCAGATCCATGTGTAAGGATTGGGAAGGTGCAGGTGAGAGTAACAGTCTTAAGCAACCAAGCTGCTGGCTTTGAAGTAAGAGTAAAGGATCTTAAACGGAGGTATGTAGATGATCACCTGAAGCCCAGTCAAGTAGGCAGAGAGCCATATGGCACTTCTAGAAAGATCATAGCTCTATTCATGTTATGATTTTTATCCCAGAGAAGCTTCTAGTTAAAAGTAATAGAAGATCAGTAATTTACATTAAGCCGGAAGATGCTTAGTGATTTGTTAGAGAAACAATAGGAAATTATTGTGATTATCCTTACTGGAGAGTAACATAAGACCAACAAAATAATGACAATTTCTCTTGTGCTTCCTCAGAGGTCCCTGCTTCTGTCTTCCTTTCTACCGGCGATACCTAGTATGTCCTCTTAAGTCAAGAGTATAGAGAGCCAAGAAGGTCTATTTTTGACATATGTCTAAATATTCAGAGGAAGTTGGCAGTTAATCTTCCATGCTCGATAAATAGAGATTAGCGATATATAAAAGACTAAAGTGTTCTTGAGGAAAATTTTTCATGCATATGATATATTATTTTGCTGTACCTAAATTGCATGCAAATATTATAACCCTTAGGTGTTCATTGTATTTTTCTTTCATATAATGAAAGCTCTGAGATGTACTGGTGCTTTTTACCTTCCCAGGAAGGTAATAAACTCTAAATTGTAGTGACATATCTAGAAAACTAGTGTTCATATTTTTATGTATTGTTTTCTTCTCCAAGATGTTCATCTGTTGTTCTATATATCTGCCATAGTTGAAGAATAAATTAATAACAAAATCATTTAAAAGGCATGTATTAAGATATTTTTTAAGTTTAGTCTTAGATTTAATCATGTTTAATTTCAACCACCTATGAAAATTCCATTCATTTAAATAAGAGCAATTATCTGAATAGAGAAATTGCAATTCTATGTTTTCCCAAACTTCTGTAGTGATATCTATAAAAAAGTTTAAAAATTAAATACAAAATAATATATAAAATATAAATATATAATGTAAAATAAGTTACTTAAAATACAAAATATAAATATAATATAAAAAATAAAATTTAAAAGCTCCTAAAGTGGGATATTTTATTTTTAAATTGTTAATTTATTCACTCATATATTATATCCAGACCAGTTTCCCCTCCCTCCTTTCCTTACAGTTCCTCCTCTCTCTTTCCCGCCTCATATCTACTCTGCCTCTATTTCCCTTCTGAAAAAGGCAGGACTCCCAGGGATATCAACAAAGCATGGCAAATCAAGTTGTAATAGAACTAGGTACCTCTCCTCATATTAAGGCTGCATGAGAAAACCATGTAGGACTTAAAGGGTCCCAGAAGCAAGTAAACGTGTCAGAAACTGACCCGCTGTCACTGTTAGACATATCCCCCAAAGTACTAAGTTGCACAACTATTACATATCTATAGAGGGCCTAGGTTAGACCCATGCAGGCTCCCTGATTGCTGGTTCAATCTCAGTGAGATCCTATGAGTTCAAGTTTGATGCTGTACGTTTTCCTGAGGTGTCCTTGACTGTTCTGGATCCTACAGGGATTCTTTTTTTCTTTTCTTTCTTTAATTTATAATGAAATATAACATGAAATATATGTTGCTGTACTACAAGCAGGTTTTTTTTTCTTTTTCATGTCTCTATGTTTAAATGGAACTTTAGAGAAACCTGGAAGCTTCAGTTGAATTGGGATAAGGTGTTACTCCCACTCAAAGGAAAAAAGGCTGTCCCAACAAAAGATAATTAAGAAAATTGAGGTGATTTCAGTGACTTAGCAGGTCATATCATTTCCAGTCTAGCCTGTCAACTTGAGCTCAGCCTTGGGAGCCCACAAGAAGGAGAGGATGAACTCCTGCAAGCAAAGTGTCCAGACCACCATGAGATACACTCACAAATGCACACAAGGAAAACACACGTGAAATAAAAATAATATTGCTAGGGTCAGCTCAACTGGCAGTCACTGTGAATGAAGGCCATCAATGGTGATGGTGAGGGGGGGAGGGGAGTGGGATGAGGCGCCACACTGCATCTCTGTTGCTTCTGCTTCACTTTGATGGCTAAAACGATCTTGCTATCTGGAAGAAATGAACAAGAGAATACTGATTAGGTAACAACAAATGGATTTATGCTAATAAAATACATAGATTAAATCCAGGCTAATATCTGTGAAACATCTCATTATCTTTTGCTTAATATTCCATGTTGAAATCCAAAGATACAACCATTTTGTGGGTTTAGAAATTTCTTGCAAATGGATAGGAAGGGCTCTGATGCATTTTCATTATTTGAGAGGAGATATACATTATGTACTTAGAGGCAAGTCAATAATAAATGATGAAAAGACAGGCATACTTATATTGGACTTTTTATAAAAGTGATATCTATGTTCAAATGAAAGATAAACATTATCAGAAAAACAATAATTTCATTAAGTATATATGAGGATGAAAATTAGCTTTGTGTTAAAATAGTATAGTTGCCAAGAAGATTATATATAAAGACTAAAATTTCCATGTCCAATTTGAACGACCTTATATGTGTATATGCAGCTATTCTAAAATTGTATAGCTTGGAGATGGTATCCACATTCCAAATATCTGTTGAAATCAATTGCCACTGCAATGGTATTAGGACATAAGGTTTCAAGGAGGAGCTTAAGCTGTTAGGAACGGTTAATGCCTGCCGCTACAGAGTGGTTCAGGACCTACCTGCGGTCTGAGTTGTTGTAAGCAAGGCCACAGTCACATTTAGCTTCTTTTACCTGTACTTGCTGGCCTTTCTCCTGTTTGTCATGATTTGAGGCAGCACAAGGTTCTCTCCAGAAGCCCACAGGATGCCAGAATGGTACTCTTAGGCTTCTAGCCTCTTTGACTGGGGGACAAAATAAACCTCTAATTAAGAAATAGTGTGTGTGTGTGTGTGTGTGTGTGTGTGTGTGTGTGTTTGTGTGTTAGAGTGAGAGAGAAACAGAGATAGAGACAGAGATGGAGAGACTGACAGACAGAGAGGACTTCTTACATGAGCATTGTACCCGCAATTTCCTTGTCCCTATACCTACCCCAACTTGTCCTGTGCCCCTGAAATTTATGGTCTCTTGTTCCATGTATATATGTTTGTGCATGCACACGCACACACACACATACAATCACACACACACACACGCACACACGCACACACAGACATGTATGTATATATAGCTCTACTGAGTCTGTATTGTGTTGCTGATCTGTACATGTGCCCACAGCTAACTTGAAAATAAACAACCTATGCAGGAGCTCATCCCTGGAGGAAACTGATTCTTCCTTTCTCCACAGACACTGACTCCCTTCCACTGTAGCAGTTCATTTAGAGTAGGACCTCATAGAATATCCTCCTGACTTGCTAGCATGTCAGCTGGTGTAATTACGCCTGTCTTGTTCAGGCAACCATGCTGTTGCAATTTCATGGGTCCATTTTCTAGAGGGTACACCATCTAGCAGCAGACGTCACAAGTCTCTGGCTCTAACATCCTCTTTACCCTTTCTCCTGCGAGTTTCCTCTGAGCTTTAGGTGCGACTGATATGCAGATGTATCAGTTGGGGCTGGGTATATAACAGTTAATTATTCCCTGAGTTTTTGACAGTTGGGGATAACTGTAATGGTCTCCAGATGTTACAAAGACTTTGGATGATGAGTGAGAGGGGGAGGTATACTTATTTTGGGGGATCAGGATACTTAGAAAACAGAAATTATATTGGTTTAGGGAAATGACAGTAGAAGAGTCTCTTCTTGGTTCTCTGACCTCTGCAGTTATGGTTATTGACTAGTTTCATAATAATATCCATGAATTTTCTCCGATTGGCTTAGCCTTAAGTCCAATTAGAGAGCTATTGTTAACTTACAAGATAAAAGTGAAGCAATCAGTAGTTCTACTTAACTTTAAAAGTTTATGAACCACAACAATGACTAGGCTGGCAGGATAGAATATCCTTCAAAATAACTCAGTTTAAATTCTGTTGGAGCAGCAGAAAAGTAAGTAAGAAAAAGTATCTTAAAGCCAATTTAATGGTCCTGTTTGACTATCCATATCCTATGTAGTGTAAGTTCACAAGTTCTAGTAGGTGAGTTTGCTGGCAGAGACCTTGGTGACAGTTTCTACTGACTTGCTTTTTTATTGTTGTTGTTGTTATAGAAGTAAGATTTGAGGAACTGTGGTATAAAAGGAAAATAATAAAAAGCAATAAACCGTCTTAGGTTTCCTTCCAAGCAGTGGCCACTCTGCTGTGAATTTTAAATGTTACATTCATTCTATTTTCTATGATCATTAGGCTGTACAGGGTACCTGAAATTGACAGTGTCATTTCTCTGTAGAACATGTTAAAAAGTAGATGATGATGGATATAAACATATTGATGATAACATTCATACAGAATAAGCTGAGCTGGATTTCTCTAGTACATTGGCATTATTTAGTCTGGAGGATTTGCTTATTGGAATTCAACATGGCTTCTGACTTTAGGGAGTTGCATGTTCTTCAGTGCATCACAAATAAGGCTAGCTCTAGCGTTCTGATCATGATGAGTGCTGTGGTTGATGAAGAGTGGGAAGAGCAGTGGTCACTCAAGATTTTCTACTATATTTGTAAGCCCCTGACTAATGGTTTTTAGTCTTCCTAAAGCTATAGGATTTCCTATTCAAAGGAAATTCTAGAAACCTGGCAAAGTGACATATGCAGGACCACTTCCTCTGAAGGGAAACGATTTTTAGCAGTGAAAGCTCATCAATTAACAAAACAAAACAAAGCAAAATAAATAAACAAACCAAACAAACCAAGCAAAACAAGTACACCAAAACTGTTGTCCATAGAGAAAATTCTGCCACTTATGTGATGTCTTCTCCATGATCAGCAGATGTGAAACATTTCAATCCAGATATCACTAAATATGAATAGATACAAGAAGCACATCTTCATACTGCGATTTGCTTTTCAATATAAATAAGGGAACTGGGAAAGCTCCTCCTTTTAGCCAAATACTTTAGCTGTTAGGATCATGAAGCGAAAAGAGGCCATTTGAGAGGATAATGCAAGAATTGGAGGAGAGTGTTGGATGCAGGTTAAATTAGAGCGCCCTGAAAATTGATGCCACAAAGATGAAACCCATACAGACGAGGCCTGGCAAGGGAGGTCACTGCCAGGGAGAGCTCTGGGCTGCCCTACTTGGACTAAGAGCATGTGCTGCCCAAGTACACAGGAGAGAATTTCCAGAGCAGATATGGCTCCACTTCAAAGCTGGTGGAATTTATATCTTAAGCTGTCACAGGCTATTTGAGGATCCTTAATACATGTCAAGCACAAAAATCTGTCTTAAAAGAGATGGTGGACTAGGAGTGGAGCTTACTGAAAAATGAATTTCACACTACTCTATAAATATACTAGCCTTTGTGAAGAAACACTGGTGTGTGTGTGTGTGTGTGTGTGTGTGTGTGTGTGTGTGTGTGAACAGTGTGATCTTTCCCAGTTATCATAGTTAGGGTTTCTATTGCTGTGAGACACCATGATTGTGGCCATTCCTAAAAAAGAAACATTAAACTGGGGCTAGATTACAGTTCAGAGGCTTAATCCATCATCACCACAGTGTAAGACATGGTGGCATTAGGGCAGACATGGTGCTAGAGAGGTAGTTGAGAGTTCTACATCTGTATCCTCAGAGCAGCAAAAGGGAGTAAGGAGAGAGTGACACGGGGCATGGTTTGAGCATCTGAGACCTCAAAGGCTGCTGTTCCCAGTGACAAACTTCCTCCAACAAGGCCTCAGGTCCCAATCTTTTCAAAACAATGCCACCCCCTATGAGCCTCTGGGGTCCATTTTCATTCAGACCACCATACCAGTCATAGAGTTGCAGAAAATTTTCTATCGTATATTATGGCTAATTAGAGATATGAAGAATTGGTGGATCTAACCCTGGTATGGGACTTGGAAATGTGCTAGGAATTGAGCAAGGGTATACAGACAGCCATTAAGGCCCTGTGGTGGAGGCTGTGTAATAAGCAATTGAATTGTATCAACTAAACAGACATAACTTTAAATCTGTTTATAGAGATAAACATCATCCTACTGTTGTCCTGCTGTTTGTTCTTGTCACTTCCTCTTGGTTGTGTCAAAAGATCTAGGTAACAAAGTTTTCTGAATATTAACAAAATTATATGAATGGAAATACTTCAAAACCAAGAAAATAGAGCTCAGAGCTGAAACATCATTAATCTAGTTACTTGTGTAGTATGTTCATGATGAATAGTCTCTTTCTTGCAGTAAAAAAAAAAAAAGGACTGCAAATTAATTTTATAGAGCGCTGCACAGATGCATGCTAACCTTAAAGAGCACTGCCTCTTATGTGGTTGCCTCTGGACAGAAATGTCAGTAGTTTGTAGGGGGCTGTATCTTGCCCTGTATTATTAACTTGTCCTGGACTCTTATAATGGAAATATGAAACATCTCCTTCTTGTACCGTAGCTACAGAAAATGTCTCCTTATGTGAACTAACTCTGCAGAAATGCTTACAGGCACTAACTTCTGAGCTGTGTTGAAATGGTGGGACATCCAGCTCTACCTCTAACTACTTGACTGTGTTTCCGTCAAGACTCTTCAGGTTATTTACTTGAGATATCCCCTGTCTCACACAGCTCCTGGAAGGGGTAAGCGAGCTAATAGATGTTAAACACGTAGCACAGTGCTTGGCACACTGGAAGTGCAAAAGGAAAGGAACCAGGTCTGACCTGTTGCACCATGTGTTAGACCTGTTCAGTGCACTTTTCTGTGGGTGGTAACAGGAAATCCAGCATATTTACATGAATAGGTTGAACTGTCTATTTGTGGTGGCCTGGTAAGTTTGCTCTGTACTGTATTGTGTTAGGAAGAGAAATACAAGCACGGTATGTATGTGTGTGTGGGGGGGGGGAGGGCAGTATTTAAGATTTTATTTAACACAACGGCTCCAAATAGCAGAGCAGCGTTTGTACAGTTTTTCTAATGAAGATGCTTAGTGTGGCCTGCTTCTCTGACACAGCTTTAATTCAAGGCAATGATATATTTAATGCAACTTTTCTGTTCCTCTTAGTATTTTTATCAGAGCAAATTGAGAAAAGCGCAAGTGTTTGTTTTTATGATCTTGCTGCTTTGTAGAAGGTTCTTTCCTTTTTTACATGGATAGATTTTTTTTTTTAATTTAAAACTATTGTCTCTTTCCTGGTAAGCATCCAACCTCATTATTGTGTGCTGATGTCTTCTGCTGCCTTTGGAAATTCTAACAACAGTCATATGCCCTTATCATTTTCTTTCCTCAAGAAAAAGTTTTTTTGTTTTAACAGTAAATCATTTGAAATAAAGAAATGCTACATGACCAAACACTATATAGTTACACACACATACTATGATATGGATTAAATTGATATGTACACATAAGCTTTTATACAAGCACATTCTATTGATGTGCCTAAAAGTCCTCAGTGTGTATCATTTGCAACATTGTGTTGCAAAAATGTTTGCATTGATATGTAGCAAGAGAAACAGAAACCATTCTCAGCCTTTCAAATAGAGATGTCTACAGACTTGTTGAAGGGGCCAAGGGAGAGAAAAACCAGAGTAGCTATTATCCATAATGAGTGGCACTTGCTGGGAAGTCAATGGCCCCAAGGCTGGAGGAAGAAACAGCAAGTGATGTTACATGTGCCTGCAGGTATATGCTTTGGCACTGGCGGTTGTACAGCGCAGATGCAGACTGTGAGAGTTACTTTGCAGGCATGCAAGTCCCAATAGGGTTCCTGTTGCTGTATTCCCTGCCCAACCAGAAACGTCTATGACTTCTGTCATTGTGTTGACTGCTGCTTCTGCCACTATCAGAACTCTATATTACCAAGATGAGAAAGTGGTCAGACCTAGAAGCAACAGAAAAGAAAAACCCTTTTCCCAATCTAGTAACTTGTATTTCCCTACTAGTGATATTGGCGCATCTAACTGGAAACCAGCTGGCGAGGGGCTCTGGGCAATGGATTTGATAGGCTTCCAGACAGTAGTTTCATCCCAGAGGAGAATATGAAGAGTGAGAATCAGACTGATTGCCAATAGACAAACACTTAGCCATGCATTTATACCATTTATTATAAGAATGGAGAAACAGAATGAGGAAGATTCATTATGTACATGTATATGCACATATAAATGATTTCCTTCATATATTTGTGCACATACATGCATCATTTTACGCAATTTACCTGAATATATACATTATATTTGTAATAATGTTTGTATCTATACAAATATGATAGATGAGTAGAAATGTTTATGTTCAAGGATCAAACCTGCAGTCCTCAAACGAACAAACAAATCAAAACAAACAAAACACCAAAACAAAAAACAAACACAAACACAAACAAAAAAAAAACAGCAACAATAAAAAACAACCAAATAGTCATGAAGCAGGGTATGTAAGAGAGTTGAACAAACTTGGAAACATAAGGAAAACTTCTGGCAGTAAAGGTACCCAGCACGATTTGCACACTGATGCTGTGGGAACAATGTCCACAGTAAAGGACTCATAGGGTCTGCCTGTACACTTGAGGATAACTGTTCCTTTTAGGTACTTAGTTATTGTTCTTTGACTATCCAATGCCACCAAAATCTCTTGGGGTTGCATGCTTAGGTTTGAATCTGTGATGCTGTTTAGAGGCTCCAGGGAGTTTAGGAGATGGAGCCTCCTTTAGGGGGATCAAGTAGGTTACTGGAAGAATACCTTTGGAGGTTCTCTTAGGTTTCTGGTCCTGGTGGCTACTTGTTATTTCCTGTCCATCATGAGGTGAGTCGACCCTGCTAAATGTCCAGTCACCACTACGTTTTGTCTATAGAACCAAGGGGACCAAGCAATACTGAGTGAACAACCTCCAACTTTTTGTCTAATACAAATGGTTCTTCCTCTTAAAACATTTGTGTCAAATACTTTATCATGGTGACACAAAAATGACTTATATGTTTGTTTCCTTGCTTCTGCAAATTCGTTTTTAATATGCAGCTTTATAGGGTCTAAGAATTAGATTATTGGCATCTATAGAGTCTAGTAGACCTGCTTCCTATATTTCAAAACTTTAGACTCATAGGCATGAGTAGGTATTCAGTGGTTATTGTTTTTCATCGACATCTCGAAAAACACAATCTCCAAAATTCAACCAATGTTCTACAAAATGTGCTTCTTTCTTGTTTGGGGGACTTTGTTTTCATCTAATCATATAAGACTGATATTTAAGAATATTTTGAAATTTCTTCCCAGGCTAATAAATGCTTTTATTGCTAAATCCTTCCTCAGTCTGTCTCTGGCATGCACCTCTTTCTACTTCTAAACCCTATCAAATAAAGTAGTCATTTTCTGAGGAGGGACTACATTATCATCATTAGTCTCTGACATTGTGCTGCTGAGAGGGCCTCTGAAGCATATATCAGGTAGCACAAGTGTCTGCTCCAGTGTAATTTGCAGTACACAATCAGAGATGTACATTGAAAAATGTACATCAACTAACTAACATTTCAACTAACATTTAAAATTTGTAAATATTTTAGAGAAATGACAAGCTGGCTGATTTAACTACAATGGATTCAAATATTATCTGTGTGGGCCATTTTTTTTCCTCTGATCTAGAATATACAGGTGAAAATCAGACTGGTATTTCTTTTGTTTAAAGTTTTTTATATTATTTTATTTTATTTTTTATTTTATTTTTTAATTTAATTTAATTTTATTTATATGAGTACACTGGAGCTGACTTCAGACACACCAGAAGTGGACATCAGATATCATCACTGATGGTTGTGAGCCACCATGTGGATGCTGGGAATTGAACTCAGGACATCTGGAAGAGTAGTTTGTGCTCTTAACCACTGAGCCATCTCTCCAGCCCACAGACTAGTATTTCAATTACTGATATGACCACATGGATTTTAAGAAAGTCAAAGTAGAATGGCCATCTGAACTCATTTCCATCATGTGGGATCTAATCGGGCTAAGTTACAGATTTCCAGGACTTGAATGATCTAATTAATCAGAAGCCTGGGCCTAGGCCTGGGCCTGGAATATATACTTTAAAGAGGAACATGCCAATGTATTATTCACATTGCATTGTAAACTCATGGAAGGAATCCCAACTCTTCATTACTCTTCAGCTTTATAACATATGGGGGAAGAATCAGAGGCACGTCTTATTACTTGCTTGCTTTCCACAGCCTTCTCCTTTATTAACTCTTCTGGGTATCCTCTGTGCAGATTGGTGACTGTTCATCATGCTAAACACGTTTCTCAATGATAATAAAGGTAAAGAACACTCATTTTGTTTCAGGTAGACCATTTTAATTCTAGATGTTCCATCACAGCTTAGTAAATACTCAAAAAGATGCCAATTCACTCATTTATTCCATCACAATTCATTAGGATGCTTCTAATAAATTACTGAGTTAAAAGTAAAAGTTGTATACACACATACGCACACACACACACACACACACACATACACACAATGAGATTAAAAATAAAACCTATAGAAATGGTCATATCTATAGGTATAGTCATCTCATGTTCTGACTTCTCCTTTAGTAAAATTACAAGACTCTTGTTATTTAAAGTAAATAATTCATTTGTAAAAAATATTCTAATAAAATAATGACACTAAATATTCATAAGCAAAGAAAAGACCATTTAATAACATCTTTTTTTTTCACACAAGCTACAAATATTGTAGGTTGAAAATTCCAAAATATCCACCCATGTTAGTAAGGAGAACTACAATGTAAATTCCACATCCCTTATGACTATGCACTTTTACAATCTGCCATATACTAAGTCTCTTTACAGAAGTGAATATTAAAAATCAATTTATGTATTTCAAAATGAGAAGTAATGGTTGTTTCACTTCCTCATTCCTTTGAGTATATGTAATTAACCAACCGTTTTCTTCTTAGAAACATATAATGGAGACAAAACCCCTTAAAACTGACATAAGTCTATTTTCATCTTTTTAGAATTTGAGGAAAGTGAAATAATAATAAAAATTGTCTCATAAGTATATTATTAAGCCATTTAATTAGAATGGTGATATAATTTTATAATGTTCACATTATAATTGAGTAATTTAAATGGGGTGACCATAATGCAAACTAATAAAAGTTAATTAACAGATCAGGGGCTGGTTGTCTCCACTGGCTTTTAGGCATTTATCAAAGAGTCTCAGACTCTTCCGGAGAATATTAGAACAGCAGCCAGGTCCTGCTCAGGGACTTACCCTGTGCTTCCGGCTGCTAGGAGACACTGTACAGTGTGCAATGCTCCAGGACTGCGGGTGTAGAGGAATTATGTATCCGCGGCTTGACTAATTGTCTTGGTGTTCCTGAAGTAACGCTGGGTTACTTAAACCATCTCGTTTTACAACAGCATTGTCGAAAGTGCAAACCTGCACATTATACTCCATATTCGGCTTAAGTAAAATTGTGTATGCAGTTATATTCTCGTTCTAGTTACCATGCTTAATATTCAATTTTCAATCAATTTAGAGGCAAGAAAACTAAAGCTCATCAATTCAATAGCCTCCCCAAAGCCTCGAGAGCCAGCAGAAATTCTGACATAGGAAGACAAGTTTTCTAATGTGAACTGAAAATCCATTCTATTATGTGTGACTATATTGTTTTAAAGAATTTAAGGTTGCTTAGGAATCTTTTAGGGGGATACAGAGAAAACAGAAACCATGTGCATATTACTTTATCTTAAATAAAGCAGAAACAAAAGATGATTGGATAAATGTAGACCCAAGCTAGACCTGGGAAATCAAAACAGGAGCCGAGGCAACAGCTTATTATTATTTTTGAGGAGTTGGCCTTTTTGTTCTTTTACTTCATGTTCTTTGTTTGCTTTATGTTTGTGAGTATACTGTTGCTGTCTTCAGACACACCTGAAGAGGGCATTAGAACCCATTACAGGTGCTATGAGCCACCATGTGGTTGCCAGGAATTGAAGTCAGGATCTCTGGAAGAGCACTCAGAGTTCTTAACCGCTGAGCCATCTCTCCAGCTCCCTATAATTTTCTTTGTTAACAAATGGGCTCCCTCTACTTTTGGTAATCAAATATTAACAGCAATAATCAGTCTCCATCCCTTCTCTCCTTCTGCAGTAGAAAAGGATGAGGTGAGAGAGAGAAAGAGAGAGAGAGAGAGAGAGAGAGAGAGAGAGAGAGAGAGAGAGAGGGGGGGGGATGGAGAGAAGGCAAAAGAAAGAAAGAAAGAAAAGAAAGAAAGAAAGAAAGAAAGGAAGAAAGGAAGGAAGAAAGAAAGGAAGGAAGGAAGGAAGGAAGGAAGGAAGGAAGGAAGGAAGGAAGGAAGGAAGGATGAAGGGAAGAAAGAAAGAAAGAAAGAAAGAAAGAAAGAAAGAAAGAGAGAGAAAGAAAGAAAGAAAGGAAATACCTACTGTCATGGTTCCAGTCTGTGACCCACATAGGAGACCTAGGAACACATTCTCTTAGGGTGGAAGGTGAGATAGCCTATCAAATAAGGAATCAGTGTGGAAGTGGGATAAAGGGTGGTGTGATCATTTATACGAAGCCTTATTTGAGCTGTGCCATTAAATCTGATTTTCCCACTTGTTTGGGAACAATTTTAATCACTTTGTCTATGCTGATTTAGATAATTCCATGTATACATGTAAGTGTGTAACACACACACAGCACATGTACTAATATCTCTAGCAGTATTCCAGGTAGGCACATGTAAGTACTCATGCAAGCAATTATTGTTAGTCAAGTAAAAGTTATTTTTATCAAAGTTGTTTTGGTGTTTCTGCTATATTAAAAGGGGATAGCACTCCCATTATCATTTGTAAGTTACCACTTGACAAAAGTAGAAAAACAATACAGTGTCAGCAGTAAGATTCTTCACTATTAGGAGGGCCTCTCTCTGTAAGCTGTGGGACTGCACAGATCCTAGAACACTCCTCCCATCCTAGAGCAAGCTTAGTAAACTTCTTTAGAAGCAGACATGAGTAATTGACCTCTAAAATCTTATCACACAAAGCAAGTTTTAGGTACAAGAGAAATCTTGGGGAATATTTTACACCCATTAAAAATGTATGAAGTCTGTAATGCATATGAAATAGCTAACATATTGAATGAGTGTCATATGAGTGTTATAAAAAAGAGGTTACAGAAGTAGGTTACTTTTATGAAAAAGTTCCAAAATGCATATGTTAGATTCACAGTCATAATTAAAAAAGAAAGGAATACAAGAACTTCAGATTATCCTTAATAGTGATTATACATAGCCTGTAGCATATTGATAATGTCCTGGTTAAAAAGTCACAAATTAAGTTCTTCTTTCTTTCATAGATGGATACATTCTATTTTGGTCAAATCCACTCCTCACTCCCCTGCCCAATTCCTCATGGGTTCTACCCACTCTCAACTTCTTGTCTCATCTATGTAATACTTACACAGAATCTACTTAACGTTGTCTGAATAAACATGGGTATAGTACTGTCTATCACAGCATGAGCAACCTAGGAGGTGCATCATCTATGACCGAAATCAACTTTCTCTCCCCTGGCAGTGGCGGGCTGCTGAAATCTCTCAGGTAGGTGTAGGGCCTTATGAGCGCCCCACTTATCCTTGTATCCATGGGAATGTTAACTAGATAGATCTCACGGCAGTTCTTGGATAGGCAATTTTAGCTGTTGCTATAGTTGTGCTGCCTATTGTGGCCCTGAACAGATGCTTTGGCAGCGGCTGTCTCTCTGTGTCTGCTGCTTTTTCTGCCTTTCTGACCTTTCTTCCTCAATACTTCTCAGACCTTGGAGAAGGATATATGATTTAAATTTCTCACTACATAGTCACATACCAAACAAGAACTTTTTGGTATTTTACAGCTCATTACTCAACACCTCTGGTACTAAAAGTCCAATCTGATAATCGAATGACTTAGGTGCCAGCTTTTAAAATTGTTAAATGTTTATGTTTTGTGTTCTCCTCCATTGTAGGAAGTAATTAGTAACAGAAAGCTTTGATAAATCATAAAACACAAATAAGGTGCCATCAATTTAGATGTAGTTTCATCAGAGAGAACAAGAATACTGAATACTGAGGGTTCTACCTGACTCATTTTTTTTGTAACAATGATCACTGTGATTAGGGGGAGAATCATGCATGCTTCATGTTGCTCACAGAAGACAATAGAACAATCAGCAGCTTCCTTTTTTTCTAGTATATGCTTGCTGTCTTAATATAAAATGTTTTAGAGAGCAACAGTCATGTTTCTTAACAAAGAGTAAATGTTAAAAAGAGATGCTGGGCATTTTTTAATGGATGATAATGGATTCTACTTCCTTAACTTTTGTGAAGGAGAGTTGTCAGAGAGATAGTCACAGAGTATTATACATCTTAACAATGCTTACAATAATAGGGAAATACTCCAAGAGTAGATGCATTCTCTCTCTCTCTCTGTATATATGTATATGCATGCACACATATATTATATAGTATACACAGATATACTCTTTCTATATATATATATATATATGTATATATATACATATACATATATATATATATATATATACTTTATTAGCTGATGTTAAAAAGTTACACTGACTTAAAGTATGACTTAAACACAAGACTCAATAGAAAAAATGTTACCGTGATGGGAAAGTTTCCAAGGTTTTTTTTTGAGTCATTTCACTTGAGAAGCCTTTTCATTTTGTTATAAATGCCATATAAGATCTACTTACACTCAAAGTTAATGATATACATCACAGAGACAAATGGTACATGAATTTTCTCTCATTTTGACTATACATTATTGCTCTTTAAAGTCATCAGTTTGGAAAATTGGTATTTGATTGTAATTTGTAATTTGCTAGCATGCCTTGCGGGGGTAAAGAAGGAAGTGACCTGGAAAAGAACCATATCTCAGAGCAAAATCTCCTAGTGTGGTATGATTGATTCATGAAGATAGATCATGGGAGCTACTTTTCAGTCAACTGGAGCAGATGAAACATGGAGATGAGTACTGTGGTGATCTTCACATGTCTTAAACGTGTTTTCTGCAGATCTAGTTTGCCTTGTAAGATAAGGAAGCCATTCACCTAAATAAGTGTTTCCTAGAAACCATTAATTTCCAGATTAGACATAATTGTTATATATTTTTTCATTTATTGAAAATAGCTTTTATGCACACATTTTTTTCTATGATTTTCATTCTTCCTACTTCTCCAAATTCCTTCTCTTCTCCCCTTGTGTCTGGAACCACTTTCCACAGTATGAGACCATTGTACACTGTCACTGAAACTAAACTCAAATTATGATCTTCACGCTAGGATTTTCATTATTTAATGGGAACACATATTCCCAAATCTACTCTGAAAATTCAGTGCCAAGAGTTCAGTTGTTGGTGATATGGTCTGTGCTTGTGCTATTTTCCCATCTTGTTTGTTCCTCATCTTTCCTCATCCCACTTGAGGATGCATCCCACTTCATGCTACATAGAATGAGGATGACTCTTCCAGGTCATCCATAGCCATGTTCCCAAATCCACTATTATTCTTTTTATTAATATTTAAGGTAACAACTGATGTCATTGAATCCTTAATTCTTTCAGAAGTATTTTTCTTGTTTCTCTGATACCACCTTCATTTATTTTCCTTCATTGTTTCCAAGCAATTTAAAATTATTTTCTACTTGTGTTGACATTTCCTTGGACTTGGCATTGTGCATTCATCCTGCTTTCTCAGTGGAGCGACACCACCCATCTTGCGTCACAGTAACAACAAAAGCTCATGTCCACATCTTCATCGATGAGTGAGATCCATCTCCAGAGGCAACTGTATCAGGCTCTCTATTAGGATGTTTAACATTTATTATTTGGAGATACCCCAAATTCAACAAGCTTCAAACAGAAATACCTCCTCTCTTTCTCTGTATAAGCGTCTCCACTGCTGCTCTAGACTTCCCTGCGTCTAGGACTGGGCTTGTTCTGTTAGATATATTGTCCCGAACTTTTCCTCTTCTTCACATCCTCTACTCTCAATTAAATACCCAAGTATCTGGCATAACTCTGTCCCCATCCACATCTTTCTGTTTTTATTATCTTTTTAATATTTTATAGAATTCTTTCCCTGTGTGGACTTCTACCCCATCTTTCAGTGATTGATGTAATAGTCTCTAAACTGCTATTTGTCTTGTCTAATTATCTAGCTCCTGTTCAATCTCTTCTCCAAAATTCAGGTTGGTTTTGGTATAATGAACAACCAACCATGCCAGCTATTAAAATGAAACTCCATACTATTTCTCTTGAGGAAAAAACCCATGGCATTTATCTGCTTTCTGTGTCTATCTAATTTGGCTCCATGCCTTCATATCTAGCCTTATCTCTCATCAGTCCCGTTTAACTTTAGGTCCTGCCTTATTTGCCTTTATAAAAACTTTTTAGTCTTTTCCACACACTGTGGACTGTGTGTGTATTCTTTCTTTACTAGGACTCCTTGCTTCTAAAAATTGAATTTATTAGGACATCAGAGCAATTTGTGTATCTACTAATATAATAATTATTTTTCTACTTAGTATTTCTTTTTCTTGGATGAAAGGAAAATAGACTGAATACACAGGAAGATATTTTTATGCTTTTTTTTTTCCGCTCGTGACTGTGCCTATCTATCCCTAACAATGACTTGACATAGTTTTTCAGCCCGTGATTGATGAGTTACTAAAGATAAATGAGAAATTAAAATTCAGTGACAGGAAGAAGCACTGGACAGTTCACTGTAATACAGTACCAAACGTGTCTTTTCATGCCAGTATTGATTAAAATGGAATGGATATTATTGGGAGTGTCATGTGTAAACTTTTATGTTTTTTAATCCATGTTCCTTGTACATATGTTGAGTGGTCAAAGCAAAATATTTAATGTTTTAGATTTTTTTTTTTGGTTTTTCAAGACAGGGTTTCTCTGTGTAGCCCTGACTGTCCTGGAACTCACTTTGTAGACCAGGCTGGCCTTGAACTCAGAAATCCGCCTGCCTCTGCCTCCCAAGTGCTGGGATTAAAGGCATGCGCCACCACTGCCTGGCTTAGATGACTTTTTATTTGACTAATGGAAGGAATTAAACTTATTAAGCTTGAGTTTTGCTTCCATGTGATACAGATAAAAAATATGTAGAAGCATGTTTTAGAATCTTTGGAATGGAGAAACCAGAATCTAAAACAAGAGTTCATCAAAATGAAGTATACCAGAGACCTATGACCTCAAAACACAGTGAAAGTATAATAGACAATAGTTGGATATGTTATATGGAATAACAAGAGAAATACTGGGAACTAAAATTTTATGCAGGGAGAGAGGCTGAGGTTGTGGGAAGGATGGCAGTGAGTTAACCAATACTAAACATATAACAAAAAACTTTGTAAAACATCACTAGTTTGTAAGAGAATTAAAAATGTAATTTAAAATGGAGGATGAACATGTGTACCATGCATGAGTGACAAATATTAATCCCAGGAGATATGTCATAACTCAATGTTAAGACACTATTGAAGATTTTGCATACATTAGTTGCAGAACACATATAAAATAATTTTGAACTTTCAAGGAAACTCTTCCCTTCTAGCTAGCTTTCAAAGTACTGCCAAATGCTATGCAGTTTGTGCAGTAATGATATCAATGGTCTTATATAGTATTTGAATCGACATGATACAGATCTTTCATGCAAGATCTGCATACTGGTACAATAGCAGCAATACTGTCTATAGAAGTGTCTTAGTTTCTGTTCATGTGAAGAGACACCATGACAGCTCTTATAAAGGACAACATTTAATTGGGGCTTGCTTATGCTTTCAGAGTTTCAATACATTTTCATGATAGGAAGCTTGGTGTCCAGGCAGACATGGCAGTGGAAAAGGAGCTGTGAGTTCTACATTTTGTTCCAAAGGCAAATAGGAGGACTGGTTTCTAGGTAGCTAGGAGGAAGGCCTCAAACCTATCCCAATATAACACACTTTGTCCCACTTGGCCAGACCTACTCCAAAAAGGCTATACTTCCTAATAGTGCAATTTACTTATTCAAACATATTCAAACCACAATAGGGGTAACCTAATGCTATATGGATTGGTTTTGCATCAGTTTCACAAAAATGAACTAATTTCTGGTACTATAAATCCAATAAAAATTACAAGGGAAGTCTATACACACCAGGGAAGACATACTGTTGTTTGTAAGTATTCCTGTTGTTATACTGTCTTCTAATTACTTTTATTTCTATCTTTAGATTGGTGCTGCCCTCAAACTTGGTTAGAGAAGCTTCTTATTAAATTGGCTACTGCTTTAATCTCATAACTGTTCAAAATGCTGAAATAAGGAACTGTAAGTGCTGAGCCATAGTGATACATTATAGTCCAGGGTTCAGAGGACATCACAGAAATAGACGTGGAAAAAGCATAAGAGCCAGAGGATATGTGATGAATGCTGTCCTCTGGCTTTGACATGGCAGTTGCACACACAAACCTGCAAGAGTTATGGTTACCTGAATAAGACAAAGCCAGCTAATAATTCTAGCACAAAGGGAGGGGAGTCCCAAGCCCTCACCTCTTCTTTAAGAGTTTTTGGAAATTAGATTCTGGGAAGGTGAAATCACTTTTCTTTAGGAGTTTGGTCAGTGGTATTAAATGTATACCCCAGTGGACGGTCCAATGCCTATCCACATATGGGCAACATAATTCGATTCAGTGGCTAAAAATAAATCTATAAATCCGTAAATAAATATCAGAGAACAAGGAGGTAGGTGGGAAGTATCATGGCAGAGTCTGAGGAGACCTGATATGTGTGTGTCTGAGTGTGTTGGGGATAGTGATGGTGAATATGGGGAAGATATATTATTTTACACTCTTTTAACAGTCCATGGTACTGCCAAGAAATATGTTGGGGTGTTAGTGTGTGTGTGTGTGTGTGTGTGTGTGTGTGTGTGTGTAGGACACTGAAGTTTCCACTGAAGTTTCCTATATTATTTTGCATTGAAACAGATACTTTCAATCTTTTTTTTTTTTACACTATAGATTGAACCCAGGGCTTAGAATAGATGTTTGTTGGAAAACTTTTTGGTTTTGCTGACAGGTACTATCCATAGGTGGGTTAAGTCATTATTTCAGACTGAGGGTAATTGATTTCATTGGAAGCATTTTAGTTCTTGACTCTGACTTCTAAGTGGTTTAAGCATGCATTGTATTACTTTTCAAACAGTATAACTGATACCTCTGGGGCTTTGTGACCTTCTTTATGACTTTCATGGATTTTTACTATGTCAGTGAGCAAAGTCCCCCAAAAGGAATAAATTCCTTGTCTAAGAATGAACAATGACCCAGTAACAGAGATGATAGACAGCAGTGTTCACTTGCATGATTTAAATATTATTCTTATAATTTTGATCTTAGAATTTGATCTAAGAATATGATTCTTAGAATTCTGATATATAAAGTAGGTGGTCAAGAAATGCCATTCTCTGGATATGATCAAATGGGAGAAATCAATTAAAATACTGTAAGTTATTATATTTTATTAGTAGAGAAACTTCAACATAGAGTAGTTTACATGTTTTTGCTTTTAAAAACCCAGAGTATGAGCTGAGACTGGGAGGTAGAAGGAGAGTTGGAGAAATTATTCAGGAGGAGATGTCAGAAAATCAATTTCAGTAAAATGCAGATATGTTCGAACATCTAGAAATTAAAAAACAAAGTCCTACCTTGAATGCACTTAAAATATTGTCTTTAAATTGGACTAATATTTTAAAAATAGATCAGACTTACATACTGCAAGACTCACATACATAAAACTGTTGCACACTGAAAGAGTTCATCGTACTCCAGAGGTGAGACAGAAACCTCTAGTGAATCTGATTGAAGCAAAACATTTCTTGAGAAATTCAGATATTATTTTTTATTGTACTTATCTTTGATCCATAAATGTAGACTCACAATCAACATATGATGAGACTTCTATTAATTGGCTGTCGGGAGCAAAAAGTGACTTCCAGGATGATTTTTTGTTATTATTTCTGAGATTTTTACATTAAAATGGCGCGCAAAGGTCAAGCAGTAGGCTGAAGGGACAGTGGTGCCAAAGAATGATAAAGTCTATTTGGATCCTGTGGATATGGAGATGCCCGTGGTCTTTCAATGTAATATCTTGAGAAACTCCTATACAAAGAATAAAGTGTGAGAGGGGTCTGTTACATTTATGGATGAAAAAATGTAGAATTTAATGCAGGCCATGATCACAAGTCCTTACATCCTTTTCCATAGCCATACTCTCCATATCTTTATCCTCTTCTCAGTGCTACAGGCATTCTGATCTATTCTTCAAAGACACCACACCACTCTTAGCCGACATCTTTTCCAGTTTCTGCTCTTTTTCCTATCATCCTTCACTAATCCACCTTAATAGACATTACAAGGCTGTTAATATATTGCTCTTCTTTCTCTGCCTCCCCCTCTGGAAAAGCTACTTTCTATCTTTTGCAAGAAATGATACAAAAAATAAAGACAGAAAGGGAGACACACAGACAGACAAAAGGAAGGAAGGAAAAGAAAGAAAGAAAGAAAGAAAGAAAGAAAGAAAGAAAGAAAGGAAGGAAGGAAGGAGGAAGGAAGGAAGGAAGGAAGGAAGGAAGGAAGAAGGAAGGAAGGAAGGAAGGAAGGAAGGAAGGAAAGAGAGAAATGAGAAAAGAAAGAAAGAAAGAAGGAAGGAAGGAAAGAGAGAGAAATGAAAGGAAGGAAGGAAGGAAGGAAAGAAAGAAAGAAAGAAAGAAAGAAAGAAAGAAAGAGAGAAAGAAAGGAAAAAGAAAAATCAGTTTAGCTCCTATTACTAGAGGAGGCTTTAAATCCTAGGAAGAAGGATAAGGAGGGAGCTGGAGCATACAATATCCAAACATAAGTTCATAAAGTTAATCTAAGGTGGGACAAGGAATATTTTCAGCTTCCTCTTCTAGAAGACACAGTCATTAGGAAAATGACTCTTACTATCATTTCACATATCACAGTCATTAGGAAAATGATTTTACTATCAAGGCAGGGTCTTAACAGTGATAAAACTTGCAGTTAGTAGAGTAAGCCTGTGTTGAATGAGGGAAGACACCAGCACACATTTGGAGTCATAGCTCTTTGAAGGGAGTTCGGATAATGGCATGGACTGGACTGAAAAAAATAGTCTAAATGTAGTGAGCAAGAAAAATGTCCCCAAAACACTATGCATTGATTCATAATCATCTTTGAAAAAATTTAAGCCTATTAACTGAAAAATTCAGGTGATATTCTCAATTTGTTAAATCAAATACACTTGGTCAAAGTTATAACAAAAATCATTACTAAATTTATATGTATAGAGAAACATATTAGCAATAATATACTAACTGGTAAGTCAATAAACCATTATTAAAAATTAATAACAAAGCACATAGCTAATAAATATTGAAATAGTTCTTTTAAACAAAATAAAGACTAGTAATAAGGATTATTTTTAACATGCTAGTAATCAAGCTAATATAAAACTTATTTTTGTTTAATAGTTCTAAAATAACAAGAAAATTGAGTTGATAAAATAACTTTTTTAAAAACTTGCGGATGAATCGAGATTTGTATGATTAATATATTGAAATGAAATGGATGTCATTCATCTGTGTTTACCCTTGCTTTGAGAAAGGCAATTGAGTGTCTTTAACTTTCATATTGTTTGTTCCCTGAACATGATGATGAAGTATTTGAGAGGCACTTTGGGGCTTTTATCTCTATTTTCTTAAAATCAATGTCTTGTATTTCTTTTGTAAATCTTACTGGCAGGTGTCTGGAAATTTAAATTATTGACCACAAGAGGGAGAACTTTAATTCTCCATTAAGTCAGTTAATGCAATATGTAATAATCAAAAATATTTTGCTGTCTGAACTTGGCAATAGGCTGCCATATTTTCACTTGTCTGGAAAAATGGAGGTTTTTCTTAGGCTAGGAGTACATTTATCTTATTTGAAATGAGTGTGTATTGCTAAACCTTTTGAAATCTATATGGGACTTGAGAGAACTCCTTCCACATATCACTAGATAGACTTGCTCCTTGTATCCTAGAGGCCTGACTAGCTCCTCAGGGACTTTTATTCCTCTTGATGCTCATGGGGTTCCATATTTCTCAATCCATAAAACTACAAGGCCTCCTAAGATGTCCAGATGTCACCAGACCGCCATAGACAACTAGGTTAGGCTCTTCTGGGACTGCCCTTCCTGATCTGTCAGCTAGGCTCTGCTCCTTTGTAAAATGTAGGCTGACTACATCCCCTATGATCTCCTTTCTCTGCAATACTGGGTAGGCATTTGTTTGCTATATCATATAAGCTTCCCAGGTTCTGTGGGATCACATTACCAAGTGTGGTCATAATGCCTCACTCCACTGGAATATTCCTGCTCCAAATGGGCTCACTTCCATGAATTTAATAAGCTCCCCATTTCCCTAGACTCTCCAAGTCTCTCAGGTAGATTCTGCTCCTCATGAACTGATAGGCTTTCTAAGGATACATCCAGATTAACAAAATCTTCCTACTGCTGCTGGTTGACCAAGCTTAAAGTAAGGCGATGAACTTGGAGAGCCATACCAGATGACAGCAGGGGAGAGGCCCAGCAAGTTGTAGGCTGACCCTTAACTAGTGTCTCACACAGTACTGATCCTTGAGTTCTCAGTACAAATCCAATGAAAGAAAATATTTCAATTCCATTACAACTTAAAACTAGACATCCTTTCCCCTACCCCAAGAGAAAAGAGGCAACTTAAGCGAAAATAAGGACATGACTGACAAATGATCTCAAATGTTCAAGCTCTAGTTCAGAAACAAAGAAACAAAAAAAAATAACAATAATTGTCGATCAGAATGGTGTGCTCCATAGATTATCTGCAAAATTAAAAACTTTGCATGATTAAAAAAAAAGGTTAAGGAAATTTATAACTACAAAGTCAGCTCTACAGAGAGCATAACACATACTTCAGGTTGAAAAGAAGTAAATCACACTCAAGTCACATGGATAAATAATTCTAGGATGGGTACTCAGAAGAGTTATAGAAATCTAGTGCACTGGAAACGACCCGAAACAGATAAAGATGATCCTAATGAAGTCTCCAAATAATTTGGGAGTTGGAGTTTCAGTTGACTATCCCTTTACCCAATGAAATTTTTAGTACCTAAACTGGGATACATGCCAAAGGGTTCCCTCAAATAAGGCAGGTGCTTATCAATACAATAGGTTCCTGTCTACAAACTGACAGCAAGAAGCCTTTACTGAAGACAGCACCCACAAAACTCAAGAACATGGGAGGTCAAGCTGATTCCTGTACAGTACTCTTCCATTCTAGTGTCTTTGACAAGGGATACGTACTCTGCAGGCTAGCAAAATGATTCCTAATAATAGTCTTCTGTACTTAGGGATTAGTGCTTCATTCTGTCATCATCAGAGAAGCTTCCTCCTGCAGCAGATAGGGACAAATACAGAGCGCCACAGCCAGACATTACATACACAGAGAGAACTTTGAACACTCTATTCTAGATGGCATGTCTCCATCAAATCCTCACCTCCGAGATCAGGGAACCCTAAGGAAAAGAAAGGAGAAAGAGTGAGAGAGACAGAGGATGGAGGACATCAGGAAAACGAGGAGCTTTAAATCAACTGAGCAAAGCTCAGAAGAACTCAAAAACTGAAGCAGTAGCATGCACAGGTCCTACAAGGGTTTGCATTTAATTCTCTGTGTACATATTTTAGCTTTCCATTTAGTATATTTTTGGGACTCCTGAGTACAGAAACAGCTGATTCTGTGCTGTATCTGATTCTGTGCATTCTCTTGGGACTCTCTACATTCTGTTGGTTTGCCCTGTCCAACTTCTATGTGATAGATTTGATTTATGTTATTATTTATTGTGTTATCCTTTAGAATCCCATTCTTTGTAAAAGAGACAAAAATGGAGTATATTGGATGAAAAGGGAGGTAAGAACAGAGTACAAGGAGGAGAAACTGTAGTCCCAGTTCAAATGTATTGTATAAGAAAAGAATCTATTTTCAATAAAAGGGGGAAACACAACAACAAAAACAACAACAAACAAACAAAACTGACAGACAGAGACACTAACAGAAACAAAGACCTATATTTATTAGGATCAGCATTCGGTTTTCTTAAATATCTCAAAAATCATCAACTCTTCCATAGTTCCCTGGATCCTTTAATTGAAAAACAATATTTAAATAACATGATTTGAATCCTAGCTATTATTGAGGTATACATAAAACAATGCATAGATAAATATATAGAATGTAGCTATAAATTCATTTCTTTACCAGCTATAAAGTTATACAGTGCTCCCATTCCCTCAAACTCCAGGACTCCTTCAGATACAAAGTCTACATATGATAGTATTTACATGTAATGTTTGTACTCTATCATGCTTTATATTAGCTGGGTTACTTATTATAATGAATGCAATATAAATACTATGTTAATAGTTATTCATATTAAGGATAATTTGTACAATAATACTTAATAATAATTTTTGTTCATGTCAGATGCAAAAATAGAGAAAATTACCACAAAATATACAAAAATTAGAGCAAATACCATGCATTTGCAAATAATAGCCTTTTAATATTAATGAACTGATTTCACAGTAATATACATAGACTAGCAAATTGATTAGAAAACAGTACCCATCCTTTTGTTCCTTCTGAAAAGCATGCCACATCATCAGTGATAGATAACACATTTAAAATTAATTGATAAAAAGAGAATACCAAGAAAATAGAGTTAAGAAACAATTAGGCATATTTACTGTAATATCTGACAAAATAGTCTTCCAGTCATTAACTAGTTAGAACAGAAAAAGATACTCACTTCACATGCATTAAAGGAATACTGAAAGGATATTAAACCTTTACACAAATACTTACCAACAGGAATACTTAACTTGTATTGTAAAAACAAAGTACTGAATCTAAAACCACTAATTAATTGCTACACAGTGATTGTGGGTGTTCTTAATACCCGATCTGCACTAGTAGACAGGTTATCTGCACAAAATCTAGAGAGAGAAACATTGCAGATAAACATAATTTACATGAATCTAAAAAACACCCACTTTATAGATAAGCCCTGAAAAATACATACTTTTCTTAGTAGTTCATGGAAAATTCTTCCAAATCAACCATATATGACACAAAGAAATGCTAAACAAATATAGAAAATTAAAATAACTTTCTGGTGTTCTATTAGGCTGCCCAGAAAAAGGCAAGTTATCAACCTCAATAGAAACAATAGAAACTGTACAAACTCATGAAGACTAAAGATCATATATCTGAATAATAGCTAGGTCAAGAAAGAAATCAAGAAATACAAATTTTCTTGGAATGAATCAAAAGAAAGTTTAAGATGACAGAATCTATCTGACACAAAGGCAGTCCTAAGGACTGCCTAAAACACAAAGTGCCTAAAACACAAAGAAATCCAGGAATTTATCATCTTGCTCCATTTCTAGTTCATGCTCTATGTCATGATTAAACATAAGTGATCTCTCACGCTTTTGCTCTAGATTCCATCTTCAATGCCTCCCAATGTTGTAGACATCCCCTAGGGAATGGTAAGTCAAAATAAACTTTCTTCCATTGGAAAATATTTTGAGGTCTTATATTAATAAATTAATCATGCACCTTAAGACATTTCAGAAACAAAAAGCAACACCCACAAACATTAGACAGAAAGAGATAAATCAAATTCTTGCTTGACATGATTGAAGCAACAATAAACACAAGCATAAAGAACCAATGAGGCATTTGCACCAGGGAGCCAGGAGACTCAACAACCTTCTGTGCACAGCCTGGAGGAGAGAGTGATCTCCCAGTAGTGCTTCAACTTCTGAGCACAGAGGTGAGATCTCACCTCCTCTCTGAAGGGGAACAGCTAGGAACACACAGGGCATAAGATCAGTGGAGTAGCTGGGACAGAAGTCTTCCTGCCACCATTTGCACCAGGGAACCAGGAGACTCCACAGCCTTCTGTGCAGAGCCTGTCAGGAGAGAGAGATCTCCCAGCAGTGCTTTCACTTCTGAACTCAGAAGAGTAAGGACACAGGCCTACAGGCCCACAGAAGAAACAAAATCCAGCCAGAGACAACAATAACAACTAGCACCAGAGATAACCAGATGGCGAAAGGCAAGCACAAGAACCCTACCAACAGAAACCAAGGCCACATGGCAACAACAAAACCCAGTCCTAGCACCACAGCAAGTCCCAGATACCACAACACACCAGAAAAGTGAGTTGGATTTAAAATCATATCACATGATTCTGATAGAGGGCTTCAAGAAAGACTTAAATAACTTCCTTAAAGAAATACAGGAGAACGTGGGTCAACAGGCAGAAGTCATGAAAGAGGAAACACAAAAATCTCTTAAAGAATTACAGGAAAACACAAACAATCAAGTGAAGGAACAGAGCAAAACCATCCAGGATCTAAAAGTAGAAGTAGAAACAATAAAGAAATTACGAAATGAGGCATCTCTGGAGATAAAAACCTTGGGAAAGAATTCACGAGTCATAGATGCAAGCATCAACAACAGATTACAAGAGATAGAAGAAAGAACTTCAGGCACTGAAGATACCATAGAAAACATTGACACAACAGTCAAAGAAAATGCAAAATGCATAAAGCTGGTAACCCAAAACATCTAGGAACTCCAGGACACAATGAGAAGACCAAACCTAAGGATTATAGGTATAGAAGAGAGTGAGGATTTAAAGGCCCATCTTAAAGGCCCAGTAAATATCTTCAACAAAATTGTAGAAGAAAACTTCCCCAACCTAGAGAAAGAGATGCCAATGAACATACAAGAAGCCTTCAGAACTCCAAACAAACTGGACCAGAACAGAAAGTCCTCCCGGCACATAATAATCAAAACACCAGATTCACTAAACAAAGAAAGAATATTAAAAACAGTAAGGGAAAAAGGGCAAGTAACTTATAAAGGCAGACTTAGCAGAATCACACCAGACTTCTCACCAGGGATGATAATAGCTAGAAGATCCTGGGCAGACCTCATACAGATCCTAAGAGAACACAAATGACAGCCCAGGCTACTACACCCAGCAAAACTCTCAATCATCATAGATGAACAAACTAAGATATTCCATGATAAAACCAAATTTAAACAATATCTGTCCACAAATCCAGCCTTACAAAGGATAATTGATGGAAAATGCCAATGCAAGAAGGGAAACTATACCCTAGAAAAAGCAAGAAAGTAATCTTCTTCCAACAAACCCAAAAGAAGATACCCACACAAACATAAAAATAACGTCAAACATAACAGGAAGCCACAAACATTTTTCCTTAATATCTCTTAACAACAATGGACTCAACTCCTAATAAAAAGACATATACTAACAGAAATATTTCTCATGTAAATATTCAATTTTATCAAAAAATGTTTGTAATTGCTCTTTTATTTAATTTAGTAATTTTTTTGTGTGTACCATTTTATCTGCATTTTTCATGATAATCTTCAATTTTAATGTCTTTCTATATATTTCCTCTATTTAATCAGAAATGTTTTCAATGTAAATCTTTGATTTTATCACAAATGTTTCTATTTCCACCTTCAATTAATTTAGAGTTTTTACATCTACCATTTTATATGTAAAAATTTCCAGGAAATAGTCAATTTTAACGTGTTTGTCTATTTATTTCTTGAATTTTACCAGAAATATTTTCCATGTATATCTTCAATTTTGTCTGAAAATGTTTATAATTCCACTTTCAATCAACTTAGAATTATTTTTATGCCTATCATTCTATCTGTATAATTTCCATGATAATCTTTAATTTTAACATGTTTTCCTATATATTTCTTCAGTTTTGTCTGAAATATTTTCCATATAATTCTTCAAGTTTATCAGAAAATGTTTATAATTCCTCTTTCAATCAACTTAGAAATACTTTTATGCCTACCATTATTATATCTATATAAAAATTTCCATGATAATCTTCAATTCTAACATGTTTTTCTACATGTTTCTATAATGTTATCAGAATTATTTTCCATGGAAATCTTTAATTCTATCATAAAATATTTTTATTTTATCTTTCAATTTTTTAGCAATGTTTTACATGTCTACTACTTTATTCTTTAATTTTCCATGAAAATGTCAATTGTAAATATTTAATTTTATCATAAAGTGTTTTACTTCCCTTTTCAATAAAAATAAATAAGTACATTAAAAAAGAAAGGAAAAATAGAACCAATGAACTGAAGATTTAATTCTTTGAAAAGATGAAGAAATTGCTATACCTTCAATCAAGCTAAGCAAAAAGATGGGGAAGGGGTAAATCAATAAAATCAAAAGGAAAGGAGAAACAGTAGACACTGAAGAAATTCTGAGAAGTCATAATTTAAATATTTAACTTCACTAAATTGGAAATCTGAAAAAAAAAAACAAAATGATTGTTGAATTTTTGGACACATATGGCTTACCAGAGCTAAATCAAGACAAAATATATAATTTAAACTCGTATATGACATTCCAAGATACTAAGTAAACATTTTCCAATTTAATAACAAAGTACAGGACCAGATGGATTCTGTACAGAATTGTACCAGTTATTCAAAACACCAATAATCTTTAAATTATTTTATAAAATAGAAAAAAGCACTATCATATTTTTTTCACAAAACCCACATTAAACCCATATTAAAATAGATGTGGATGAAGGCAAACTGAATTTTGAAACTTTTCCAAATGATCACAAACCATAATTAAATTTGACTCATCCTATAGATTCAAGGATGATTCCAAATATGCAGATCAATTAGTGCAATCACCTTATAATAAACATACGCAAGGATGGAAACCACTCAATCATACTGCAATGGCCTTGCAGTAAAAGGCCATTGAAATGAAATCAACATCTATTTGTGATAAAATTTCTAGATAATCTAGGACTACAAAGGACATATCCAAATACTATAAATATAATATACCAGACTCCATAGCCAAGATGACATTAAATGCAGGAAAATCATTTGCATCAGAATCAGGAACAATATAGAGATCCACTCTCTCCTCTTCCCTGTAATAAAATTCTTGCAATATGAGAGTAGTAAAACCATAGAAAATAAAGGGAAGAAAACTAAGGAGATAAGTCAAAGCTCCCTTGTCTGTAGATGATATAATTCTTTACATAAAAGTATGTAAAGACTACCAGAAGACTGCTAGAGATGATAAACACATTCAGCAAGTATTAGCACATAAAATTAACACACAAAAATCAGTAGCTTTATGTACCAAAAAGCAAAAATACTGATGAAAAAGTCAGTGAAACAATACCACTCACAATTGCATTAAAAACTGTAAGTAAAACAATTGCATCATTGTACAATGATGTTAGAAACTGAGGATGGGACCAGAAGACGGAAGGACCTCCTATGTGCATGGATAGGTAGGAATAAGGTTGTAAAGTGGCCTTCCTACCTAAAGCAATCTATAGATTCAATGCAATACCCACTATACTTCCAATACAATTCTTTAAAGAATTGAAAAAGAATCTCTAATTCAAAAGCAGAGAGGATCAAAGAAATTCCTAACTGTTGCCAAGGTTCCACCATCCTCAATTTTCAATTAGACTATTAACTAACAGAGGTAAACAGAAACACTTAAATGGAATAGAATTTAGAACCCAGATCTCTGCCCATATCCCTATCCTTACCTGATTAACATGTAGTTCTAAAATACACATTAGAGAAACCTCAGAATCTTCAGTCAATATTGCTGGTCAAACTGGATAGCCACACATAAAATGACAAAGCTTTACGCTTACCTCTCACTTCCTTAAAACTCAACTTCTAAATATAGGGACTGATACATGCATCTTATATAAAAGATAGTATGAAGTACACTTGAATTCATAGGCAGGAAAGGGCCTTTCTGAATGGGACCAATTGAGTATATATTCTTTGGTGGTCAAAACTGAGATATACCTGAAATATTTATATTCACTGTGATTATGAACTTTCTTTTTTCATGTGAAGTAAGAGTTATATAATGTTTTAGTAATGGCATTGTTGAGATGAGGATAATAAAGTCTCCTAAGTAACTATTATAACAAGTGAATTTCATTTGAATAAATTCATTATAGTCTGTTTACTATAATGAATGCATAATTGAGCTATGCATTTGTGGTTTTTATCTTTTGTTGAAAGTAGATTTTATTTTCATATGATATATTCTGATTTTATGAATCTTTTAAATTTGCAGTGAGCTAAGTAAATGAGCAATATTATCATTTAGGTATATCTGTAACTTTCTCTAATAGCTGACTGTGATCGCTAATGATGTTCCTTAGTCTAATGGATCAGTTTTCTGTCAGTACTTCTTACGCCAGGACATGATACAGACTGATAAACGGTATAAGGTAGGCAGTGTGATGGAGACACGTTTTTGTCACTCTTGGGGTATCCAGCCAACTGCAATGATGGGCTGCCCAAGTAAGAGTTCACTTAAAAACAGCTAGTAATGTACATAAACAAATGAATAGTAAGAGAGGACAATTATTTGTATACATACATGTTATAATTCATAATTGTCTCAGGTCTGTAATCTGAGCAGGAGTCCCAGGAAGAGTCCATCGCTATCCCATACAGTGTCAACTACTTTGGCTTTTAACCCTGGAAGCAGAGAATCAGGAACCACCAAGTCTTACTCAGCATCCAGCACCGGATGCTTACTGTCCGCTGGTCGCTTGCTGAGGGTGTCTTCTGGAAACTAAGTATTCACAGCATAGTGCCTGGGTTGTAAGAGCTTGGGTTCAAATGAACAGAGCAAGGCACGTGGCCTTTCGATTTAGCCTTGGAGATACACAGAATCATTTCTATCATACTCAGTTGGTTAAAGCAGACACAAAAGGCCGTGCAATTTGAAGCACAAAGCCTGCCACATAGAAAGGAATAGAAAGAATCTGAAGGTCACACAACAGGAGGAGCATGTTGGGTTAGACACATTGGAGTAGGCTTTTTTAAAAATAATATTATGTGGCATAATTTTAAGTATACACTGTTTAATTTTTAGCCACAAGCTTCACTTCTGAGCATTAGCTAACTTTAGAAAGTACTTTTTGCAAACATATTCACCCTGATAATAAGATGCTATCTGACAGGGTACACACACAGTGTTCATTTTGCATAATATTGCTAACGTATAACCACTTAAGAATATTTTTTCTAAAGTGGGTAAGAACAATGCCTCACATGAACAGTGCACCATTTCTATTGCCTGACAAATGTCTGTCATAACTAGGAGTGCTTGGATAATCACTGGGTTTGATAGTGCTTTCTAGATGTTTCACAAAACCCTTATGGTGTTCAGCTTTATAATAAGCCCAGTACTACTGATTAAATAGGGCAGACTATGGATACTTCAGGGCTGTTTTTAGAAGTTAGGCTTCATTTTCTTTGATGTGGGAATTGTGCACTAATAGAACACTTAGGTTCTGGAAGCTCTATCTCTTCTTACTCTACTATTTACATTGCAACATACATGCCTTACTTGTATTGCAACATGTATTACTTTTATAGGATCTGCTTGATTGTAACTTTAGGTTTCAAGTTTCTTAAGGGTCTGACTGTTAGGAATAATCCATCCTGGAACACCTTTCTTCCGCCATAAGACAAAGACTGCTTGTTAACTGTTGAGAAAATGCATGAGAACTTAAAATGCATAAATGGTGTTAAACTCCCTTCAATCTATGTTTTAAATTATCCTATGAAAATGATGGAAATTACGAATTTATTAAACATGTTTACTTTAGAAAATGAACTGAGCTTCATACCACATCAAACATGCATTCCTATGTTTAACTCTAATATTAGCAATCTATGTGTGTGTTTATTTTAACGTTCTGTTCTTTTTTTTTTTAAAGAAAAGAGAAAGTTTAGTTAATTCCTTTGTTTCTAAAGTAGTACAAAAACTTGAGGAGACAGACCCAAATCATCTCACCCCTTCCTAGAAACGGGAAGGAGCCGGCCACACAATATCAGAATCCAGGGTAACATGTATGGGTCTGTTATACATGTTTAAGAAAGCTGCTGGATCCATGAATTCTTCAGCTTTGCATAAGTACTTGATAGTTTGTTCTGGGAGGATGAGATCAGGGGCAAGTTGGTGTAAGTTGTCACCTGGTCCTTTCGCGCCCACTTTCACTGTCTTATAAAGATGGAGTGCCAGTTTGTGAGTCATGGTGAGGAATTCTGTGGTTACTTCTGCTACAGACTGCGACTGTGTGTCGTCATCCAGGTACAAAATGGGGACTTTGATGATAGAGATATGCCACTGCATGAATAGCCTCGTGGGGATGTTATGAGAAGCAACAATGATTTTCATGTTTTGGAGCATAAACTCTGTTTCACTCTTCTCATGGGCAACATAATCTAGAAGAATCCGGAACAGTGTCCCATTGGAACTCTCAAGGACGTGCAGAAAAGTACTTGGGTACAGGAGCAAGAGTCCCGTCACTGATTCGCCTAAATGATGTTTCAGAATCGACTGAAACAGTTGCTCATAGTATTCAGAAATTTCCTTTTTCTCTATGTTGACTTGTATGTAGCCCACTAGAAACAACCTGTGAAGGAGGAATTTCTTTAACTGTAGCCTGTGCTTCTCTTCCTGAAGGTGCAAGTAATTGGTACGAGGAACCTTGGGCATAAGAAGAGGGTCCACTTGAAATTGCTGCTTCTTACTGCCCCTCCGATTATGGACCATGAAAGACATGATGAGTCTTATTTCTTTTTCTAGAGGATTGCAAGTCTCACTGGTGATGAACTCTTACTTTTATTTCTTATGACCAAAAAAAAAAAAAAAAACAAAAAACAAAAAACAAAAACAAAAAACAAGGAGTTAACAGTTTTGTCAGTCATTAGTGAATGACAAAAAAACCCACCTTGTGCTGTGAATAATGTCTTGTGGATATGAAAAGAAGGATGCAGAAACAGCCATTGCTTCTGAGTTCACAAGGAAATAACCACCATGCTTCTTTAAAAGCCCCCTCTGGGTAGCCGTGATTACAGGTTATTCTCGAGGCTTTTTAATGTTGTTTCTAGGGCAAGTGGCTTATCTAATATTTAACTTAAATTTAACTGGCCTGTAAAGACAAAAATAAATCAGGTGTACTAAAGGCTATTATTAATTTATTTAACATTTACTCCCAAAAGTAAAATTTAATAATCTTGTTTTAGTAATAACAATACACTTGGGGAGGGGCGTGAATTGATTAGTTTATCCTTTCATCAATACGTTTCTTCTTTGTCTCAATCTTATTAAGGTTTCAGTAAAGCAGACTGCTACTTTAACTTCATCTCATGTTCCAGCCCCACTCCCAGGGCACCGTATTTCTTCACATGTCAGGTACATTTACCTGTCTTTGAGGTCTGAGGTCCTCTTGGCTTGACCTCTGCCATGCTTCCAACTGCCAGGGTCCTGTCCCCTCAACGGTCCTATCCAGGGTTCTATTACTACAGGTCATGAAAGGGGTTAGAATTTCCCAGGCTTCAAAGAGCCACAGTAGACCTTGTCCTAGATCTCATTTTCTGAGACTATCCCAAAAAAATTTCAACAGTACTGTGGTTTGTGTGTGTGTGGGGGGGAATGGGAACTTCTTTGTCAGAATGCCTTCTGGTCTTTTGGATTTTGTTTTCCCTTTGTTTTTGCCACACACCTTTGTTTGTCAAACAAGTAGTAGTTCTGGGCACTTTCTACTTATATCTCAGTAAATCTAAGCTAGGGTGGTAAATCTTGTTCCTACAGTTCACTTACACACTAGCTACAAACTTTAGAAATACCTATCTGAATCTCTGTAATAATGCATCTGCCATTAAAAATGCTTGACAATACCATTTGGGCTACTTAATGTGAATTTAAGGTAATTTTTAGAATTCAAAATAAAATCACCTTTTAATATTATATTCACATGAGTTCTAAACAATGATTTGAATGTGACAGAGTTAGAAAAAAACCTAATTAAAAAAGAACATCAGTGCACATTTTCTCCTGAGATTTTTTCATTATTCAAACTAATGATCTGATTTTAATGATTTGCAGTGATAAATTATTCCAGAAAGTGAAGGCTGAGAGGTGATTTAGTAAATCTTTAATTGTGTGATATTTAACAACTGACCATAGTTCCTCAGTCCCTGTGATTCAGCTCCTCGCTCACTGAAGCCCCTCCCAGGTGCTCAGTCGGTGTCTTGTCTAAGGGTAGGGATTCTCTCCATTCTTCTTCATATTTTGTGAAATAGAACAACTTTGAAGACAGCCTTGCATAGCCGTCTTTCCTCCCTGATTTCTTGAATCTGTTCCTCCCTATTTTTTCCAAATCTCTCTTTGTGACCTAGTGGGATTCTCTTGGCATCCAGCTCTGGAGAGTGCTGAAGCTCTGTTGTCATAGAGATCTCACAGCCTGTTTCCTTGAGGTTGGCTAAGTGGCCACTGGAATCACATTTTTGAGGACACTAGAAAGGAGCTCAATCTTCTTTCTGAATGCCTGATTGGTGCAGTGCATAGATCTCTCTGAGCCCATCTGTAAACTGGGAATCTTACACAAAAACTTCAAGATGGCACAATTAGTTGGCTGACACAAAGAAATGCCGAGCCCATTCAAAGATCTACTCTTGACAGAATATTCTTAAGTCATTTCTTCAGGCCGTTTACTGATAATTCTTCTTTCCATAGATGTTAAGTCTACACTCTGAAATTTAAATACCAAGATTGTAAATATTATTTTTATTGAGGTCTTTTCATTTGCAAAAATGCTCTAGAGCCAAATGGTCAAACCTCTGAAAACATACATAGCATTCAACATTATATAGACCGAACAGGTTATATTTAAGAACATATATGTATATAAAATAGATGCATCCAGTAACAATTAGTGAGGGAAAAAGACATCAATTTGAAGAATCTCATAGATGAGCTTGGAGGAAATGTAAAGAAGAAATGTAATTATATTATTATCTTAAAAAATTAAAGTGACATTAAACATAAAAAGTTCCTTGATATCTAGATTAACATCTTGTCTCATTTCTGTTTCAAAACCATTTTTATTGCATTTTTATATGCCTTTAATTTATCTTAAGCATTAATTTAATTTAAATATTAATCTCAAATTAAATTTCTTACCTTACTTTAAAAATTCTTATTTAGCCCTGTGTGATGCCCAACACCTTTAGTCTTAGCACTTGGTAGGCAGAGGTAGGCAGTTCTTTGAGTTCAAGGGCAGAACTCAGTTCTACAGAGTGAGTTTCAGGATATCAAGGGCTACACAGAGAAACCCTGTCTCAAAACTAAACAAAAAAATCTGTATTTCAAAATACATTTGAAATTCTAGATTTTCACCACCTACTTCATAGTTCTCTAGATTTTTCTATCCCAGGTATTAATCTCAGATTATGAAATGTGAGCCTATAAAGTAATTCATAGGATTATGATTATATTTTATAGTCATTTACAGAGTCCCTGCTGCTGTTTGAATACTAGAAGGGGAAGATCTATACTCAATGTCTGAAGAAGTAGCTATGGCATTATTACCAGCTTCCAGTGGTGAATGAGACCAGAGAAAGCATGTTAAAGATGGTTTGCTACCTAATGCTGGACCTGATGGTGCTCATCAAGGACTTCCAGTGTGTTTGCATTGTTGTTCCCAAGCACTCTTTTCTGAATGCACAAATTAAAACAAACAAACAAAACAATCAAAAGGATTCATCTGCCCATTTTTATTTAGAGCATAATTTACTTCCAAATTTAGCAGCTAAGTTTCAGCCTTCAAAGTAATTTAACCATAAGATTATTATTCCACTTCACACTGTTTTCATTTATGCTTGTTTTATTTTTTTCAGATCATAGTATGTCCCTGAAAGAACAATGAGAAAAGGGTGTAATCTGTTTGTAGCCTTTGAGTGAGATTCTAACTCCCTTATGTGTGGCCACTGTCTTCGTGGGCTCCATAAATCCAGGAGGAAATAATCAAGCATATTTTTTAGTTCTTGTCTTCTCTTCTGTTTCTGATTTCCACCCATGAAGCCTGTTTCCATGCATCGCTTCTGACAAATTGCTTTGGTAAGATTTGTGATTCATCTGGTAAGAACTAGTTATTTATCTGCAGATGATGACTCCAACAGAAATCTTCTCACTATCAACCCAGCTTGAGAGGAGTTTACATTATTGTACCCAGAGTGATCTAGGTATAGCAGCTGCCCAAGTTCAAGTTTTAAGCATTTATCAGTAAATAGGAACTTGTGGTGTAATTTCTATTACACATCCTATTGTTTTATATTAGCTTATTTCTCATAACATACTCACAACATATGTCAAATGGTACTCTCTGTGATTTCTCACAGACTTTATACTCTTTATTTTTTGTCCAAGATCAAATATTCTTTAATAAATTCCCAGTATCTCTTGACACATAGAACATATAGAGAGGATTAAATATTATTAATAGCCTGCAGTAGGTACATTGTAGGTCTACCTTATATAGGTGCACAATTTTTCACATTTTTAGAGCAAGATGCTAAATTGGCAATAGTTTAATAATTTAGACATTATTCAAGTGTGCTGTCATCAGCTTCCTTGAAATGCTTGCATTGGAAAAATATTAAACTCTCACCCACCCTAGCAATTCTCTTTATAGGGACATGGATCACTTTCATGCAGAAGCCAATCCAACCCATATAGCATCTTCTCCTGCAGTGGCATGACAGCCTCTGTAGTTACCGTCATGCTTGATAGATCTTTTCCCTACCACAACCGAGTCCTTAACACATAGTCAGCTTGGCTCAACACAGCACCTTTATCTGATCGGTGAATGTTTGCTTGAAAGCTACTTGAGAAGCCAGAGATCACATAGCACTTGAATAATATACAGAAAAGGAAAATATCAACATAATACCCACGATTCTAAAAAATTATCTTACTTTCACTTTCTAGTCATTTTTCTTGTATTTGTTATCAGTGTGAATGGTATGCAAGTTGGAAACTCATAAACTTTTGTATTAGTTTTTAATTTATTTACATTTCAAAGTTATCCTCCTTCCCAGTGATTTTTTTGGTTCGCAGGGTACAATAGGAGTGATGGAATGCTCATAAATCTCAGATGATTGTAAAAAATGTGAGGAGTGGAGAGGAAACATTTAGAAACATTGAAACTGGAAGGATATCCGTGTTTTCTTAGTGACAGAGTTCTTATATTAGCATCATCTTATGGGGAATGGGGTTGTCTTAGTTACTGTTCTATTGCTGTGAAGTGACCGCATGATCAAGGCAACTTACACAAAGGGAATTGTGAATCCATGACAGTTATGGCAGGAAGTATGCCATAAAGCACCCTAGTATGGTGTTTTCACAGTAGCTTAGAGTTTACATCTAATCCATAAGCAAGAAGCAGGGAGAGGGAGAGACTGAGCCTGGAGTGAGGTCTTTAAAACCTCCAAACTCACCCAGTCACATAATCCTTCAAGAAGCCATTCTCAGGCAAACAACCACAAGGGCTATGGGATGACTTTGAGGTTGCCTTCTGAATTTCTGCTTTGAGAATGAATATTTTGTGAAAAACTGTACTTGATTCCATGGAGGATTCATAGCCACTTTAATCTTTTACCTGTGCTTCAGATTAGAGAAAATGGGAATTCTTTCCTTTAAGCTTGGAGTGTAAAGAAACATTGAAAGACATGAAATGAAGTTTGTTCTTGTTCTTGTTCTTGTACTTTGTTCTCATTGTTGTTGTTGTTATTGTTGTTGTTGTTGTTGTTGTTGTTCTTCTTCTTCTTCTTCTTCTTCTTCTTCTTCTTCTTCTTCTTCTTCTTCTTCTTCTTCTCTTCCTGCTCCTTCTCCTCCCCCTCCTCATTTTCATTCTCCTCTTTCTCCTTGTCCTTCTTCTTGTTCTTTTTCTTCTTATTCTCATTCCTTTTCTTCTTATTTTTCTTGTTCTTGTCCTCATTCTTGCTCTTCCTCTTCTCCTTCTTCTTGTTCTTTTCTTTCTTTTTTTCATTCTTGTTCTCCTCTTTCTCCTCACCCTCCTTCTTCAAAAAAGACAACAGACTGTTATGAAAGCTACAATAATCTACAGGTCATAGGAGTTCCAGGTTTGGTAATTGTAAATGTCAGAATCACAGTCAATAACACTAAAATATATGACTTCCTGTGCTCAAAGTGCAGCTCACACCATAGTTTAGATGCAGACTACACTCTTAATTTTCATGTGGTTTATGTTCTGAGATATTTTTGTAAATGGTGAAAGACTGGATATCATTGGTTGTTGAAAGTACTCTTAGAGCCTTCTCTTCTCCTATTTCATTCTTTGATGTTGGCTGGCTGCCCTGTAGTAAGTGTCTTACCCCTCACCTTCATATTCTGATTCTCATATGAGTGCTACTCTGCAATGGAAGCAAGGTAACCGAGTCAGAGTATCATAGGCAGAAACCTTCAAACTATGGGACAAATGAACCTTGTATCTTTGTGTATTTTCTTAATCTAATAGGAACTATTAGAGTAACTAGCACAGCCTGTTTATTTGCATCTTCCAGTCTTTAGGCTTAAATTACTTTAAGAGAGAAAAGGCTAACTACCAGCATTGTAAACTTCAGATGACTCTTAATAATGTGATAGAGGGTGTTTTTAAAACTTAGTTCTTCACTCAGTTCTAAATTGGAGGTCTCCATCAGATCACTTCTCTCAGAACTTAGAGAACTCTACAGAAGAGAAGGAAGAAAGAATGTAAGAGCCAGAAGAGATGGAGGATACCAAGGAAACGAGGCTTTTTGGCACAATAGTATTGATACACATACAAACTGACAGAGACTGGCAGCATATGCAGAGCCTGCATAGGCCTTAGCCAGATCGGATCCCAGTGCTAAGAGGAAAAGTTGATAAAGCTCTCATATCTAACCCAGAAGCTATCTCCAATTGATAACTACCTACAATAGAAAAATTAAATTTTCCAACAGAATCTCACTGGGTTTACAAATCACACCACAACTAAGGGTAGGCCACATGCCCAGCAATAGACGGCCAATACAACAATAACTCAATGGTATTTTTGGAGCATTTCTGTTTCATAATGCATTGTCTGGGTGTTTTGTTTGGCTTAGTTTTTGTGCTTTACAGGTCTTTTGCTTGAATATTGCGGCTTCTTGTTTTGTGTTAAAGTCTCCTCTTTCCTAGATTTTAAGTGTAGCCAGGAGGAGTTGAGTTGTTGGCCTGGGATATAGAGTGAGTACAAGTGAGGACTGGGAGATAAGAGGAATGTACATCAGGAGGCATTTGTAAAGACTCAAATGCCACACTCAGAGTTTGGATTTTATTCTCTCTTTAAAAAAAAGTGTCTTTAACTATATGTACTTTCAGAAGATTTTTTTTCTGAAAACAAAAGAAATTGGAGGTGGAAATAGAAGTACTCAGAACCCTTTAAAAGATTTGTAGTTGGCAACTGAACATTTAACCTACTATTAGGCAAAAAGAGCTGTTTTAACTTTTCTAGAAAGTAGTTTTGCAATTTGAACCATCAGTTAATTTTTCCTTCTTTTTAGGAATATAGTGCTTCTCCTAAGCACTAATAATAGAGAACTAATAATAGAGAAGAAAATCATTAATAACCACTGCAATGGAAAGACAAGTTGTGGTAGGAACTATGAGAATTTTGAGAAAATGAACACATGTATTGGTTACATAGTAGAATTATTATCCTAAAATTAATATTGAAAATTATTTTAAAAAATCCTTCCTGAAATAATAAAATGGAGAGCTATTGAGGAAGACACTTAGTGTGAACCTCTGCTCTCTATCTTCAAAGTCATACACAGTCACACACATGTACACCCATATTGAATGCTCACCATACACGCTAATATAGTTAAAGTTTACAGATCTGCTGCTTCATCTGAGATTCTGATAGCATCCAACTTGGGAGATATTTAATGGAGAGAACTTACAAAATGATGCATCATGAACTCAGTTGAATTAGGAGAAATAAGACTTAGGAAGTCTGAGTCCCCTAGGAGGAAAAAAATAAGAAAGAAAGAAAGAAAGAAAGAAAGAAAGAAAGAAAGAAAGAAAGAAAGAAAGAAAGAAAGAGAGAGAGGGGGAGGAAGGGGGGACGGAGGGAGGAAGGAAGGAAGGAAGGAAGGAAGGAAGGAAGGAAGGAAGGAAGGAAGGAGAAACTCGGTTATAAAAGTACAGTTCAGTTATCTCAGCATATGTCATTTTTATATCCTCAAGAAAAAAACATGTTTGCATGATTTTGTCCCAGGTGGACATTTAGACTTTGAGACAAAGCAGTAGTGAAAACTAAGGAAGGTAGGAGCTACCTTAAACACAGACTGATATGAGCAGCTGAAGACTTAGGAAAGAATGTACCCATCATCACGACACACAGGTGTTACCATCTGAAGATAGATGCTGAGAATTTGCAGGTGACCCTGTCAATTAGAATGCCCATTGCTGGAAGGATATTGTAAAAATACAAATGTATTTTTACAGGGCACTGTTTCAGGAGGCAAAAGTTGTTGCTGTATAAGCATTAAAAGCATAGATTGACCCCCCCCGACCATGTTAACAAAACAAACAAACAAAAATGCACGGGTACATGTGCCCACACATCTGCATGCATGTAACACACACAAATACACTCCAAGCACAACACAAAATAAAGCAACAATAACACCAACAAAAAAAAAAAAACAAAAAATAATCCACCCAAACAGGTGACGAATGAAGAAAAAAATATTTAGGAAGAAAAGTGGTTTGTGTAAATTATATTGGACTTGCCATGGATGAATCTAGATATAAATACACACAGGAATTTTGAGGATTCTTGCCTGGTAATCACACTTAACATTTGTGTGCACTGAGGGAAGAACTGAGGACACAGGAAGTGTGTGGTCATGGCACCCATGTGAACGAAATTGGTTAAATATCTCTGGGACATGTACATTTAGGAAACAGAGAAATAGGCAACAAAATACCAGAAAGAGATAAAAAAAAATGAAAGGAGATTCTGAAGGTTAATACAGAAGGGAATTTCAAAGTGGATTACTGCTAAAATTCTGAAGAATGAGCAAAGTATTTAACATTATAAGCGATCATTTTCATATTTTCTAGAATATGTAAAAAGAGTAGTTTTTTCCCGTTTTTTTTTTCTTTTTTGGGGGGAGGAGGGGGCTCAGAGGAGTCAAAAACGTTGAGAGAACTGCAGATCACATAGCCGGTACTTCTCACAAGCATTTGTCAGAAGGATGCAAGCATTTGGGTAACAAATTGTAAAGGAAGAAGAATGCAAGGTGAGTATGTAGTGGAGCCCCAAGGCTTCTCTGCACTGAAAATAAGCATTCTGGTCCATCCTCAAACTGCTATCGTGTGTTTTGGAAAAAGTAGAGTTTAAAAACAAAATGCAGTGTTATATGCCTGAAAATATCTTAAGAGAACAGGATAAACTTCCATCTTCCAGAGCATGAATAATACTAAACTCTGAATTACATTCACATTTTCTTTTCTTTTTGTTTTCTGTTTGTAAAGACGTGACTTACATCCTTGTAATACTTGTTCCATATTGTATCAGGTGACCTAAGCACAGACAACTTTGATTAATTTTACCACAACATAAAATCTTTGAGGGACCTTGATGTTTCATATATACAAAAGGGAGTATGCATAGATTAATAACCAGAATTCTGATATAAATGTCTGCTATGTATATTCAGGATTATGATAAAAGTTCTCCAATATGGTTAAGGGCATTAAACTCCTTTGTTCTGCATTTCCCTTAAGTGTGTGATATGCTTTGTGATGGTACTAAGCTCCTTCCAATTCTAAAAGTATATTAGTTCAATCTTCTCCATCTCATGCAACAATTAAGTAAAGATAAACCAAAAGCAAACTGTAAAAATTATATTTATTTATTGGAGAGCTTTTATCATAATTCAAGATGCCAATATATATTTTCAGAAACTAAACCTACTAACTAACATTAGTAACTGTAGAGTATGAGAACCTACTAATGCAATAGCAGACCTCAGTATTTATATACTACATATAGTATATAAATACATATACTAGAAGGGACAACCTTTTGCTTTTTGTTTTGTTTTCGAGGGGCTATACATTTTGTGAAAATAGCATCATTTGAACAAAGAAAGACTGCTATTCCAGGGTGTGGTTTCCCATGGGTGATGAACCCCTTCATAGTGGAGAGAGAGGCATCTGTCCTCATCTTGCATTGCAGGTTCAGACAGAGAGCACATAAATAACCCTGTGGTGCATGGTACGCTAATTTATTCTATTTTTTTTTTTAAAAAATTGCAGTTTTTATTTCTCCCCAATTCTTTTTTTTAACATTTTTTTATTTTCTATATTCTCTGTTTACATTCTGAAGGCTTTCCCCTTTGCCTGTTCCCCCCTCAACCTATGTCCCATATGTCCTCTTCCACCCTACCCCACCCCCTGCCTATTCCCCAATCACCACCCCACCATTTCTCTGCTCTATTCTGATTATTAGTCTCCATAAAACAGGGATCTCTTCACTATTTACAGGCCATAGTTGGCCTCTTGGCAATCACTTTAGAATGAATATCTGTTTAACCAGGGTTTGTTTGTTTGTTTGTTTGTCTTTAGGGGGGGTGGGGAAAGAAGACTTGTTGACTATGTTCCCTGTGTTCTAAAATCTAATCACTTTGTGTTTCTTTGAAATCTAGGAGGTTTTTAAATAATCCATTTTATATGATAATGTTTGAATTTCTTAAGGTCTTAATTCCTAGCCCAACAACCTAGTTAATTAGAAATAAAAAGTCTACTTGAATAATTTACATTCTTTGTGTAATTTTTGACTGCATAAATTTGTGTAAAAGTTGACTACATAGCTTCTACTGTTTCATTGTGGCACACTGGAGAAATTCATAATCAGACAAATCAATAAAGATACAACTATAATTGCAAAATTCTCCAAATCAGGATAGCTTTAGGGTCAAATATGAGAGTCATTCAAATTTTAAACTCTTCTGAAGTCTCTAGCACTTTCACTCAAGCAACTTGAAATATATATAACACCAAATCCCTTGGAACAATAGTCAATGTGAACATCCTGATGTGGAACTAGGAACAGAAACCATGTCCTCTGCAAGAATAGAAGGTGTTTTATTATATGTAGAGTTATCTCTTGAGTCTTAAATCCTTGTATTATGTACTAAATCCTTCATATTCTACTCAAAATAATATAACCCTCTGCTAAGGACTTAAACTAGTCTCTCTGCCTATGTCATTTCTGTCTCTGTTTCTCTTTTTCCCTCTGTCTCTGCCTGTTTCTGTCCTTTTGTCTCTGTGCTTCTGTCTGTAGTCTCATGGTTTCACTGTCTTTGTTTCTCTATTTCTGGGCATTTACAGCAATAACCACAGCACAGTAGAACAAACATACATTGTAAGTTTTGACTTTTGTCCAAATTAAACATCCATCTTGGATCCAAGGCTTAAACGCTGTGAGATATTGTAGAGTTTGGGACAATGGTGGAATTTGTGTTTACTGGATGGTACTTAGGTGGTAGATACACCTCCAATAATCCAATTCAGAGTCAAGCTAGTTTTAGATTTTTTAATAAGGTCATTTCCTAAGACTTGTATCTCATAAAAACACAGAATTTCCTGTTAGACAGATTTTCTGATACTGAATTTAGGTTTGGGTCTTTAGTCTCCTAAATATCTTCTGTGGTTTCAAAGGGGCACTTTTTGTTTATTTGTTGGGGTTGTTTTTGTCTGTTTGCTTTTATTTTTAAATATGAAATAAGTACATTTCTGGACAAAGCACAATTTTACACTTTTAGTCTTTAAAAAGTCAGTTTTAAAAAAAGTAAATTTTTTTTAAGTAAAAGGAAAGCATATTATACTCTGGAAATTCTGAAAAACAAATCCAGGTATCATTGCCAATCTCCATTTCTAGTTATTAATTTTAATGACATAATTTTGTTACATTTTGTAGTTAAGATGTTTTCTGACACTGTTATATAAAGATAAATAACAAAGTTTATGCCATGAATATCTCAATTAAAAAGGATGAGCATCATACCAGTAGAATAGAAAAAATAAAGTGAAATTTATCCAGAAATTTACTATATAGAGTCTCCAGGTTAAATCTCCACTGTATTGTGTGACATCAGCAGGAGATAACAGCCTCTCTGAAGACTTTATGATGGTGTTCAGGGAGAGCTGCTGAGGCAGTAGCAGGGAAATATAGTCAGCGTGTGTGAGACCAGCACCTATTTATCTTAAATTAATCATATTTCCTGAGCAAGCAGATGATAATCCAGAGGTTGATGTCAGTGTCTTTTTATTCATAACACAGGCAAAACTGCATCTTTGCTATTTCTGTGAGAGTTTCATGGTGTGACGGATCTCCAGTCATATCTCCTACATCACTAAGATTTGCATGCTAGATCTTTCAAAGTTTTGGAAGAGAAGTCAGTAAATATTCATTTCAGAAATACATTACTGGTTGCCTGAAGCCCATTTTGCTTTTCTGCCAGGATGGTTTCAGCAACGATTTCTAAATACTGTATCCTTTTTTTTTTTTTTTTTTTTTGGTTCATCATTAGGAAACCCTTCAGTTGATAGAATTCTTACAGTTGAAGTGGAAAAAAAAACTCAATGTTGCTTCATTCTGTAGATAAACATCCATGTTGATGATTCAGCATGGAGGATGAACAGGCCTATAGTGACTCTGATACAGCCATCCATTGAGGATTCTGTAGGAGGTCAAACATTGAATCAGCTTTTACTGTATACTTCTCTCTGCTGAAGGTAAATGTGCTAAAATGGGAAGGAGAAAATTAGGAAGTAACAATTTCTGATGTAGGGTTGGTGAAGATCTTTTCCCATTTTGTTGGTAGCCGTTTTGTCCTATTGACAGAGTCCTTTGCCTTATAGAAACTTTTAAATTTTATGAGGTCCCATTTGTCAGTTCTTGATCTTAGAGGATAGGCTATTAGTGTTCTGTTCAGGAACTTCTCCCCTGTGCCCATGTCCTCAAGGGTCTTTCGCAGTTTCTTTTCTATTAGTTTCAGTGTGTCTGATTTTATGTGGAGGTCCTTGATCCACTGGGATTTGAGCTTAGTGCAAGGAGATAACAGTGGATCAATTCTCATTCTTCTGTATGTTGACCTCCAGTTGAGCCAGCACCATTTGTTGAAGAGGCCATCTTTTTCCCACTGGATGGTTGTAGCTCCTTTGTTGAAGATCAAGTGACCATAGGTATGTGAGTTCATTTCTGGGTCTTCAATTCTATTCCACTGATCTACCTGCCTGTCACTGTACCAATACCATGAAGTTTTTAACACTATTGCTCTGTAGTACTGCTTGAGGTCCAGGATACTGATTTCCCCAGAAGTTCTTTTACTGTTGAGAATAGTTTTAGCTATCCTGGGCTTTTGTTATTCCAGAAGAATTTGAGAATTGCTCTTTCTAACTCTATAAAGAATTGAATTGGGATTTTGATGGGGATTACATAGAATCTGTATATTGCTTTTGGCAAGATGACCATTTTTACTATATTAATCCTGCCAATTCACGAGCATGGAAGAGTTTTCCATTTTCTGAGGTCTTCCTCCATTTCCTTCTTCAGAGACCTGAAATACAGATCTTTCACTTGTTTGGTTAGAGTCATACCAAGATACTTTATATTGTTTGTGGCTATTGTGAAAGGTCTTCACCAACCCTATATCTGACAGAGTGCTAATATCCAATATATACAAAGTACTCAAGAAGTTAAATTCCAGAGAGCCAAATAGCCCTATTAAAAATGGGATACAGAGCTAAACAAAGAATTTTCACCTGAAGAATTTCAAATGGCTGAGAAGCACCTTAAGAAATGTTCAACATCATTAATCATTAGAGAAATGCAAATCAAAACAACCCTGAGATTTCACCTCACACCAGTCAGAATGGCTAAGATTAAAAACTCAGGAGACAGCAGGTATTGGCGAGGATGTGGAGAAAGAGGAACACTCCTCCACTGCTGGTGGGATTGCAAGCTCCTACAACCACTCTGGAAATCAGTCTGGCAGTTCCTCAGAAAACTTGACAGGATACTTCTGGAGGACCCAGCCATACCACTCCTGGGCATATACCCAGAGGGTTCCCTGGCATGCAATAAGGATACATGCTCCACTATGCTCATAGCAGTCTTATTTATAATAGCCAGAAGCTTGAAAGAACCCAAATGGCCCTCAATGGAGGAATGGATACAGAAATGTGGTATATTTATACAATAGAATACTACTCAGCAATTGAAAAACAATCAGTTCATGAAATTTGTAGGCAAATGGTTGGAACTGGAAAAATATCATCCAAAGTGAGGTAGCCCAATCACAAAAAAATACACATGGATTGCAGTCACTGATAAGTGGATATTAATTAGCCCAGAAGCTCTGAATATTCAAGACACAACTAACATATCAAATGATTCCCAAGAAGAAGGAAGGAAAGGTCCCTGGTCCTGGAAAGGCTTGATCCAGCATTGTAGGGGAGTACCAGGACAGAGAAATGGGAGGGGTGTGTTTGGGGAATGGGCGGAGGGAAGAGGGCTTATGGGACTTATGGGGAGGGAGGAACTGGGAAAGGGGAAATCATTTGGAATGTAAACAAAGAATATAGAAAACACATAAACAAACAAATAAACAAACATGACTGCTTGGGGGAGACCTGAAAAAAAAGGAAGTATCTCTTTATGCCCCAGTATTTACTGAAAGGTCTTGCTATGTTTCTCAGTTTTGATGTTAGGATATAAGACCATGGCCTCCTTTGACTTCCAAAGTAACATTTTGAAAGTATAACCATCTTCTTACTCCATTTGTCCACCTGTAGAATAAATGTGTTTACATGAATATGCATGAGTAGAAAGAATTAAGGCATTGTGATTATAAGCTATGAGTGATATTCACTTTAATTCTAGCAATATTCTCTATATGTGCATACATGTACATATATTTTATATCTATAAAATATATGCATATATATATATATACGTATATATATATATGTATATATATATATATATATATACATATATATATATATACGGTTTATATTTCCAATGGAAGCTGGGAATATAAAATATAAATAGAATTCAAAACACAATGAAATTGTGCTCCAACTGGTTGGGTTATATTAAGCAGTACACTTGGAGGGATAAAAATCAACATATGTTTAAAATTAGGAAGGCTGCAGGCTTTGGCTAAGGAGCTTATAGGAGTGAGAAGCCTAGCTCGAGTGATCAAATTCCTCTTACAGACTGAGGTTATGGTATGAGGTGTGTCCTAGTATGACCAGAGCCTGTCTGCATTGTGCTAAACCCTGAACCCACATTCCAGTTCAGCAGGGCAACACAGTGGTTTCCTTTGCAGGGAATGAATTTTGACCTTGACTGAGTTATAATTCATAGGGTAAAGTGTTGAAACAGTATGTTTTGGCAGTGACATGTTAGTATTAAGAATAGATTCATGAAACTTGGTATTTTTGTGCTATCTAGTATGTTAAGAAAAGCTGGCATTCCAAACTTAACAAATTAGCCCATGACTTTCATTTTCAAATGTGTGGCTGAGCAATCGACTTAGATCTGTTATTTTAAGTTTAAAAACTTGCCAGATTTTTAAACAGTCTTAGAATATCTAGTATTTATGTATGTATAAATAATCAAATATTATTCATCTCCCTATCTCCCTATAATATTCTGTTAAACAAGCAATTTATTTAAAAAATATCTTGAATTAAAAAAATAATATCTGGGCTAATGGCAAGCACAAAATCTCTCAGAAGATAGAGTTAATAATTTCAGCATAATAATTTGTGGACTGGTGCTACAAATTTGAGCATAAATTAATTTTTTAAATTTGAAACTTAAGCAAATTACTTAAAAATACTGGCCATAGTAGTGCAGGTTGGGAGGCTGATCTAGGAAGTTTGCCAAGAACTCAGGGCCAGCCTAGACTATTATTTAATGAGCAAGAGTCCATTGAAGTACATAAGAAGATCCTGTTCCAAAACAACTAAAATAAAATTTATCATTACTCTTCATAGCCAAAGTAAACCTATAACTGGTCCCTTCTGTGAATTAAACTGGCTTTCCTGGACAGAGAAACACTTTTTATTTACAACATTGATTTGTTTCCCCATTACCAGAATGTGAAGAGATAGAGTCAATGCAGAGTTAGTTAAAATGGAGGCTTCCTGCAAGGGTATGCCAGTTTCTCAGCATGATGGCTTCCTCTACAAAGAGATGGCTGTGGCTCTCTGAGGCCAAGCTATAGAGTTGTGATCCCTCTGAGGACACATTTTCCTCCATTAGCACATTCTTTACATTTAGAAAATAAAGATGAGCAGCAAGGTGATATGCACCTGAGTCTTCTAATGCAGAGAAACCACTGACGACCCACATCCTGTGATTCGCTGAAGTCACTGCAGGTACATACATTTTATTTCTATATGGAGCAAGGTTTAAATGACATGAACATTGGTTTTATACCACAAAGACTTCTTGGACTTTTCCTGGAATTATTCCATCAAATTTGTTTTTGCCACTTAGTAGTATCATAATTTGAAAGTCATAATGAACCCTAGACATATAAAGACTACGTTCAAATCTCATTAATATACTATAAACTACATAAAATCAATAAAGCATTAGCTATGAAATAAAAGCAGCATGCGTCCTGGTTGCATAGATTTTGTTTTACAGACTTAGGTTAATATAAGCCAAGCCCTGATATTAGTTGATTTGAAAGGTCTAACTTTGTTGTTGTTATTGTAGTTGTTGAAATAAGCAACAGTATGGGATTATTTTAGTCTCGTTTATAAAAACTTACACCATAAATAAGACAATACACAGGTGACACATATGAACAACTGATGATTTTATAAGTGTCTGAAACATTCTGTCAAGGTGCTCTACAGAGAGATGAAACATTTGACCCAGGAATAAATTCTGAATGTATGATACTTAGGACCAAATTAGAGAAGGAGAGTATCTTCACTGTCATAAGCTAAGAAGCACCATTTCCTCAAGTCAGAACAAAAAATTTCAAGATTTAAGAATAATAAGTTATCAGTCATGTTTGAACATGAAATAAAAGATGATATAATATGTTATGAGAAAATCTAGCACAGAGCTTTCTACAGGGCAGAATTTTACATTCATGCTGTTATTATATTTTGAAAATATTTTGATGGCCATATATTATGCAATTTGTTTTCTTGAGACATTCTTATAGAACATAGACAGTTTTCCCTCTTTTCCTTACAGCAACTGGTGTAGTCATACTTACCAGAGTAACCAACAACAGGTCTACAACTACAGTCTTCCTGAACTGAGTAGAGTCAATAGTATAATAGTAGAATGTTGAACTAGCCAATAGCACACCCTTCTGATCCTAAGGATGGTTAAACTTCCTCCATCCCAAAAGCATTCAACCTTATTCATGCCAGGAAATGTTTAGTTTTTTTTGTTTGTTTGTTTTTGGTTTTGGGGGCCTTTTTGTTTTGTTTTTTATGAAATTTCGACTAATGTAACATCTACTAGCAACATTAAACATTTGCACTTTATATGAATACTAATTTACACTTTATACTAATTAGAATAGCTGTTATTAAAACAACACAGGGAAAGTTTGTCAAGATACAGAAAAGTAAGAACCCTGTGTGCTCTTAGTAAGATTATAAAATGATGCAGAGATAGAAAACATCCTGAAAGTTCTTCAAGATTCAAAATAGAATGAACATATGACTGAGAAATCCCACTTCTGGGATATGTAAACAACAATCAAAACTAGATCTCAAAGAAATGAGATTAATTACTTATGGCCACAGCAGCATCCTTAGTCACAGTTACTAACAGATGGAAGCAATACATATGTTCATTGATATGTGCCTTACGAGGGAAAATGTGTTGTATTTATCTATTTTTAAAATATGGGAACTGTTTACATGCTCTACACACATGCCTACACATGCCCACACTCACATGAACCCCCATATAGACCATACACATGAACATACATGCACATGTGCAAGCATGCACCTCTGTGCACATGCATACACACACACACACATACGTGCACACACACATGCACACACATACACAGGATGGGAAGAGAGATCTAAGATGAAAATACTTGTACATGCTTTTAATCCTAGTACTAAGGGGGCAAAGGCAGACCAATTTCTGTGAGCTTGAGGCCCGTCTGGTCTACATAGTGAGTTCCAGAACTATGCTTCAGGAATGTATTTTGACCACTTTTTAGTGGCCACATACTACCTAATATGTTTTGTCGATATATTCTTACAGAACCTAGACTCTTATGTGAGTACCTAACAACAGGTAACAGTGCTATAGCCTTCCTGAACTCCAAGATTATTTGACATTAAGAATAGTAGGGTAAATAGGCCAGTCACTGAAGGAAAAATAATGTTTTATTCCTTTTAATAAGATATCTAGGGGGAAGCCAGAGGGTCACCCAGCGTGCCAGGTGCTCAGAACCATCCGGCGGCGGCGGCAGAACCAGGTACCCGAGACAGCCCAAGCTTAAGACCTTCGGGGACTCAGGCCTGGAGTGGGAGTTGGGCACAGAATAGCGGGTGCACTCTGCACTCGCGCGCGGGGCGGACCCCGAGCTCCCTGCAGGCAGCTGCCATATTGCCTGCAGCTTCCCGCCCAGCTGGCGGTGGGGAAGCCAGAGGGTCACCCAGCGTGCCAGGTGCTCAGAACCATCCGGCGGCGGCGGCAGAACCAGGTACCCGAGACAGCCCAAGCTTAAGACCTTCGGGGACTCAGGCCTGGAGTGGGAGTTGGGCACAGAATAGCGGGTGCACTCTGCACTCGCGCGGCGGACCCCGAGCTCCCTGCAGGCAGCTGCCATATTGCCTGCAGCTTCCCGCCCAGCTGGTGGTGGGGAAGCCGGAGGGTCACCCAGCGTGCCAGGTGCTCAGAACCATCCGGCAGCGGCGGCAGAACCAGGTACCCGAGACAGCCCAAGCTTAAGACCTTCGGGGACTCAGGCCTGGAGTGGGAATTGGGCACAGAATAGCGGGTGCACTCTGCACTCGCGCGCGGGGCGGACCCCGAGCTCCCTGCAGGCAGCTGCCATATTGCCTGCAGCTTCCCGTCCAGCTGGTGGTGAGGAAGCCAGAGTCAGCCAGTGTGCCAGGTACCCAGACCCAGCCGGAGGCCGAACCAGCCTCCCATCCAGCCAGTGGCAGGGAAGCTGGAAACCGGACCCAGCCAGCTTCCCAGCAGCTTGGGACCAGCAGGCGGAACCAGATAACTGAGATATCCCAACTTTAAGACCCCTGGGGAAACAGGATATCAGACAGCGAACCCTGAGCAGGAGCAGTGCAGAGCAGCCGCCCAACAGGCGGAACCAAATACCTGGGATATCCTGAGGTTAAGACCTCGGGGGACTCAGGCCACCTGTCAGCAATCTGTGAGCAAGACCCCCGCAGGACAGTGATTCAGGTATCCCAGTCACTGGGAAATAGCCTTACAACCCCACAGGAGGGTCAAGCACCAGCTAGTATCTACAGGACCAACTAACACCAGAGTTAACCAGATGGCAAAAGGCAAACGTAAGATCGCTACTAACAAAAATCAAGGCAATATGGCGGCATCCGAACCCAGTTCCCCAACAGCAATAAATATTGGATACCCCGAAACACCAGAAAAACAAGACTCAGATCTAAAATCACTGGTCAGGATGCTGATAGAGGAACACTTAGATAAATCTCTTAAAGTAATACATGAGAAAATAGATCAAAAGCTAGAAGCCATTGCAAGACAAACACAATTAAATCCCAGATATCTCAACACACCAGAAAAACAAGACTCAGATCTAAAATCACTGGTAAAGATGCAGATTGAGGATCACTTAGATAAATTTCTTAAAGTAATAGAGGAGAAAATAGATCAAAAACTAGAAGCCCATACAAGGCAGACACAAAAATCACTTAAAGAAATCCAGGAGAATATAGAGCAAAAAGTGAATCCCAATAAGGGGGAGAAACAAAAATCACCCAAAGAAATACAAGAGAACATGGGTCAACGAGTAGAAGTCATAAAGGAGGAAACACAAAAATCCCTTAAAGAATTACAGGAAAACACAAACAAGCAACTGAAAGATCTGAGCAAAACCATACAAAATCTAAAAACAGAAGTAGAAACAACTAAGAAATTACAAAGGGAGACAACGTTGGAGATAGAAAACCTTGGGAAGAAATCAGGAGTCATAGATGCAAATATCAACAATAGAATACAAGAGATAGAAGACAGAATCTCAGATGCTGAAGATACCATAGGAACCATGGATTCAACAATTAAAGAAAATGCAAAATGCAAAAAGCTGGTAACCCAAAACATTCAGGAAATCCAGGACACAATGAGAAGACCAAACCTAAGGATTATAGGGATAGATGAGAATGAAGATCTACAACTTAAAGGGCCAGCAAATATCTTCTACAAAATTATGGAAGAAAATTTCCCCAACCTAAAGAGAGAGATGCCCATGAATATACAAGAAGCCTATAGAACCCCAAATAGACTGGACCAGAACAGAAATACTTCCCGTCACATAATAGTCAAAACCCCAAATGTACTAAACAAAGAAAGAATATTAAAGGCAGTAAGAGAAAAAGGACAAGTAACATATAAAGGAAGACCTATCAGAATTACACCAGACTTCTCACCTGAGACCATGAAAGCTAGAAGATCCTGGGCAGACCTCATGCAGACCCTAAGAGAACACAAACTTCAGCCAAGACTACTATACCCAGCGAAACTCTCAATTGCCATAGATGGGGAAACCAAGATATTCCACGACAAAACCAAATTTGCAAGATACTTATCTACAAACCCAGCCCTACAAAGGATATTAGGGGAAAAATACCAACACAAGGGGGGAAACAACACCCCAGAAGAAACAAGATAGAAACCCCATCTCATCCAACCCAAAAGAAGAGAACCACTCAAATACAAATAATAATAACAATTCCCAAAATGTCAGGAAGTAATAATTACTATTCCTTAATATCTCTTAATATCAATGGACTCAATTCCCCAATCAAAAGACACAGACTAACAGACTGGATACGGAAACAGGACCCTACATTTTGCTGCATACAGGAAACACATCTCAGTGTCAAAGACAAACACCACCTTAGAGTAAAAGGCTGGAAGACAGTTCTACAAGCAAATGGTCCCAGGAAACAAGCTGGAGTAGCCATTCTAATATCAGATAAAATCGACTTTCAACCTAAAGTCATCAAAAGAGACACAGAAGGTCACTTCCTGCTTGTCAAAGGGAAAATCCACCAAGAAGAATTCTCAATACTGAACATCTATGCACCAAATGCAAGGGCACCCTCATTCGTAAAAGAAACTTTACTAAAGCTTAAAGCACACATCGCACCTAACACAATGATTGTAGGGGACTTCAACACTCCACTCTCCTCAATGGACCGATCAGGAAAGCAGAAACTAAACAGGGACACAGTGAAACTAATTGAAGCTTTGGACCAATTGGATTTAACAGATATATATAGAACATTCCATCCTAAAACAAAAGAGTATACCTTTTTCTCAGCACCGCACGGTACCTTCTCAAAAATTGATCATATAATTGGTCACAAGACAGACCTCAACAAATACAAGAAGACCGAACTAATCCCATGTCTCCTATCGGATCACTATGGAGTAAAAGTGGTCTTCAATAGCAAGAAGAACTACAGAAAGCCCACATACACATGGAAACTGAACAATACTCTACTCAATGACACCCTGGTCAAGGAAGAAATAAAGAAAGAAATCAAAGACTTTTTAGACTTCAATGAAAATGAAGGTACGACCTACCCAAATCTCTGGGATACAATGAAAGCAGTGCTAAGAGGAAAACTCATAGCCCTGAGTGCCTCCAAAAAGAAACTGGAAAGAGCATACACTAGCAACTTAACAGCACACCTGAAGGCGCTGGAACAAAAAGAAGCTAACTCACCCAGGAGGAGTAGAAGAGAGGAAATCATCAAACTAAGGGCTGAAATCAATCAAGCAGAAACAAAGAGAACCATACAAAGAATCAACAAAACCAAGAGCTGGTTCTTCGAGAAAATCAACAAGATAGATAAGCCCTTAGCTAGACTAACCAAAGGGCACAGAGATAGTATCCAAATTAACAAAATTAAAAATGAAAAGGGGGATATAACAACAGAAACAGAGGAAATTCAAAAGATCATCAGATCCTACTACAAAGGCCTATACTCAAAACAACTGGAGAATCTGGAGGAAATGGACAATTTCCTAGACAGATACCAAATACCAAAATTAAATCAGCATCAAGTAGACCAGCTAAACAGTCCCATAACCCTTAAAGAAATAGAAGGGGTTATAGAAAGCCTCCCAACCAAAAAAAGTACGGGACCAGATGGTTTTAGTGCAGAATTCTACCAGACCTTCAAAGAAGACTTAACACCAATACTCTTCAAACTATTCCACAAAATAGAGACAGAAGGGACACTGCCCAACTCATTCTTCGAAACCACAATTACGCTGATACCTAAACCACAAAAAGATCCAACAAAGAAAGAGAACTACAGGCCAATTTCTCTTATGAATATAGATGCAAAAATACTAAATAAAATTCTTGCCAACCGAATCCAAGAGCATATCAAAACGATCATTCACCATGATCAAGTAGGCTTCATTCCAGGAATGCAGGGATGGTTCAATATACGGAAATCCATCAATGTAATCCACTACATAAACAAACTAAAAGAAAAAAACCACATGGTCATCTCATTAGATGCTGAAAAAGCATTTGACAAAATTCAGCATCCTTTCATGCTAAAAGTCTTGGAAAGAGCAGGAATTCAAGGCCCATACCTAAACATAGTAAAAGCAATCTACAGCAAACCAGTAGCCAACATCAAAATAAATGGAGAGAAACTTGAAGCAATTCCACTAAAATCAGGGACTAGACAAGGCTGTCCTCTCTCTCCATATCTTTTCAATATAGTACTTGAAGTTCTAGCGAGAGCAATCAGACAACATAAGGAAGTCAAAGGGATACAAATTGGAAAGGAAGAAGTCAAAGTATCATTATTTGCAGATGATATGATAGTCTACTTAAGCGATCCAAAAAACTCCACCAGAGAACTTCTACAGCTGATAAACAACTTCAGCAACGTGGCTGGTTATAAAATTAACTCAAGCAAATCAGTAGCCTTCTTGTACTCAAAGGACAAGCAGGCTGAGAAAGAAGTTAGGGAAATAACACCCTTCACAATAGCCACAAACAACATAAAGTACCTTGGCGTAACTCTAACCAAACAAGTGAAAGATCTGTATGACAGGAACTTCAAGTCCCTGAAGAAAGAAATCGAAGAAGACCTCAGGAGATGGAAAAATATTTCTTGCTCCTGGATTGGCAGGATCAATATAGTAAAAATGGCCATCTTGCCAAAAGCAATCTACAGATTCAATGCAATCCCCATCAAAATCCCAAATCTATTCTTCATAGATCTAGAAAGAGCAATTCTCAAATTCATCTGGAGCAACAAAAAACCCAGGATAGCTAAAACTATTCTCAACAATAAAAGGACTTCTGGGGGAATCAATATCCCTGACCTCAAGCAGTACTACAGAGCAATTGTGTTAAAAACTGCATGGTATTGGTACAGCAACAGGCAGGTAGATCAATGGAATAGGATTGAAGACCCAGAAATTAACCCACAGACTTATGGTCACTTGATCTTTGATAAAGGAGCCACAACCATCCGGTGGAAAAAAGATAGCCTTTTCAACAAATGGTGCTGGTTCAACTGGAGGTCAACATGCAGAAGAATGCGAATTGACCCACTCTTATCTCCTTGTACTAAGATCAACTCCAAGTGGATCAAGGACCTCCACATAAAACCAGACACACTGAAACTACTAGAAAAGAAACTTGGGAAGACCCTGGAGGACTTGGGCACAGGGGAAAAGTTCCTGAACAGAACACCAATAGCTTATGCTCTAAGATCAAGAATCGACAAATGGGACCTCATAAAATTACAAAGTTTCTGCAAAGCAAAGGACACTGTCAGAAGGACAAAACGGCAACCAACAAAGTGGGAAAAGATCTTCACCAACCCCACATCCGACAGAGGGCTAATATCCAATATATACAAAGAACTCAAGAAGTTAGACCGCAAAGAACCAAATAACCCTATCAAAAAATGGGGCACAGAGCTAAACAAAGAATTCTCACCAGAAGAAATTCGGATGGCCGAGAAACACCTTAAAAGATGTTCAACATCATTAGTCATCAGGGAAATGCAAATCAAAACAACCCTGAGATTCCACCTCACACCAGTCAGAATGGCTAAGATTAAAAACTCAAGAGACAACAAGTGCTGGCGAGGATGTGGAGAAAGAGGAACACTCCTCCACTGTTGGTGGGATTGCAAAATGGTAAAACCGCTCTGGAAATCAGTTTGGCGGTTCCTCAGAAAATTGGGCATGTCACTTCCAGAGGACCCTGGCATACCACTCCTGGGCATATACCCAGAGGATTCCCCTGCATGCAATAAGGACACATGCTCCACTATGTTTATAGCAGCCTTGTTTATAATAGCCAGAAATTGGAAGCAGCCCAAATATCCCTCAAAGGAGGAATGGATACAGAAAATGTGGTATATTTATACAATGGAATACTACACAGCAATTAAAAATAATGAATTCATGCAATTTGTAGGTAAATGGTTAGACCTGGAAAATATCATCCTGAGTGAATTAACCCAATCACAAAAGAATGCACCTGAAATGCAATCACTGATAAGTGGATATTAATGAGCCCAGAAGCCCTAAATACTCAAGACACAAATAGCAAGTCAAATGATTCCCAAGAAGAAGAAAGGAGAGGACCCTGGGCCTGTAAAGATTGCTTCCAGTTTAGTAAAGAAACCGAGGGGGGAGGGGGAATTATTGGGGAACAGATGGGGGGGAGAGGAACTATGGGAACTATGGTGGGTGGGAACTGGGAAAGGGGAAAGCCTTTGGAATGTAAACATAGAATATAGAAAATAAAATTAAAAAAAAAAGATATCTAAAGTAGGCAAAAATCATACATAGAGAAAAATAACATGATCATTTCCAAGTTCTGAGAGAACAATAGAGATTTGTCATGTAACAGGGACCTAGTTCTAGTTCTCCAAGACCCATTGATCTGATGTTATTTCACAGCAGTGAGAATCCTGCACTTCTGGCCATGTGTAATGCAAATGGTTAAGATAAAGATCTTATACTCTGCTCATTTAGCCATAATAAAAATGGTAACTAGATTGTGCTATGAATTGTATTTCAATAAATATCAGAAACCAAGTGTACATTTTCATATCATATTCTCTTTTCTTTTTACTAAAAGTCTAAGATGCTCTCTCAAGATCCATGTGACCTGGTGTATTTTTTAGACAGCCACACAGTTTTACAGATGGTAAATGGTTTATGTAATCTCTTAAACATATCCACTCAAAGACTGAGCAAATGTTCTTTGTGTGTGATTATTTGTGTCTTAAATGCTAAAGAGAACGTGCGAATATCTATTCACAGACTTTGTCCTGAACTTCTTGACATAGTTCATGTACCTTCAGACAGACTAGTGTTCAGGAAGTGTCAAAAAGGAAGCATTTCTGCAAAGCTGAAGATTTTGATATATTTCTTGGCATTAATCTCTGCTTCCAGAAATTGGCTAATATCAAGTTACTAAATGTAGCTGGGAAATCCTTTGTCAAATTAGGCTTTTCAGAATTCTGCTAAAAGTTTAGCTCTTGTATCTTTTTTTGTTTTGTTAAGTTCCAAGAACTTTAGAGCTCTTATCTAACCAGACAGCTTCAGTCTTCAGTGTATGAAAGAATACAGCATTTGGAGAATAATGCATAATTTTATTTCTTACATGACTGTTACAGAAGAAATTTTGTTTTATTCTGAGGTTTGATATATAATCTTCCAGATTAATCAAATTTGTAAAGATTCTCTCTCTCTCTCTCTCTCTCTCTCTCTCTCTCTCTCTCTCTCTCTCTCTCTCTCTCTTTCTCTCCTCTACACTCCCCTTAGCTCTTACACCTGCACATATAAAGTAAGGTTAATGCTGAGAGCTTCAAAGTTTTCTACAAAAAACGGTTGTGTCTGGAGCCATGGGTAAAACCATGTGTACTATCTGGTTGATGTTTTTGTCCCTGGGAGCTCTGGGAGTCCTGGGTGGCTCATATTGTTCCTCCTCCTATGGCACTGCTCCTTGGGTCCTTTCTCTAGCTCCCCCATTGGGAACCCTGTGCTCTGTTCAATGACTGGCTGAGAGTGTCCCCCTCTGTATTTGTCATGCACTAGCAGAGCTTCCCAGGTGACATCTACATCAGGCTCTGGTCAGGAAGTACTTGTGGGCATCCATATTAGTGTCTGGGTTTTGTAACTGTATATGGGATGGATCACTTGGAGGGGTAGTCTCTGGATGGTCTTTCCCTCAGTCTCTGCTCCACACTTTGTCTCTGTGTCTCCTTCTGTGGGTATTTTGTTCCCCTTCTAAGAAGGACCACCATATCCATACTTTGTTCTTCCTTCTTCTTGCGCATCATTTGATATGTACACATAGCAGCCTTGTTGTACATCAAAGGTAGGAGAGGCCCCTGGTCCTGGAAAGGCTCTATGCTGCAGTGTAGGGGAATATCAGGACAGGGAAACAGGAGGTGGTCGATTGGGGAATGGGGAAGGGGAGATGGCTTATGGTAATTTTGGGGGGACCAGGAAAGGGGAAATCATTCAAAATATAAATAAAGAATATATCTAATAAAAAATACGATTGTGGCCAGTGTCCTTGAATTTGACAACACAGCTGTCATGTAACACAGTCTCAGGAATAAACTTCACCTCCAGTGTTGAGCACAATATGTTGATGCATCCTAACTTCTTCATTTATTGCCTGATACCTGAGACAATTTAACTCCTTTCTTCATATCTTGTAGGAAGACTTGCATTTTATCTTGAATTTTGTTTCCTTAACTTATTTTTATTTTACATTATATATTATATATATATTATATATTTCATTTACATTTTTTAAAAAAATCATTTTTTAAAAAACCACATTTAAAATATGGTTGAAATGCAAAATGGTCAGTGCATGTTTGAAATCTGTGAGTCTGTGACAACTCATGAAAAATGTAGATGCTAAATCCAGACAAAAAGTCCATCACAGAGGAGGGCAAGTGGACATGGCACCCTATCTCTAACCAAGAAGCTACTTGTAATCTATACCTGCTGAGATAGAAAGATCAGTTATCTTCAGTTAAGTGATGCTGGATATTTATATATTTCTTCACGTAGATCCAGTGCTCAGGAACAGTTAGCCAATACAAATCAGATATCTTTGTGGGAGTTCTACATGTTCATCTGAAAGCTGCTAGCAGAATACTGCCTTCTAGGCATCTAGAGTGAGGGTCTGAAGCCCGTACCCACAATGACACACCTACTTCAACAAGGCCACACCTCCTAGTATTACCACTATATTGAGCCAAGCATATACAAACCACCACAGGAGGGTAGGAAGGAAGGGAGATCTAGAAGAAAATCGGCAAGGGGGAGAATATGGTCTAATGATTATATGAATCCTCTAAAATACATTTAAATATAATTTTTATTTTAATGGGATATTTTGATATCCATGTTACTGTGTTTATCATAGTATAATATGGCTTAGGCATAAGTTGGATGTAGAAAAGAAAGTTTGTTATTAAATTATAGAAACTCTAGAAGTTTTCAAGTCAAGCTCTTCTCCTTTTAGGTCAGAAGTTAGAGAATTACCATATATATTAGTATTAGTCAAATATGTATGTATATTAATGTATTTAGATAAGCTATCAAGAATACATACATCCACATAAATACTAACATATAGACATATATGGAATTCTCTCATGTAAAAAGTAACTTTTATTCTCCTGTATGAAATTGTTGTCTCCAAGGATTACTGCCTCTCTGCTAACCCAGGCCCAGTACTAGAAGCTTCTAGTCTCTGTACAAGCTTACCTAGTCCTAAACTGTTTTAGCCTCTGAGACTTACCAGTGAATAAACTCACCCTTGTTTGTTTTTTCTGAGCTCTGGCTGGCTTGTTCAACTCAGCCAACAAGCAATCTACAACACAATCACTGTTTTCACAGAGTGATCAAATATCCTGTAATATTTTCAAAGTGAAAGAAAAATTCTCAGAGTCCTCTAGCCACTCCATAAACATTCAGGACCACTAATTCTCAAAGCCAACCAGGAAGCACATGTTTGTAAATTTATAATCTTTATGATTTTCTTACCCAGGAAACCTAGGATAACCACTCAGTTTTTAAAGATCAACTGTTTAGTAAAATTAATCAAATCTGAAAAGGTACTTTACCATATAATATAGAGTATTTCAAAACATGATTTAGGCATGCAGTTTCGTCATTTGAGGAGATGTAGTGTAGGTACTTTCTGCTTATCTCACCAGGTCCTTTGGAACTATGTGTATTTCCTGAATGTTAGTTTATTTACTTATTTACACCAATATGTTTAAATGGATTCCACTGTGGTATATTACAACGTCATCATTTCTAACCACCCATTTTTTGACTTTCAATGTCCACTAGTAGCGCCATTTCAAGTTGTGCCCTACATCCTTTGTCATCCCTTGTCTTCTCTAAATACTATCATACAGTTTGGTATAGCAAGTGTTTCAGTTTAATCTTGTACTTTCTTTGACCTTATCCTGTAATCAGCTAGCAGTCTTTCTAAAGAGCCTTAGTTTCATTTAGTTAGACTGATCATTGAAATGTTATATTTGGCCAGTAGCTGCTAGTGAGATAACACTATTTCTAACTTTTATCAGTGGGAATTTCACATACACTCATATTTATCTAATCACTTCTATATCTGTGTACATTGAAAACAATAAGTTCATGCTGACACTATCTTCTGAGATCTACCACTATAGGATACATTCTTGTTTTCTCTTTTTCCTGCTTGTAACTGCTTTCTTCAACAGTGAACATAATTCCTGTTCTCTTTCCTGGGCTTCTTTATTTTAACTGTGCAGTATAACAACTCTAATATTAATGCTATCATTTTTTTTCTTCAAAGTATCGTCCTCTACAGGTCACGGACCAAGCTCTCACAAACAATGATAGATGATTAGTCTTTGCTCATACATTTATTTACCTTCGTGGGCCCTGAAAGGGCTTTCTGCATGTCAGTTGCAATGGATCACCCTTTCTCACCTGCTTAGATTCTCACAAACCACACTCAGCTCCCCTGTGTTGCACGTGGACCATGTTAGCCCATTATAGGACATCCCTTCTAACAACACTCTTTATTCTTTTCCAGCTCTCAATTATCATACAAACTACTCCTCAAAATGTAGGGGCGTTCCTTGGTCTCTTCTGTCAGGTCTTTCCTCAGTAGCCTCACAGAGGCCTTTTCTGTCTTGTTCAGACTCGGATGTTGCACATAGTACCACGTAGCATGCACATAGTATCACATTGACATCCACGTCACCCTACCTCACCGAGCTTCTTTCTTGCACAAATGACCTCCTCACCTTGTACAAATTATTGACTTGCCATGTGAAGAGGTGGCCCCAGTTGAGGGTTTTATTCCTGACACACTGTGGTCAATTCCCTGTGATGTTTTCTTCTCTTTGTGTTAGTGTCTTCTTTTGGGTTGCTTGACTGCTCCTCAAGAGCCTGCTCTTTGCATTAGCTTCGAACTGCCCCAGCTGATGGCATCATGAGTGCACTAAAGGCTAGGTGGGGCAACACCCCCATTTTTCACTTTCCCTTTAATGGATAAGTCACTCATAGTACCTGTAAGAGAAAAGCAGAGAAACCAAGTGTGATTTTTTCCTATTTTATTTCATTATAATTTTATTGCAAAAATGAACCTTTATCATAGAATAATGTTAGATTTAGGGAAAAGTTGCAAAGACAGCACCAAGTTCTGAAATGCCTGCACCCAGCTTACCTGTTACTGAATTTTTTACATTCACTAATTAAGTTTGTCATAAATAATGAACCAACCAAATTACATTGTTGATTAAGATATCTAGCAACACTTAGAAGAAATTTATCCATTTCAACTTTACAATTTATCTTTCATCTTCAATTCATTTCCTTCATTCTTAACTTCACTTACTATTCAAATAGACAAAACTATGAAACAGCTGATGGGTTGAAAATTCCCCACAGTAGATATTCTCCTTATTTATGAAATATCTGGGATTTTTATATGCTAACCTATTATCTGTGGCCTTGTATACAATTTTTACTGGACAGACTATTCTATGAGATAAACTTGATAAAGTACTTGGCATTAAAACCACATCATTTTATTATTTTGGAACTGGAAAAGAAGGGTATTGAGTTACAGATTTTTTGGTGTCAAAATCGGAAATACAAAATAAGACCCAGAAAAGATAAATCATTGTCTGGAAAACTGGGAAAAGAAAATTGTAGGCTCTAGATGAAGGATTATTTTAATAAATGTCTAGGAAGCATATTTTTATGTTGACTTTATGAGTTATTAAATGTATTATTTATGAAAAGTTGATATTCAAGGAGCTAGAGGGAGAGAGCTGAGTTGCATAGCATGGCCATCAGAGATTGATCCCCAGAACCATTATGAAGAATAATGCATGGCAGTTCACACTTGCAACCCCAGTGCGGAAAGGAAGAGACAGGGAGATCTTGGGACTCACTGGCTAGCTATCTCTGCCTAATAACTGATGTCAAGGATTCAGTAAAGGAACAAAAAACATGGAGAAAGAGTCCTGGGGAATGGTATCTGAGTTTACCTTTTGATTTCCACATGTTCATACACTTATGCACATACATAGGCTTTCATATGTGCGGCTATTTGCATAATTTTAAATGTAAATTTCCCAGCACTATAGACCAATGAGGCAATTAAAACCCACCCATCTGAATATATTTAACCCAGAATTGTTCCTGTCCAAAGAAAAGGCCAGGACAAAAAATGGAATAGAGACTGAAGAAAAGACCAGCCAGAGACTGTTCAACCTAGGAATCCATCCCATCTGCAGACATCAAACTCCCACACTTTTTTAATGCCAAGAAGTGCTTGCTGACAGGAGCCTGGTATGGCTGTTCCTTGATAGATTCTACCAGCACCTGACTGATATAGATGGAGATACTCACACCCAACCCTTGGACTGAGACCAGTGACTCCAGTGGAAGACTAGGGGAAGGACTGAAGGAGCTGAATGGATTGTAACCCCATAGGAAGAACAATATGAACTATCTAGACCACTCAGAGTTCCCAGGTACTGAACTGCCAACCAAAGAGTACAGATGGAGAGATCCATGGCTCTAGATACTTATGTAGCAGAGGGTGGCCTTATCTGTCATCAATAGGAGAGGATGATGCCCTTGGTCCTGTGGAGGCTCGATGCCCCAGCATAGGGGAATTCTAGGGCAGTGAGGCAAGAGTGGGTGTAGGAGCACCCTCATAAAGGCGAAGGGGAGGGAGGAAAGGGGGGATGGGATGGAGGTATTATGGAGAGGAAACCAGGAAGGAGGGTATTAATTGAAATGTAAATGAATAAAATGATAAATTAAAAAAAGAAAGAAAGAAAAAAACAAGAGAAAATACCCTTTTCCTTGTTGTTGCTGTTGTTGTTCCTCATTGTGGTACCTTATAAAAAATTCAACAACATTTCCTACAGTTTTTGGATTTGCACAAAAGGCACTGGGATATTTTGGAGCAGACCTTCTTGATAGACCCTATCAACTTTTACTTTATGGAAGCATGTATCTTGCCTCTTTCCTCTTTGTTAATTTGTACTAAAGACACAATGTACTTTGGTTTCATGTTTCTCTTGTTTAAAAATTGACAAGATACGGGAAAATTAATTATCTTTTCTATCATCATACAAGGTCAAATGATTTCTTAGATAGGAAGTCATAAAAGCATAGAAATAAAAATTTATAATATTTTCTAGTAAGTTCAGCAAAATTATGCTGAAGTCAAAAAGAAATTATAATTCTACAAAGTTTAACATTTGTTGAAGATTCCTCAAAATGATTGACCCATGTGTTTGGCAAGGTCAAGAAACTGATCCAAGTATTACTGAGGAAGTAAAGCTTACTCGCAAGGCATCATACCAGTAGCTTGTGAATGCACCAGAGATATTTTAAATCAGTTTGCTGACCTTTCTATCATTAAAGTTCAAATGAAAACTTGAATCAAAATACCAGGCCATTAAAGGATAAGGTCACAAACAAAGGACAGATTTTTGCCACTTCTTAAATATATGACGTTGTTAATTTCAAAATAATTTAAGCAGTATAAGGAGGGCATACTGACCTCATACTTTCCAGAATAGAGATTTTTATTATTATCATGAATAAGTTTCTTTTAAGTGTTATAAAGTCAAATATCAGAAAACATGTACGTGGTAGTTTGAATATGCTTGGTCCATGGAAAGGGGCACTTTAAGGAGGTATGTTCTTAAGGAGGAGATGTAGCCTTTTTAATGGAAGTGTCTTACTATAGGAGTAGGTTTTGAATACTTTTCCTATGCTTGAGCTATGCCCAGAGTTGAAGAAAGCCTCCCCCTATCTGCCTTTGAATCATGATGTAAAACTCTTGGCTCCTCTAGCACCAAAAGTCTGTCTGCAAAATGCCATGATTCCCATCATGATGATAATGGACTGGACCTCTGAAACTGTAAGCTGGCCCCAAATAAATGTTTGCCATTATAAAATTTGCTTTGGTATTGGTATCTCTTCACAGCAATTAAACTCTAAGACAACAGCCAATTTTATTCAAATGGAATAGGCTTGAAGTAGCTCATCTTCAGAGAGCTTACTATTAATTCTGCTAAAGAACACTTCTGTCAGCAGTGTCTGTCTCCTATGGTTTAGGTGAACCAGTGCCTGGGTGTAAACCTCCAAAGGCATCAGAAAGGCTAACTGCAGGGTAGAATCCTGACACTTTTCTTCTCCAAATTAGGAAAACCAAACCATTCCATCAGAATTTATAAATTTTGCACAATCCCCATCTGATCTCTTTCTCCAGTCTCCAGTCTGAACATTGGCAGGTTTTAAATCTGTACAACACCTAGGCAATACAAGTATTGTGTAGGAACAGATTAAAAATAGGCTAGAGAAAACAACCTTTTCTTGTGTATGTGGACACTTGGGACTAGAGGCTATAAAATTGACTTCCATGGCAACAATGTGCATTGATTCTCATTGCCTATGCACAGCCAAGAACTGAAGCAAGACAGAAGTAAACAGATTTATAGAGAAATTGCTGATTATGCCAGATAAAGGGACATTACCAATAGACAAGTGACAACATAGGAGGAGATCATTTGAGGCAGCTTGTGGTCTTGGTTATATTCTTAGACATGAGCCTGCTTTATAGGAGAGGGCAGAATAGAAAAGACTGGATGTGCTATGTTGATCAGAGAGCACTTCTTCTTCCTTCCTTCCTTCCTTCCTTCCTTCCTTCCTTCCTTCCTTCCTCCCTCCCTCCCTCCCTCCCTCCCGCCCTCCCTCCCTCCCTCTCTCTCTCTCTCTCTCTCTCTCTCTCTCTCTCTTTCTTTCTTTCTTTCTTTCTTTCTTTTTCTCTGTCCCTCCCTCCCTCTGTTTCGCCCTCCCTGACTCCTTCTCCCTCTTTCATCTTCTCTTTATTTTGCTGGCATGGCTATAGATAGGAATTTACAAATGTCACCACCACATCATGGAGGTTGAACTACTCACCCTTGTCCTAACCTCCATGCTATCTCTGAATCAATTCTGGAGTAGTTGTTTGAGTCTGGCTTGGGAAAGGTGGGTAGGGCATGATTTACAATGCACAAAAAGTATCTACTATGTAAATGTCAAGAATCACTTCTGTAAAGTGAGGTTATTTATAAAGAAACCACAACGAAGCATAAGTTCCTGGTCATAACTGCTCCTAGGCAAGGCAGATCTCAAATCCAGGCCTCATAGGAACTGTGACTTATACATACTAGTTCCAAAAGTACAACTTACATTTCTTGTAATCTTCAAATAAAGAATTATATGAAAAATGAACAAAATTAAAGGATTCTATCCAATATATGGAGATATTTGTCTTGAATTTACCGGTGGCCATAAATAATTTTTTTCATCTCAGTAGAGATTAATGTTTTGTCTTTGAAACATATAATCTCATTCTGTGGCCCATATAATTCAGGCTGGTTGTAAGTTTACAATAATCCTCCTGTCTGAACTTCATGTGTGCTGGAAGAACACATATGTTTTTTTCCTAATTTTAAGATATACCTTTTATATATGCAGCACCGGACAAGAGGGAAATATAGTACTGAATATTGCATTGCCGTAGATACTGTTCTATTTCTATAAGGACACCCTATGGCCAAGACAACTCAATAAATGCAGCATTTGATTAGGTACTTGCTTAGGATGTCAGAGGGTTAGTCCATTATCATCACCATAGTGGAGAATAGTGTCAGGCAGAAAGACATGGTGTTGGGAAGTGTCTGAGAGGTTACATCTGATCTGCAGTTGCAGGAGGAGATTGGGAGATTGATTCTAGTATAAACTTTTGACACCTCAAAATTCATTCCCAGTGACACAAATTTTCTAAATGTCTACACTTATTCCACTACAGCCATAAGTCTTATTCCATCCCAAACAGTTCCAGTAACTGTAGTTCAATAACTCAAACATATAAACTGTTATGGTCTATTGAAAAATAGCCTCTAAGGATTCATAGAGAATAATATTAGTGGAGATATGGCCTTAGGGAAGAATTAGCCTTTTGGAGGAAATGTGTCAATGGGGGTGTAGTTGGGCTTTGATATTTCAGAAGCTCAAACCAGACCTAGTTTCTCTACTGTCTCTTCCTGCTGCTGTAGATCCAGATGTAGAAATCTCAGCTACCTCTCCTGCATCATGTCTGCCTGCCACTAGGCTTTCTACTATGATGACACTGGACCAAACCTCTGAACTGTAAAGCAGACCCACTTAAATATTTTTCTTTATAAGAATTGCTATAGTCACAGTGTCTCTTCACCGCAATAAAACCTTAACAAAGACAGAATTCTATGGGGGGGGGTCGTTCTCATCCAAGTATTCCTTTCTTTCTTTCTTTCTTTCTTTCTTTCTTTCATTCATTCATTTATTTATTTATTTTTGGCCAAATAAAGGTTATCATGAATGTGCAAAGACGTCATATGCATTTGAAGGATAAATTCATTTTACTTTAAGAATATACTGTTTCATTTTTTTTCCAATTCCCTCTTAAATTAATGGTTCCTTTTAACTTTGGTTATTATTCTCTCTCTCTCTCTCTCTCTCTCTCTCTCTCTCTCTCTCGCACACACACACACACACACACACACATACACACACACACACACACACTCCTTGGCTTGTTTAGCATTGTTTATATGTACATGATTCAGGGTCCACAGATTAAGTTTCGCTTTCAACCCTCACCACGAAAGTCTTTGCATCTAATGGGAACTGCTAAAGAAAACCACAACAGATCTCAATGAATGCAGAGAGCAACTTAATATGGGGGGGGCGTTCATCCTCACTGGATACATATTCAACAGTACTCCTTCACCACAGGCTCAGAAAACATTGCAGAGCATGGAGAACCAAGATTAGAAGAGCCAGATGACAAGGGAGTCTGCTGTGAGATTGTGTTTCCTAGAAATTAAAGGGAAGTTGTCCACATACTGCAACAATATGGCTGCAAAAAGAGACACAAACAATGAAAGTAGCAACAAATGTACTGATAAAGAATGGGATAAATCTCATGGGGTCTCCTGCCTAAGTAAAGAACTACAAGCAACCAATGGCTTCTGAGAGAAGAATTAGTCTCTCCTAGGGATGACTCACTAATTGTTTACTTAATAATACTATAATAAAATAAACATAGATAAAATAACTATAATTCTTAAAGTAAATATTTTTGTTAGTATAGTAGGGGTCTTAGCTATTATTTATCATATAAAATATATTCATTATATTATATTTGTAGAATTATACTATTGCCATACCATTTATTTCAAGTGGTCATAATTATTTCTGTTATGAGTTAAGTTATCTTATATATAGTTAGAAATGCTGAAACGGCCTTGGTTTTGGGAAGAGTAAATAATTTATTTACATTCTGATACTCAAGTTAAATCACACTTTGATGGGGGATATACAAAATTTCTACTTCTATTGTATAGGACAAATTTTTCTAAGTGAAAACACAAAAGCAAACTTTATTTTAATGAGAAATAAAGGCAAAAACTAAACTTTGATAGACTCAAGAGAGTTCCAGATAAGCCATAATTAACTCTGATCTCCCATTTGGCTAATTTTCTCCTCTGACTAAAGTTTATTAACATTATTTCAGTTACATTGATAGGTATTACAAATCCTAGCCAATAGTACAGCTCAGGCTAAAAGGATAGATCTATTTTTTAAAAAAGTTTAATTATCTCTTTTAGCTTAGGAATGGGTAGGTCAAAAGATAGTAAGATTTAGCGTAAGAACAATTGAACACAGTTCTATTTAGTCTGATGCCTTCCCTCCATTGTAAAATTGATTCTTCTGATCAATACTGTAGAGAGAAAAAAGTAATCTTGCAGAGAAGTGGGATGGAAAATGGTCAATCAATAGGCCTTGACAGTACCACCAGGAATTTGAAATGATGTCGATTTCAAGAATAGGTCTGGTAATGCTCCCTTGTAAATACAAATAAAATAAGCAGATGCAATCTAAATGACTTTCTATTTGGTTTAGTTATACCATCCATTGAGCCTCCTATCTTCAGCAGCCACATGTTTCATTTGAATAAGTGTCCATGAAGGTTTATCTATTGAGGCTTCATTCCTAGCTGTTAGCTGGGAAAGTAGCTAAGAGGTAATTAGAATTTGAGAGCACTAATATTATCAATGGGTTAATGGATTGATGAGTTCATACTGAATTGGGTCTTAGAAGGCAAAGTCCAGTACGAGGGAGTAGGACCCTTAGATATTTCTCTGGAGGTTGTATTGTGTCTTTGCCTCCCTGTGTCTCCTTCCTAACAGTCTTGAGGTCAACAACTTGATCTATGCTTTCATTCCACTGTGGAGTTTTGCTTCACCACATTTCAGGAATAACAGAACCAGTTAGTCATGCACTGAAACCTATAAATCCAGGAGTCAAAATAAATCATTTGTCCCTTAAAAGTTATTTCTATGACGCATTTATCAGGTGTTATATAACACCTCAGAGTTACCCAGTAAAGCATTTCTGTGGTCGAAAGAATTGGAGAAAATATGCCAAGGTTCTTTGTTAGGATGACTTGTGTCAGTCAATGTATAGAAATGTTGAATAGGATCACATTGCATATACACACAGAGAGACTTCACACCAGTCTACAAGAGAGTTAAAACACAAAATTACCTAATGATAGTTCCATGCTGGCTGGCACCCAGCTATATCCACATTTAGAACATGAAAATGATATCAGTTTCTGACACAGGAAGAATCATGTGCTTGCACATCCCCTTCTCAGAGGCATCATATACATGGAGCAATCTATTTTTGTTGATTTCTGTTTTTAGGGTGCAAAGATATATTTTCTAATAGCAGCACAGTATAGGAAGACATCATTAACTTTTTGCCTTGAGAGAAAGTTGGAGAGAATTGGTCTGTAAACAAGGACATGGGTGACAGAGGTATAAGACTGATAGGGTAAGAGAAAGTAAGAGTTATTAGGTGGAGAACAGAAACATTAGTGCTGCTAGGGAAGAGCAATGAGGCAGCCACAGGCAGGAAGGTATTGTGCCATAAACTCTGTTCTTTTTTTCCTAAGAGCATAGGGAATGGCCTGGGGAGTGGAAATTCTGCTACATGAAGCCTTCCCAGTCAGCAGATGTGGAAACTAAGCTTTATGTACATGGTTAGGTTAGTGTTGCCTAAAAACCACTTCATAGACCCCCTGCTGGCAGTTATCTTTTTGTTTCTCTTTTACTTCCACAAACCAGATGGAGATCACATTTCTTTTTAGAATATCATTCACTTTCTGAACTCACCACTGATTTTGGCACTGTGCCCAAAGCATCTGAGCAGAAAGAGTCTTACTCTACATAAAATTTAAATAGTCTCAGGCAGACAATATAATATCAGCTAAAGGTCTTATATTAGAGTAATGAACAAATAAGTCTGTGAGGAGAGTTTAGGAAAAATGACTGATAACTTATCATAACAGTTCTTAGTGGTAACTCACATAATTTGTAATACATTTTAAAGGACAATAATCATTATAATTAAAATTGATAAAAAATCCAAATAGACCAGGTTATGACGAGAACCTTAGAAACGTCCAAGACTAAAAGACAATGCCAGATCTAATTGTTGCATCACTCCACTTGTCTTTATCTTTTTCAGAATTTAACAACATAGTAAAGTTAGAAGTAAGAATATGGGATGATCTAAGTTGGAACTTATTAAAAGCAATAATGAAATAAAATAAACCAGTTCACAAGGCTAGAGCACAGAGAGTACTAGCATCCCAGCATGTGGCAAATGAATTATAGATGCAGCTAAACACTCTAAGCTCTGCATCGCATGCTCTGACTGAAGCTCAGATTATACCAGTTACTCTAACACCTAGTTTCACCCCGACACTGTACCCTACAGATTACTGTGTCACCTGCTATCTGGCAGTGTGTGGAAGGCTAGGTACACTATTAGAACCTAAAGAGCATAACTTCAAGCAGCATGTATGCACCAAATAACATAAACCCCAAGCAAAACAACAAAGAAAAATACACATTTAGATTCATTTCTTTTTCATTATATACGGCTTTTTCCTTGATGATCCTTCATTTCAACAACTTTTATAGAAGGAATTGCCCAAGCACAACAATAAAGAAAAATACATATTTAGATTGGTTTCTTTTTCATTATATGCGTCTTTTTCCTTGATGATCCTTCATTTCCTCAACTTTTATAGAAGGAATTGTATCTAGATGATGGTTCCCATTACTGTACCAAAATTATGTTACTGAATTGATGTCTCTATCTATTTTTTTATTTTTTTATTTTTTTTTATTTTCTATATTCTATGTTTACATTCCAAAGGTTTTCCCCTTTCCCAATTACCCCCCCACCATATGTCCCATAATTCCTCTCTCCCCCCCTGCTATTACCCCCCCACACACATGATTTCTCTGTTCTGGGTCTACAATACTGGATCCAATCTTTACAGGCCGAGGGTCCTCTCCATTCTTCTTCTTGGAAGTCATTTGACTTGCTAATTGTGTCTTGAGTATTTAGGGCTTCTGGGCTCATTAATATCCACTTATCAGTGATTGCATTTCATGTGTATTTTTTTGTGATTGGGTTAGCTCACTTAGGATGATAGTTTCCAGATCTAACCATTTACCTACAAATTGCATGAGTTCATTATTTTTAATTGCTGAGTAGTACTCCATTGTATAAATATACCACATTTTCTGTATCCATTCCTCTTTTGAGGGACATCTGGGCTCCTTCCAATTTCTGGCTATTATAAACAAGGCTGCTATAAACATAGTGGAGCATGTGTCTTTATTGTATGCAGAGGAATCCTCTGGGTATATGCCCAGGAGTGGTATGCCAGGGTCCTCTGTCTCTAGCTTTGATTACATTCATCCTCCTCCCTCAAATCCTCCCAAATCTATTCATCTTCCTACCCACACAATGTCAAGTTCTTTCTTTCTCAAAAGTATTCAAAAACCTAAAGTCCCAACAAAATAAAAAGGGACAAAAGTAAAAACAAAACAAAACAGAAAACAAACAAACAAACAAACAAAAGCAAACCAAAAGGAAAATGCACAGAAAACACATGGAGTCCATTGTGTTTTGGACAATGACCCCTGCACACAAGACCTGCCTTGAGTCTACTTCATAGCCCCATGCTCACTCTGTTTATATCTTCTCTCCAAGCTGGAATCAATCACAAAAAGCTTCTTCTTTAGAGGTGAGACTTTATATTCATTTCCTCTTTTATGTGTTGAGATTTTTGACTAGCTTGAATTCATTCAGATCTTGTTCATGCTGTCATGGTCTCTGAGTTCAAATGCCTTTTGTCTGCAAAATGCTGTTTCCTTGGAGTTGTTGAGCAGCTATTGATTTTGCTACCTCCTGCCTCTTCTTCCTTGTAGATCTCTGAGATTTGAAAGAGTATGACAAAGACATATCATTAGGTTATGCCACTGGGAATCTTACTATTGGTACATTCATTTAGCAGAATAATAATAGTAGGTTTTCTTCTAAAGCACTACTAATCTGGTTTGGCTGAGGTTCTTGGAATCATTAACAATGCCAGTGATGGATTCTCTCACACAAATTGGGTCCTAAATACAATTTTAAATTTGGTTCATTACTCCAATAACATTTGTGTCACTATTGCATAGTATATCTTTCTGTAAGTTTGCTATTGTAGGTCACTGTATGGTATATAATTCATAGCTACCTGACACTAATGATAAAAGATTACCTACATGTATAATACCTTCTAGTGCTGTGAATGATATTCATTGGGGTTAAAGTTCCTAGTTCGTCATCAACATATTTTTTTCATATTCATTGACATAAGTAAGTAGTAGCTTTATTAATAGAGCCTTTATACTGTTAAATTGTAGAGGGTAAGCAATAGTCCTATAAACAACTTCTAATGCTTTGAAAGGAGCCATGGGACCTTTTTAGACAATGACTCAACAATAATTCTACATAGTCCTGGACCTGAGGGGCTTACTTGGTAGCATTTGATATCTCGTGGGGTGATAATCTTTTATATGTAAAAGACCTGAATAACTCCACAGAAAATTTTCATTAGCTGATAAAACTTTCAGAAACATACCAGAATAAAAATTAAACCTAAATATCTCTAACCTTCCTAGATACAAATGGCAAACATACTGAGAAATACATCATGGAAGAAGTACCTTTCGCAATTCTCCAGAAAATGTGTGTATTAGAATAACTTTAATCAAAAACGTAAAAGACTTATGTAATAAAAGCTTTATCTTAATGAAGAAAAAGCTGAGGATAAAATTGAAAAATGAGGGGGTATCCTATGGTCATGGATCAGTAGGATTAATATTCTGAAAATGGCAGTCCTACTAAAGGCAATCTAATGATTCAATACAACCCCCCCAAAATTTCCTACCAAATTCTTCATAATAATTGGAAAAGAAATTCTAAACAGAGACCCATAACCAAAAATTAGGTGGAGTTTGAGGAATCCTGAAGAAGAAGGGGAGGAAAGAAGCAGAGTGGTCCAGGCAACCACAAGAGAACCTATCTTCATCATTTTATGGGACTCCTAACAGTGGGATCACTGTTTTTACTTGCTTTTTGGACCCTTTTCCTCTTACTTGGTTGCCTTATCCTGCCTTAATGTGAGAGGGTTGATGTCTAGTCTTATTGAAATATGATATGGCAGGTATGGTTGATATCCCTGGGATGTCTTCCATTGTCTGAAGGGAAGTGAGAAAAGATGGATGGGGATGGGTGATGGTCTTGAAGGTGGAAGGAAGGAGGAAGAAGTAGGAACTGTGACTCAGAAAAATGAGAAGGGGAAGAAGAAGGAGGTGATGGTGGTAGAAGAAGGAGAGGAGAATGAGAAGAATCAGAATCAGAACCAGAATCAGAATCAGAAGCAGCAGCAGCAGAAGCAGCAGCAGCAACAGCAGCAGCAGTAGAAGCAGCAGCGGCGGCGGCAGCAGCAGCAGCAGCAGCAGCAGAAGAAGAAGAAGAAGAAGAAGAAGAACAAGAAGAAGAAGAAGAAGAAGAAGAAGAAGAAGAAGAAGAAGAAGAAGAAGAAGAAGAAGAAGAAAAAGACAAAGACAACAACAACAAAAAAGGAAAACCTAGAATAGTTGAAACAATTTTAAAGAAAATAATATACTGATGCCATCACTATCCCTGGCTTCATGTTTTACTCTAGAAGTATAGTAATAAAAATAGCTATTAGCATAAATAAGTAATATTGGTTAATGGAGTCAAATTGAAGACATGGACATAATTGCATACCTGTGAACAACTGACTTTTTGACAAAGAGGACAAATGTCAAAGTGTAGAAATAACAGCATTTTCCTCAAATGTAATTATTCAAAATAGTTGCATATAGAAGAATGAAAATAGATCCATATTTATCACTCTGCATAAAGCTCAACTCTAAATGGATCAAAGACCTCAACCTGAGACCAATACTCTAAATATGTTTGGAGAGAAAGTAGAGAATAGATTTGAAGTCATAGGCACAGGGAAGATCGTTCTGAACAGGGCAATGGCAGCACATGCATTAAGACCAACAATTAATAAATAGGATATCACAAAGCTTAAAAATTTCTGTATGACTAAGAACACCAGCATTTGATCAAACTTCAGCTTAGAGAAAAGAAAAATCTCTTCACCAATTGTGAAGAATTAGCATCTAGAATATACAAAATTCAAAAGAGAGAAAATAAACATCAAGAAGACAAATATTCCAATTTAATTTGGCCTTGGATAACTAAGTTGTGTACTCTTCCTCTGGGAGATGTTTTCTCTTGCTCTTAGCATTCCTCAGTTGCTTTGTGGAGTGTGAAGGGTTCTGTGTTTCTCCAATCATTGGAGCATGTTATTTAGAAACATTGAAAAGGATATAGATATATACAGACACAAGCAAAAACATACATATGTATGTAAGAACATGTAATGAAAGCAGTCCATAAATTTGAAACAGTCAGGGAGGGTATATGGAAAGAGCAGGGGTATGATGGAAGGACAGGGGAATAAGAAATAATTCTATTATAATTTCAAAACTAAAATTAATAGTTTTAAATGGAGCATGAAACAAAACAGAGTTCTCAAAGATGAATTAAAAATGGCTGAGAAATGCTTTAAAAAGTTTTCAACATTTTTTTTTCTTATCTGGGAAATAAAAATTTAAATTACTGTGTTAATGTTGCTACTTCACTTTATCTCAGTAAAATGACTGTGATTAATGAAACTCATGGTAGTAGATACTGCCAAGGATGTAGGAAAAGGAAACAATTACTCATTGGTGCTGGGAGTGAAAATGGGGACTGCCACTATAGAAATAATGTGGATATTACTAAAAAAGATGAGAACCAATCTACCATAAGGTACAGATTTACCACTCTTTAGCATATGCCCAAAGGACTCTAGTTTACAACAGATACTTGCTCTTCTATGTTCAATGCGGTTAACTCACAATAGTCAAACACTGAAACTACCTACAAGTCCATAAATTGAGGAACAGATAATGAAATTAAATCACATTTACACAGTGGAATACTATTCAGCTGTCAAGCTGTTAAAGATGCACAAAGTAAGTACCATTGTAAAAGAAATTTATATGAAGCAAATTAATATCCTTTGACAAAATTTCTTTTAGTTCCTTCTGTTCCTATATGTCAATACCGTTTCCTTAAAACCTGTCTGTTATCTTGTCAAATAGCTACCAACAATATTTTTTATTCAGTTTCCTTTTTATATTAACATGAACCCACATATAACAGCCTCTGACATCTATTACAGTTCCTACATGGAGCATATCAGGAAAAGATCTTAATTTGCTTAAGCATCTGTTTTCTATGAAGTTGGTGTTTACCTGTAAAGCTCAGAAAATTTCCCTAATTTTCGATACATGATGAAAGTTCCTCATAAAGTAGTTATGGTGAGATTCTTGAAAGGTAAATAATCTCTTATTGAAAGTCACTTTCAGTTATTCTTGTTTTTTCCATGTCAAAAACAAAAATATTAGAAGTTAATTATTCAGTGTTGCAGAAAAATACTACTACTACTACTATCAATCCATCTATCATCTATTTATCTTTCTTTTTTGTGTGTGTGTTTTCTTTATTTTCTATATTCTTTGTTTACATTCCAAAGGCATTCCCCTTTCCCAGTTCCCCCCTCACCATATGTCCCATAAGTCCTTTTCCCTCCACCCATTCCCCAATCGCCCCTCCCCATTTCTCTGTCCTGATACTCTCCTACAAATCTGGATCTAGTCTTTTCAGGACCAGGGTCCTCTCCTTCCTTCTTCTTGGGAATCTTTTTTTTTTTAATGAAATACCAGCAATAGAAGTTTCTTTATCCTTAACACTCCGTAAGAGAAAAAACAATGTTGACACATCTCAATGTACAAGGAAGAACAAGCTGCCTTCATACATCAAAAATACTGCAGTTCCCAATGTTCTTTTTTTTTTTTTTTTTACATAAAACCATAGACATTTTATTATGTCCTGAGGCCCAGTGCATCAAGTTGGGAATCTTTTGATTTGCTAATTGTGCCGTGAGTATTCAGAGCTTCTGAGCTCATTAATATCCCCTTATCAGTGATTGCATTTCATGTGTATTCTTTTGTGATGGGGTTAACTCACTTAGGATGATATATTCCAGATCCAACCATTTGCCTACAAATTGCATGAATTCATTATTTTTAATTGCTGAGTAGTATTCCATTGTATAAATATACCACATTTTCTGTATCCATTCCTCCTTTGAGGGACATCTGGGCTCCTTCCAACTTTTGGCTATTATAAATAAGGCTGCAATGAACATAGTGGAACATGTGACTTTATTGTATGCAGGGGATTCCGCTGGGTATATGCCCAGGAGTGGTATGACAGGGTCCTCTGGAAGTGTCATGCCCAATTTTCTGAGGAACCGCCAGACTGAACTGACAAATGGGACCTCATAAAATTACAGTTTCTGTAAGGCAATGGACACTGTCAGAAGGACAAAACAGCAACCAACAAATTGGGAACAGATCTTCACCAACCCCACATCTGACAGAGGGCTAATATCCAATATATATAAAGAGCTGAAGAAGTTAGACCCCAAATAACCAAATAACCCTATCAAAAAATGGGGTAGAGAGCTAAACAAAGAATTTTCACCAGAAGAAATTTGGATGGCTGAGAAGCACCTTAAGAGATGTTCAACTTCATTAGTCATCAGGGAAATGAAAATCAAAACAAACCTGAGATTCCACTTCACACCAATCAGAATGGCTAAGATTAAAAACTCAAGGGACAACAGGTGCTGGCGAGGATGTGGAGAAAAAGGAACACTCCTACACTGTTGGTGGGATTGCAAGATGGTACAACCGCTCTGAAAATCAGTCTGGCGGTTCCTCAGAAAATTGGGCATGACATTTCCAGAGGACCCTGTTATCTTTCTATCATCTATCTATCTATCTATCTATCTATCTATCTATCTAACTATCTATCATCTATCTATGTAGTATAAACATTTATTCCTTTATTTTATGCAAGATTTACATTTGGCATTTAATTACAGGAAATATTTTGTTATATACCTGAGCCTTTGAGTTGATATTATATACTCTACATACATATATCAAATTTTAATTGAAAAGTGGTTTACATCATTTAACTCCATAGATCTGTTTTCTACAGTGAAGAGGATGTATCAGCTAAGGTACATTCCAGCTCAAAAAATGTGATAATTTGAGTGCTTTTCATATTGTACCTAATGATAAACATCTTAGCAGCCAGAACAGTGAATGCTTTAACAGATATCCAGATAATGCCTTTAACAGTGGTCTAATTAGAGTCTTTAGATTGTATTTAATTTTACACCAAGGTATTTCTCATGGGTCTTAGCTATATTATGGCTTTTAGGGATAGCACTACACTTGGACAGATTCCAAAATATTTTTATTGTATAGATCCACTATATTTGCTTTTCAATAAAATTATGATAACTTCCAAGTACTTACAAAAATATTTTCGCAGTAGAGAAATAGTTAATACCTACTGCAGAGAGTCACAGCATTATAGAGCTGTAAAAGTTCCTGGGAAACTTTTTCTGACTTACTAGCATGAAAAAAAGAAAACACTTAAAAGAAAGCAACAAATGTGAACCTAGGTCATTAATTGAAAGATTTGAATTGAAAATTTTCTAGCAAGTGGAAATATTTGGGGATTAAATAGTAAAAGTGAATCAATTTCTCAGGTGAAAATTGTTTCAATTATTCCTGCCAGATGACATGGGGAGAAATATATGGGAAAACAGAAAACGATTTCAAAATTATGTAGATTCACATTGTTCAAATTATATTCTGTGAGCATTAAATCTACAAGGTGTTCTCTGTTAACCATGGGCCTTGTACTCAAAGTTGGAAAGCATTGGTTTGTACCACGTTACGTTCTGTTCTAACTGGGTAACATTTAGGAGTTTGAAATTTCAGTGTGTCATGTATATGGTCACAATTAGCTTCTACAACTATTTTAAATAAATGGATTAACCACTGAACACATAAGAGTTTTCAAACAATTAAAATGCAATTCTGAGGAAAGAGGAGGACAGACTGAAGAGTAAACAGGACAAATGCATGGCCAGGACTTTTTAGAGTGTTTAGAGAGCAAAACACCTAGCTCACATCCCTGCGCTTTTCGGGTTTATAGTTTTTTTTTTTCAAAACTATAGGGGCCATTGTCATTGAGATCACCACTGAACTCCTGTAGTTATTAGTGGAGATATTAGGAGAAGGGTGTCCTTTTTTTTCATTGGATATATTCTATATTTACATTTCATTTCCCTTTTTCTGGTTCCCCATCCCCCAAACGTCTCACATGCCCTTCCCCCCCTTCCCTCATCCACCCCTTCCCACTTCCCTGTTCCTTCTCTCGCATCTGCTCATGCTGCTCTTTCTGCCCTTTGCCCTGAATACATAAGTAGTACTACATGCAAAGCATGTGTCACTTAATTTTTTTTTCAAAAATTTGGACCTTTTAAGACATTGTGCTTTTCTTACTAATTGTCACAAAATATGTACTAAATACAAATATAGTCTGCATTCTCATCAACTTTTAAATCTAGAAATCATGTTGATAAAACTTGTTATTTACATGAAAAAGATAAAATTGTAACCTCATCTCCACAGCTGATAGATATCACCTTATCCTTTCTGTATTTGCTGCCAAAATTTTGGGCCTAAGTAACTGCTTACTTTCTTTGTAACTGTTTTAGAAGTTTCCTAGTAATAACTCACTTTATCTTTTAAATACTCTTTCAATAAACATTTAAAATATAGTTCTGATCTCACATTTTCTTTTCATATCCTCACTAGCTTCTTCTTTACAACAAAATAACAGTATTCTTAATGTGATTGATAGTATTCTAACAGTGGGAGCAGGAGCTGTCTCTGACTCTTTTGCCTTCTTGTGGGACCCATTCACTCCTACTGGATTGCCTTGTCCAGCATAGGCACCCTCATTCATAAAGGAAACTTTACTAAAGCTCAAGGTACACATTACACCTCACATGGTAATAGCGGCAGTCTACAACACCCCATTGTTACCAGTAGACTGATTATGGGAACACAAACTAAACAGAGACACAGTGAAACTAACAGAAGTTATGAACCAAATGGATTTAACATATATCTATGGAACATTTCATCCTAAAACACAAGAATATACTTTCTTCTCAGCACCTACAGTACCTTCTCCAAAACTGACCATATAGTTGGTCACAAAACAGGCCTCAACAGATACAAGAAGACTGAAATAATCCCATGCATCCTATCAGATCACCACAGACTAAGGCTGGTCTTCAGTAACAACAAAAACAATGGAAAGTCCACATACATGTGGAAATTAAACAATTCTCTACTCAAATATGTGGAGCAGTGAACTGTGCTTAGGCAGTCTGGTCCCTGGTGGAGCACTGGCTTTGGATCCTGAACAGACTTTGAAACCTGGGGACCCAGAAGGTGACTTTCTTCTGCAAGGGATGGCAGGGGTTTGGTCACGACCCTTGGGACCCTGGCTCCTGTCTCAGCAATAACCTCCCACAGTCCCCCTCAGAGAGGTGTGTGGCCATCAATCACATGGGAGTAGCACCAGCCTTTCCACATGCAAATAATGTTTCTCCAAGCTCTCAGACCAGGCCAATGAGAATTGCGTATTTTCAGATCCTGACCCATCCCAAAACTATATATAAGAATCTTATACAGATTAAAGGTGTGTGAGAATTACTCCAAAGTCTTTCTCCTAGAGCTTCTGTCATAAGAGCTGTAACACTCAGGAAGAGGTCTGGTCTCCTGAAATGTCATCTGAAGTTCCACCACACTCCTCACTGGCTAGTTGGCCTCTAGTCAGCCCAGCCTGACCTGACTCAGCACTGGAAGACAGCAGAGACAGAGGTGGGGCCAACTTCAACAGCAGAAGCCATGAAAACTACTTCTCCCCCATGTTCACACTCCCCATTGCCAGAACGTTTGCACTTGGCTGGGACAGAGATCTCCAGAGATCTCCATGAAAAGTCTCAATTTCACAGGCACACACAATGATAAGATGGTCAAGGAAGAAATAAAGAAAGATATTAAAGACATTTTAGAGTTTAGTGAAAATGAATGCACATCATACTAAAAGTTATGGGACACAATGAAAGCAGCAATAAGAGGAAAATTCATACCTATAAGTGCCTACAAAAGAACTGGAGAGAGTATACACTAGCAGCTTGTAAAGCTCTAGAACAAAAAGAAGCAAATACACATAAAAGGAGAAGACAGCATCAAATAATCAAACTCAGGGCTGAAATCAACCAAGTAGAAACAAAAACAAAAGTTCTATAAAAAGAATCAACAAAACCAGGAGCTGGTTCTTTGAGAATATCAATATGATAGATAAATCCTTAGCCAGAATAATCAGAGGGGACAGAGACAGCATAAAAATCAATAAAATCAGAATTGAAAAGGGAGATATAACAACAGAAACTGAGGAAATTTAAAATATAATCTGATTGTACTACAAATGCCCATACTCAACAAAACTGGAAAATCTGGATGAAACAGACAATTTCCTATACAGATACCAGGTACCAAAGTTAAATCACGTTCAGATAAACAATCTAAACAGTCCCCTAACCCCTAAAGAAATAGAAGCAGTCATTAAAAGTCTCCCAACCAAAAGAAGTCCAGGACCAGATGATTTAAGTGCATAATTCTATCAGATCTTCAAAGAAGACCTAAAACCAATTCTTTTCAAACTGTTTTACAGAATAGAAAAAGAAGGGATACTACACAATTCCATCTATGAAGCCACTATTATGCTTATACCTAAACCACATGAAGACCCAACAAAGAAAGAGAACTTCAGAGCAATTTCCCTCATGAATATCAATTCAAAAATACTCAATAAAATTCTTGCAAACTGAATCCAAGAACACATCAAAACAATCATCCATCAGGATCAAGTAGGCTTTCTCCCAGGAATTCAGGAATGATTCAATATATGGAAATCCATCAACATAATCCACTATATAAACAAACACAAAGAAAAAACACAAAGTTATCTCATTAGATGCTGAAAAAGCATTTAGCACAATTCAACACCCCTTCATGGTAAAAGTTTTAGAAAGACTGGGAATTCAAGGTACATACCTAAACATAGTAATAGCAATATATGGCAAACTAATAGCCAACATCAAACTAAATTTTGAGAAACTTGAAGCAATCCCACTAAAATCAGGGAGTAGACAAGGCTGCCCACTCTTTTCCTAGCTATTCAATATAGTACTCAAATTTCTAGCCAGAGCAATTAGACAACAAAAGGTGGTCAAAGGGATACAAATTGGGAAAAAAGAAGTTGAAATATCACTATTTGCAGATGATATGATAGTATACTTAAGTGACCCCAAATTTTGACCAGAAAACTCTTAAACCTGATAAACAACTTCAGCAAATTGGCTGGATATAAAATTAATGCAAACAAATTAGTAGCCTTCCTATACTCAAAAGATAAAGAGGTTGAGAAAGAAATTAAGGAAATGACACATGACAATATTCACAAATAATAAAAAATATCTTGGTGCGACTTTCGTCAAGCAAGTGATAGATCTGTATGACAATAATTTCAAGACTTTCAAAAAAGAAATCGAAGATCTCAGAAGATGGAAAAATTTCCCATGCTCATGCATTGGCAGGATTGGCATAGAAAAATGGCCATCTTATTAAAAACAATCTACTGATTCAATGCATCCCCATCAAAATTCTATCTCAATTCTTCATAGAGTTAGAAAGAGTAATTTGTTAATTTATTTGGAATCACAAAAACCCAAGCAAGATAGAGAAAACTCTTTTTTGTTGTCTGTCTGTCTGTTTGTTTGTTTGTTTGTTTTTTGAGACAGGGTTTCTCTGTGTAGCTCCAGCTGTCCTGGAACTCACTCTGTAGCCCAGGCTGGCCTCGAACTCAGAAATCTGCCTGCCTCTGCCTCCCAAGTGCTGGCCGAGAAAATTCTTCTCAACAATAAAAGATCCCTGACCTCAAGAAGTTCTACAGAGCAATAGTGATAAAACTGCATGGTATTGATACAGAGACAGGCAGGAAGATCAGTGCAATAGAATTGAAGACCCAGGAATGAATCCACACACCTACAGTCACTTGATCTTTGACAAAGGAGCTAAAACCACTGGGAGAAAAAAAAAGGCAGCATTTTCAACAATTGGTGATGGTTCAACTGGAAGTCAGTATGTAAAAGAATGCAAATCAATCCATTCTTATCTCCTTATACAAAGTTCAAGTTCAAGTGGATCAAGGACCTACACTTAAAACCAAATACACTGAAAGTAATAGAAGAGAATTTGGAGAAGAGCCTGGGCACAGGGGGAAAGTTCCTGAACTGAACACCAATGGCTTATACTCTAAGATCAAGAATGGACAAATGGAACCTCATAAAATTGCAAAGCTTCTGTATGGCAAAGGACACTGTCAGTAGGACAAAATGGCAACCAACAGATTGGGAAAAGATCTTTACTAATTCTACATCCAATAGAGGGCTAATATGCAATATATACAAAGAACTCAATAAATTAGTCTCCAGACAATCAAATAACCCTCTTAAAAATGGGATACAGTGCTAAACAAAGAATTCTCAACTGAGGAAACTCGAATGGTTTAGAAGCACCTAAAGAAATGTTCAACATCCTTAGTCATCAAGGAAATGCAAATCAAAACAACCCTGAGATTCCACTTCACAGCAACCAGAAGGGCTAATATCAAAAACTCAGGTGATGGCTGATGCTGTCTAGGATGGGGAGAAAAGAACACTCATCCATTGTTGATAGGATTGCAGGCTGGTACAACCTCTGTGGAAATCAGTCAGTTCATTCCTCAGAAAATTGGACATAGTATTACATGAGGACCCAGCTATACTATTCCTGGGCATATACCCAAAAGATGCTCCAACATATAACAAGGACAAATTCTTCACTATGTTCATAGCAGCCTTTTTTTATAGTAGTCAGAAGCTGAATGCAGATGTCCTACAACAAAGGAATTTAAGTAGAAAATATGGTACATTTATGCACGTTTGAAAACAGTGATTTCATGAAATTCTTAGGCCAATGGATGGAACTAGAAAATATCATCCTGAGTGAGGTAACCCAATCACAAAAGAACATAAATGGTATACATTCACTGATAAGTTGATGTTAGTCCCAAAGCTCAGAATACCCAAGATTCAATTCACAGACCACATGAAACTCAAGAAGACCAAAGTGAGGATGTTTCAGTCCTTCTTAGAAGGGCAACAAAATATTCTTGGGAGCAAATACAGAAACAAAGTGTAGAACAGAGACCGAAGGAAAGGCCATCCAGAGACTGTCCCACCTGGGGATCCATCCTATATACTGTTACCAATCCAGACACTATTGTGGATGCCAAGAAGTGCATGCTGTCAGGAGCCTGATATATCTATCTTGAGAGGCTCTGCTAGAGCCTGACAAATACAAAGGCAGATGCTAGCAACCAACCACTGAACTGATCACAGGTTCCCCAGAGGAGGAATTAGAGAAAGGACTTAAGGAACTGAAGGGTTTTGCAACCCCATTAGAAGTACAACAACATCTACTAACCAGAGTTCCAAGGGTCTAAACCACCAACCAAAGAGTACACATGGAGGGATCCATAGCTCCAGCTATATACATAGCAGAGGATGGCCTTTGGGGGCATCAATGGGAGAAAAGGGTCTTGGTCCTGTGAAGATTTGATGCACCAGTGTAGGGGAATGTGAAGGCAGGGAAGCACTGGGGTGAGGACTGGGTGGGTTGGTGAGAAGAGGAAGGGGGAATGGGATAGGGAGTTTTGGGAGGGAAAGTGAGGAAAGAGGATAACATTTGAAATATAAATAAATAAAGTAGTATCTAATAAAAAATTAAAAGACCTCCACATAAAACCAGACACACTGAAACTATTAGAAAAGAAACTGGGGAAGACCCTTTAGGACATGGGCACAGGGGGAAAGTTCCTGAACAGAACACCAATAGCTTATGCTCTAAGATCAAGAATTGACAAATGGGACCTCATAAAATTACAAAGTTTCTGTAAGGCAAAGGACACTGTCAGAAGGACAAAATGGCAACCAACAAAGTGGGAAAAGATCTTCACCAACCCCACATCCGACAGAGGGCTAATATCCAATATATACAAAGAACTCAAGAAGTTGGACCCCAAAGAACCAAATAACCCTATTAAAAATGGGGTACGGAGCTAAACAAAGAATTTTCACCAGAAGAAATTCGGATGGCCAAGAAACACCTTAAGAGATGTTCAACATCATTAGTCATCAGGGAAATGCAAATCAAAACAACCCTGAGATTCCACCTCACAACAGTCAGAATGGCTAAGATTAAAAACTCAAGAGACAACAAGTGCTGGCAAGGATGTGGAGAAAGAGGAACACTCCTCTACTGTTGGTGGGATTGCAAAATGGTAAAACCGCTCTGGAAATCAGTGTGGCGGTTCCTCAGAAAATTGGGCATGTCACTTCCAGAGGACCCTGACATACCACTCCTGGGCATATACCCAGAGGATTCCCCTGCATACAATAAAGACACATGCTCCACTATGTTTATAGCAGCCTTGTTTATAATAGCCAGAAATTGGAAGGAGCCCAAATATCCCTCAAAGGAAGAATGGATACAGAAAATATACGATAAAATACTACTCAGCAATTAAAAATAATGAATTCATGCAATTTGTAGGTAAATGGTTAGATCTGGAAAATATCATCCTAAGTGAGTTAGTTAACCCAATCACAAAAGAATACACATGAAATGCAATCACTGATAAGTGGATATTAATGAGCCCAGAAGCCCTAAATACTCAAGGCACAATTAGCAAGTCAAATGATTCCCAAGAAGAAGAAAGGAGAGGACCCTGGGCCTGAAAAGATTGGATCCAGTTTTGTAGACCCAGAACAGAGAAATCGTGGGGGGGGGATGATTGGGGAATAGTTGGGGGGAGAGGAATTATGGGATGTATGGTGGGGGGGAACTGGGAAAGGGGAAAGCCTTTGGAATGTAAACATAGAATATAGAAAATAAAAATTTAAATAAAAAAAAACAAAAAAAAACCTTAAGAACAGCAGTATTTTGTTTTCTTCTAGGTCCTTAGGCTATCTAATCCCTGCTTCCTGATCACCCAAGCAGTGTCTGGTAAGGGTTTCATCTAGTGGAGTGGGTCTTAAGTCAGATATTTCTTGGGCATGCCTATAAGTTTGTAGAACCTTTTAAAGCAGGACAGCATTAGCAGTTAGTTTTTGGTTGTGTTGGTGTTTATATTTCCCCTTTGGTAGAGTGCAGAGTACCTTCCTGTATAAAAATTGCGAGCACATAGAGGTACATGTTCTATGTAGGCAGCCCTCATCTTCTGTGTTAAGTGCATTGTGTCAGAGCTGACTTCAGTGATGGGGCTTTGCTGTTATGTTTTTGAAGAACAATTTATAGTCATGGCAACAGTCTAGGTTATTTGGGGCTTCCAGTAGGATGATTATGGCCAACAACTCAATTAGATATAACAGAATCCTGTCACTGTAAGTTTCATTTGGTGACAAGCACTGGCCAACAGGAGCTGTGACCAGTTCAGGATGATTTTTTTTTCTAGTTCCATCTGTATACCATTTAATGTCATCATTTTAACTACTATGATACTCCATTCTGTAAATGTATTATATTTTCCTAATCTTTTCTTCTTTAAAGGTGCATCTAGTTTGTTTCTAGTGTCTGTATATTGTAATTAATATATCTATGGACATGATCAACACATATCTCTGTGAAGCATCCTTTGTGTATATATCCAAAAGTGGTATATCTTGATTGTTAGGTTGTTCTTCATTTCTCCAAAGAACTGACATTTATTTGCATAGTAGTTGTATGAGTTTGCACTCTCATCAGCAACGGACAAGTTTTCCCATCACCTCACGTTCTTATCAGCATGGGGTGCCACTTGTTTTAATGATCTTAAGTATTCTGACTGTTATAAAATTGAATCTCAAAGTAGTTTAGGTTTGCATTTCTCTCATTACTAAAGCTCTTGAACATTTCTTTAAGCATTTCTCAGCCATTCAATTTTCTTCTTTTGATAATTCTTTCTTAAGAAATGTATCCCATATTTAGCCCACTAAATATGTATTGGTATCTAGTTGGGATTTTTTTAAGTTTTGTTTTTATATATTTTGGATATTAATCCTCTCTTAGGTAGTTGGTAAAAATCTTTCTCCATTTGTTAGGTTGTTACTTTGTCCAAATGACAGTGCCCTTGGTCACGCAGAAGCAGCTTCACGAGGTCCCATTTTTGCTCATCTCAGTACATATGCTAATGGCATTTTGTTCTATTGATCAACATGTTTGTGTTCGTGCTGGTATCATGCAGTTTTCCTACCACATCTCTGTAGTACAGCTTGAACTTCGGGATGGCGATTTTTCAAATTGTTCTTTTTATTCAGGAATGTTTCAGCTATTATGAGTGTGTATTGCGTTTTATTATGAAGCTGTTGTCAATAGTATTATTTTGGGGAAAAAAGTTTTGACATCTTACAGATAAAAAAGTCCTGTAACTGAATACTACCTGACTCTGGGTATCATTTTTTTTTTCTGAATGAAAAATTCTTTATCTTCATCCAGCTACTGAACTGTTATGTAACAACAGAAGTAGTAAAGAAGAAGGAATGGTTTCTGGCTTTTCCAGTTCCCTTTTGTCTATGACCAAATAGCTATCACTGAAAAATTGAAAAAAAGTTATAGATGAATTCACTGTCATGACTGTGTTGGCCAGATCATAATGCAGAATCTATTCTTTCATAGATGTATAGACTTGAGATTATTCTAAATGAAATAGTCTCTATTTTAGGATTTCTGGGTATAATAAATTATAAATCTCTTAGGAAAGAGTTGGGATAGCTTTCAGACCAACATTATTACACCCCAAGAAAAGCAAGGAAATTTTGTACTCTGAGGTTTTCGATTAAACTTTATGTACTGGCTGGTTTTATGTGTCAATTTGACACAAGCTGTAGTTATCACAGAGAAAGGAGCCTTCCTTGAGGAAATGCCTCCCTGATATACAGCTATTAGGCATTTTCTCAATTAGTGAACAAGGGTGGGAGGGCCAATTTTAGGTGGTGCCATCCCTGGACTAGTAGTTCTATAAGGAAGCAAGCTGAGCAAGTCAGGGGAAGCAATGCAGTAAGGGTCACACCTCCATCACCTTTGCCTTCTGCCTCCTGCCTCCAAGTTCCTGCTCTGTGTGAGTTCTTTTGATGACTTCCTTTGGTGATGAACAGCAATGTAGAAGCGAAAGCTGAATAAACCCTTTCCTTCCCTACTTGATTTTTGGTCATGATGTTGTGTGCAGTAACACAAACCCTGACTAAGACACTTTATATTAATTAAAGAAAAATTTAGCTGGGTAGGGTGGTGTTTGTCTCTAACTCACAATTTGTGAAGTTGGGAATTCTAGGTCATCTAGAGCTACTCAGGAAAACTCTGCTTAAAAGCAAATACAAAACAAACAAAAAAGGGCCCTTGATTCTGTCCTTTAAACAGTATTCCCCAAACTAAAGCAAGAAAGAAAAATTCTATTTTAAAGAAGCTTTATTTAATATATATAGTTTGATATGGTTTTACAATTAATTATGAAATGGAGAGATGGTTCAGTGGTCAAAAGCAATCTCTGTTCTGCTCTTGATTTGATTTTCAGCAAGCACATGATAGCTTATACTTAACTGGAAAATGAAAGAAACCAAAGGTAAGTTGAAAGTATGTTATGTTTTTCTTTAATTAAAACACTGACAAACACCTCTAGGCCAGGATTGATAAATCCAACATTAAGATATTTATGTGAGATCTTCTATGAGGATACATTTTAATTATAACTTATGTGATAATTTACTAGATGTATACTGTAATGAGGTCCCATTGAAGATGTTGCTCATTATAATCTTGTTAATCAACTTTGCAGCTTCCAAGTTTTTTTACATTTCTAAGCTCATTTTGGTTATTGGAAAGAAATTAGCTACCCGGCACATTCGTCACCTGATTCATGTTTTAATAATCTTTCGCTTTTCTTTTTTTTTTTTAAGCCCATGATGTTTCTACTGATATTTTGGCACAGTTCATTTTGCCCTTAAAGACTGTGATGGCCATTCTTGATTGTAAACTGGACAACATCATGAATTAAAGACCAAACAGCTGTGTATATTAGTGAGGTTTTTTTCTTAATTAAATAATTTGAAAGGGCCATGTCTATGTTTAATCTTTGTCTTTTGATGTAGGATAATGCTCCTTTAATCTGGGCCAGAGCCTCTAGTGGCAGCCTATGTAAAGGACATGGAAGAAGGATGCTTTTTCTGCCTACTAGCTTTTGCCCTCACTGGAAGTCCGTTCTCTCATTGACGTTAGGGTCTCATTCTTCAGGATTGTGGCATATATTGAACATCAGCTGAGACATCTGACCTTGAGAACTGATCAATAACTGGGTACTTATCAATTCAGTTGGATTAGTTAGACTACAGCCTGTAAGCCCCTCTAATCAAACCACTTTTTTCTATTTATCTTCTATCTGTCTGTCTGTCTATCTGTTTATCTATCTATCTATCTATCTATCTATCTATCTATCTATCATCTAGCTAACTAGCTATAGTCTACCTACCTACATACCTACCTACCTACCTACCTACCTGTAGAGATTCTTTCTATCAGTTCTTTTCTTCAGAAGAACCCTGACTAATACAGAGGGACTGATTAATGAGTGTGCTCAAACCAGGTTAAGAGGAAAGGGTAGAAACATTTTGATTAATTTCTTACAAACAAAATTATATGAGATTACTAAAAATAATTAGACTAATACTCATGCTGCCAAATGACATCAGGGAACTCCAATTCTGTAATTAAGGTGTTTATGCTGATAAAATTAACTAAAGTAAAAGGGGTTCATGAAAATTTATTCAGGATCACTTAAAAGTTAGCCATATGTTCCAGATAAATATTTTATAATTAGAATTTTTCATGAAATATAATGCAAATACAAGCCACCTCAAATTCTATATGAAGAATGACGTAAGTTTTCTTCTCTCTCATTTACTTGACAATACTCGTTCTTTTAAAAATTTGGGGTCCTATGTGAATGATATTTTAAAATTGTATATATATTGTTCTAAATTGCCCTTGCAAACAAACAAACAAACACAAAACAATGGCAAAAGCATTACCTTAGAACAGAGAGTGTTATTGTATATTCACAGATATTGTAGAGACAAATAAGTGGCATGCCTCAGTCAGATGTCCAGGAAAGCATGCAGTTATGAGCACCAATACTCATATATTGCAGTAACTCCAGTGGTAACTAGTTTATGCCATATGCAGAGGGAGAAATTTTACTTTCCTGATAGTGACAGAGTATAAACATTTGTAGAAATTATTTAGCATTAGAGAGAAGAATTATCACTAGGCCCAGCCTTCCTAATTCCCCTTTTACCTTATGAAGAAAGCAAAGCAGAGAAATATTATTTTAGAATAAACTTTCAATCTTAATATCTTCAGGTACAGACCCAAGAGCCACACTGAAATAGTAGTTACTTTCTGTGTGGCACAGAGGTTTCTTCTCTCCTCTTCTCTTCTTCTCTTCTTCTCTCTTCTCTCTTCTCTCTTCTCCCTTCTCTCTTCACTCTTCTCCCTTCACTCTTCTCCCTTCTCCCTCTCCCTCTCCCTCTCTCTCTACCCCCTCCCCTGCCCCTCCCCCTCCTCCTCCTCCTCCTCCTCCTCCTCCTCCTATTTATTCTTGTATAATCTGAATATATTTTTTCCTTTCTTTCCCTCCCTTCAAATCCTGCCATATACTCTTCCCTGCCCTCCTCATTCTGGACCTCCTTAAAAGAATTAATTGTTTCTTTTTTACATATATGCTTAAATTAAACCTATTGAATCCATATAATGCTAGATTGTTGTATGTTTTAATTTGGCAATACACAAGTGAATGGTATGCTTTTTCCTGGGGAGCGGATGCCTCTTCTGTTTCCAGCTTTATTCATTCCTTTGTATAAGGAAGGTTTCTGTATGCAATTCCTTGTGTAGAGTTGAGGCTTCCTGGGCTTTTTCCTGTCAAGTTTGACATGTATGTTACTGGGCATTTGAGTAGTCATGTCAGTGAATCATGTGTGTATAGATTCTGATGTTACAAGGAGACAAAATCTCATACCAACTCTCTGATCCTCTGTTTTTTACAATCTTTCCACTCCATTTTCTGCAATATTCATTAAGACTTATATGCAGGAGTATTTTATAGATATATCCATTGTGACTGTGCTCTTCAACTCTGCATTTTTTTGGTTATGGTTTTTCTGTAATGGTATCTACCGTTTTGCAACATGAAGATTCCTTGAGGAAGTGTAAAAACTACCCTTGCTGGTGGATAAAAGGACAAATGTTTATAGATCTTAGATTATGCTGGTTGGGTAAGTTAATCATTTTAGATTCTCCTCAAATGACCACAAATGTCTCTATCAATGAGTAGTTAGCAAGATTTACAATACCAGTCTTTGGATTGCTTTTGTTGAGCTGACTTTACATCCAATTAGAGAACAGTGAGTTATCTCCAAGGTTATGTTCACCACCTTTGCACCTTCTGGTCATTAATGGAATTCATACCAAATAGAGTTAGCTGGATGAAACCATTGGTTACCCCTTTCCTTTGGAAGTTTGCATGTAGACTTCTGATATCATGAAGCCTACTTCTCAGAGGGGTCGCCTTTGGGTCAGTTTTAGCTCAAGGGCCTCTGGGTCCTGTTTCTGAAGTACATGTGTCTTAAGGAACAAAGACTTGCTTTCTATATTAGCTAGCATTTCATTGCTACAAAGAGACACCATGAGAACAGCAACTCCTATAAAGAAAAACATCTAATTGGGGCTGGCTTACAGCTTCAAAAGTTAGGTTCATTTTTGTCATGGTGGGGAACATAACTTCAAGCAGGCAGATGTGGTGATGGAGAGGAGCCAAGAGTTCTACATCTTTATCCACAGACAGCAAGGAGGAGGCTGTGTTCCACATTGGGCAAAGATTGAGCACTGAGCATATGAGACCTCACAGCCTGCCCCCAAAGTGACACACTTCTTCCAATACCTACTTCAAGGCTGCTACATCTCCTAATAATGCCATTCCCAATGTGCCAAATGTTCAACTACATGAGTCTTTGTGGCCATACCTATTCAAATGACCATACTGTCCATCTCTGGAGGGTAGTCAAGGGTAAAAACAATAGGTTGTAAGCTTTGGGAATCTCTTACACAGCTCTGGCCCACAACTCAAAAGAATGTTTCACATGTCTTGTATAGGGATTTTTGGCTTTGGTCTTTGGCTTCTTGGATAAACTGTCTATTTAAAGCATTTCACTATTTAGTACAAAGAGGCTTGGTGAATTTGTATTGTGTATTTAAGTATAAACACACTGCTTTTGATTAAAACATTTTTAACTTATTTATCTATATGTAGGTGAAGTAATGCAAATATAATTTTTATTATTTTATCTTACTTTCATTTGTTATCTAGTCATCCTCCTTTTTTACATTTATATTTGTAAAATTGAATGTCCATTTCAAGATTATGAAGAAACAGATTTCCTGTCTTATGTACTCTCATCTCTTTTCTAACTTTAGAAGTATTCAAGGATATAGTTTGGTCTCTCTGTTGTTATGTAAAAGACTGACTAGAAAGGCTCTGCTTTCCAATCCTTTTTTCCTTACCAATTGGATAGATTGAAAACTGACTTTTCTAAATGTGGCCAGAAGGATCAGCTAGTGCACCTCATTCAAATTACAAATAAAATGATGGTATTCATGTAACTGGCTAATTGCCAGGAAATTATAGTATTAAAATGAAGGCAATCAGAACCTAGCTCTTAAGAAAGTTTAGGACCAATAAGGGCTGTGGAGATTTATTGTGTATCTTTAACAAAGTTTTGTTGTATGTGAGCATTATACTTTCCACTTTATTATTTGTGCTAATGGTTTTGGAAAAACTCAGTGCTATTCATATTTGAATGTTTGCTTCATTATCTTAATGATGATCCTATTTTGTATTGATCTTATGAGAAACCTCAACTTCTTAAATGAGCTTATTTTGTATTGATCTTATGGAGAAATATAAGCTTCTTATGTGGTCTATGTTATTTCTAAAATAATCACAAAAACATAAAAACAATCACAAGATCATCTGTTTATTATATATCCTATGGTTAGGATAATAACAATCTGTGACCTGACTTGCTCCAGCCTTCAGAGTCAAGACACATATTCCTTAAAAATTTATATAACACTTCTCATTTTTAGACTCATACTGAAATCACCAATTACTTTTAAAAATCAGAGTCAGTATTTTCAAAAGGAGATTAGACAGTGGTTCTTAACCTGTGGGTCACAGCTTTCACAAGGGTCACACATTGACTCTCCTGTATATTAGATAGTTACATTATGATTCATAATAGGAGCAATATTACTGTTATTAAGTAGCAACAAAATAATTTGTGATTGGGAGGTCATCACAACACGATGAACTGGATTAAAGGGTAGCAGCATTTGGGAGGGTGAGAACCACTGAGATTAGGTCTTAGGCAGATAAAAGAAAGAAACCGCAGAGAAATTCTTCAGGAATCAGTTTGTTTCTCAGCATCTGTGTAGGTTTTAAATACACATGAACTAACAGTGGCATACTGTTATATAAAATTTATGTTCAAATAGTAGGCTATAATCAGAGAAAATTAGAACTCTAAAAGTTAAAGTAATCTTATAAGTAAGCAGCAGTTCCATGTGGGGAAATTTTTTTCCTTGTTAAGAAAATTGTATCCAAAAAAAGCCCTTCTAAGATAACTATTATTTTAACAAATACAATCATGATAATACACAAATTTCAGAGAAGAATGTGGCCATACTTATGCATTCATTATGAATCATGGTGATTATAGATATTATAATCCAAGAATAAAATAAAGATCTGGAATTACATATTCAGACAACACACTGATAACACACATCCCTGGGTGCGTCTGTACTCTAACAAGGTCTATATGAAAAGGATGGACTATATCTTCCCAAATGATTCAAAAGGAAGTGATTTTAAGAATCATGTGACTGTACTATATGACAATGTAGGTAAAAGTGGGAAGTTCTAAGAGAAATGTACGATCTCCTGTTACATTTACATCACAATGCTTGCTATATTCTTGTGATTATGGTACCAGATTGTTATATTTGTCAGAATTATACACATAGACGCTTTTTATTGCATGTGAATTATACCCTGCAAAGTGTGCTGAACAAAGCATTTGTTGGAGTTGAAATTTGACACTTTACTGATGACAAATGCTGTTTTCTAAACTTCATCCCTCGCTCGCCCCCCAACCCCCTGCATCTGGTCTCCTAGCTCTTTATGCTTTAGTCAGTCTGTGCGTACCTGTTTGGAAATAAAGATACGTAGATTTTGGGTATTTGTGTGTATGACACACATTTGTGTAAATATTCTCATGCTTTTGGGGGCCCTAGAATCGACAATAGATTTCTTTCTCAATTGCTTCCGACTTCACATATTGAAGGCAGGTCTCTTGTGAACTCAGGGCTGACTGCTCTTGCTAATTTTGGTAGGTAGCATGCTCAACACAGTCCCATATTTGCTTCCTAAGTGCTAGGACTTCCCAGCATTTATGTGGGAATCTGAACTCTGTCCCCCAGGCTTTCATGGTAAGGGCTTTATTACTTAAGTAAAATCTCTTGATCAAAAGCAATACATTGAAATAAAACAAACTGATAAAATTCTTACTTGCAATTTGCGTAGCATCGCATCACAAGTCACACTTGCCATCTACATAGGTTGTGGCAGGTTGTGCACAATTCACATGAAGACAGCACGATCAGGCATCTGCTGCACAGACTCATAGACAGAGTTTTAGAGCTCATGTTTGAATCAGTTTAGGTATTCTCTATTTTTACACTAAAGGTAGGCTTTTTTGATTTGTTGTTATGGTTGTAGCTTCCCTGGTGATAAAAAAAAATATGTCTCAAAAACAATCTCAAGGTACAATTTTTTATATTAAGTGCTTCAGTTTTTAATTAGTTATTTTAATTCTGCAAAATTAACATGAACTCAAAATTATGAAAAGACTCAACTTTCTAATTCTTGCTAAGGAAAGCTCCACAGACAGCAACCACTGTATCCCACGTATACAGGCACATACTCTGCTCACTTGTGCTAAGATTCTTATTTCTAATTGCAGTTATTGCTAAGGAAACAGGCAATCTTAAACAAAATCTAATCTATTTCTAGGGCATTGATCACTGAGAATGGTCACGTAACTTTTGATGATTGCTCAAAGCTAAGATTACTTTAAAAATTAAACTCTATTACTGAACAGGACAAAGAATTGAGTCGAAGTAGCTTTTCAATGGCCAAGAGACACAAGATGAAGTCTGAAATGCAGTAGTGATGACAAGTCTGTGAAAGAACATCGATTCAAAACAAAGGATATACAAAGGGGAAATGGGAAATTAAATCTGCAGTGAAGTAGTTGTAAAGCTAACAAAGACAATTTTAAAGTATTTTTCATAATGATAAGTAGAATACAGATACACACATATCTTAGGTACTTTATTTTTTTTGCTTCAATGTTTAAGAATAACATATGTACAGTATTTTTTTGACAAACAAGATTCTAATATGTCTTAAAGCAGAAAATAGGAACATGTTAGACTCATTCTTTTTCCTGTACTGCAGGGGGAAGTGCTTGTGTGCAAATGTGTAATCAGTCGCTAAGACGTTGTGTATTCATTTCAATAGTCAAACAGTTTCTATAATCAGTCAAGCACAGAGCAGCATGTCATTGCATATTTCTGTTCACCAAATATTTCTAGAGCATCATCATTGTTAGATGATGATATCTCTTTAATCATATTTGATGGAATACACATTAACGAGCTAATGCAATAATTTTAATTTGTAGCTTGGTGACCTGTTCTGAGAGCAAACATATTCAAACATTCAATTTATAGCATGTAAAGAGCTGAGTGATCGTTGCCAGCAGAAAACATTTACTAAGATATTTTTATTTTTATAGAATTTTACCCAATGTATTTTGACCCTATCTACATATCCTCCTCCCAATTCCTCTGAGAATTCCTCCTTCCTCTGTCACTTTCATGTTCTTCCATTTTTAGTTTTCAGGAGAGACTACCTAACAGTACACATTCTGGTCCTTTTCCTGACTCTTATAATATTTCTGACCTCAGATAGAAGTTTTAAATAATGGGGGAAAATGGGTAACTACGAAGATGATGAGATAGTATTTACTATTTTAAATGCTACAAAGATGAATTCCTAGAAAATATGCAAAAACTAACGTTAAAATCCAGTAGTTCAACAGATGAATTTACACAGAGCCGCCTGGTTGTCAGACTGGTCCCATGCAGTGGCATCATCCAGTCCATGAGAAGGCACCTTCTATTTTTAAATCAAGCAGAACCTTAGCATTCAAAAATGCTTGTAAGAGAAATACCCAAGCACATACATCCAAGCAGATTCAGAGCCAGAATGATACATAAGTAATAAGTCACATAGTTTCCAACTGACATTCCATTGTGTACCTAACAGGGCCTCTGTGAGCTCCTGCATTTGTGTAGCGCTCTCTTTCCCATTATGGTCCTCTGTACTATACCATGTCAAATTCAATTTCCTTTGTGTTTGTCATTCCCTGGCAATATTCTGAAGTGAAGAGACAGTGGACAGTGGACAGTGGACAGTGCTGGAGCTTATTTCATTTGTTGTGGTTTCAATGACAGAAAATCCCACAAAGTGAACTCCTATTCAAAGGGAAGACATGTTACTTAATGAAACATAGTACAACAGAGTGTAATAATGTTTGGTGATTTATAGTGAGATTGTAGATGTGATGAAGTTTCCATACATGACACTGGCCAAGTTTTGGTATAATTTTGAGGGAAAATGTCCAGAAAATTGAATAAAATCCCTCTCCTTTTCTCACCTACATATCAATGTGCATCTGACGTTTTTCACATGCTTAAGTCTAGAGGGCATGTTGTAGCACACGGAATCCAGAGTCCATAGGAAATCCAGCTGTCCTTCTTAGGCCCAAAAGTCCCCAAATATGGAAATAACCACCATACTCTTAGTTAACATTTCATAGAAAAATAGTTGCCTTTATTAAAATGAAATGTTCATCTTACCATATTAGGGGTTTGTAATTGGTATTTTAGAATACATTAATCAAAGTTTTAATTTCCTTTTTATAATTAATAGTAATGAAAGAAAAAGAGTTTTTTAAAAATATCTTTAAAATTCTCAAACCCTATTAGAATATAACACAATGGAGACAAGGAAACGTTTTTAAGCTGCTTTTATAATCACTGTCATTTGCATAATTCTAAAGTCAAAGCTAACTTGTGTCTTTTCAAAGCAAGCAATTTATCCTTTAGCCATATCCTCCAGGCTCTAGTCATAACATTTTTTAAGCACTTAGCACATTCCTGGTACTATCAAAGGTGTGTTAAGCTACTCTCAACTGATTCATTTCTTGGTACCATAAGATCTAATGATGATAGAAAAGAAACAAAATTTCCTCAAATCACAGCAGTATGTAGTAAATGTCAGAATTTGAGCATAGACAGTGAATGCTTCTATATATTTACTCATAAATTATATGTTGTATTTTCTACTACATGTTTCATTATATACATATGTTAATATACATATATCACATAAAATAAATAAAAATACAACATGCAATTATGTCAATAATAGCATATATATCCTATTTTGATGTTTATACACTTTTATATTCCTAAAGAACTGTTAATGATATTGTTATCCTGAACTTTTATAACATAGCTTTAGACTTCTTGCTCTCAATTTAAAGATTAGCTCTTGTCTCAACTCAATTTTTTTAAAATTTGGGATGAGTTTGCTGGCAATTTTTGCTTTTTCGGGTTTGAATGAGGGATTGGTTACTTATCCGAAGTGGCATTAGCTTAAATCTTCCATTGTACACTTTTCCAGTCTCAACTAATTTGAAGTCAGTAATGATTTTTTCTGAATGAACAGCTCAGATTTCCCTGGTTTTGACATAGTAGGCTCTTGCCATGGGTTAAAAAAACATTTTAACCATGTTTCTGTTTCTTAATACAAACAGTAGAAGGAATTCAAGTTCACTTTGTAGGAAATGTGTATGAGTTTCATGAATTAGTGCATATACAAGTATCAGCACCCCAAAGACAGCATCATTGGTTTTAATAAATTGTAGCTATTTTGTCATAATAATTAACTACTACTAACTAGTAATTAATGCTATACACATTAGTTGTTTGGGGAGTTATCCACTGAAGCAGAACTCAAGCTCTTGAGTACAGATTTCCCATGAAAAACAACCAGACATTGTAACATTTCAGATGATGTTTTTGACCAATTCCATGTTCAGCTTTTGATGACAAATGTTCAAGAACTGATGACATCACAACTCCCACCCTATTTGTTGCTGACATAAGCATAGTTGAATAATGCATCATTGCAGGCATGATCCAGGTGCATGCATAATCAGTTAAGGCAGGCTGCTAGCACCATATTTCTGATCAACCCTAGAGAAGACTTTCTTACATGTGCTTCACTGTACAAGTACTTGACTGTCTACAGCCTGATATCAGCTACCATGTTATATAATTCATATTAAGTTTCCTCTTTTAATCCATATGAAAAATTTTAAAATAGACTCTTATACCTTCTTCATCTTTGAGGAAAACTCAGCAAAGACTACACAGTGAGCACCCGCAGATTGCACTTTTAGAGTCTTGATCATTGTTAGCATTAACCAAAAATGTTGACATGGTCATATAATCTTTAAACTATTTGTAGTCCTGATATTATGATTTAAGAGCACAGTATTTGGAATAATATAAAGTGAGAATTGAACCTTCTACCTGTCAGATTAGCACCCATAGCAAGCTCTTCAACTCTGTTTACCTCTTTTGCTAATCTTAAAACATAGTAGAGTCATACTAGTCTCCACATTTGAGGATAACAAAAGAACTAAAGCAAATCATCTACAAAAATTTCCATGGTATATCATATAAATTGTACCATGTAACATCTCACTAGTAATCAACTGGGATTTGTCTGACTTGGCCACCAAGGCACTGACCATTCAAAGCATCAGTGTAGGGGAATACCAGAACAGGGAAGTGGGAAGACGAGGATGAGGGAGCAAGGGGAGGGAAAAGGGCATGTGGGACCTTAGGGGGGTGGGAAAACAAAAAAAAGGGAAATGAAATGTAAATATAGAATATATCCAATAAAAAACATAATGAATTAAAAAAAAAAGATGAAGAAAGCCCCGATTCTTACAATATGAAAAAAACCCTCTAGTTTCTTTAATGGTGAGTGAAACTTAATTAGATGGTTTTACACAGAAGTACAGTATGAATTGAAAGTCACTTAGAAGATGCATTTTAAAGAATCTTTATTCTGGTGTAGAAGCAAAGTCCCCACTGCCCTCTTCAAATGCAGATGTGCATGTTAACCACCATGAATTGAGGAGCTATGCTCTGGCCCCAACACCTAGCAGTTGGTTGTTCATTTAAAGTTTTTCCTTCCTATTGGCCATTGTCATTAAGATAATTTGCTTGATTGGCAGTTTACTCTTTCTTATTACTGGGTTCTTTGTTAATGAATGTTTCCATCTGGACAAATAAGTTATAAATGAAACATCCCTTCTAGAGTAATAATACCTACTTTTGTTTATATAGTAATTATTTACGAAATAGAACACCTTGTATTTTATTTTTAAATCACTCTTGAGAATACTATGTTTTTAAACTGTTAAACCTTTTCTGCATTCTTTAGAAGATGGACTATTAGCAATATTAGAATGGAAAATTTTTAGTACCTTCCATTCCTAACATATTCTACTCAGTTTTATCTGATGAATGTTCATTAAGTTGTTTCTAATTAAATTAACTTCTCAACCATAATTTTATGCTGAAATGATACTGAACTGAACAAATTAACTAGATGGCACATACAAGAGTCAAGAATGAGTATGATTATATTTGAAATGGAGAAGGCAAAATAAAATAGTAAGAGTCTATGAATGAAAGGTACATTAATAAATCCAAAAATATGTCATAGTACACATGGATCTAGAAACAAAATTCATTGACTGTAAATGACTTGATACTAAAATGCTTTAGATGTTCCAAATACTGAAGTCTTATATTTCAAACATTAAAAATACGTACTCATTGACTTTTATAAAATAGAGTCTTGTAGAGAATGGTTATACTATCTTTAAAATCATATGGTAGATTAGGGACATCACAGTATATTAAAATAATTTTCTACAATTTCATATTTAGACATAAAATATTATTAATATGCATTACATAATAAGGAATTTTGCTTGACAAAGGAACTATCTGCCCCTTGCCTTGGACTTATGGTAAGTAGTGTATGTCACACTTGTTGGGAATATATTTGTAAGGTAAAGCCATTCAAAATGGATCTTTGGATAGAACTGCTCACACACAAACCTTACAATGAGTTGTCCATTTCAAAAAGACTTGAATTGTGACTTAGGATGGGGATTTTATTTTTAACTGCTTCTTTGTGTGTGGGTGTGTATTTATATGTGCATGGTGTATATGGACATGGCACATAGCTGTGTGTATATTTGTATGTACAGGTACATGTATCTGTGGAGACCAGAGGAGGATATCAGGGTCCTAGTTCTGTAAGGCTTTTACTCCCTTGAAACATGTTCTGTCAAGGACCACAGAGCTTGCTATTTTTCAATAATCCCCAGCATTTCCCCTGTATCTCTATCTATATTGCCAGCATTGACATAATAGGCAATTAGTGTTCTTACCAAGGTTATTGCCAAAGAAGTAATGTGTACTGATTCATTTTGGGGAAGACAGTGAATATCTCATAGCTAGACCCTCTTAGATGCTACCTTATGCGTCTCTTCCTTTGGTGGATTTTAGTGTATGATTTTCTTGTAATAAGCCATATCATGAGAACAAAAGATTCAGGGAGATCTACAATCCTAGAAAATGTGTCAACCTGAAAGTGAGTTGGAGACTTCCTCTGAATTTTCTGAAAATTAAGGAGGTGTTGAAGAATGTCTATTTGAGCTTTACAGTGTGGATAACTAGGCTTTCATATAAAACATAGGCACTATTAATATCCAAACTGCCTTCAGAATTTTCTCAGTCTAAATGATACTCATCAGAATTTTACTATTATTTAAGACTGTTCATTTTTTATGTTTAGGTTTTTTTTTATCATATGAAATGTTTTTTTTTATTTTCTTTTTATTTTCTAAATTCTTTGTTTACATTCCAAAGGCTTTCCCCTTTCCCAGTTCCCCCCTAACCATATGTCCCATAAGTCCTCTTCCCCCCCCCTCCGGCCCGTCCATTCCCCAATCAACCCCTGACCATTTCTCTGTTCTGGTACTCTCCTACAAAACTGGATCTAGTCTTTTCGGGACCTGGGTCCTCTCCTTCCTTCCTCTTGGGTGTTCTATTTATTAGAAAGATATAGCACTGAAGATAGGTAATGCTGAGACAAGACAAAAACAGTTGTATCAATTGTCTTGTATACAAGACCAACTGACATATATAATTCTTTTAGTAAAGATTGTTCGTTAGTAATATATCATAGTTTCAATGGTGCACTGAAACTTTTAATTGCACTATACAACATAACTTACTGTTTATTCCATGAAAAACATAAATATTTGGTTGAATAAATATCCAATTTCAAATCTGTAGCATTTTTTTTCTATTTTTAACAGGAAGCAAAACTGCATATTTTCCTATCTGTTTTCCCCATTAGGTTGTCTTAATAAGTTATGAATAGCAGGGTTAATTATTTTGTTATGTCCTCGTTGAACAAATGAATTGAACCAGACAGCTATGTTGGTTCCATTTGCTTAGCTTCTATTCATTCTGTTTCAGCCACTGTCGTCTGTTAGGCAGTAAGATTGCAGCAACCGGGTCTCCCATGAAGTGGAACACTGACAACTCAGTGGGGGAAAACATAAATTCTATCACAGTCCTACCTCACATCCATTATTAATAAAACTCTGCGCTGTGAGCTTCAGCCCGCAGCACGTATCTAGGAACAGGTCTGGAAAGGAAAAGTGTAAATTAAAACATTGGGCTTTTAATTACAGCTGTACAAATGATAACACTATAGTCACACAATTGTTAAAAATCAATTAAGGAAGGTTGCCACCTGATCTCCCTGAGCATAGTTTGCTTAATTAGGTAATCTGTTTCTGAAATCTAATGTATCTGAGAATTGAGACCTTTGGGCAGCATGTGATTTTTCTCAGAGGGGATAGTTCAGAGATTTCTTCCACCCTGCTGTTTCATTGGAATGCACATAAGAAGTAATCATATTGTTTTGCACAAATTCAACACATGTTCTGGCTTACATATGCCTAACACAAGCCCCCAACCCCAGGGGGTGTCTGAAAAAGCAAGTGGCACAGAACTTTAAATATACTATTTTTTCCACCTGTAGTTGCATTCTCATTATAAAGTTTAATTATAAACACAGCAAGATATTAACAACTACATGTTTACAGACTTCTTATCAAAAATTCAAACATAGAATTTCTTATCTTGCCAAATAGGTGATATTGCTGGCAATGCTACATAACTTGTTATTAAGTAAATAAGGGTTTACTTTAGCACAAACATTGTAATATGGTGAGAGTGTGTTAATCAGTGTAACTCTTGTGGGGCCATAGGTGAGTGAAATAGACAATGGAGTAGTACTGGGGTAAGGGATGAACAGGGAAACCTTGAGCTGAGATTCTCTCACAAAACTCAGCAGAATGTGCATGGTAAACTCTATATTGTTGTTTATTTATAGAATTTTCATTGACTCTTTTTGGATGGAAGTTGAGGGCAATTAACCGAGGAGTGGAACAGTGACTCATTAACAGGGAGAACCTGTGACCATTTTTAACACAACCTTCTTAAGACTGACATTTAAACATATAGGACAGTCTTTGGTCTTAGTTTGTAAAACTCTTGAACATTTTGTCATTTTAATTTTACATGGTCACTTTCAGAAGCAATACTTGTGATTCTGTAGTATGGAAGAATTAGTTCAGTGAATCAGATCCAAACTCATAATTTTTGTAATTTTTCATAATATAAAGAATTTAAGATTTTAAGAACACCATATTTGTTCTTAAAACCATGTTTGTTTTTAAGAAAATGCTTTGCTATTACTAGCTGTGCATTCCATACTGGCTTCTAATTTGTTATTACTCTTTGGTGTCAGCCACTTAAATTCTGGGATCATACTCATACTCTGGACCATTCTACATCTATGGGAACAACTAATATCACATATGTGATAAATTACCTTCGATTTTTTATGAAGATAACTCCCACAATCATAGGACTAGGAGCATCCTGAAGCAGGAAGCATGATAGCATGATTTGAAAATACACTAGAATGGCTTGCTTTATTATTATAACACAGATGCAATAATTTGAAATTATCTTATATTATGTATTATATATACATACACACACACACACGTGTGTGTGTGTGTGTGTGTGTGTGTGTGTGTGTGCATACCACATCTATGTGGGTGCTTTTGGAAGACAGAATCAAGCATTCAATCCCCTGGATCTCCAGTTAGGACAGTTGTGGCCTATTTAACCATAAATATTAAAACTTGCAATGGTGATCAATATCTGTAACAGTGGTACCAGAAAGACAGTGAAATGTTAAAAGCCAGCATGGTCTACATAGCAACTTGCTTCAAGAAAAACGCCCAAATAAATACACACAAAAAATACAAGAATAACTCCATAAATACCTTTTAAAAATAATTAGTTTAAATCAATGACCCAAAGTAGACAAGATATTGCTTTTGTTGAGATTTCTTTGGTTTATTTAGCCCATGAGTACACTATAATTTTTTTAAAGATAACGACATTAAATCATCGAAGAAAAAGCCCCATTTGCTTAATTTCTTCCTCTTTCCCATATTACCATCTGTGGATCTGTGATGGTTAGTAATTAATGGTAGAACAGTATCTAGAATCTCTTATGTGATGGGCCATTGGGACTACACAGGATATGCTATATTGTATTAGCCTCTTGTGTTGTGGTTTTGTTCTGTTTGTATTATGTTAAGTGGGTTCCCAAAATTGCATGAGAATTTACATATAAGACACCAAGAGTTCCTGCTCCAAGTTGGTTTTGCTTGGTAAGTTAAGTTGCTGTGGCTAATCTATGGGCAGGGAAACAGGGGTGGGACATTAGGATTTGTGGGCAAGGGGACTAACGGAGGAAGGAAGAGATAGAACCACCATGCATGGAAAGGAGTAAAGCCCATACCTGAGAAATAGAGGAGAGAGAGAGTAACAGCAAACATGTAAGAGTTGGGGATTGTGATCCAGGAGGGTTGCAGACCTGGAAAATAGGTTTCAGTAAGTAATAACTCAGGAATATCAGAGGGAAGAGTGTGTTAGCCACATGGAGGTTTGGAAGTGGCCCCAACCATAGAGTTGATTTAGGCATATTAAAATATAAGGCTTGTGCATGCCTTTCATTCAGGATCCAGACACTGGGGCAGGTAGCTAGGAACACGAGCCACAGATCTGGGAAGATCTAAGTAGAGGTTAATTGGCAACTGCAACACTCTGGTTTTGTCTTGCGGTGGATGGATGGTAGTTGAGGTGCGGAAAGCACACCCTAAATGTGGACAGGCAGCAGCAGTCTCTGGGCTGGACTCCTGTACTATACACAAAGGGGAATGCAATCTAAGTATCAGTACTCATTTCCCTCTTCTTCTGGGCTATGGATGCAGTGTGACCAGCTGCTTCAAGCACCTGCCACCATGAAGGACTGTCCCCTGACCCTGTGAGCAGAAATAAATGCTTCCTATCAGCTTCAGGAGGAAGCTTCTCTGATAATGGCTGAACAGGGTAATGATCAATGAGCATAGCAGAATGTCATTAGAAGTGCTTGGTTTAATCATAGGGCTCTGGGTTGTCTCATCTGCAGTTCTTAGTCATCTACTTAGTGTTAGGTATGGAGTGGGCCTTAAGTTTAATCATGAATTAGTTGGCTACTCTAACAAGAGTTTCACAGCCAGAGAGTAGTCAGAGAGACCTGGAACTCCAAGAGACCTTGGAACACTCAGCTCTAAATGGGATCTCTCCATCAGCTCAAGGAACAGTGGGGAAAAGGAGGCAGAGAGCACAAGAAGTAGAGGGGAGGACGGAGGACGCCAGGAGAATAAGGCATTCTAAATCAATCATTTATTCCCTTTCCTCTATTTCTCCAAGCCCCTTTCCCCTCCCCTCCCATCTGGGTCTACTTCCTTTGACTAATAAGGAAAGAACAGGCTTCTAAGGGATAGCAACAAGATATAAAAAAACAAAATGCAATATGATAAAACAAAAAACCATCATATCAAAGTTGGGTATGGCTAATTAAAAGAGGGAAAAGACTCAGAAAAGATTTTCAGCTCAGAAAAACTTACATGCAGTCAAATATATTGAAGCAGCAAGTATAAGGCTGACAAAGGTCTGTACCTGCGTCTCTCTCCCTTTCCCTCTCCCTCTCCCCTCCCTCTTCCCCCATCTCCCCTCCCCCTCCCTCTTCCCCCCTCTTCCCCCTCCCATCCCTTCCCCTTCCCTCTCCCCTCCCTCCCCCTCTCTCTCCCCCTCCCACTCCCTCTTCCTTCCCCCTCCCTCTCCCCCTCCCCTCCCTCCCCCTCTCCCTCTCGCTCTCTGTATTATGGCTTTCAGTTTAGTATTTTTATGTTTAACATTTTATTCTTTTTTTTGTATTTTTATTAGATTTTTTTATTTGCAATTCAAATGTTTTCCCCTTTCCTGGTTTACCCTCTGGAAACCCGCTATCCCATCCCTTTCCCTCTGCTTCTATTGTGGTGTTCCCGCAGCCAACCACCCACTCCTGTTTGCCTGTCCTGGCATTTCCCTGCACTGGGGCATTGAGCCTTCACAGAATGAAAAGCCTCTCCTTCCACTGATGTCTGACAAGGCCATCTTCTGCTATATATGCAGCTGGAGCCATGAGTCCCTCGATGTGTACTCTTCAGTTGGTGTTTTAGTCCCTGGAAGCTCTGGAGGTACTGGTTGGTTGATAGTTTTTCCTCCTATGGGGCTGTAAACCCCTTCAGCTCCTTCAATCTTTTATCTAACTCCACCATTGGGGACTCTGTGCTCAGTTCAAACTGCCCCTCCGGATAGGGAGGGGCAGTTGAGGGAGAACTGGGTGGAGTAGAGGGAGGGAAACTGTAATCAGAATATATTATAAAAAAAGATCAATTTTCAATAAAACATGAAAAAAGTAGTTTAACCAAAAATTTAAATAAATTAACCCTTCTTTAAGTTACTTTGATCAGGATATAGTGCAACATGAATGTGGAAAACAATGTACTACATACCTACTCCTGTACCCATCATCTAATTGTTAAGTAGAAAGTTAGTTTCACAGTTAGCTAGAGGAGGGTTGAAGGATCTCAGAAAGAATTAACTACTGGTTATGGTATAGATGGTCTGAGTACTATCTGGTTCAAATAATCTTCAATTATCCTATTTTTTTTATTTTGTTACCTGTATTTTCAGGTAGCTAGAATTTGATTAGACTAAAGATGAAGAAGGTGAAGGATCTTCTACAGATTTGAGATTTTTCTTTCCATACCAGGATCTTGCCATAAAAAAATGCAGTTGAAGGTTATACATTTTTAAATTTTTCATTTCATGTTAATCTTTTCAAATCATACCAGAGTCATACGATTTTATGTTTTCCCCAATCTGATATATTATATTAAGGTTTATAATAGAAATTGTAATTGTATGCCCTAGCCCCATATGAATAATAATAAAATGAAAAGTTGCTTACTGTATTTGTATTTTGACAAGTAGCAGCCCTCAGGTACATGAAGACAACTCAGGAGTCTGTTTCTGCCTAGTTTACTACTGAAAAAAGTTCTTACTCTCTTCCTTTTTTTTTTTTTTTTGATTTTTTTATTGTATATATTCTATATTTACAATTCATTTCCCTTTTTCTGGTTCCCCACCCCCAAAGGTCCCACATGTCCTTTTCCCTCCCCCTGCTCCCGCATCCACCCCCTCCCACTTTACTGTTCTTGTACTCTCCCACAATGATGTTTTGGTCCATTCTAGCACCAGTGTCCACTCCTTTCTTCTTGTGAGACATCACTTGATATGTGATTTGTGTCTTTGGTGTTCCAAGCTTCTAGGCTAATATCCACTTATCAGTGACTGTATACCATGGGTATTCTTTTGAGACTGGGTCACCTCACTTAGTATGACATTCTCCAGCTCCATCCATTTCTCTAAGAATTTCATGAATTCATTGTTTCTAATGGCTGTATAGTACTCCATTGTGTATATATACCACATTTTTTGTATCCATTCCTCTGTTGAGGGACATCTGGGTTCTTTCCAGCTTCTGGCTATTATATATAAAGCTGCTATGAACATAGTGGAGCATGTATCCTTATTGCATGCTGGTGAATCTTCTGGGTATATTCCCAGGAGTGGTATGGCTGGGTCCTCCGGAAGTATCACGCCCAGTTTTCTGAGGAACCGCCATACTGATTTCCAGAGTGGTTGTACCAGCTTGCATTCCCACCAGCAGTGGAGGAGTGTTCCTCTTTCTCCACATCCTCGCCAACACCTGATGTCTTCTGAGTTTTTAATCTTAGCCATTCTGACTGGTGTGAGGTGAAATCTCAGGGTTGTTTTAATTTGCATTTCCCTAATGACTAGTGATGTTGAACATTTTTTAAGGTGTTTCTCAGCCATCCGAATTTCTTCAGGTGAAAAGACTCTGTTTAGCTCTGTACCCCATTTTTGGATAGGGTTATTTGGTTTTCTGGGGTCTAACCTCTTGAGTTCTTTGTATACATTGGAGATTAGCCCTCTGTCGGATGTGGGGTTGGTGAAGATTTTTTCCCAATTTGTTGGTTGCCGATTTATCCTTTTGACAGTGTCTTTTGCCTTACAGAAACTTTGTAGTTTTATGAGGTCCCATTTGTCTATTCTTGCTCTTAGAGCATAAGCAATTGGTGTTCTGTTCAGGAATTTTTCCCCTGAGCCAATGTCCTCAAGGGTCTTCCCCAGTTTCTTTTCTATTAGTTTTAGTGTGTCTGGTTTTATGTGGAGGTCTTTGATCCACTTGGAGTTGAGCTTAGTGCAAGGAGATAAGAGTGGATCAATTCTCATTCTTCTGCATGTTGACCTCCAGTTGAGCCAGCACCATCTGTTGAAAAGGCTATCTTTTTTCCACTGGATGTTTTCAGCTCCTTTGTCGAAGATCAATTGGCCATAGATGTGTGGGTTCAATTCTGGGTCTTCGATCCTATTCCATTGATCCGCTTCCCTGTCACTGAACCAATATCATGCAGTTTTTAATACCACTGCTCTGTAATATTGCTTGAGGTCCGGGATATTGATTGCCCCAGAAGTTCTTTTGCTGTTGATGATAGTTTTAGCTCTCCTGGGTTTTTTGTTATTCCAGATGAATTTGAGAATTGCTCTTTCTAGCTCTATGAAGAACTGAGTTGGGATTTTGATGGGAATTGCATTGAATCTGTATATTGCTTTGGGCAAGATTGCCATTTTGACTATATTAGTCCTGCCAACACACGAGCATGGAAGATTTTCCCATTTTCTGATGTCTTCTTCAATTTCCCTCTTCAGAGACCTGAAGTTTTTGTCGTATAAATCTTTCACATGTTTGGTTAGCGTCACTCCAAGATACTTTATATCACTTGTGGCTATTGTGAAGGGTGTCATTTCCCTAATTTCTTTCTCGGCCTGCTTATCCTTTGCGTATAGGAAGGCTACTGATTTACTTGAGTTGATTTTTCTTACTCTCTTCCTTATTCATCCTATAAAGTAGGTAGTAAGAAGTTTGCTTCTTGGACTCACAAGGGTGTGTGTGTATGTGTGATGTTTTATTTAGAAAGTGGTAGTACAATGGAAAAGCATCAAATGGTAGCCCCAATCTCAGCCAGCAGAAAGATCTTCCCTGTTAAATAAAATAACTTTAACCTGTTATGTTTGTATGTATGTATGCATTTATGCATTCATGAATTCATATGTATGGATGTGTGTATGGCATTTTGTTGATACAGGTAGGAGGCTGTAATAGGAATCAAAACATATTTGAAAGTAGAATCCCAAGTGAATGTATACACTGTATGTAAAAATCTCCACTCCTGGTACACCTGGGTGTGTGAGCACTATCTGGGACATCCAGATCACCCAGATGGCATTGCTGTTAGAGAAGAAGCTTGTGATCTTTACTCAACAGTGCTCCTCTTAGGGTGGTATGTAGTCTGTCATGCATGGCTTCTGAGGGTAGCTCATAGGCAAGTGCGAGATAATTTTCTAATTTTTCAAATAAAACTTTCTATTTCAAGAATATGGATTTGGCTAGGCTGTTTTGTTCTCTCTGTCTCTCACTGTCTCCATTTTTCTCTCCTTTTCTCCTATCTCTCTTTTTCTCTTGCATATTTGCCTGTCATGGATTTTTTTAATTATTTTTAGAACTCACAATATGAGTCATTGCATCTCTATAAACTTCGCTGAACCTCTATATTGTATTTTTTATGACATCATTTTCCATTCTGTAATCGATTTTACTGTAATTGTTTCTCTACCTAAATTAAAAGATCCTTACATTTAGGTTCCATGTCTTTTTGTGTCTGGTAGGCAGTTTTTGAGAATATTGCAAGCAATAAGTATTTTCTTATTGCATAAAGAAAAAAAATACTGTAAGCCATTTGGAAAATTGGGAAATAGGAAAAGAGAGAACAAGAGATGTAATCAATATAGAGAACCAAAATCTAATTTAAGTCTCTTTGAGTTTGGATTGCCTCCAACTATTAGCATGAAAAGGCACTGGTAGCCAAAGATATGCTGACAATGGCATACTATTTTGCATTAAGTTGAAAATTTAATTCATCCATTTACTGTATTAACTTAATGGTGTTCATGATGTAGATGTTCGGTAAATTCCTAATTGTTTTAAAATTTCAAAAGGGCATCTTTAGAGACTGATTAATGGAGTCGAGTACAACGCATTTTGTATTTGTAAGACATCATACAGAATCACTACAGCACATTAGATATGCAGTACTAGACAGAAATAAATGTTAGAAAGACAATTAACAATAGACTGTGGTTCTAGCTTTCTGAAAGTTTATAATGCATTCACAAAGATGGATAACCACATGCTGAAGATTTAACTTATCAGTAGAGTATAAATATTATCTATATAAGTAGGTGCTAAGTAGTTTGATCCTCAGTACTTAATAAAATTTCAAATAAAATACAAGAACAAACAAGAGTCAGAGATAACAATCTTCAAATGAAGTATTACTTAATAGCTCCACTATTTCTAGGCATGTACTAGTCAAGATTCAAAAATGAAACCTTTAAATCTATTCAGAGGATGTGTGAGCTTTGACATAGACGAAAGTAACTGAAACCAAAAGCATGAGCAAGAGTTTGGCTTTTTGCAACTCTTCTTTTCCAAAACCTGGGCAAACAAGAAATTATATATCTTGACTTCACATTTTAGCTCTCTGTGGTTCTATGAATATTGTCTGTATTAAGTGTGAAATAACCCTCACATGTACATGAGTATAAATAATTGGTCAACATCTCATGTCCTTGCTGTGGAGATTATAAAACCTTTTGGATATGAGCCTAGTTGGCAAGTTTGAACCATTCAGTTGTGCTAGAGATTTATGAACAGCCCCCCATTCTCCTGAGGTTTGTCTTCCTGATTGGTCAGAGATGTGGTCCAGTGTTCTCACACTCCTGCTGGATCATCTTTGATCAGCCCTTGATGTTATCTTGTTCTTTCCCACCATAATGTACTATGTTCCCTTAGACTGAAAGCCAAAGCAAGAATTTTCTCACTTATGTTCCTTTGTCAGTTATTCGGTCATAGTGAATGCAATAGCTAACCAATACAAGAATGCAAAAGAATGCAAATACAATTTTATATGTGAGAATGTTCTTATTATAGATCAATCATCTGTTATCTATCAAATATTTACCTATCATCTATGTATCTATCATATATTTATCAATCACCTATCTATCTATCTATCTATCTATCACCTATCTATATGTCTATGCATCCATCTCTGTATCATTATCCTCTTCTATCAATCTATCATTATTATCAACAGTAAGTTACCTATCAGCTTTCACTCATGTGTTATCAATTTTTTCAAGGGTATGTAGCTTGACATCCATTTTATCAGGAACTGAGAAAAATGGAAGCAAAAATTGAAAATAGTTTTTAAGTTTTAAGTATATAATATATAACATGAATATATAATTTAGAAATAATTGTATGATAGTGGAAGATTTTTTTTACACTAAAATGGTGTTTATTAAATTTGGCAAAGATGACTGTATAATAGTCTTGAATTATGATGAGTAAAGTTATTATTATCCTGTAAAAATCTAGAATCATATAGAAGAATGCCCCCTGGCATACCTATGATGAGCTATATTATGTTAGGCATTGGAAATACCTTGAAGGATTGCCTTGATTTGATTAAATGTCATAGGAGATCCGCATTAAAAGTTGGTGACTGCATTTCCTGGGCTTGGGTCCTGAACTACATACAGAGAAGAAAAGTAACTTGCTGAAGTTTTCATCTTACTCTGCTTCCTGACTGCCTACCAATAACTAGCTCCCTTGAGATACTGCTACCATGAACTCCCAGACATGCCGCATGGAAGCTTTGAACTGTGGGCCAAAATAAACCCTTTCCTACCTTACCTTTGTCACTCTTTTACGCCAACAATCAGAAGAGTAATTCATAAATATTTAGGCTTAACAGTTAGTTTAGAACTACTTCAAAGAATCTCAATTTTACACCTCAATTTCTGAAATCAATTGTATTTTAAAATATAAAATAAATAATATTTTCAAAAAATTGACAAGATATTAACATGCTGTTTGACTTGGAGAGTCAGTGGAGCATTTTCAATAATATCTGCCTAATGATGGCAAATTAATCGTGGGCTATAAGATTGGTTTGGAGCCACATTATATGCATAGTGCTTGTATTCCACCAAGTAACAGATTTTGATACAATAAATTATGAGGAAGTATTATATGAATGGCAGTGGGAAATTGATGACATCTAAGTGAATAATAACACAGAAAAAGTATGTCTTTGATCAGGAAGTGATTCTGCTTCCTAAAGCAAGTTAATACCTACATTGATTTATCATAACTATAGTTGCTTTGTTTGGTGTGTCCATGTTTTTGAGGGAGTCATACAAGTCTTTTGTCAGGCTTTTATTCACAGAAATATATAAAAGGGGCAGCAACCACGATGAGAAATCATAGTCTCATGAATGAGCATTGTTATTTGGGAAATTATGTGAAATTTGATATGATTAAAATAAAATTTTAGATCAGGGATAAACATCAGGCATATAGAAATGGGTAAATTTTTTTGGGGCGTGTGATGGTACTACAGTTTCTAGCAGGGGGAGGACTGAGATGCCAGTAAATTATACAAACAGGATGACATAAACAAAGAAAAGAAAGAAAGAAAATGAAAACCAGAAAGAAAGAAAGATGGAAAGACAAACAGAAAGAAAGAAGGAAAAAAGGAGAAAGACCTCATTCAAATGAAAACAATGCCAAGATTGTGAGACTTCAGTCTAGAACATGAGAACTTTGTTGATGGAAGCAAAAAGGGGACGAAGCTGGGCAGGGAGAGGATGGCCATTTTGTTAAGGATAAAGGCATCAGGGTGACATTGGACATTATATTAGGAGTAAATGGGAGCATGATTTCCATCATTGTTTAGGAATCTCATCACAGTGGTGTATGACTGCAGTGCTAACAGTCTTGAGGCTGGGCCAAAAGATAAGTAGTTCATGACTTCTCAGGCTCCATAGTGAGTTCAGGCCAACACACACACACACACACACACACACACACACACACACAAACAAACACACATGTGCGTGCACACACACGTGTGCACACACACATACACACAGAGATATTTGCGCGCTCGCGTGCAAACACATGTGCAGGACACATTCATGTGGGCAACAGTGCACAGTTTCCCTTGAAATTGAGCCTATTTTGAAGAATCCATTGTACTGAAGAGATCTGTAAGTCAGCTAAACAGAGTGATCAGGTCACATCGATGGATGAAAAAAGTGGGATCAATTCTTGGAGGCAAGATAGGTCAAGGATATATGATAGAGAGGCATGGTATAGATGGAAGTCCTGAGCCATGACAGAACAAACATACAGCACTGCTTGATGAAGGGCGTTGACTCAGAGTGGTGGAAGTTTAGATTTGATGCAGTGGTTTGGGAAGAGTCTTTGTAAGTTCTTGAATAACAGAGATGGATGAAAATGTCCTTTGTGTAATGTTGTTTTTACAGCCCTGTGTTTGATAGATCATAGCAGGAAGAAAATGAGGCATGTGACAGGACGATCAGCTAGGAGACTATTGAAGTTCTGCCCTCAATTTACAAACAAAATATCTCCTCACTGCGACCCATAAAAATTTCCTCTCACACACAAAATGTGCCATTAAGTTTCCTTTCAATTTTCTTGGTTATGTACACTTAGTCCTTTAGCCTTTCCTCATCAGGCTCATTGTGCAACATTTGACTGATTTATTTTGCTCTTGCCTCTGCACTCGCTCTAATTTTGTTTCTCCATATCTCACTCCATTTACCATGATTCAAATTGAACAGAGTATCCTAATAAATTTCAGATCGAACCTATACAGAAGAGATCTTGTTCGCCCAAAATGAAATATTTTATATATTTTAAATACATAAATTTTAAAGTATTTAAAGGTAAAAGAAAATGAGAAGGTAGTTCTTAGTCCAACCTTTTATTACTTGATCATAAATACTGAATAATTAAAATATGTATATAACTGATTAGCAAATGTGAGAACAAAAGTACTCTACTAAAATTATTTCTAATGAAGTAAGTTTGTTGTTAGTCTCTATTGAAATACATTTCCATGCAAGGCTCACTTTGTGAAACAATTTTAAGATAATAATAATTGAAATTAAAACAAGGTTATTTTAACTTAATAGTATTGAGCTCTCCTTGTACTGATACAAAGTGGAAAGAATTAAACTGGCCTCGCTTTCATTATGAATATCATCCAAACACACTAATAAAATGATTGAGAAGCCTAAAAGAAATTTCTTAAAGGAACAAACGGCTTTCAGGAATTGAATCTCACGATAGAATAAGAATCAAAGATAATGATAGAACTATAACAACACAGATTTTTTTCCTCCAAGCCTAAGATACATGAAAGGATTATGGCAGTAGAGAAGAGCCTGCGGAAGATAATACACAGGGTTTGTTCTCCTGCTGGCAAGGGTATTTTGTAAATTTGTAATGCATGGCATAATGACATCGTAACACCATGCAGTGAGGAAAGAAAACAAGGTGAACCCTGTTAGACATGTGTGTGTTCCGGTTTACATCCTGGCTAGGAAAATGCTGACGACAGCACAGCAGGGCACGGGCACCCAGGGAGTAGCTGGTGGCAGGCAGGATCTGGCAGGCATCCCGAGTAAGGGTGAAGGAGGCAGCTACCTAGGCAGCCAGCAGAAGGGAATTTCCAGGATGGACAGAAGCAGATAACACAGAGTGGAAACCGTGGGCATCTGCAGCGTTCTGGCAGCAGGGATAGTCAGTAAGGTTCTACTCACTTCTTATATCTGTGAAAATTATCTGAATCATGGAGATAATGAGCTAAAACACTTCTAAGAGAACACCCAGCTACTGTGCTCACAGCCAGCATAGAAATCTTAAAAACCATGGGACTCGGAATAGTTTTGTTCTAGAGCTAACATTTAGTAGGACAAATGCCAGTGAAAATTTAAAGCAACATCCAAGAACCATTTCCATACTCTAGCATGCCTAATCTTTTTTGAGGACAGTTCCGAAGTTTTATATGTATAAATGTATGTATAATGGTATATATATATATATATATATATATATATACATATATATGTGTGTGTGCATTATTTAAAGAAGTTTATATATATATATAATTTAAAATATTTTAAATATTTGATTTAATTTATTTCAAAATCCATTACCTAAAAACTGGAGTTTTTAATTTATTACCTTCAAACATAATATAGCAAGCATTCAAAACTGGGAAAGAAACGGAACAAAACTGATGAAATGGCACTAAAATTAATTTTATGTTTTTTAAAATATTTAAGGTTATAATAAAATTCCCTCGTTTCACCCATCCCTTTCTTCCCTCTAAACCCTCCCATTTATCCCTTCCAGCTAATTTATATTCCAACTAATTTAAAAATATATTCAGGGCTGGGAGACGAATTAATTCTAGCACTCATGTAAAATTAGCAGGCATGATAGTATACATTTGTAACCCTGTGTAGGTGATTGTGGGTTTAAAGACAGACTAACCCCTAGGTTCCAGGGTCAGCTATTTTGACCAGTCTATGAGCACCATGAAATCATTGAGTGACTATGTCTCAAGACCTGTGGAGGAAAGTAATAGAGGAAGACATCTGCCTTTTACCTCTGACCTCTGGTCTCTATATCTGTACACCCAGGTGACCACGTAGCCACACAAAAACACAAAGAAAAGCAACAACGTATAGCATGAGATCAAGGAGCTATAGAAAGGCTGAGGATGTTAAATACTATCTTAAAAGTTGCCAATATCTTTCCCAAGGAAAACATTCTCTGCTTTGTATCAACCACATGTAAGAAACTGTAGAAGAGAGTGCGAAACAAGGTTTTTAAAAAGGAAAGAAAACATAAAACAAACAGACCACACCGATTACTCAGGAAGTGTGAGAAGCTTAATGGACACATATAGATGTAATTGAAGTGTCTTGGAAACGTGATGCTGGAAGGTAGTATTGTTTTCCTTAAGTAATGTTTTATTAATTAATTCATTTATTTACTATATTTTAACTTTTACCCTTCTCTCATGCATTACCTTTCAACCAGTTTTCCCTGCTCTTCATTCCTTCCAGGCCTTCCCCTGACCTCCTCTTTCCCCAAACCAATTCCTCCCGTGTTATCCAGTGGTCACGGCATAACGAGTTAAAAGAAGTACAACCTCTCCTATCAGGGCTGGATGTGGCAACCCAGTCAGAGGAAAGCGGTTTCACGTGCAGGCAAAAAAGTCAGAGACACTGTCCCGCACTCACACTGCTACGAATCCCACAAGAATACCAACTCACACAATAATAAGGTGTAAGGGGAGGACCTAGGCCAGGCTCACACAGGATCCATATTTCAGTTTCTGTGAGCACCTATGAGCGTTGCTTACTTGATTCTGTGGACCATGTTCTCATGGTGATCTCACCCCCTCTGGCTCCAATAATCCTTCCTCCTCCTCTTCGGTGGGCTTTCCCTGCCGCTGCCTTTTGTCTGGGTGTGAGTCTCTGCATCTGCCACTGTCTGTTGCTGGACGAACCCCTCTGATGACAACTGCACTAGGCATGGGTGTTCATTCCACTGTTATTCATAAGAACCAGAAACTGTAACAAACTAGATATCCCTCTACTGAAGAACGAATTAAGAACAGAGAGAACATGTACACAATGAAGTATTATTCAGCAGTTAAGAAACAATGGTATCATGAAATTTTCAAGCAAATGAATGGAACTAGAAAAGATCATCCTGCGTAAGTTAACCCAAATTCAGAAAGACAAACATGGTATGTACTCACTTGTACGTGGACCTTAGCTGTTAAGGAGAGGATAATCATGCTACAATTCATCGACCCAGAGAGGTTTAAGTAACCAGGAGAGCTCAAGGGGGTATGCATGGATCTTCCTGGGAAGGGGAAACAGCTTAGAATTATTTTAAGAAACAGTAGTGGAATAACCTGTATATTTGATAAAATAATTAAGAAACTCAAACAGACCTATTAACAGAAATAATTCTTTTTCTAAAGAAAGAACAACCTGAATTTCCATAATATTTGATTAAAAATACTAAAGAATCATTGAGAACAAGGAACAGTTTATAAAAACAATATAAACTAAAAGAAAATAGGCCATTTAAAACATTGAAACATACAAAGTACAAGCTGGAAATTTGCACTCAGGTTAAAAAAAGAAAATATATTTTCTAAGCAGAAATGAAATAGACTTTTCCAGAATCCTGAAGGTTAAAAGAATCCATCACTGGCAGAACTACACTTCGAGAAATGTTGAAAGAACTCAGAAGCAAAGGAATTATTGTCACATGGAATGCTGCATTTTCAAACAGAATGGGGGTCATGGGAAGACACCTAAGTGTGCTTTCCAAACATACTTCTCTCCACTCTGAAAGGAAGGTGGTGAAATACAAGTAAGAGACACACATCACATCGAGACCTTTTCATTTTAAATGCCAGGAAGAGAAATAAGCTAATTTGTGTCGGTTAAATTTTGCCACATCAACAGGGTGTGGTGTCTCCTGACTTTGGCCCTGCCATCGGGGAAGCTGAGAGTTCCAGGTCACAGTAGGTTATGAAGTGAGGCATTGTCTCAAAATTAGTAGTTGATTAATTAACAGTTGTACGTACCTGTCAGAAATATACTATTAATGGGGCCGTAAGCAGAGTGTTAGTGTCCAGAGGGAGCATGCCTCCGGAAATCCTTGAGTTCAAAACCATCTGCTTTGAAACACTTTATGAATAACGAAATCTTCTCTAAAAAGGAATGTCTCCTATTTCATTGTTAGATTCTTCAGGTCCAGTTGCAAAAGTGAAATTTGGAAATAAACATGGGTGACTTTGAAAAATTAGCTGAAAAATAGAAGAGCAAATTCAGAAGTCTAATTTACCATGTTTCTAATACGAAATATGTCAAACCTTGGTCAGGCCTCTGCTCTTCCTCTATACAGATAAAATATGGAGACTAGTAAAATATTATTTGAATTCTACCATTCCAACTGATGACTCTATCCCAGTCACAAAGCAAAGCAGGATTCATCCTCTCAGTCATGGTAAAAACAGCAGAAAGTCAGTGTGCTGAGACCAGTTACTATCTTTGACCTGTGCTATAGCATCTTCATTACAGTGATTTAAGACAAAAAAGCTGTGTGAAAATATGCATCTGATCAAATCTTATCTATGTTTAAACATATTTACTTTACTTTGAGTAAGCAGCACATTCTCTGAGTTTGGAATTTAGCATTTTAGAAGTAATAAATTAAGAAATTCACTTCTGTCTTGTCTCCAGGCTTCTTCTCCCCTTCCAAGGAGCAGCAATTGCTGCCTCTTGTATATTTTATCAAAGCTACTGTGCTCATTAGCAATGCTCTTCAAGGTATCCTAAGGTGAAATTCTGCTTACACTGCTTGGGTGATTGAATGACTTTAGTTTGTTCATTTGCCCTAGCATGCAAATAGCAATCCTTAGTAGAGTTCTTTTACTGCAATTTTTGGAACATGACCATTCCCAGTAAAATTCAGATTACAAACATGTGATTTTATTAGGAAATCAGTTGGCTGTCTGAATCGCAGTGGCATACATTTGGCTTATGTAGGATTCATAGAAAACACGTGGAGATTTATGGCTAACATTAATGATTCCTTACTCTCTTCTACTGCATCCAAAACACCTAGACATTGTGAACACATACACACTTTCAATGTGAATTAATCCCTAAAAGAAAGATGCTAACTTCCAGTTACAGATGAAAAGGTTACTCTACTTAATAACAGAATATGCACACAGCTAGCAAATAGAGCTCATACTCAGACCAAGCTTGCATGGCTCCAGGCTTATATTTGTGCTGATACATACGTGTAAGTGACATAGTGACTTACACCTGTGCTGATAAAATCACCCCAATTCCCTTGTGAAGTGAAAGACAGCATTTTTAGGAGCCCCTAACCATCATCCAAACTGGCTTTCCCCTCCTTCACTTCCACGGTATACAGGAAGCATGAAACACACTGCTGTGAGATAGATAGAAAGCTGCATCTCTGTGCTTCTTTGTAAAAATGTCAGTAGGATGAAAGACAGAGGGGTGTGAGTCTGTTTATCATATTTTGTAAATCGGAGTCTCTGTTAAAAGATGTAGTCATCTGGATAAAGAATAACATGTTTTACCCACTGTTAGAATTAATGTATTCATTTAGTTTATCAGTTAGTCATATTCTGGGACATGCAAAATAGTCACTTTCAAAATAGTTTAATTTCCTAAGACAATGGAAGGGAAAATAAGGAATACAGTGGGAGCAGACATACCACTGTTGTCAGATGAACTATGAAAAAGTTGCATTAAGTTTTACAAAGAAGACTGTATGATGTCAACCCTCTAAAATATTTACTGAAAATGATATTGCTCTTGAAGATAATAGATTTATTCTTAGAAATGTATAGGTGCTGATTAAAAAATTGATGACGATAAAATCAGGATTGTGTTAGCATTGGTTTTCACATTTTCCCCCCAAAATTTAGTGTTCTCATCAAAAATCAATCTGCTATTCAAACAGTCAATTGTATTTTTTATTTTTCCTTTTATTCATTTATTTATTTTTAAGGTTTTCTGGATTAAAATTAGAGCCTTATACAATAAACAAGCATTTTAACTGTTTCTGAGCGATATCTCCATCTTCATTATTAAATACAAAATAAGAAAATATTCTATATGTAGTACTTAGTATTGAACTAAGGTCTTACACCTGTATTAAAAGAATTAATATCCTATCTAGCTCATTTTTTTAAAGCTTGAAGAAAATATTGCATAGGACACAGTTTATGGATAGTAGTATTTTAGTTTTTATTTTTAGACTAGGCATGTGATTTAGTATTTACATATCGTAGCAGATTTTGTCAATTTTCTATACCATACCTGTGCCACCAGCACCTCTGATTCTATCCATTATAGAAGAAACTAAAATCTTGTGGAAATACTGAGGCTGTGAAGAGTGGCAGGCAGCAAGCAATGCGCTTAATCAGACCGTTATCAAATGTAAAACTTGAGTAGCTATGATGGAGCAGCAATTTTCACTGATTTTATTTGTAAAAGTTAGAGGCTTAGTTGAAGTTGCTATTTATCCAATTTCACATACCGAGAAAATAATAGAAAACACAATTTCTCTCTTTCTGTCTCTCTTTGTGCATGTATGTTTATGAGCATGTGTGCATGCATGAGTGTGTATATGTGTATGTGTGTGTATGTGCATGTATGCATGTTTAGTGTATGTGTATGTGGTCATATTTTTCTATATACAATTTTTTTTAGATAAGATCCTTCTGAACAGCACACAGATTTACTTAAAATGTATCACCCTGCTTCATCCTGTCTTAACCTATGTTTATCTACTCCTTTTCCTATATAATTTCTCTAATGCATGAATACAAGCAAGAGCTAAATATTATATTTTGTACAGAGTGTCAGAGATTAACATTATATAACCACATTTCCTTCATCATGGTGGTTACTTCCAAAATGATTTAAATTAGATTTTCTATTCTTTCTTGCAAGGAATACAAAGTATTTTTTTGCAAGCTTGATGTGGTTGTAGTTAAGCATAGTTCCAGCACCAGAAGAGGTGCAGGAGGATGTCGAGTTTGAGGCCACTTTGAGCTATGCAATGAGTTCAAGGTCAACTTGAGCTTACAAAGTGAGATTTCCCAAACAGCCAACAAAACAAAAATAAGTAGTTCTGACAAAAAAATCTGTGAGCATGCACATAAATTATAATCTGATGGTAGAGTGAACGTACAGCTAACTGCTTTTTATAAAATCTTGTAGAGTCAATGATAGTTTGGAATAATGGTCAGGAGAATAGGACATAAACTCTAATGTAGTGAATATTTTATAGAAGACAAAATAGAAGAATATTATAAATAAATGCTGCTAAATTGAATGATGAAATATGATCTCAAAATGTTAGGGTGAAATGAAAATGCAGATGTGCATTGAGGCAAGTGGCCATGAGAAAATCCATTGAAAGGGGGCCATAATGGGTTATGTTATATTAAAATTAAGATCGATATGATGTACTTTGGAAGAGTTTGAAAGACTTTAAAACATAGAAAGTAATGTTATGTTACAAAGAATAATGATTTTGAAAATAGCCATTAACATTCTGCATTTTGGAGAACATAACTGTAACAATTATGGACCTAATGATGCCAATATTTTCTGATGCTGTTTTGTTTTTCAGGGTCTATAGCTATAAGGTAGATGTATTTTGAACAGTGATTTCAGACATAAAACAGCTTGAGTTAGAAAATTATTAATGGAAAGGCTTATAAACATTCCCCAGTTGTCTAGGAGAAAAATAATCGACATAAAATTGAACAGCATTATGAAAGCATTAAAATTTTATACAGTTATTACGGTATATATTTTTCTTATTATTGGGCTTTGTATGGTAAAGAGATAGATTTTATTTGGCTTGTGTTCAAGCAACACACCTCATCAACAAAATGATGTGGAATGTTCAATGCCCTTTCTTCACTCTGTTTCAGTCTCCTTGGGTACATGTGCATGTGTGAATATATCTGTATTTGGAATATTGTGAATGATGTTTAACATATGCATGAATTATGCACATTATCTCTGGAAAATCAATTAATCAATATAGAAATTAATATAGAAATAATAGACTATTTATTTGTTTTTTTTCAGTTTTTTTTATTGTATATATTCTATATTTACAATTCATTTCCCTTTTTCTGGTTCCCCACCCCCAAAGGTCCCACATGTCCTTTTCCCTCCCCCTGCTCCCGCATCCACCCCCTCCCATTTTACTGTTCTTGTACTCTCCCACAATGATGTTTTGGTCCATTCTAGCACCAGTGTCCACTCCTTTCTTCTTGTGAGACATCACTTGATATGTGATTTGTGTCTTTGGTGTTCCAAGCTTCTAGGCTAATATCCACTTATCAGTGATTGTATACCATGGGTATTCTTTTGAGACTGGGTCACCTCACTTAGTATGACATTCTCCAGCTCCATCCATTTCTCTAAGAATTTCATGAATTCATTGTTTCTAATGGCTGTATAGTATTCCATTGTGTATATATACCACATTTTTTGTGTCCATTCCTCTGTTGAGGGACATCTGGGTTCTTTCCAGCTTCTGGCTATTATATATAAAGCTGCTATGAACATAGTGGAGCATGTATCCTTATTGCATGCTGGTGAATCTTCTGGGTATATTCCCAGGAGTGGTATGGCTGGGTCCTCCGGAAGTATCACGCCCAGTTTTCTGAGGAACCGCCATACTGATTTCCAGAGTGGTTGTACCAGCTTGCATTCCCACCAGCAGTGGAGGAGTGTTCCTCTTTCTCCACATCCTCGCCAACACCTGATGTCTTCTGAGTTTTTAATCTTAGCCATTCTGACTGGTGTGAGGTGAAATCTCAGGGTTGTTTTAATTTGCATTTCCCTAATGACTAGTGATGTTGAACATTTTTTAAGGTGTTTCTCAGCCATCCGAATTTCTTCAGGTGAAAAGACTCTGTTTAGCTCTGTACCCCATTTTTGGATAGGGTTATTTGGTTTTCTGGGGTCTAACCTCTTGAGTTCTTTGTATACATTGGAGATTAGCCCTCTGTCGGATGTGGGGTTGGTGAAGATTTTTTCCCAATTTGTTGGTTGCCGATTTATCCTTTTGACAGTGTCTTTTGCCTTACAGAAACTTTGTAGTTTTATGAGGTCCCATTTGTCTATTCTTGCTCTTAGAGCATAAGCAATTGGTGTTCTGTTCAGGAATTTTTCCCCTGAGCCAATGTCCTCAAGGGTCTTCCCCAGTTTCTTTTCTATTAGTTTTAGTGTGTCTGGTTTTATGTGGAGGTCTTTGATCCACTTGGAGTTGAGCTTAGTGCAAGGAGATAAGAGTGGATCAATTCTCATTCTTCTGCATGTTGACCTCCAGTTGAGCCAGCTTATTTGTTTTTATATGTCTTATAAGCCACAGTTTACCAAAAGACCTTTTTTTTGTAATCTAAGTGACATTTTCAACATGATTTTAAAGATGATATTCTAGTCAATGATTATGGGAGTAGACATAACTCAACAAAATTTTGTTTGAAAACTAAGAATATATAGCTGTCATTTTAAGTCAGCATAATAAGTCATAGACATATAAATGGTGAATTTCTCTTTAGATCTATATGGGCACTTAGATCTGACCATTTGTAAAATAATTTCTTAGTCATTAGATCTACCAGGACAGAATTATTTTCAAAAGCAATTATGTGAATTTAAGAGAGTAAAAAAAATCTATGTATGTATATATTTTTAAATATATTTAATATCTAGTATATAAATTATTATACATTAGATGTTTGAATATTCTAATTAAAATAAATATAGAATCTAAAGGAAATCTAAAATAAATTGTATTTTATAGATTTTAAAAGCAAATGAAGTGAAAAATAAAACTACATACTTTTGAAAATTGTACATGGTTATTAAAAAGAATAATATAACATAAACTAATATAAATTTCTTAATCTCTATCTAAAGGAATTAAGTTCTTTAGTGAGAATATTTCAACGTTTAGTGAGAATATTTTTATAAAACTAAGCTAATATCTTTTAAGTAGGTTAAAATGATCTACAGAAAATTTAAAATTTGTGTTCTCCACTGTAGAGGCATATTGTAAATTATAATTTTTATGCCATATTTCTTCAGTGTGTATATGTCTGAATCTATGCATACATGTGTGTATGTGCATGTGTATTGTGTTACATGTGTGTCTATAAAAGTTTCACTTGTGTGTGAGCTTGTGTGTGTGTGTGTGTGAGAGAGAGAGAGAGAGAGAGACAGAGAGAGAGAAAAAGAGAGACAGAGAGACAGAGAGAGACAGAGAGACAGAGAGAGACAGAGAGACAGAGAGAGACAGAGACATCTTGAATGTAAACACATGAAGTTAATCTTAGTAATATTCCTTGACAGCTCTTCCAACTTAATCATTGAGTCGTGGTACCTCAGTCTAACCGAGAGCTCACTAATATGCCTAACCCTTCTAGACTGTCTCCTGAACCCCTGTGTCCACCATCTGAGGCTGGAATTCCAGGTTACTCTCAGAACACATGGATTTCTAGGGATCTGAACTCTGGTCTTCAAGTTTGTGTGCTTTTGTTTGTTGAGCCATCTACTTATCTCCATTATTTATATATGTTACTATATGGTTATAACACTGACTTTGGAAATATTTATAACGTTTTGTTTCTATTTTGCTTGGTTTTATTTATTTTTCTTTTTAATTACCATTTGCATTAATTTAAACAAATTTTAAGCTTAAATATATTTTGATCATATTCTTCTCCTCCCCCAAGTTTTGGTATTGGCTTTAATGCTAACTTGCAACAAATTAGAATCATCTGAGTAGAGAGCTTCATGTGAAGAAATGATCCAGTTGTCTTGGTTGATGTGGAAAGGCCATTGTGACTGTGGGTGGAAACTTCCAGTAGCTTCCTAGTAAAACAGGGCATTTGAGAAGGATACTTTAACTTTTGATCTCAAGCCCTTCCTTATTGCTGCCCCAGTTGATCGGCCTTGTTGCTTCTGCTGCTACTGTTGACTCCCTTGCTGATAGTAGAACCAGTGTTGCAGAATTGTCATTGTGGAATAGGGTTCAGTGAATCTTCAGTAATCTTCTGGCTTACTTTGCTAGACTGGGAGGCATATCGCCATGTAGACTGGGTCTTTGCCATTGAGCTATTCCTATTCTGGGACTGAGAGTGGAGGCACCCAGCTTTAAATACACAGTATTAGGTTCTCAGCTACCTAAATGAGATTTGGCCATCATTATTTTAAAGCACATGAAATCATTTCTGAGACTATTTATACATATATACATATATACACATATGCACATATACACATAAACATGTATGCATATATATAATATAATATATTCATATCTTTGGTTCTGTTCCTCCAAAAACATGTCTCAAATAATTATGCTATCTAGAAAATTACATTTAAGTTGATAGTGCATGCATGCTATTTGCCAGTGGAAAACAGGTTTAGATCATCACAGTAGACAATATTATAAATGGAATAATGCAATTAAAAATTTAGACAGAATTATTCTTGTGCTTTTTTATTATGTGACACTTGGCACCTCTGACAGTTTCTTTCGTTGTTTGCTTCATGCTATAGTAAACTTCTCCATTTTACAAAGTGTTAATATTTGGTATGTATATTGTTAATATACAAAGTGAATTGAGGTGAGAATATATAATATTTTTATGTGTACTCTGATGAGTTGTAAAACCAGGTGTGGCAGTTTTTGGCTTTCATAAAACTTTTATGATTTCTGAACAGAAAATAAATATTATCCTTAATTGGAACAAAGGAAGTTACTTGAGATTCCTAATAACTTAGTATTAGAAACCAAGAAATCGAAGACCTCAGAAGATGGAAAAATATTTCTTGCTCTCGGATTGGCAGGATCAATATAGTAAAAATGGCCATCTTGCCAAAAGCAATCTACAGATTCAATGCAATCCCCATCAAAATCTCAAATCAATTCTTTATAGATCTAGAAAGAGCAATTCTTAAATTCATCTGGAGTAACAAAAAACCCAGGATAGCTAAAACTATTCTCAACAATAAAAGGACTTCTGGGGGAATCAATATCCCTGACCTCAAGCAGTACTACAGAGCAACTGTGTTAAAGACTGCATGGTATTGCTACAGTGACAGGCAAGTAGATCAATGGAATAGAATTAAAGACCCAGAAATGAACCCACAGACTTATGGTCACTTGATCTTTGATAAAAGAGCTACAACCATCCAGTGAAAAAAAGATAGCCTTTTCAACAAATGGTGTTGGTTCAACAGGAGGTCAACATGCAGAGAATTCAAATTGACCCACTCTTATCACCTTGTACTAAGATCAACTCCAAGTGGATCAAGGACCTCCACATAAAGCTAGACACACTGAAACTAATAGAAAAGAAACTGGGGAAGACCCTGGAGGACAGGGGGAAAGTTTCTGAACAGAACACCAATAGCTTATGCTCTAAGATCAAGAATTGACAAATGGGACCTGATAAAATTACAAAGTTTCTGCAAGGCAAAGGACACTGTCAGAAGGACAAAACAGCAACCAACAAATTAGGAAAAGATCTTCACCAACCCCACATCTGACAGAGGGCTAATATCCAATATATACAAAGAACTCAAGAAGTTAGACCCCAAAGAACCAAATAACCCTATTAAAAATGGGCTACAGAGCTAAACAAAGAGTTTTCAGCAGAAAAAAACTCAGATGGCTGAGAAGCACCTTAAGAGATGTTCAACATCATTAGTCATCAGGGAAAATGCAAATCCAAACAACCCTGAGATTCCACCTCACACCAGTCAGAATGGCTAAGATTAAAAACTCAAGAGATAACAGGTGCTGGAGAGGATGTGGAGAAAGAGGAACACTCCTCCACTGTTGGTGGGATTCCAAGATGGTACAACCACTCTGGAAATCAGTCTGGTGGTTTCTCAGAAAATTGGGCATGACACTTCCAGCGGCCCCTGTCATACCACTCCTGGGCATATACCCAGAGGATTCCCCTGCATGCAATAAAGACACATGCTCCACTATGTTCATAGCAGCCTTATTTTTAATAGCCAGAATCTGGAAGGAGCCCAGATGTCCCTCACAGGAAGAATGGATACAGAAAATGTGGTATATTTATACAATGGAATACTGCTCAGCAATTAAAAATAATGAATTCATGCAATTTGTAGGCAAATGGTTGGATCTGGAAAATATCATCCTAAGTGAGTTAAGCCAATCACAAAAGAATACACATGAAATGCAATCACTGATAAGTGGATATTAATGAGCCCAGAAGCTCTGAATACTCAAGGCACAATTAGCAAATCAAAAGATTCCCAAGAAGAAAGAAGGAGAGGACACTGGCTCCAGTTTTGCAGGAGAGTTCCAGAACAGAGAAAGGGTTGGGGGGGTGATTGGGGACTGGGCAGGAGAGGGGGGAAAGAGGACTTATGGGATACATGGTGAGGGGGAACTGGGAAAGGGGAAAGCCTTTGGAATGTAAACAAAGAATATAGAAAATAAAAAAAGAAACCAAATTATGAGAACCTGATTCTATATTTATAAGAATTTTTGAATTGTTTAATAAATAATTGTATTAGCAAAGGTTAAGTGATGAGAAAATAAGTATTTTATGCATAGGAAAGTATGACACATATATACTGAGCTGTTTCTAGGTTATCTTAGTTGAGTGATTCAAAAGAAACAGTATATGTAGTTAGTTTTAAGCAGAGACTCTTCAAACATAATAAAGTTAGTTTGACATCACTTCATGTTTCATGGATTGTCAGTTCTGAAAATGTCGTAGTATTTGTTAACTAATATTTCCATAACCCTAGCCAAGGCATAATTGACAGTTTTTAGGTGTTGGGTCAAGGGATTCCAGTTATCTTTAAAGGGAGCCCATGTTTTACTTTTATGTTTGGGCTGCACAAATTGACTTTGAATAGGGTGGGAAAAGCCAAAGAGTAGGATGGAAAAGGAACAGGATGTATTCGAAGAGCAGGAGGAGGGATAATGTACATGATCCGAGCAAATAAAAATACTTGTTCAAGAGGTACTTTCATGTGTTCCCTACTTCATCTGTAAAATGCCTTTTTGTCGTTGCTGGGAAGTACAAGTCAGGCCTTGTCTGTCACAGAATCACATGAGTTATGTTTCTGTACAAGGTGCTGACTTCCTAAGTTGAAAGGGCACATTTTTATGGTTTTAGTTCCAACAATGGACATAAATGTGCTACCAAACTCCACACTTTGTTTTATGTGTCAGAGATGCAGGGGTCAGTGATAAAAGGTCCTTTCCATCACAGAAATGTCAGTTTACTGAAGGAAAAGTATCTCATGTGGCAAAGGAAAACAATGGACTTGCAGCTTTCATAGTTCCCATTAAAGAGTGGTCATGTACCATGCCTTATCCCATCTCCTCCCAAATATATCTCTGTAATTAAAGTAGAAGTGGAGTCAGGGGACTTGCAATAGGAGAGAACAGTGCACAGGCATGGACTGGGTGAGAGGAGTTCATAGGACATACATTTAAGACCTGTAGAAAAAGATTACAGAGATTAAAACTGATACCAGTTTATACCTAATTTCAAAATATTCAGGACAGATGTAAAGGACTTCACACATTATCCTCTATAGGAATGGTAAACCTTTCAATATTTCCTTTCTGTTGTTTTTACTGAAATACCTGGCAAGGTGTATCTACCATGTTTCCTACTGTGATTCCTTAAATCTTTGATAGTCACAGTTTATGGCAAAAGTTCTCTATACTAACAAATTTTCTATGTCTTTCTATACATTAATGTTCGACATTTGTAGTAAAATTCCAAATGAAGTGTCTTACAAAATATTTTACTGTCCGGAACTGATTTTATTTGGTTTCTTGTATTCAGTAGGTACCAACTATGAAACCAGAATTTCCTTTTCTATAAAGACTTGTATGCTTGTATTGTCAATATTTTTCAGTCTTTTCTCATTTACCCATTAATCCATTATATCACTAATTCTACCTATATGCTAGAATTAGGTTGTTTCCATTCTTTTCCAATACTTTTGGGATCTCACACCACTATCAACACAATGGACTCAATCATCACTCTGCACCTACCTTCTTCCTGCAGGTGAATTTCTTTGAATCTAATCATGCCATGTCCTTAACTGCATCACCAATGGTCTTTGCGCTTTTGAATATACAAATTTAGCTGGAAGGCCCTACAGCATGGTTATCTGTGTGTTTTTTGACCAGATTCATGTTCCTTGCCATTTTCACCCTGTTTCAGTGGATACATTTGCTTGGATATCTGTGCTGTTTCACTGCACATTTACTTCCCACTCTGGTAGATGTTGTGATTCCCTATCCACTCTGTCCTCGACTTCCTTAAAATTTATTCAACCTAAAATGAAGGTGAGTCTATGTGAACATTTCTATTGGAACTCTTCCTTTCCCTCCAGAATCAATTGTCTTTATCACCTATACTAGAACCATTTAGTCCTTAGTCTCAATTTGTGTGTGTGTGTGTGTGTGTGTGTGTGTGTGTAAATATATATTATTTTGAAATAGTTTCACATGGTACTCATTTCTGTTTTAGCAGAGCTTATAAATTGCTAGCTGAGAATAGACAATACATCAATAATTGAAAAGCCACACAGTCACAGTTTTCATACATGAAACAGAAGTGATTTGGTAGAAGGTGACATAAGTGATGACTGGGGATAGGAAGACTGTTTAGCTCCTTGACAGGGGATGCTTCATGAGGAAGTGTTCTGTGACCTGGGATGTTATCAGTAAGGGATTAATCAAGCTACACAGCTTGAGAGAGAACCGAGTTCAGTATAATTGTCCTGAGGTAGGCAGTTCATAAAAGAAGTCCAGAGTGGCCATTTAATTAAAATTGACCAACCTATAAATGTTGCCTCTAATATACTGCAAGAATCCATTTCTGTTGCCCCTGTGGCTTCTTGAACACAACCCCATCTTAAAACTCTGCTCTACTGTTGTCTCATTCTGAGTCACATCATCATTTTTCTTCCTGTCCTATAACTCAGTCACATATCTGTACTTATATGTAACAGAACCAAATGTATATGTCTTTTCCCCATTATCTGTCAGTGTCAACATCAGTGCTCCTAGCTTCATGGCAGCTTTCATGCCTGTTCTTCATCCAGAGTCTAACATGATGAGCAGAAGCAGAGTCACAATGTCATCTCAGGCTTAAGCAACACAGGTCAGTCTTGGTAGCAGCCGGTGTGGTAGAATGGACAGAGGCCTGGTGTCAGTAGGAGGCCATGCTGAGACACTGAGATATTGAGAAAGAATGGTGAGTGAAACCTGGAAACCAGCGTTTCGTTTCTTCTTCTCACTTTTCGTTTAGCATTAATTCAACCTCCAAATGAGGAGGTAAATGAATAAACGCAAGAAATTCCTCTTGCCTGTACTTTTCCCTTTTCTTTCGTGTTAGCTTTTCTCTGTCTCACACATGATATACCATGCAAATTCAACCTTCTTAATATGTTGTTTGTTAAAATTTTATGTGTTTTGCTTTCATCTGTACTTGGAACTGTTTCTGCTTTCTAAATCAATATACATGCTACGAAGTCTCTGCTGAACTTTTCTTTCTAGCAACCCATTCTACATGCAACAGACCATTGTGACTGCCTGAATTATATACCTTGACCATGCTCATGACTTCATATTATATCTAGTTTAAATTATTTTTCTTTGAGTGAGATCCTCCCCCTCCTCTTCCCTCCCTCCCTCTCTCCCTCCCTCCCCCTCTCTCATTTCAACTAATCAAGTTATTTTGTCTGTAAATCACATCTGAGAAGTCTTCACACTTTGTTGTCTTTATTCATGATTTATGTAACCCTCTTAAGTGTCACAGAAACACAGTGAACTCTTGATACACAGTATAATCACACTTACACTTGAGTATAATCAATGCCATGGAAAATCTCATATATTTCATGCAAATAATTTGTAAAATCAGTTGAATAGTATATAATATTAAGTGAAGTGAAGGGGTTTATTATGAACCAGATATGAAGTGATTATGGATCTGGAACATTGATTCAGGCTGCCAGAAACAATGGGTTCTAATGTAGAAAGAATTACATGGATAATTTTTAATCAGACCAAAAAAGCCATAAGTAAAGATATTTGGAAATAAATTGGTAGGAAGGTTATAAAAAGGTGGGGGAAGCTCTGTTATATTCTTTAGATGCTAGGTTATGAAACTGATTTTTTGGGTGGTAGAAACTAGTAATCTGCTAAGAACAAGTTCCAAAGAATTAACATGGGTATAATGATCTCAGAGGTAGATGTGAGCAATGCATAGCGATTTGTGGAACAAAAAGCACCTGTTTGCATGGCATTTGACAAACATGAAGTTCTCAGCAGTGAACTGGCCTGGAGAATCCTCACCCTAGATATCACTTTTGTTTGATAACTTTAGTTCATAACTTCTCTTGTTGGCCAAACATAATTTTGGGATGCAGAGGCCAAAAGATTTTCTATGTCCAAGAGTGCCAAAAGTCTCATTTCAAGAAATTGATAGGAGACTAAGTAAAAATGAAGGTTATTGGTAGAAGAGAAATAATGTTTAATGCAATTAGAAAGAGGTTTGTACAGCTGGGTGGTGGTGGCGCATGCCTGTAATACCAGCACTTGGGAGGCAGAGGCAGGCGGATTTCTGAGTCTACAGAGTGAGTTCCAGGACAGCCAGGGCTACACAGAGAAACCCTGTCTCGAAAAAAAAAACCAAAAAAATAAAAAAATAAAAAAAAGAAAGAGGTTTGCGTGCAAAGTCAACAGCATTAAATATCATAATCTGGGTTTTAATTTTTTAATTTTATTTTAGCTCATGGTAACGATACAACTTTTCATATGATATAAATTAGAAATATTCAACTTATTGTTAATGTAAGAAAAACACAGTATGATCTAAAGAAAAAGTTATTTAACAAATGTTAAAGTTTTGTATAGCTATTACTATGTTCTATAATTAGATTGACTATATGTTTCATTTTGTGTGCATAGTCATATACATATGATGGATTATTTATTTAACAGTTTGAGTGTTTGAAGCAAAATATATTTCAAACTTTGTAATAATATATGTAATATATACATATATTATTACATATATACATATATGTATATATATGTTTGTGTGTGAGTATGGAGTATGTGTATATTCATGTATATATAGGTATATATGTATGTATATGTATATATATATATATATACACATATATACCTATACACACACATATATATTCTAATATACATATTAGAATATATATATTCTAAGATATTCTTTGGCCCATTTGATTTTATAGCCATAAACTTCATGTGGGTAGATTTTTGTTGTTATTTGTTTTGTTATTTTTTTAGACTGGAGCTTTCTACATATTCCTGACTTTCCTGAAATTAACAATGTAGACCAGGCTGGCCATAAATTCACAGAGGCTCTCCATAACAAGGCCTAGATTGCTTGCATATGCCAAAGTTCCAGCTTCATGTCACTTTTTTAGTTATAGGAAAGGTTGGCTTTTGCTCCCCCATATAATTATAACCTACTCTTATTTGTTATTAATAACTTTTTGTTCCATTGTTTTAATGCTAAAGCAGAGTCCACTTTGGGGGACCAAATGAATGGCCATATTATAAAATAAAAACAAATAAAATATAGTATAATTTTTAATTTATTTTAAATGAAATTGTCTTATCTCCATATGCCAAAGATTACAAACAGGAAAGGTAGAGAGTAGATATCAAACATCTGTGAATTAAGAATTCCACTGACTGTGCAGGAATATCCAAATGCCCTTGTTTATTTTACAACAAAAATAAAAGACTCTTTAGTGGGAGCCACCTTGTAACACTTCTCATTTACTTCTCACTGTTAATATATGAATATTTTCCTGGACCTTTGTAATTTCATATGAACTACTTTGTTACACCTTGCAGAAATATTTCATCAGGAAGCCTGAGCTTTTAAGAAATAATCTCTCTGGTTTCAATTTTTTGAGTCACCAGTTTTTATGTGCTACTTTTGAACATTAATCCATTTTAACATACTTCTTTGTTTGCTAATTTTAGCATATTTCCTTATTCAAAAATATCCTTTTGTACCTAAATCAAGTCTTATCTGTTCTAATGCCATTTCTGGTTGTGTAGTTGCATAAATAACATACAAAAATATAACAAATACTACATATAGTACATATATAATAGTCATAGAGCCATGACCTTTATGATTATAAAATATAAGTATATTGCTTTTAGAAGACCACATATGTTAGGTTTTGTAATGTGAAGGGTCTGCGAGTTTAAATGTTTAAATGTTTAGATGTTGAGGATAGTGATTACCTTGGTCAATCTCCTCAGTTGTCACCCTTGTTCACTCACATTTGTGTCTTCCAATTCCATATGCACTCATAATAACTGGACTTTTCTTCCTTAGTCACCTTGCTACTCATTGGTCAATCTGTGTTTCACCAAAAAGAAATAAAAAGCAAGAATTTTATGTTAATAATATAAAATTTTGAATACAGATCAACTAATATTTACTCATTATTACTACCTCAATATTATTATTTATTTGTTATTCTCTAACTTTCAAAGTATGGAAGGTTACTTTATTTTGTGATGATTAGGAGGTGTGTGGAGAGTAAAACAACTGGAGCTGCAGAGACCAGATTTTAAACATGATGCAAACATCAAATATTATGTCACCTGTCAGCCTAAAGTGTCTGGAACTTCTTTTGACTCACACCACAAGCAACTACTACCAATTTCAATAGACTGGCTGCATTTGTGATGTTTTCAGGACTCTCGACCTTGTTATTCATGTTTCCCATTAATCTCACATGCTTTACAGCATATCTAAAGATGGAAAAACATATGGGGTCAAAGTTAAAGTTATCTTTGAACACAGGGGAAGAATCTGCCAAGCCAAATCTAGATTTCAGTCAGCAAAGATCCTTTGAAATGCTGGTTTGAAAAAGACTCAAAAGCTTTCCTTAGGTATCAGTTCCCTATAGGATAGTAAAAAAAAAAAAAAAAAAAAAAAAAAAAAAAAGACATTTTTGTGGTAGAAATCTAAGTCTTCTATCACAAACACAGCATTTTTGGTATTTTTTTTTATCTGAGTGAGAAGAAACACATTTTGATGATGATTTAGCATCATCACACTTGAAAAATGTCTAAAATGTCAAATGTTTTCATCTTTGTGGTATGTTTGTATAACAGAAATTCTTAATAAGAATTATAAGACGAAACCATAAAGGAGTGTTAATGTCTGGCTTACATGTAATTGTGAAACATTTGCCATTTTTTGGATAAATGGTCTCTGAAACACTGAGGCATGGCATTTTTTAATGCTTATTCACCTTCCCTTCCATCTCCTTTTTCTATATTAGACATGCGTATCTCAGACCCCACTCTTCATGACTTCAAATCTCAGCAAAGCCCCATTACTTTCTTTTACACCAGACCTGTGTATCTTAGGGCTTCCTCTTCAGAACTCGCAGTAAAGCCCCATTACTTTGAGGATAAACAGAGTGTATTTTGCACAAATTAGGATGTGTTTCATCAATCCCCTTTAATCTTTTAAAATATTCTATTTATTTTTTAGAATGTCATATATGAATTCTATATTTATATTCTATCCCTCCTTTTCCTTCCAACTTCTCTTGTATTTCCCACTCTTTCTCAAATAAATGACTTCACACACACACACACACACACACACACACACACACACACACACATGTTTTTCTCATATATAAATATATATGATTTTTCTCTAATAAATATTTTTGAAAGATATTTGAGAGATTTTAGATATTTGTATGTTTAAATATGCATTTATATACACATAAACATATGTATACATACATACATACATACACACATACATATGTGTGTATGTGTGTATGTGTAAGATCCAATACAAAACTCCCTTTCATTTTGCTGGTATGTATATGTGTGTAGGACTGACCAATAGAACTGACTCTCGATGACACTGTTAATATACCTAAGCACTGGTGACTTTCTGTTTCAGTTGGTAGAAATCCTTTCTAAATGCCACCTCAAACTTCAATAGAAAAATGAAGAAAAGTCCAATAAAATTTATAAGCCCAAACAAGTAGCCTTTCTATGATTTGTCATAGGTAAAAATCCTACTCGGAACAATGTTTGATTCTAACCTCCATCAAATAAATATTTTAATTATAAGAAAATGCATAGCTTGAAGATAACGAACTGTAGGAGCTGCGTATCTAAATCAAGGAGCCTTCTTTAGACCTTGATGACCTGGCCACTCTAGGTCAGGTATGAAACAAAATTTTTCCATTTTTCAATCTGGAGGATAATCAAGTGATGAAGCCAGTCAAGATTTGTGCTGTTATCTTATTTTCCCCTGGATTTTGTAAATATATCAATGAGAAGTTAGGTAAAGATAACCCATCCAGTAATTTTCAGTGGGAATGCTTTGAGACAAAGGAAATAATCCCTGGGCAGGTGGAAAAGATGATCCTAGATAAAGTAGCGATTGAGTAACATGCTGTGGTATAAAGACCTAGTTTGTCACAAGGCAAAGTTAAAAATAGTATATGTATTTGACTTTCTTTCTTTCTTTTTTTAATTGGATATTTTATTTATTTACATTTTAAATGTTATTCCCTTTCCTGGTACTCCATCCTAGAAACCCCTATCCCATGCCCCCACCCCCTACTAGAAAAAAAGTTTTCTAAGCAAACAGTCCCAATAAGCAAGCAGGAGTAGCCATCCTAATCTCAAATAAAAATGACTTTCAACCACAAGTTATCAAAAATGATAAGGAAGGATACTTTGTGATCACCAAGGAAAAATCTACCAAGATAAACTCTCAAGGACACTTTGTGCTCATCAAAGGAAAAATCTAGCAAGATAAACTCTCAACTATGCACATCTATCTCACAAATGCAAGGGCATCCACATTTGTAAAAGAAACTTTACTAAAGCTCAAAGCACATGCAAAGATAGTGGGAGACTTCAACACCCCACTCTCGTCAATGGACAATCATGGAAACAAAAACTAAACAGAGACATAGTGAAACTACCAGAAGTTATGAACCAAATGGATTTAACAGATATCTATAGAACATTTCATCCCAAAACAAAAGAATATACCTTTTTCTCAGCACTTCATGGTACCTTCTTTTATTCTTGATGTACGAGCAAACTTTTGAAAGTCAAAAACTGCCTTTTCTGTGAAAACAAAATGATTAATGTTAGATATGCTCAATGGTTTATTATGGTAAATATTTAAAAAGTTTAATATTTAATTTGTCTTCTCATAGCATCATGTTCTATATCATAAGTACACACAATAAAGGATTTATAATACAGAAGAAATGCCTAAAAACAAAAGAATGCACATATCTGAAATGACTTGAGGGCTGAAGTATCAGGTCCTATAATGGCTGCAGAAACCCTGCCATAGTGAAGGGGTTTCAAGGTTATAGACAACTACCACCTTCACAAAGCCTGGTGACTTGAAAATGGATGGTTCCTGATGCTCTTAGATGAAATTCAGAGATGATGAAATTGCCATTCAGTGTGAGAATTGAACGTAGAGTAGATGAATTACTAAAGCTACTGTTTCCCTCTCAGACTTTTAATTCCTTTTCTGATGATATTTTTACCACATCATAATCAGAACCAGTAGTTCAAGTTGTAAGGTGGTCTTGAAATTGAAGATTTGCTTCCTGCATTATTGGCTAGAAAGATTTAGGAACAGATGTTTAAAGAAACTTTTATGGGACCTTCAATATTAATGTTTAAAGCCCATTTTTCTTTCCTAATCTAAGCAGTTGCAAAAGACAGCATATATATATATATATATATATATATATATATATATATACATACATACATACACACACATGGATGGCTAAAGAGAAGAAAAAATATTGTTTTCAAGTATCTTTTGTAAACTAGGATTTTATTTCTGGGATTTTATTTATAATACTTTATATTAACATTTATTACTGATGATTGTGATTAAACATTAATATGTAATGTTTGTCACAAGGAAATATTAAGAGTGTTTATAAGATTAAATACTGACAATAATGTAATAACATTTGTTTCTCATCATATTAAATCTGATATTACTATACATTCTTCTGTGTGTTTGTGTCTGTGTGTAAGAGAGCTAGAGAGCCAGAGCCAGAGGCAGAGACAGAGAGATATAAACAGAAACAGAGACAGAGAGTTAACTCTTGAGAAGTCAGGTACTTCTGGGAAGAGGATATCTCAGTGAAGAAAATGCCTCAATAAGACTGGACTGTAAGAAAGTCTATGGGGTATTTTCTTTATTAAAGACTGATAAGATAAACTCACTGTGGGTGCTGCTCCTAGAAAGTAATGTCAATTTATAAGGCATCAGGCTGGCTAAGCCATGTAGGTAAAGTCAGTAAGTACCATTCCTCTGTAGCCTCTGTGTCAGTTCCTGCCCCCAGATTCCTGACTTAAGTTCCTACTCTGACCTTCATCTGTGATGGACTGCTATCAAGGTGAAAAAACAAAAAACAACAAAAACAAAAACAAAAAAAACAAACAAACACCTTTTCTGCTCAAGTTGATTTTGTTCATGGTATTTATGATGAGAATAGACTGGAGTCTTTAGACAAACTTCTGTATTAGATAATTTTCTATTGTTGTAATAAAACAAGACCAAGACAACTCAGAGAGAAAAGTTTACTTGACTTATGGTCCAAAAGAGATGAGCTCATTGCCACCTTGGTGTAAAAGTGTTGTAACCAGTAGACATGGCATCTAGAGAAGTCAGCAATCTGAGAGCTGAGGCCTCACATCTCAAACTGCAAGTAGAGAGACTGACAATGGCTTGGACTTTTAAGGCTCAAAGTGATGTATGTTCTCTAGAAAGGCATACTTCCTCGGCTCTCCCAAACAGCAGCACCAACTCACAGTGGATTCAATATCAGGATCAAATGCCTGAGCTTATAGGAGATGTCTCAACCAAACCACTCTCTTATGAAGAGAATGGTTATTCTCAGTTGGTTCTGTGATGTTTTGGGAATAACATAGTATCTGTGTTTTTAAGTTTGTAACCATTTAGGAATTAGTAATTGGTATGTGAAAATGACTCAAGTAGAAAGGTGGATACACCAGGAAAACTACATTTACTCTATTCCCTTTTAGAAAGGTATTATGGAAGATCAAGTTTTCTAATTTTAACTCTCATTGGAACTCTAATGAGAGATTCTAACACGGAGAAACCTTTACTGAAGGCTATGCAGGTATTGGCTTACCAGTTGATAGGAAATGAAAATAATGTTACTAATCTCGAAAAACAAAAGTGTAATTTACCTTAAGGAAAGAGAGTGGGGTCTCTATCTCTTCTGGGCAGCACAGTAGAACTGGTCCTGGATGTGAGCGTTGCTGGTGAGATGGACCCAAGGGTGTAAACATGTCTTCACAGCTTATATGCATTGAGACAGAGTGGTGAGGGAGAGATACCCTGCCCCCAAGCTCATCCTTTGCCCTCTTTGGCAAGCAAAAGAGCTGGCCCCAGTGTTATGAGAGAGTAAGAACTTAATTGCACTGCATTGCTGAACTCAACTGAACTGCAGTCACTAAACTGGCCCCCATTCCTAACTCACTCTGTGCTGCTCTTTTCTTTAAAAAATAAAAGTTCTCTCATAGTTAATTTTTTGATTATTTTATCTATTTACATCCCAACTACTGTCATCCTCCTGGTCCCCCTTCCCAGAGTTCTTCTCCCCATTCCCTTTCTCCTTTGCCTCTGAGAGGATGCTCCTTCTTCGGAAGATCATGTCTCTATAAGATTAGGTACATAGTCTCTCGCTCAGGCTAATCAAAGCAGTGAGATCTTTGCTCCATATGTACCAGGGACCACAGTCCAAGTGGCGTATGCTCTTTAGTTGGTAGCTTAGTCTCTGGAAGCTTCCGGGGGTGCAGATTAGTTGACATTGTTGGTCTTCCTATAGGGTTGCATCTCCTTCAGTTCCTTTGATCTTTCCCCTAATTCTTCCATAGGTGTTCCTGACCTCAGAGTTCAGTCCACTAAGTGGCTGTGAGAATCCACATTTATCTCAGTCAGCTGTTGTTAGGGCCTTTCAAAGGACAGTCATGTGAGGCTCCTGTCTCTAAGCGCGACCTGACATCAGTAATTGTGTCTGGATTTGGTGCCTTCCCATTGGATGGATCCCGAGTTGGGCTGGACACTCGAAGGCCTTTTAGTCTCTGCTCAGTTTTTGTCCCCGCATTTCCTTTAGACAAGAATAATTCTGGGTCAAAAATTCAAGATGGGTGAGTGCTCCCATCCCTCCACTGGTAGTCCTGTCTCTATATTAGAGGTGGTCTCTTCAGGTTCCATCTCCATGATGCTGGGCTAAGGTCATCCTCATTAAGACCTGGATGCCTCTCACATCCCAGGTCTGGTGTTTTCTAGACACCCCCCAACTGCATATTTCTATTCATCCTTCCGGTCCTCTGGGCTTCCCTCCTGTCTCCTTCCCCAATACATGATCCTGCTCCCCTCCCCACCCCCATTTCTCCTCTCCTATACATATCCTTCACTCCCTGTTCCTCCTGTGACTATTTTCTTCTTCCTTCTAAGTGGGATTGAATCATTTTCATTTGGGACTTCCTTCTTGTTTAACTTCATATGGTCGTTGTAACATGGGTATTCCGTACGTTTTGGCATATACCCAAAAGATGCTCTAGCACACCACAAAGACCCGTGTATCTTTATAACAGCCTTATTTGTAGACCAAGAAGCTGTCTTAGATTAATAGTATGTACCAATGGCTTGTCTGTATTCCATTCAGAGATTAAAGGTAGGTCATTCTGACCAGATCACACAGACTTAGAACATCTTTGGATCTCCTCCTCCCTTGTCAGAGGAGCTGTGTTGCTGGACTAAAATTCCTCTACAGCTCTACCTACAGACAAGTAGTTTTGCCAAAAGATTATTATATCTGTAAATTTTACCTTCTTCATACTCACTGCAAATAGCAGAATTTCCTGCATTGTTTGTGTGTCTTAATCATCTCTGTAAGAATCTGCAAGCTACTTAATAATAGAGAAACAATTCCATAATGTAAAACCTAACACATAAACCAATTTCAAAACTGTCAAATGAAATTCTTTAAAACAATATAAGTTATCTAGAAATATTAGTGAAAAACTTATGTGGGCTGGAGATATATATCAGTGAAGGAATGATGACTTAGCATCTATGAGTATCTGAGTTAAATATCCAAAATAATTGTAAATGATCACAAATGACATCTGAGGTAAATATGGATAATGTAAAATGTTAAGATATAAATGAAAAACAAGACAGAAAGATATCACAATGAATATTACCTTTAAACTGAGGCAATATAAGATTTATATATAAGATATTGCAAAAAAATGCTTAAACAAAACTTAAATGACTAATAAAATTCTGTGTGGATACTGGCAGTAGGAACTAGAAAACAGGATATTTATAGCTTTTACTCTTTCTCAGCTTCAAACACTGACATCAAGAACACCAAAGTCATGAACTTGTTAGAATAAACAGGACCCCAAGGAGCTATTGGTACAACAGTTGTGTGATAATAATTAATTATTAAAGAAAGGACATTTATAATACATATTTCTTAAAAGTTATTATAATTTAAAGATTATTGTAATTTCCATCTTTATAATTTTTACATTTTGAAAGGTATTAAAGTAGTATAGAACAAACAAAAGAAATAAACAAAAACTCAGTTGATTTGTAAGCTCTAACCCCAGAACTCAAGAGACTAATGCATGAAGATCTAGAGTTTGAGACCATTCTAGAGATACAATGAAAACAAGTTTATTATATATATAAAAGAATAATGATCTAATTATCATATGCAAACATTGAGCAATATATGACAGAAAACTCATAACAAAAGAAAATAATGGTATCTCAAGTACTGTCTTTAAAAATAAAGAATATATTTTTAATTATGAAAGTGTAATTACAATACCTTATATGAAGATAGACCCACAAAAACTTTAACTCATTGTCAGATACTTGTAAAAACTTAAATGATTATATTTATAAGTAAAAATTTACTTTTAATATAACTACATTTAGCCATTCAATAATGTATTTTGTATAATGAAAAACGTAGATTTTAGTATAAAGATTTGCTTACAAATAAATTTATAAAAAGACTATTAATTGGTTGGGCTAATGAATATAGTGAACTTGCTTATAAATTCTGCTAGATTTCTGTCCCATCTTGAATTTAGTTTTCAATGAATAATTATTAGATTTAATAATTATTTATTAAACTATTAAATAGTATTTATTAGTTATTTAACTAAGGACACATATTTTATGGCATAAACATATATTAACTAGCATTTATATTCTAGCTCTTTTTACTTCAAGAAACTCTATGACATTAAATATATCCCAGAATATTTATGATTACTCTGAAATGTTAATAAAATTATTTAGTTTTAATAACTTTATTATTCAACCCTGTTGTTTAAGGAATATAATTGTATGTCTCTCCACATGAGTACAAAAATAATAAAAAGAAATTAGAGTAAAACTTAAGGAGTATGGTGGTGTGTGGTGCATAATTTTAATCCAACTTTTTAAGAGGCAGGGGGCTTGCTGATTTCTGAAAGTTTCAGAAAAACTAGGGAGGGGGAGAGGGAGGGGAGAAAGAGAGGGATGGGAAGAAGGAGAGAGGAAGAGGGAAGGGGAGAGGGAGGGAGAGACAGAGAGGGAGAGGGAGAGGGAGGGGAAGTGGGGAGAGAGAGGAATAGGGAGAGTGAGGCAAGAGAGAGGGAGAGGGTGGGGGAGAGGGAGAGGCAAGGGGAGAGGGAGGGGAGAAGGGAGGAATGGGGCGAGGGAGGGGAGAGAAAGGGAGAGGGAGAGGGAGGGGAAGAGGGAGGGAGGGAGAGAGAGAGAGAGAGAGAGAGAGAGAGAGAGAATAGTTTATATTGCATGAGGAAAGTGAGTAGCTATTAACTACTTCTTACCAAATGATGCTGAATGACCAAGCAAATGGAAAACTGTGAAGTGTTTGCTCTAGAAAGTTTCATATACTCATAGTCTGTGAAACAGCATTGTCATTTGAGAAAAGTTCTGATTACAGGGAGGAAAATAGCAATGCTGAATGTGATTGATTAAAACTCTACAAAACAGAAGTGAAGCCAAGAGCTGAAGTGTCCCCTTTTACACCCAGAGCATAGACTTAGTGAAGAGACAGAAAACTTCCATCTATTGTTGAGAATAGTTTTAGCTATCCTGGGTTTTTTGTTGCTCCAGATGAATTTGAGAATTGCTCTTTCTAGATCTATGAAGAATTGAGTTGGGATTTTGATGGGGATTGCATTGAATCTGTATATTGCTTTTGGCAAGATGGCCATTTTTACTATATTGATCCTGCCAATCCAGGAGCAAGAAATATTTTTCCATCTTCTGAGGTCTTCTTCGATTTCTTTCTTCAAGGACTTGAAGTTCCTGTTGTACAGATCTTTCGCTTGTTTGGTTAGAGTTACGCCAAGATACTTTATGTTGTTTGTGGCTATTGTGAAGGGTGTTATTTCCCTAATTTCTTTCTCAGCCTGCTTGTCCTTTGAGTACAAGAAGGCCACTGACTTGCTTGAGTTAATTTTATAACCGGCCACTTTGCTGAAGTTGTTTATCAGCTGTAGAAGTTCTCTGGTGGAGTTTTTTGGGTCGCTTAGGTAAACTATCATATCGTCTGCAAATAATGATAGTTTCACTTCTTCCTTTCCAATTTGTATCCCTTTGACTTCCTTATGTTGTCTAATTGCTCTTGCTAGAACTTCAAGTACTATATTGAAAAGATATGGAGAGAGAGGGCAGCCTTGTCTTGTCCCTGATTTTAGTGGGAATGCTTCAAGTTTCTCTCCATTTATTTTGATGTTGGCTACTGGTTTGCTGTAGATTGCTTTTACTATGTTTAGGTATGGGCCTTGAATTCCTGCTCTTTCCAAGACTTTTAGCATGAAAGGATGCTGAATTTTGTTGAATGCTTTTTCAGCATCTAATGAGATGACCATGTGGTTTTTTTCTTTCAGTTTGTTTATGTAGTGGATTACATTGATGGATTTCCGTATATTGAACCATCCCTGCATCCCTGGGATGAAGCCTACTTGATCATGGTGGATGATCGTTTTGATGTGCTCTTGGATTCGGTTAGCAAGAATTTTATTTAGTATTTTTGCATCTATATTCATAAGAGAAATTGGCCTGAAGTTCTTTTTCTTTGTTGGATCTTTTTGTGGTTTAGGTATTAGCGTAATTGTGGCTTCGAAGAATGAGTTGGGCAGTGTCCCTTCTGTCTCTATTTTGTGGAATAGTTTGAAGAGTATTGGTGTTAGGACTTCTGGGGGAATCAATATCCCTGACCTCAAGCAGTACTACAGAGCAATTGTGTTAAAAACTGCATGGTATTGGTATAGCAACAGGCAAGCAGATCAATGGAACAGGATTGAAGACCCAGAAATTAACCCACAGACTTATGGTCACTTGATCTTTGATAAAGGAGCCACAACCATCCGGTGGAATAAAGATAGCCTTTTCAACAAATGGTGCTGGTTCAACTGGAGGTCAACATGCAGAAGAATGCGAATTGACCCACTCTTATCTCTTTGCACTAAGATCAACTCCAAGTGGATCAAGGACCTCCACATAAAACCAGACACACGGAAACTATTAGAAAAGAAACTTGGGAAGACCCTGGAGGACTTGGGCACAGGGGAAAAGTTCCTGAACAGAACACCAATGGCGTACGCACTAAGATCAAGGATCGACAAATGGGACCTCATAAAATTACAAAGTTTCTGCAAAGCAAAGGACACTGTCAGAAGGACAAAACGGCAACCAACAAAGTGGGAAAAGATCTTCACCAACCCCACATCCGACAGAGGGCTAATATCCAATATATACAAAGAACTCAAGAAGTTAGACCCCAAAGAACCAAATAACCCTATCAAAAAATGGGGCACAGAGCTAAACAAAGAATTTTCACCAGAAGAAATTCGGATGGCCGAGAAACACCTTAAAAGATGTTCAACATCATTAGTCATCAGGGAAATGCAAATCAAAACAACCCTGAGATTCCACCTCACACCAGTCAGAATGGCTAAGATTAAAAACTCAAGAGACAACAAGTGCTGCCGAGGATGTGGAGAAAGAGGAACACTCCTCCATTGTTGGTGGGATTGCAAAATGGTAAAACCGCTCTGGAAATCAGTTTGGAGGTTCCTCAGAAAATTGGGCATGTCACTCCCAGAGGACCCTGGCATACCACTCCTGGGCATATACCCAGAGGATTCCCCTGCATGCAATAAAGACACATGCTCCACTATGTTTATAGCAGCCTAGTTTATAATAGCCAGAAATTGGAAGGAGCCCAAATTTCCCTCAAAGGAGGAATGGATACAGAAAATGTGGTATATTTATACAATGGAATACTACTCAGCAATTAAAAATAATGAATTCATGCAATTTGTAGGTAAATGGTTAGACCTGGAAAATATCATCCTGAGTGAGCTAACCCAATCACAAAAGAATGCACATGAAATGCAATCACTGATAAGTGGATATTAATGAGCCCAGAAGCACTAAATACTCAAGACACGAATAGCAAGTCAAATGATTCCCAAGAAGAAGAAAGGAGAGGACCCTGGGCATGTAAAGATTGCATCCAGTTTAGTAAAGAAACTGAGGGGGGAGGGGGAATGATTGGGGAATAGTTGGGGGGGAGAGGAACTATGGGAACTATGGTGGGTGGGAACTGGGAAAGGGGAAAGCCCTTGGAATGTAAACATAGAATATAGAAAATAAAAATTTAAAAAAAAAAGAAAGGAATGGGAAAAAAAAAGAAAACTTCCATCATTGGTCTCAGTGCATGACTCACACCAGGATTGTTTTTCTTTCTTAATTTGGCAGGTCACATTTTCAGTATTTAAGTTCTTCATTCTGAGAACGAAGATTGGTACAATTCTTCACAAACATCATTTTTAGAGAGCTGGACTTTTTATTAAAGGAAAAGCAACAAAATACCCTGTGTTAAACTGTATAGAAAACATTAGATAAAGGAGCTTTAACATTTAGTTAGAAATCACTTGCAAATTCAAACTACGGGAAACCCCACTGAGGCTATTATTATGAGAAATAATAATTTCTAGGACTCATCAGAGATGTTGATCTTGTTTGGAGATACATAGACTCATGGAGACTTCATGAACTCTTATGAAACTCATGCTTTACCTGCCTGTATTTAGAACTAGGCAAATGTTGATGTTTTCTCTTGTACAGAATCTAATAAAAAAATAAAACTGCTATATGATAAAGAAAAATAGCCTCTATAATAATGGCCCTGTAATGAATTTTTTGTTCCTTTTTTATTAATCATTTTATTCATTTGCATTTGAATGATAACCTCCTCCTGGATACTCCTCCATCATCCCCAGATCCCTCTCCCCCTCCCCTTACTCTCTATGAGGGTGCTCCGTCACCCACTCACCCTCTTCAGCCTTACCTCTCTAGTGTCTCCCTAGACTGGAGCATCAAGCCTCCATAGGAACAAGGGCCTCCCCTCCCACTGATGTCAGATAAGGTCATCCTCCACTACATATGTATCCAGAGTCATGAATCACCCATGTATACTCTTAGCTTGGTGTTTCAGCTAAGTGTTCTTGATGATGAGACTGCATCAGCAATAGTGTCTAGGTTTGGTGTGTGAAGATGGGATGGATCCCTACGTGGGGCAGTCTCTGGATGGTCTTTTCTTCAGTCTCTGTTCCAATTTTTGTCCCTGTTTTTCCTTTGGACAGAAGCATATCTGTGTTAACATTTTTGAGAAGGGTTGGTGTCCCCATCCTTCAACTAGGGACTGTGCCAATCCACTGGATATGGTCTCTACAGGTTCTTTCTCTCCTTTGTTGCATATTTCAGCTAAAGCCATACTCACTGAGTTTGGGGAGACTCTTACTTCCCTGGTCTCTAGGACTTTCTAGTAGCTATCCCTGGTTCCCCACTCCCCACTTCTACATATTATTATTTGATTTCCTGACCCTCTGTACTTCTCTCCTGCCCCTTCCAATACCTGATCCAGATCCCCCTTTTCCCCTCTCTTTGTATTTCCCTCCTAGATCCCTTTCACTTTCTATTTCCTGTAACTATTTTCTTCCTACTATGCAGGATTGAAGAATCCACACTTTGGTCTTCCTTCTTCTTAAGCTCCATTCTTAATTAGTGATTGAAGTGAGAGGTCCATCCCATAGTAGTTGGGGCCATCCTTGGACTGGTGATGCTGGATTTTGTAAGAATGCAGACTGAACAAGCTATGAGGAGCAAGCAAGGAGATAGCATCCTATTTGGCCAATGTTCCTACCTCCGGCTCCCATCAGCAAACTGTTATTCAGGATATTTTGGGCAAATAAAGCCTTCCACTTTCAAGTAGTTTGGTCATGGCATTTCATCACAGAAATTTAGACAGCCTATTTATATAAAGCATGGCCCCCAGATAGATCAATTGTAGGTAATGGAGTGTGAGTAGAACCAGTTATCAGTCCAGCTTCATGCACATATATCAACCATGTGCTTAGTAAAGTCATAGATATCATACTTAACCATCATACATTCTTATTTGGTATCACCAAGAAAAGTTCTTGGGAATATTTTGTAATCATTATCATTATATTTTGATTTATGTAACTTTGAGTAAATAATTTGAGAAATACTAAATATTTTATGTGTGCTTAAATGATAATCAGTAAGCTTCCTGTTAGTAATCGTTATCAATCATATTGCCACCTATCAAGTTATCTGCATGTGTATTTCTATCTACCTGTTAATTTTAAACATATGTTCTGATAATCTTTTCAGAAAAAGTCTGGATCTCATGAAATCATGGAGTTTATTTTCATGTAATGAAAGCAGATATTCATGCTCAAATTGCTTTTGCTTAAAATATCAGATATTAGGTGTTTTAACCATTCCTTAAAAGAAAATTCTTCTCAGACTTACCTATAATCCTTACCTCCTTTTGAAAATTGAGACAAGAAACAAAAATAACTTGATGAATGTTATTAATATAGTATAATTCCTTTGTTTACTATGAATATGTTTTGATTCATAATATATTTTGAAACATAGGAAATAATATGTATAGCTATATTAATATCAGGAATATATAATTTAATGTAGTAAACATTGGATATTTTTAGGAGAAAAAGGATTATTTTGTACATTTTATATATCTGATAAGTTATTTTCGCATCTTACTATTTTAAGTTTATATATGACCAATACTGTCTTTATCTCCAAGTGTTTCTTATTTGAGGTATTATCTTATTTCAAATAAACTGTATGGCATTTTGCCTCCACTTAATTCTTGAAATAGTCATTCATGTTATCTACTTGGTTATGACTAGACAAAAGAGTTCATATGCAATAACTTATTTTCCCTGTATTGTTTATCTAGAAAACTTTATGTTAATAAGGCAATCCCTTATAGTGAATGCTTTTCTGTATTCCTTCTTCATTGTAATGAGAAATGAATTTTCTTCAGAGTGCTGCTTTCATTTTGTAAATCACCAGTGGCAGTCCAAGGTTAGGTTTACTAGTCTTCTTATTGAACTGGGGTGCACACATTTCCTTGATATGATGCTGATGTCATCTTTCTCTAAATGCTTTTTAACTTGGAGCTCAAAGTACTCCTGAATATATTACCACCATGAATCCTCCTATCAAGCATGGCTAAGTGGAAACGTTAGATGTGCATGTAATTCGTATCCCACTTTAAATGCCCTATGCGATTTCTAGTTATTCAATATCTGAAGATTCTTCTTATGAGTTAAACCTAGTTAGTGTTCATCTATTAAGAAACATCAACAAGAAGAAAACACATGCGGATCATATTACACTATCTTTCATATTCAGGTAGGAATGTTTTTACATTGGATAAGATTACCTGTTAATTTCTTCCAGAGCATTGAACTATTCATGCTTTTGAGTCTCAAATATCTAAATGAGATCACTACCCTGAGTTTATTATGTTAATTCATCCTTTCTCACAAAACAATACAGAGTTTTCTTTGTGGTTCCTGTTTGTATAGCTCTGTATTAATATGATGTTTTTAACAATATAATTTTGCTAAAATATGGCTTCAAAGATCATATCAAATAATTCAATCCTATCATTGCCTATTAGAAAAAATTTCCACTTGAAAAGTCTTCTTTCTAACTTGAACTGTAAAGACATAAAAAGATAAATATGGAATACTTTATATTGCACTGATCATGAACAATATCTTAACAAAAGTCATTCAATTATGAACTACATCTCCTGCATGAGTCTCTCATATCTTTCCTATTCATATCTTACCAAACACCCTTAATTTTTCAAAGTCAAATCTGTTAATTATAAAAACATTAATACAATGTGCATTTCTTCATACCTGATGAAACAGTATAATGAAATGGAAAATTAATCTCTTTGTGTACAATAAAATTATGAACTCTTAATTATATTAACACTTAGGTCACTAAGAAAATAAAAATGTAGCTTATTGAGTTTTCAAGTTAACCATTTGCTCTCAAATTTATTGTTGAAAGAAAATATTTAACCAGAAAGTCTATTTTTAATAATCTTGAAACTTTCTTTTCAAGAATTTGAGATACATTTTTAGTTTTCCATTAATTTCAAATTCACACACATCCACACTTGTTGCATTTTCCCATAAAGTATTTAATGGACTATAGAGGAGAAGCTTTTTCCTAACAAAGAAATATACTAACATACTAAATGTTAGTATATACTAACATACTAAATAACATTTAGTATGTTAGTATATACTAACATTTAGTATATAATAATAACATACTAAATTACTATTATTTCAATATTTGTTTAGATTTTGAAGTTTTGTGGAGCAGGTGGATAGATCATGATGACATTTTCTTCTCAAAGTTTTCTGTCCTGCTCTATAGAAAGGATGTTTGTGAATGTGGATAAATGCTGACATCATCCAGAGGCGCTAATAACTGATGATCACTTGATATTTAAAACTCTTTGTTAAGTTACTTGTGTTTTAGCATCTTTTTAACCCATGAAACCTTTGATATTAGTGGGGATTATATTCTTTTAGATTTGTATATATCTTGGCTAGAATCACATTTAATAGAGATTCTCTACTACCTTTATAATGTCTCAGCCAATTGTCAAGAATCGAACATTGCTTTTTCTCTCCTCTGACTTTGATTTGTATCCTCACTTTTATTGGAAATAATATGATGTCTAAGGTTATGTGCCAATTTGAGCTAAGAGAAGACCATTAGAATTATCTCATGGTGAGCCGGGAGGTGGTGGCACACGCCTGTAATTCCAGCACTTGGGAGGCAGAGGCAGGTGGATTTCTGAGTTTGAGGCCAGCCTGGACTACAGAGTGAGTTCCAGGACAGCCAGGGCTACACAGAGAAACCCTGTCTCAAAAAACAAAAAACCAAAAAACAAACAAACAAACAAAAAAAGAATTATCTCATGGTGTACCTCTAAGAATATTTCTGGATGAGAGTAGAAGTTAAATCAAGAGACTTAGATAAGATCTACCACTAGCAATGTAGGTGCATTCTTACTTGTCCATTGCTTTGAGCAGACATCAATAACTAAGAAACAAAACAAAAACAAAACAGCCCCCAAATATATATATATATATATATATATATATATATATGTGTGTGTGTGTGTGTGTGTGTGTGTGTGTGTGTGTGTATACACACACACATATATATATATACCTACACACATATATATACACATATATGTATATATACATATATATGTATAACATGCAATTTGCTTACAATTTCAGAAGGTTAAAGGGTTAGTCCATGAATATCATGATACAAACAGTGTCAAGGAGTCATGCTTTAGAGAAGTACTTAAGACATCATGTATGATCCATAAGCCTTGAGCCTTTGATGGGCCATTCTCACTCAAACTACCACCATGGGTATCCTCAATTACCCTCAATAATAGATTTTGTTTCATCTAGTTACGACATAGTGGCAGAGGAAATGCTAACTTCTCTTCTTGAGCTCCTTTGAGTTTACTGGGCCAAGAAAGTTTAGATTGTTTAAGAAAGTGGGAATTACTCCTTCATGTTATGGAAGGTATACTGTATAATATATGTCCCTGGTTTAGACATAAGAGCTTTAGTTGTTGGGTGTTCACACTCTATGATTCATAACAATGCTTACCAGAAACTATCCTCTAAGAGTAAGTTATGATTTAATAATACTCCTGAAAATACATTTCCATGGGGGTCTCATGAGTGCCTCCATATATCTGAGGTGACTAAGGACCCCACAGGCTTTTGAATGCCCCCCTTCTGTTACTGTTTTTCTAGCTCCAAGCAAAATTGAAATTTCATGCTCCTTTGAGTTTACTGGGCCAGGAAAGTTTAGATTGTTAAAGAAAGTGGGAAGTACTCCTGCATGTTATGTAAGGTATACTGTATAACCATGCGATTGAATGACCCATAGTACTCAGCTTGTTATCTTAGTAACCATTTCACGTTGTCTTTTTAACTTATCTCAAAATTATTTCATTGGTTAATAATGATTGGAGAACAAACACTATGAACTGAGCTAGTTGAATTTGTATATTTAGAAGACATATATGAATGAATGTGATAGCAATTCATGAATAAAGAGGCCATGAGTTTGAAAGAAAAGAAAGGAGAGTTATATGGAAGGCATTGGAGGAAAGAAAGGAAGGAAGGAATGATATCATTAAGATATACCATAAAATAAAAGAAATAATAGAAAATTTTACAATGTGTAGTATTGTATACATAATATTTAACATGCTCATATCTACAATATATGTAAAGATATACAAAATATCTAAAATGCTCAATTATAATGAAACATGGTTACTTTGTTTCAATAGAGGTAAATGTTAATTAACTTTGAATGTTTAGTGCATGTAACTGCAATATACTCTTTCAAAAATGAACATGTTTATCATTCCTTCTCTACTTACAAGTCTCATGTCTTAGAATTTCCTCTATTCTTTATTTTTTTCTACAACAGGAAGTATCTTCATCATATTGTTTTACAAATATTCATCATATGTTTTACAAACTCTGACTGTCATTTCGTTGTGACTATCTTAAGATGAAAGAGCAATAAACGCTGTATGAATTCCAGGAGAAAAATATATCAAATTGTAATAATCCTTCATACATATTTTACTCTGTCCTCTCATTACTACAATCTTAACTTTCTTTCTGAATATACAATGACATTCATATTATTATATGTATACATAAAATATTTTCACAAATGCAGATGTATGTTTATAGATAAGATTCACTCTTTCAGTGAAAAGCATACTGTGAATAATTCTTTCTTACTTTTTTTTTCAAGACAGGGTTTCTCTGTGTAGCCCTGGCTGTCCTGGAGCTCACTCTATAGACCAGGCTGGCCTCAAACTCAGATATCTTCCTGCCTCTGCCTCCCAATTTCTGGGAGGGATTAAAGGCATGCACCCCCATTGCCCAGTTAAAGATAGATTTATTTATTTATTTATTTATTTATTTATTTATTTATTTAATGTATAGGATCACACTGTAGCTGCCTTCAGACACACCAGAAGAGTGCATCTGATCCCATTACAAATGGTTGTGAGCCACCATGTGGTTGCTGGGAATTGAACCAGGACTTCTGGAAGAGCAGTCAGTGCTCTTAATCACTGAGCCATCTTTCCTGTCTGAGCAATTTCAATGTTGAAAAATATATATTGTCACATTTTCTTTATGGTTCCTATATTAGTAACTCATTCAAATCTATTTTAACAATGCTTTATTTATACTTATTAGTTTCTACATAATATCTTAAATTTACTTACTATAGTGTATTAATCAAGAATTAATTTTAAGTAATTTGTATCTTGATAATCCTTCAAAACTCTGTTTCTGTATTTATAGATTATTCCAGACCTCAGTTCTAAAAGATGATTAATGAAAGAAACTGTGGAGCAACTATCATATCTGATAAATTTTATTTCAAATTGAGAAACATAGGTAGACTGATTTCCTTTCAGATACATATAGGAAACTGTGATGTAGGTTTTGCTCTTGTTGTTGTTGTTCAAGATTTATTTTGGAATAAGAAAGGTTTTAGTCTGGCTTTGGCAGAGCCTCTCAGGGTGCTGCTATACCAGGCTCCTGTCAGTAAGTACCTGGCATCAGCAATAGTGTCTGGATTTGCTGTTAGCAGATGGGATGGATCCCTAGGTGGGGCAGTCTCTGGCTGGCCTTTCCTTCAGTTTCTACTCCATTCTTTGTCCCTGTATTTCCTTTAGACAAGGGGAATTCTGGATTAATATTTTTGAGGTGGATGGGTGGTTCCATGCCTAGCCACTGGATATGGTCTCTACAGGTTCTACCTCTCCTTTTTTTTTTTTTTTTTTGGCTTTTCGACACAGGGTTTCTCTGAATAGCCCTAGCTGTCCTGGAACTCACTCTGTAGTCCAGGCTGGCCTCGAACTCAGAAATCCGCCTGCCTCTGCCTCCCAAGTGCTGGGATTAAAGGCGTGCACCACCACCGCCCGGCTTCTACCTCTCCTTTGTTGGGTATTTCGACTAATTTCCTCCCTGGTGGGGTCTGGGACCCGCAGCTGGATATGTAGCAGTGGATTGCCTTATCTGTCATCACTGGGAGAGGAGCCACTAGGCCCTGTGGAGGTTTGATGACCCAGAATACGTGAATGTTGGGGCGCTGAGGCAGAAGTGGGTGCACGGGCGGGTGGGGGAGCACCCACGTAGAGGCTGGGAGGAGGGAGGAGGGGATTGGGAGCTTGTGGAGATGAAACTGGGAAGAGGGATAACATTTGTAATGTAAATAAATAAAATAACCAATGAAACTGAAAATAAAATAAAGAAAAAAACAAAAAAGAAAGGTTTTAGTGCTTTGGTTCTATCAACATAAGTGCTGTAGAATTTGGGGGAGTGGGCGATCACCGTGCCTCTTTTAACTGAAGTGAGAGCAGGAAAACTAATGGAAGCTGTGAACGCTGTAGCCCCTTCTCCTTTCAGTGACCAGTTGCTGGTCTCTGTATTATCGGCCATCTACTTAAAGAAGCAGCTTCTCCCATGGATACTGAGCGATATGCTAACCTGCAAATTTATCCCAGACAACCCTCAGTGTGACACCTGGTAGGTGGCCCATGCTCTAGAACAGGCATACAATATGTAAATTTAGGTAACTATAAAATGATTTTTCCCTATGAGTTAGGGTTCGCTATTCTCACTAATAAAGAATTTTCATTACTCTACCTTCAGACTAGCAATTAATTGTTATTGTAAGAAAATTATTATATGTAAAAGTATTTGAATTCTGCTTATCCTCACGTATAGCAGCCTTAATTTGCTTGTTGTTAATTCTTTTATGCCAATGGCAGGTGCATATGCCTTTGCCTAAACAAGTTGAGACTCTTTTATTAGAGCTCAAAGAATTTGTGTAGTCCTCTTGACCTGGTAAATTTTTAGCTTTGATCACTATGGGTATATTTCTAATAGAGATTTTAATAAACATATGCAGCAAGTTATCCATAATATCACATGCATTTTGTTTTTGGTGGATTGCCTTATTTTCTATCCCATTCAAAATAATTTTCTGACTTTTTGTCTTCTTACTCGACATTTTTCTAAGCAAATGGTTTATTACATACCTCATGTTTTAAAATTTAATCTGCTAATCTTGGTTAACTGAAGAACTTTTTCCTTTACTCTTATTGAGACCATAAACTTCATGCATTAACCATGCTCACATCTTGCTTTTCATCTTTGTTCTATTCTAATTTTTCACTTTAAATTTTCTTTGTATCATCTAATTCTTTTAACACTTTATTCTAATTTTCTCAAATACTAAGTACTTTCTTGGTTTTGTATTTATTCCAGATATTCAAATGGCACATTTAATATACTAATGTCTTAATTAAGCAATATTTTTGTTTACTTCTCTTTTAGCATGAGAACCTCTACATAAATATAGGCATAATTTAATTTTTATACTACAGTTTATGCAATTTTAGTGCTTGGTATAAGGAGTGTTTATTTAAAATTATCCATGTGAGCTCTTTTATTTTATAATATCTACCTTTCAGTATTTTACATTAAATAAGATAAACTTTTAATTTATTTACAGACACAATTTATTTTTAATGATTTTGTTAGTGTCACTCAACTTTATTCATGAGAAGCATGTGTTTGCTTAAAACTATTACTTTCTATCCTCATTCATGAAATGAACCTTTGTATGAAGTATATCCGTAGCTCACCAATAAGACTTCTTTTCATTCTTGAGTCTGTCTTCTAATAACTAGGGAAAGCCTTTTGCCTGGAGTGTTGCTTCTTCCTGTAGACTGCCTTCCTCTATTTGTTACCATGACTGAAACTTTTACTTTCATTTAAAAGTCTCACAATCAGCGCCCTTGTAATTTTAACTTCTTAACCACTAAATTCACATTATTTATATAACTTTAAAATGTACTTGTTACTATTTCTTCTATTTACCAATATCTTTTGTCATTTCCTCCTCAGAAGTGTGACTTTCACTTTTTCTGACACTTGTTAAGCCTCTGTATCCTCCATCATTTTATCGCCATGTCGCTGAGAATGCACATCAGTGAAAAGAGTAACTGGGATTAGCTGGAACACATTTTCCAATTACTTCACTTTGAACCATATTGGTATTGCTACTTGTAGCTAAAAAGCTCTGGGTGTAGGTTCCTTTCCAAAAGTTCCTAGAGGAGAGTTTAAAGTTCTATTATTGTCATCTTTATCACATTAGTTTTAACCTACTTTATTTGTATGTTGGTGCTTCCCATTTTGGAGTTCACTGGGGTTTTAATGATGGCTTAAAATTTCATCTGTTTGCTGAGGTTCCAGGTTTTGCTTCATGTCCCTTCCCTTAAGCACTTTGGTCATTATATCCCAGAATCTAGGTCAACAGCTATCAAAAGATACCTCCAGGGCAAATGCCAGTTTCAGCATTTGCTTATTACAGTGATTATATTATATTATAGTTTCTGACCCCTGACAAATATAGTTGGCTTGTCATTTCCTAAGCTTAGAATCTTAAAAGGCATTTCAAAAAAGTGGAATATGGTTATTCATGCACTGTCTTCCAAATTGCCTTATTATATGCAAAAGTCGTTTTGAAGCATGATTTATTATTTATGATCTTCCTTAAATAAATTACAAAATATTGAACTATATTTACGAAGTATAAATTCTGGCTACTTATACTCTTCTAGTTTCTAAATATTAGATAATCACATAACTTAAGGATGAAAAATCTTTAAGGTATTTAGTAAAAAGTATATTATCATACTGGAGAGTGATAGAAATATTTTAATATCATTGAATTTAATATAACCCAATTTAAAAGATACCTACCAAAGAGCAATAAAAATAGAGAGACAAGGCAAAGAAAAACTTTCTGACACAACTCTTCTTGGATTTTAGCCTGAATATTTTTCATGCTAGGTCTTTATGTGATGAGATGACCTCATTATAACAGACAATACTTTCCAACAACCTTATAAAATGACAGGAATGGTAATTACATGGCCAATTCTAATTTTAACTGTAATGACAATGATATAAGAGTAAGTCATTAATTAAAGGCATTATTTATGGGTCATGATGATGCAGAAAGGGATAGAACATCTTGATGATAATCTTTAAAATGAAGAAACTGAATGGAAAACCAAACTTACTATTAGGGCATCATTGAAATGATAGTGCTTCCTCCATCCATCAGCCTAATACAAAACAGACCTTCTACAAAGTTAGAAATATTTTATTTTGAACTGAGCATTACAATGAATTACTCAATTGTTAGCTTAAATGTGCTAAACAGAAAACCTCAGTAATTATATGGCATCGTTATTTCAGCTGTAAAATGTTAAGAAAAAGCATCAGTTGCCAATTTAGTTCATCAAAGAATGAAAGAAGTCAAGATGTCCTTTAGTAGAAGAGTAGAAGTACTGACTATGGAAAATTCATAAAATCTAATAATTTTCAGTTAACAATGGAAAATATGATGCACAAGCTGTGCACAAGAGAAACACAAAAGTTCTACAAAATAGGCTGGCCTGCAGAGGCCATGTGCATGACTGCAATATACTACATAAAACCTAGAAGAGACACAGCTTTAGGACAGAAAAGAGGCCAGCGTTTTTTGAGGGTTCGGAACGAGGAAAAGGTTGAATATATTAAGCAAAGTACATTGTAAGGGTATTGAATCTGAGTAACAGTGAACTGAGAATGCATCCCACTGTCTTTCTCGACATTGTGTAACATGGGACACAGTGAGTTATGCATAGTGTACTCAATTACAATGTCAAATAGGGTATAAAAAGGACAACGTAATCTAACTGCATTTAAAAGGTAAAGGAATCTGAGTATGGCATAGATGAGTATTTTAGCAGAAGGAGTGGTACATGTCTTCAATACCAGCATTTAAGTGTCTGAGGCACCTTCAGCCTATATAACAAGTAACAGGCTATTAGTATTACATGATCAAAGCCTACCCCAGAAATTTAAAAAACAAAGCATGGGTTTTTACTTCCTTATTCTCGGTATGTGTTCTCCAGATGGTGATTAAGTGACTGAGGAGACTATTATAGACAAATCTAATAACTCCTAGCTTAGACAATTAGTAGCAAGTTACATTGATTTCCTATACCCTGAATTCAATGGATTGAGGTTGGCACTTCTGTGAAACACACCATTCCAATCTCACTATGGGAAAAATGAAGGTAGTCAAACAAATCATGAAACATAGGTAAAAAGCAATACAACAAGATTAATTCCTTAAATATATGACACTTAGCATATAAATTTATGTAGATAATCTTTAAAAATGGTGATGGGCACCAGGAAAGTGTCTGTAATATATCTACAAAGGTTCTGTAACTGTAAATCACTCCCTAGTGAAGTTTTATTAATACTGTTCAGAAAAAATAAGAAATAATAATCCAAAATTCAGGCAATGATTACTACCAGCAATGAGAGGAAAAAACGAAGTACATAGAGATTTCCAGATAATTATCGACATTTTATTATCATTTTCCATTTTAATGTTTTACTTTCATCTTCCCATATACATTTTATATTCCTTTATGTGTTTGTTTCTCAATTTCTATCGAGTAATAATTGCCTAAAGAATGAATGGCACCAAAATGGAGAGATTTTGAAGGCATAGATTTATCAGAGGCAGTTCTCTGGATGGCAATATTTATTCATTTGGCCGATGAAATAATTGGAATTCTATAGCCATAATTGATTTAGAGTGGATGGAGAGAGTGTGAAACTGCAATTACGTGTTGTGCCCAGTGCCTTTATAAGAGCAAAGTTAGAAAGGTCATCTTTCAGAAGTGAGAAATTTATTTGGCAGAGCGTTTGTAAGGATGCTGACCGAGAATTATGCATTTTAATTCCCTTCGTAGAAGAGAATAATGATGTTCAGAGATAATAATAACTACAATTTATTTGTGCATATCATGAGTCAATTAGAAGTTGAGCGCTTTCCAATTCATCTGTAAAGCTGTACAAAGGGAATTTATAAATAAGAGACTTTTAATAAACCATTGTTGCTGATTTTATTGTTGATATTATTATTGCTGTTTTGTGAGGGTGTGTTATGCATTGCAATTTTGCATGTACATGATGTGCATGCATGTTAGTATGTGTACGTGTATGCTTATGCAGGTGAATGTGGGGTTCAGAGGGGGGTGTTTAGAGCCTTCTATCATTTTCTGCCTTATTGCTTGAAATAGGGTCTTTCACAGACCTGTAATCTTACCATTTTGCTAAAGATTGCCTGCTAGCCAGCTCCTTGGATGTGTTTGTCTCTGTCCTCCAATATTGTAGTTATAGGCATACACAGCCTTGTCAAGATTCTTAACAGAGTGTATGTTCCTCTGTGTGTTTGTTTCAGTTGTTAACTGAGTGCTGAGGATTAACACTCAGATTCTCATGACTGCACAAATGCCTTTACCCAATAAACCATCTTCCCAGCCCCTATTATTTAATCAACATATATTTAATCAGCATATAATGTAATAATCTGAACAAAGGTCGTAATTCACAAAGATATTTATGTAATAATGTCCAGAAACTGTGAATATGCTATATTTAATGGCATAAGAAACTTTTCATATACTATCAAGTATCTTGAAATGAAAAGATCTATCATTCATTATATATGTGGACACAAATATTCCTATGGAACCTTATAAAACATGTGCAGGAGGTGAGGATTAGCCAAAAATGTTCTATTAGAACCTGAGCAAGCAAGCAAAACACAAGCATTTGTGAGCTGATAGGATGGAAATAGCGTGGTAACCAATTATCTTCTTAAACTTCTAGACGGAACAACAGCTCCTTTGAATATACTTTAATTTCAGAATATTTATCTCTAGAAATTTAGGGAAGTTTGCAATGTACTTTTACACTGGTAGTTTTGTGATAGATTGTCATGGAAACAGTGTGAAGCTAACATATCACATTACGAAGTCCTATCAGACTTCTCTAAATTCGACTTCAGATGCTTCACTTTATATAGTTGGTCTTACTCAGAGTAAAGAGTATTTGGTTTCCATGGGCTGTGTCAACTGTAATCCCTTTCAACCACGTGCTAACAAAAGTTACATAACGATATGGAATGAATAATACCTTCTCCTAAGCTTTGTGTTCTTTGTCAACTCTAGTGTGTATAAAAATAATATGGAAGACATATTGCTACCATAGAAAGTAAAGGAAATCAGGGCAACTGCTGCCAAGATTACCTAGAAACCGCAGCTATTCTAATGTTACCTGAGGAATGGTGATTGGTCTAAGTGCCCATCAGTATTGCATTACTATAAAGATCTTTGAGAAAAAAATAAAGTAAAGAAAATAATTCAAATTGTCCAAAACACAGTTTGATATATCTTAGAATATCTGTGTTTTTTTTAAAGCCAAAGTGATTGAACACTTCATTTTCAATGTCTTAACACTTAACATCCTTTTGAACAGCCTCAGTACTAAGAGCTTCATTGTTCAATGAATCCTCTCCACAGATCTTTTCTCCAGCCTCTGCCTGGGAGTATCCCCATTCTGCTGCACAACCATGCTGGAATCTAACTTTGTGCATGTGAACTTTTTTCTTCTGAAGTTGGAACATAGTGATTACATCTTCTTTATATGCTCATCCTTTTTCTCCCACATTTCGGAAGCCACTGGTGCTGCTGTTACTATTTCTGATTCTCTTCACAGCTTACCTTTCTAGAAATTGTTAAAAAGAAAGAAAGACTCAAAATAAGTAAATTCACATTTGCCTTCCAATCATAGATATGGCTTCTCATTGTGCTTGTTTAAGGTGTCTCATTGGTGAGGGCTCCATGACTCATCTGCCATATTGCACCATCTTTCCCTGGAGTCTCAGCACAGCTGAGCGATGGCCCCATGGTTGTAGCTCTGCTACACCTCAGCATGGGCTTCAATCCTACAACTGCACATGTAAGACAGAGTGAGTCCTGGAAGCTTGCAGTCTTAGAGAGATTATGCCAGAACCAACCAACCCAGCCCTGCTAATCAATAAAGCACTTAGAAACACATCTCTAAGCCCCAATTTGTTGAGAATGTGAATCCTATTTATGGCTCTTTTGCTTCCTCACATGCAAGTCTTTCCCAGAAGTGACATAGTTTGTAATGTTCAAGCAAAGATCAGTACTTAATTTAAAAGTATTTAATATGTTGTCATTGCGTGCATATATGGGTATGTACATGCATGCACGTACCAGAAACAGTATGTGAAGATCAGTGAACAACTTCATAGCCTTGGTTCTCTCAGTCTCAAACATGTGTTCACTTGCTGACAAAAACTCATTTTTAAAATACTAAAAGATAACCGGAATTTCTGGGTTTTTCATCTATAGTCCCCATATCTTAAACAGTATTTTTTCATGCTATTCAGTATGATAAAACATATTGGAAGAAAACAACTATGATAAGTCAAGAAAATTGCTACACAGGAACTTTCTGAGGGTAGTGTTTACCTCAACTCTCTTTGCAACCACTCTAGAAAAATCTGATGTGAGGTACATGTGTTTCCACAGATAAATAGAAGAGAGCAGAAAGGATTTTATAACTTCTTTAGGCATCCTATTTTCCTTGCCACTCTATCACATAGCTTTGATTTCTTCAGGCCCTTTTCGTTTTTAATTAATTAATTAATTAATTAACTAATTAATTAATTAATTAATTAATACTCCATATTTTATTCTCCCCCATCCACCCTCCAGCTCTTCCACATCCCATACCTTCTCCTTACCTCACTGTCTCCACATGGATGTCTACACCCCCTACCCCACCTGACCTCTATACTCCCTGGGGCCGCCAGTCTCTCCAGGGTTAGTTTCTTTATTGAAATCATATTTTCCATTCAAGCCTATAACCCTGTGCCTCAGTTCCTAGGCAGGCTTCCTGCCTCACCATCATTTTGTAACCTATTTATGACTCTGCAGTTCAATTCAAACTAACCATAGAATACTACGTATTCCTTAGCTTAACCTGCCTTTCTTATTTCATATTGCTAATAGATTGAATTTTCCTTTCCATATAAAGTCTTAGAAATTAGGGGCAAGCATACATTCCAAGTCTTATCTCCAAAGGCTACAAGTTTTACTTATTGTGCTAAATTTACCTCTGAATTTATAGGTAGATTCTAGTAATTTATTTTTAAAAAGGGAAAATATAAATACTTGTGTTTGGCATTGTGATATTTTGTCTGTTAATACGTGTTATTCACGCATGAAGTGTGCATAGATAGGATGCATTCAGAGTTAATCGACAAGGTTCATGTAGAAAAGATATTGTGAACTGATGTTTGTCAAAATCCAAATATCATGAATATGGTAATGAAAAAAGTTCTTGTTTTCTAAGGCTATGCTTAACATTTCAAACTGAGAGTTTAATTTCTTTTGTGATCCAACAGAGATATAGGCTTAAAAAAACATTTTCATAGGAATAAGATTAACTACCATCCTTGATTCTCATGTAAAAATTTGATTTCTTTTCTTTACAAGAGCAAGATAGTGTATGAGGGGGAAAAACAGCATATCCTGAAGACATTTTCTAAGTAAATCTAGTTTAGGAAATGAGCCAAAACATCCTCCCCATTGAGTAATTTATTCAAACAAGTAACAGATTTAAAAATAACCAGTTCTGATATTATTCATCAGGAGAATTAATAGAAATTTAATTCATTAATGTGAGATAAAATGAGAAAACGTGCCCTCTGAATAAACGTGGTATTGATTAATTAAGCTTTGTCTCCTATAAGATGTATTTACATCTCATTATAAACTCAAAATAATTCATCCAGAAAATTTTCATTTTCTATAAAACATAAGCTATGCAAATGGCACTTGGATAAGAAAGATTGATAAAGTCACTCATATTTATATTTGTGAATGTTACAAAAAGTGAAAATATGTTGCCTTATGGTTTGCAGGTTCACTTGAGACAAAATGAATAGGTATGAATACAAACATTATCGGCTATAGAAATCAGAACAGAAATTATTATTTTGGGTGGAAATTTAAGAAATGCTGAAGCTGTATTTTAACTTTAAGCCTCTAAATATTTCTTCTTTACTAGAATTTTTAAAAATAAGTTTAATTTAAATATAATTCACCACTCTCTTTCTCGCCTCCTCCTGCTTTCTCCCATCTGCTTTCTCTTGAGCCCTGCCATGCTTCCCTACTCAGAAGTTGATAGTTTCTTTTCTTTTGATTATTAGAGTTACATATGTATGTACACACATATTTGTGTGTGTTGCATATATGTGTATATATATGTGTGTGTATGTATATGTATGTAACCTGCTGAGTCCATTTTTATTTGTGTGTATATGAAAATTTAGTTGAGGAACAAATGAGTGTCCAATTATGTAAGTATAGATGGTATACATCATATACATATACATGTACATATATGTGTACATATACATGTACATATATGTGTGCATATGCACATGGACATACATACACATACACATATATATACATATACAAACACATATGCAAATACATATGCATACATGTACACATACACATACATATAACATACACATGCAAATGTACATACACACACATAGATGTCAAGACTATGAGATCTTTATGTATTCTTGATACAAATTTCCTTTTTGATTATTAACTGTCCAAATTTTTATTTACTATTTCATCATGTCTCCATTCTGTTAATTGTTTTACTTGCTGTGCAGAATCCTTATAATTCTCCTTTACATTTCTTGTTATTATTTTCTGAGTCATATTCATGAAGTCATCTATAGGCCTGCATCTTGAAATATTTTCTTCATTTCCTCTTAACGTTTTATGATCTTATATAAAGATCTTTGATACATTTACATCAATTTTTATATATTGGTTAAAGGGGAAGGAAGAAATAACACTGTTCTAGGATAGGAAAGGGAATAGGTGCTTGAATCTTGATCATATGTTAATAAAATGCTAGTTACATTCTAGTAAATCCTTCTATGAATTTTTCATTGATCGTATTAACTCACTGAATATATTTGAACATTTCATACTGGTATTGTGTGTGCATCTTTGTCTTCCTAGAAGTTTTGACAAGGATTGAATATTTGGTGCCTTATTGAAAGAATGATAAATATTTGTTGAATCAATGAATATCAGAATAAAGAATTTTTTCTTAATGGCATAAAATAGATGGAAATGAAAATAAAAAACAAAAAAATGGTTAGGCATAGAAAAGAACTGTTAAGCTTTATGTATCATATATGTTGGACCAAGTGAACTCTCTGAAAGCAAGAAGCAGGGATAAAAACATATTTCAGGATCTTTCATCTAAAACCCTTACCAGAAGTGAAGTAGCTAACGAACAATCTGGATCATGCTGCTGCTTAGCTCAGGGATTCCTTGACTCAGGAGTCTGGGCAGGAAGGGCCAGTAGTCAGCAGTATTTGTGAGAAGTACGTTTGTGTGCACTGCTGATTGTCACCAAGGTAGTGATATACTGTCTGTAAAGAAAATCAAGGCTCAGTGCACTTTACTTACAGAATCCTAATCGTGCCCTGAGAAGGTGTAACCAAATTGGATTATTTCTTCTTGTAAGCAGGAACTTGTGTTGTATATCTGAATTTCCAGGTTTTAAATCTGTTCCCTTCTACTCATGAAATAGATGAAATAATACATTGTATTTTACATGAAACAGATATCCTCTTTTCTGTACTGTTCTTACATGTATTAGATACACCACACATTTCAAGCCTTTTTCTTTCTACCCTTCATTTTAAGCTGTTGATTTAATCATCACAATTTACTATTAACTATCATTTGTTGATTTTTGTGACAGATCACAAACGATCACTGGACATAATTACTTTAGATATTATGAGGTCAATTATATATTTAGACTATATTATATATAACTGTCCAACATTATGTAAAAGGCTTCCAGTTGAAGTACATTTAACATTAAAAATTCTACATAAGTATTATATATTCTTAGTATAATTTTGATGTAATTAGAAAAGATATCAAGCAATACTAAACATGAATAATGAAACAAGATGAAGCACAATATAAAATTATTTTATTGTCATAGAGTTCAATGTAGAAACCATATAATAAAGTAATTAAAGTTATAGTTGAGTCATTAAACTGATTTTACATATAGTAGTAGAGAATCTGTAGTCTAAATAAATGAGTGCACAGACTCTATAATAGAAACATGAAACCTATTATTCAGGAAACATAGTTGACAACATCAGAGAAAAGACCTCCTACAGCAGATGACAGATCGGAAAACATATTGAGACTCCCGAGTCAGACATCTTACACACACACACACACACACACACACACACACACACACAGAGAGAGAAAGAGAGAGAGAGAGAGAGACAGAGACAGAGACAGAGACAGAGACAGAGACAGACAGAGACAGACACATAGACACACAGACAGACACACAGACACACAGAGATACAGAGACATTGACAGAGACAGACAGAGGGTGATTCTTGGAAAGCTTATCTCTAAATAAGATCTCTCCATGAAATCCCTCTCCCATTTTACAATCAGTGTTTGATTAAAACTCTTTTACTCTTATTAAGGAATAGAAGATCAAACATATTATCCACAATTTCTCGTAAGAGCAGATTTCTTATTAGTAAAAAACAAAAAAAGAACCACAATAATTCTTATAAACAAAAGTAAAAAGAAGAAAGGCAAAGTTTTTGTCAGAAGATAGAAATGACAAATACATTGTAAGAGTGTGTGAATACAGGTCCCAGAGTGGGGGTGGCGGTGGGAATACTTGAGGTAAACATCCCACAGGGCTGACTATCAGACAATGGAGTTTGAACATTGCTCGTTGGGGATCAAACTTGTCTGACTGTGTTGTTTGTCCCTTGGATATTCGTTTATGACCGACCTCTGTGAGTAACCTAACCTCTTCCTGGCTATGAGATAAGCATTTTGGAATGTATAAACCACCCTTACCTTCCACTAATCCAAGGCTACGAACTGTTAGTAGACAGCCATTAAAGAAGGCTCCATGGTGGTAAAGATAGCCTAATATTCCTGCATAACTCTTTTCCCTCTTGAGGACAGAGATCTGTGTTTTTCACTAATAGTTGTAGGAGTGAAGGGAAAGGTGATATGGTTATTACAGTATTACATAGTGGGGTTTGTTATAAGTAAATTTGTGTGACAAGACAGCAGCTTAGGATGACAGAATAGCAAAAAGTAGTCATTGAGAATCTAATTACTGCACTGTGTGAGTTCTCTTTCTCTGCTGACCTTCTCTTCTAAGGTGATTTTCAAAATTCACCTTAGAAGAGGCCCTGATCTTGAGAAGGCTAGGTGTCCCAGTATAGAGGAATGCCGGGACAGGGAAGTGGGAGTGGGGTGGATTGGTGAGCAGGGTGAGGGAGAATAGGTTATGGGATTTTGGGGAGGGGGTGGGGACCAGGAAAGGGGACACTTAAAATGTAAAAACAGAATATATCTAATTATTTTTTTAAAAAAAGAACATAAGAAATAAAAATAAATCACCTTAGAACTGGTGGTTTTTTATTTAACTTAGAGTGAAACATGTGCTGCCAGGCTGCCTTGGTCAGGTTCATGTGGTAAAGTAGTCTACTCGATTTATTCTGCTGGCCTGCCTTGCATTCTGCTCCTGCCTTGCTGGCTTCCCTAAATTCCTTGCATGCCTAACATGCATGAACATGGAACATCAAATGGAATCCTTTTCTTTGCTTGACAAAGTGCTTAACATTGGCTATAGTATGGTATAACCTATCTGTCCTCCCTTGCATGCAACTGATAAATATATAAATTTTGTTCTCTGATAAGATCCTATAACCTACTAGAGGCATCACACTCAAGTAGGAATTTTATACATAGTTCTTAATGACATAAGGGTCATCTTTATGTTGTACATAGTCATGCGCACTCAATCACATTAATATTCTATGTGTGTGTGTGTGTGTGTGTGTGTGTGTATATGTGTGTGTGTGTGTGTGGTATTGTTTGGTGTGTGTGTGTGTGTGTGTGTGTGTGTGTTTGATATGTATCTCAACATACATAGTTTGGCTTTGCCTACATGTGCCTGTGGCTGCACCAACATTAGCACAAGTACATGTGTAGACTGGTAGCCCATGCATGTTTATTTCTTCCATTGCTCTGTGTGACTTAGTGTTCTATTGTTCATGACAAGGCAACTCTCATATAAGAAAGCATTTACAGGTGGTCTTGCTTACAATTTCGGAGGCTTAGTCAAAAATCATGGCAGGAAGCATTTTAACAGGCAGGCAGACAGGCAGGCATGGAGCTGAGAGCTTATATCCATATCTGCAGCCAACAAGGACAGAGTAAGACTTTCAACATAGCATGGGCTATATGCTTTTGAAACATCAAAGCACACCTCCATCTCTAGGTGCATACCTCCTCTAAGGAGGTCACACCTCCTATAACAAGGCCATGCTTCCTAATCCTTCCAACAGTTCACTAACTGGGAAGTCAGCATTTACACGTATGAGTGTGTGGGTGTGTGTGATTCTCACTCCTCCCATCACACTCTCCACCTTTATTATTTGAGTTAGGGATCCTCAATGAACTTGTTGCTCATGAGTTGCCACTGTGCTGCCTGAGCAATGAAAGTCATTGGGTTTCATCGCATCTGCTTTCACACAACCCCACCAGCACTGGGTTTATTGATATAGTCTGCTCTTCATGGCTTTTTAATTTCACTGGCTTTTTGGGATATGAACTCATGTTTGCACAGTACACACTTAATCCTTTATGGAGACATCTTCTTTGTCAGAACATATGCATTTATACCCAATAAAATAGTGTTATTAAAAGTCATACATATCAAAGTCATTTACTGGTATTCAGAACTTGCTTGATAATGACCTATTCCCTGACTCCCGACTAACACATATTAACATAACTTGAATGAGCTTCTTCCTTTAGTGAATGCACAGTTTTCTTTAGCTTGTTTTTCTTGATTCTAGTATTTAAAACATCAGCAATCATTACACATGATGAACCATTCAAATGTCTTAAAAACATATTTGAATGCAAATGAATAGAAATGTGGATATTGAATCTCTTTTAGATGTAACTGGTTTTAAAAAAGAATGTGGAACAAAATGTTTGAATATATGTGTAAATATTAAAGGCATTTCTATACAAAAACATTTTTCATTTTGTCCTATTGAGATTTCAATAATAAATTTTAATTAAATGTGTTCATTCTGAATGCATTTGTTAGAATTTACAATCTGTCAGACCTCTGTCTAACATTATGGGGAAATAGAGAAAAAACTGTTACAGAATGTGTAAATTATTCCTTTGGACCGTTAGGTTGAACTACTGTTTATAATGTACATTATGGGTTTGTATAGAAGAATTTATGTGTATATTTTGCATTTTATATGCTCATCAAACTTACCTTTCATCTCTATGGAATGAAAGCTAATAATTTACAGTTATGTTAATTATTACATAGCAAATTTACAAAACTATAATGTTTATGCTTATGACTAATAATTTTTTTAAATTTTGGTTTAAAACAATCATGTAAGTTTACAGTGTTGATCCAAAATATTTGAGGAAATAAATATTTGGCATTAGGTAAACTTTGTTACTTACTATTTTATGTATAATATTCATATACTCTTTTTATTTAATCCTTCCCTAACTCTTTTTTTAAAAAAAACTAGTCATTTAGTTCTCAAAACAGAAACATAATAAACTAATGGAATTTCTGTAAAAAGTAAACTTTTTATATGAGCTAAATTTTAATAGAGTTTATTAGAAATAGAACTTAACAGTTATTAATATTGCAAAGTTAATAACATTCTAAAATTTAAGAATTACATATAAGACTAAATACACTAATTTTACCTTTATTCTTAAATCTGGGGGTCTAAACTAAAGGTATTGAAAGACTAATTTTTTATTATATATTATATTAAGAATTTATTTACTTGCTGAATAGTATTCCATTGTGTAAATATATCACATTTTCTGTATCCATTCCTCCATTGAGGAACATCTAGGTTCTTTCCAGCTTCTGGCTATTATCAATAAGGCTGCTAAGAACATAGTGGAGCATGTGTTCTTATTGCATGCCAGGAATCCTCTGGGTATATGCCCAGGAGTGGTATAGCAGGGTCCTCTAGAAGTGTCATGCCCAGTTTTCTGAGGAACTGCCAGACTGATTTCCAGAGTGGTTTTACCAGCTTGCAATCCCACCAGCAGTGGAGGAGTGTTCTTCCTTTTCCACATCGTAGCCAACACCTGCTGTCTCCTGAGTTCTTAATCTTAGCCATTCTGACTGGTGTGAGGTGAAATTTTAGGGTTATTTTGATTTGCATTTCCCTAATGATTAATGATGTTGAAATTCTTAGGCAAATGGTTGGAACTGGAAAATATCCTAAGTGAGGTAACCCAATCACAAGACAACATGGAGTCACTGATAGAGCCCAGAAGCTCTGAATACCCAAGCCACAATTAACATTTCAAATGATTCCCAAGAAGGAAGGAGAGGGCCCTGGTCCTGGGAAAGCTTGCTGTAGCAATGTAGGGGATTACCAGGACAGAGAAGTGGGAGGGGGTTGATTGGGGAACTGGTGGAGAGAAGAGGTGCTTATGGGACTTAGGGAAGGGGGAACCAGGAAAGGGAAATCATTTGGAATGTAAACAAAGAATATAGAAAATAAAAAAATAAAAAGCATTTATTTACTTATCTCATTTAATTACTGGTAACTGTCATGGATTTTAAGTAACATGTCTTTAAAATTCATTATTTATGGGATTAATACCAGTTCTTTATTCTAAAATATATCCATTATCAAAAGTTCAAATTAAAATATCAGAAATAGCAAACTATTATCTACCCAACACTACTACAAAACAAAGCAGGCTATCCTCATTTCATTATTTTTAATTAGTTTAGGATTAATTAGGTGAATTTTACAGTTCCCTGAATAATTCTTTACTATATCACCACTCATTGTCAAATTTATTTGGTGTTAAGTGACTGTATATGCTAAAAAGAGAGAAAACAAAAGATGATAAAGTTTTTATGGGTTAATTTCTTCTTATTGGTTAAACCATAGATGAGGTTTTAGAATGGGTATTATAGTCTTAATTGCTAAGTTCTAAACTTGACCTCACAGAATGTGTGTGGGATTGATCGATTAATCACAATAAAGTCTTATATGTTTACTTTCAATAAACCCTGTCTCTAAAACTTGTCTGAAAACAAAGCCCAAGATAATTTATTGTGTGCCCATATATCATTACTGCAATATTTTATTTTACTTACCAAAAATTTTCATATTTTTTACGAAAAATTACGTATTTTATTTATGAAAAAAATCACTACACTCTCATTGGATTCACATGGCAAAGTCACCCAAAGCAGGAGTTCCTAGTCAGAGATTTTATTCACAGCTGAGTAGATATTTATATTTATCATTTTCTGATTCATGACTAAGGTCTTGTCTCCTTTTTTTGATTTGCAAAATCACAAAGGTTTTTTGTTGTTGTTGTTGTTGTTGTTGTTGTTGTTGTTTAATCTATAAACCTCATAGATCATACACAATTTTTACTTTTGATTTCTTTAAGGTTTTGAATCAGAAATATCTGACAGAGACTTGTTTTAACAGAATTAACATGTTTACTTTTTATTTTTTTACTTTTTTTACTTTACTTTTTAATTTTTTTACACTCCAGATTTTATGCCCACCTCCACCCCCTTACTGTTCCACATCCCATACCTCCTTCCTGCCTCCCTGTCTTCACAAGGATGTCCCAGCACCTCACCCCATCAGACCTCTAAACTCCCTGGGGACTCCAGTCTCTTGAGGGTTGGTGCATCTTCTCTAACTAAACCCAGATCCTGCAGTCCTCCACTGTATATGTGTTGGGGGCCTCATTTCAGCTGGTAGATGTTGCCTGGTTGATGTTCCAGTATCTTAGAGATCTCCTTGGTCCAGGTTAATTGAGCCTGCTGGTCCTCCCACAGGGTTGCCCTCCTCTTCAGCTTCTTTCTGCCCTTCCCCAATTCAACCACGGTGGTCAGTAGCTTCTGTCCATTGGTTGGGTGCGAATATCTGCATCTGCTCCTTGCGTCTTCGGGAGTGTAGTCATGCAGACATAATTTTAATCTATATTTTGTTGCTTTTGACAAACACATTTAGCAGTTCATTGTGTAGAGTACTTGTCTTATCCACTCCAGCATATGTGTTTAAATTCTTATTTCTTCATATAAATGTAATGAAAGAGTACTTAATTGGAGAAAAATAGGTTACTGATTGAACACACATTTGTCACCTTGTGGGACCAGAGTGAGGTATCTCAGTAAACACAAACTTTTAGATTCCTTGAAAGAAGTACATTAGGGAAAAGTGTATATTTACATTTTTATAGGAGCTTAAAATTTAAATATGCTTACTTATTTGGAAAATAATTTTCTATTCTTCCCTATTTTAAATACCATCAGCTTTTTTTAAAGTAAACATGTATGAATACTTTGTGGCAAATAAAAGCTTATCTTCAAGCATGTCAGTTTCTCTTCATTTTCCAAAATTATAGACATAGATTTATTTCTAGATATCAGTAAGAATGAGGGACAGGTGAAGCAGATTCTAAGATAGTTCCTACTATTACTATTACAAATAAAACACTGAAATTTCTGCTTCCAATGTTGAATGTCCTTCTGTTGGTATTAATAGCCAAATATTTTTTAATATATATGCATGTATATATATATACATATATATATATGCATTTCTACTACTGTTTCCAAGAAGAATAAGAAAAAAGCTAACAGCCATGTAGTATTGCAATATGACAAAACCTCACTTAATTCTTAAAATATCTCTGTATGAGGTACTATTACTATCTCATTTTTATGAGCAATAAGGCTGAGACCAGGATAGAGTAAATAACTAGCCTAAGAAGACATAGTCTTTCACTTTCTAGGTTGCAGATGAGAATTGAAAACCAGGCTGATAGGCTTCAACTCTGCCATCAAAATTACTCTCCACATCATGATTATTCATTCTTTCTCTTTCTCTTTGATGCTTTTTTTTTTTTACTATTTTTATTCTTTAATCCTTTTTTACAGTCCACTCTTTATTCCCCCCCCCCGCCCCGGTGCAGCCTCCAACTGTTCCACACCCCATACTTCCTCACCCACCCTGTCCCCAAGAGGATTTCCCTACCCTACCCACACCCCACCAGACCTCTCCACTCCCTGGGGCCTCAAGTCTCTTGAGGGTTATGTGCATCTTCTCTCATGAGCCAAGACCTGGCAGTCCTCTGCTGTATGTGTTGGTGGCCTCATATCAGCTGGTGTATTCTGCCTGGTTGGTGACCAGTGTTGGAGCAATCTCAGGGGTCCATGTTAGTTGAACCTGATGGTCACCCTCCTCCTCAACCTTTTCCAGCTTTTCCCTAATTCAACTACAGAGAAAAAGCTACATAAGTTGCTGAATTTTCAAATACTTTCAAATCATACCATTCACAAAGAAATACAAATTTACTCACCTAGTAACTAAATCTCACTGAACTGACTTAATCAGCTGTAAATATCAGTGTGCTCAGATTTAACTTTAATTTTTACAAACCATATTGACCATTTGACTGAAATGGGTAAAGTACCATGACAATACAATCTTGCTATGCACCATGAGCGAGAGAGCAAGCATTCTTGCCAAGACTCCGAGTTCAGTTAATCAAAGACTTCTTCTACTAAAAGCTCTCTAAGAATTTGGGGCGGTAGAGAAGATATAGAAGTCATGTAGTCTCAGATACTCAAACAATTACTAATAGCGAACTTGTATTCTTCACTGCCAAGAACTTGAAATTAATATCTGAACTGCGATATGATTTTGGCATCTCAGAAGCATGTGGCACAGATCATCGTTTTCTGTCTTCTCTTTTGCTGAAACAATGAGTGTTGCAGTGCATCCTTTATATATATATATATATATACATATATATATATATATGTATATATATATATTACAAATTTACCATTATTTTAAGAAAATATTTTTATATAGCCTGAATTAAAAATATCCACACCACCTGTTTTCTATTGCAGGTAGCTAAAACACTAGGAGTTAGTAAGTTCATCAGTTATTGTTAACATGTACTGTGATTGTGTTTAAATGTGACCTAAAGAACGTTTGTGCCTACTCACGTATTCCTCTAACACTTTCAAAGATGTATACACTCTTTAAGGTGTTTGTTTTATGTTGAATAGCTTTCTTGTTTTAATGTTGATGCACTTGTACTTTCAGACTCCTACTACATTCTACCTTACAGTTGACTTTGAAAAGAATTCTCTCACTCACAAGGACTGTCTGTTCTTTAGTCGTAAATATTGATTCACCCATTTTCAAACCTTCATGCCAGATTGAAAACATACAGCCTATTTTTGATTCACCAATCTCTTATGAATTTAGTATATACAATTTTGCGTCTTTCTGAACATTTTAGTTTATGCTTATAAAATGATGGGATCATGAAATGTAAGATATCTTATTATAATTCATACATATATATGTGTGTTCACAGACACTCATGTATTCATGTATATACATGGACATTTATACACACAGACAGAGACACGCAGACACACAAAACACATATATACACAAATGCAAACACACACTCGCGCACACTGGTAAATGTGGAATAGTCAAAAGCTTAAGAAGTTACAACTTGCAATTAACTGTTGGGTAAACCAAAAGTACATATTGGCTGAAAATTAAAGGCACATGTTGCCAGGACAGTTTAGTTGGAGGAAGCCAAACTAAGTTGTTCCCTCACTGTATACTCTAAAACTGTTTCTGTACTCAGTTTAAATATGACCCTGGCTTGAAACACGCCCCCCCCTCCCCGATAAAACCGTTTTCCTGCTCTGTATGAAATGAATGAAAGTGAATATTCCTCTTTTTGTCTTAATCTGACTGTATTCAACTGCTAATCATGCTCTAAACCTGAAAAAAAAAACCCAGTGGTAGAGCACAGTTTCTGGAGTGCTTCATATTACTTCCAATAGAGCTGGAAATGCAGAAGATGGAATAGAGGCCAGGCCATAGGGGATTTTTCTTTATGTCTCTGTGTCATCTTCTCTCATCTCCTCCTGAATGATAAAGTTGACTTCAGACTGGTTTTATCTCCTAGTCGATATTCCAGCTCCTGGGTAGCTCATCCTTTCTTCCTTGTTCGAGTCATGCATTGGGCATGTGGGCTTGTTCTGTAATTCAGGAGAGATAGTGTGACTCGGGCTTGAGTGTTCTGATTGCCTTGTTAATGCTCTTGTTCCGCAGCACTCAATTAAGTCAGATTGATATTTGTCATGCGGCACGGTTTCTTTAAGCCGAATTTAATTTACAGATTTTATTCCTTACTTCCATAGTAATCAATTTGGCTTGATTGCTATTTATTTCCCGACCCCTTGATGTTCCAGAATTGCTTAGGTGTGCTAAGTACCTCCATGTCTGTGTGCAAATTCTATTTTGCCTTCTTTACATTTTATGTCTCCATTATGAAATACATTTATGTAAATAACTGCTTGTGTCATTCAGTCTTATTCATTGATGCCAATGGATGGAGATAAATAATTACATTTAAATATGATTATGTCTGGCTTGGAATTTAAAGGTAATCAATGTAACAATTATCATGAAATACATTGTAACCACTTCTAAATATTCTTGTGAGAGTAAAAGCATAAGGAGAGAGAGAGTGTGTGTGTCAGTCGACACAGATAGACTGTGGAGACAGCCGCAGGCTTTCTTAGAACAAGGCAGACTTAACCTATGAGTCAGATTTATTTCGTGCCATTGACAAATTTTAAAAATAAACCTGGTCCCTGAAAATGCCCTCTGTCTCTGAAGGCAATTTCAAACAGCACAGATAAACTGAATAATCTCCTCAGTAATGCAGAGTCTGAAGTAAAGATCCCTCAATTCAAATTGCTTTAAGGTAAAACAAAAAATTCTTCAGTATGCTATAAAGTTCAAAATAGTTCTCTAAGAAATGTAATTTGGTAACTGTTTATTAGGTTTTTTAAAAAATGCCTTGCTTACCCCTGAACAGGCAATAACACTTTAATAGTTATTTTAAACACACAAACAAAGACTCTCTGATGTCTTAAAACCATAGAAATTGAGTACTCAGAAGGACCCGTTCAGTGGTTGGTATATAGTACATACTTGTTCCATGTCTATTAGGTCTTCTGATAGTTGACTGACTATTGAAAAGCCTCAAGCTGGCAGTCTTTGCCATTTCTTTCTCTATATATAGATGAGACTATATTTTATCAGCTTTCTACCTTAAGTAGTGTGCCCACAGTTATCCCTTATCCTCCACACTTATAGAGGGTAGACTCAATAGAAGTGTGATCAGGGAATCACAGTGTAAGGTGCTCCAGGAAGTGTAAGCAATCCGTCTACATCTGCTTGTCCTGTCGGCAGCAGTGAAAACACACATTTCTCGAGCAAGCCTTTTTGTATGCCTGAGTGTCCAGGTGCCAAGAATTCCATGCTTCTAACATTTAAGAGAAAATCCTTGCACTGCTGTATCACTGAAGGGGAAAATGTGGACGAGGGGCTATAGGTCACTCAGCACTTACAGTATGAAATATGAATAGAGTGAGATAATCACGGGAATATTAGGGAGTGGTTTTTATGGTTCTAATCCATTTATAAAATAATTTTGTGGCTGATTTGGTCTAAAATGCAAAAGAAAAGAGAACTCTTTCAGGGCAGCAGTTTGTCAGGGGCTAGATGAAAACAAAATAAATTTTCAAATCTTGAAGGGCACAGGAGAGAGGCAAGGAATCATATCTAGTGCAGGCTTACTCTGACAGGCTGTCTTACTTTCCTTTTAACATGATCAGTCTTAATACTATTTCACTCTCTCTTACCTGTTTACCCCTCTTAAGTTGTTCTCGTGATTGACCGCTCCACTGTCCAGATATCCCAGATGTCATCTCCATGTAGGGTTATGCGTGGTTAATGTATTCCCGTCAGAACTCACACATAAATACACATGTTGAAGTTTTACCCACTTAAAAAAATTTAAAGTGACACCGTTAGCTCACATGAATGTCCTTTCTGCTGCACTTAGCAATTAATACTTACAAGGCAGAGAGAATGCTCTTAAGTGTCTGACTTTATGAGGTGTTCTGATTACGGAGGTCTCCACTACCATAGAATGTTCTTTTTTCCCCTTTTTTGGGGACAATTTTCTTCGTTTCTGAGTTCTAGTTTAGATTCTTTTTCTGTGTAATTTCACGTACGCAGGATTACTTTACATTTGCTTAGGCGTGTACCTAGTTTCATTTAAACCATGCTGTAGATTTGAAGTCACTCGTGTTTTATAGCGTGTGCCTAAGCATGCTGAAGCGTAGGCATGCTATTGAGACACTGAATCCTCACCATTCTCCTGGCACGCACACTATTTCCAAGGAGGAAATTCTCAACCTGTGTTGACTTTGCATGGAAAGGCAGGCACGGATTTTCAAAGCGCTGGTAAGATTTCGCTCCTCCATTCACAACACGTGACAATTTCTGGTGATCTGTGTCTTCACAAACATTTATTTTTCCTAGTCATTTTTACTTATATCTTATTTTTCTTGTGGTTTCAACTTATATTTACCAAAAAATTTATAGTTTCAATGTTTTTACAAGTACTTTTTAGTCATTTGCATTTTCCCCTTTGGTATACTATCTAGACGGTTAGTATATTTTAAGTGAGTTGCTTGTCTTTTTATTTTTGGCTTTCAAATCCTTTACGTATCCTGGATATAATGTTTATGATATAAAAAGTAAGCTGTCAAATAGGAAAATTTTTTCTTTGAATCTGTAGCATGACTGCTTACTCTTCTGAGAAAAATTGTGAGAAAAATCTAATTTTCATGAGGTATAATTTATTAGCATGACTTCTGTATGATGACATTTTATGGGTCCTGTTTATCCAATTTTACTGCTACTACGGGCACCAATACACTGTACATTTTTTGTCTGGAAGATTTATTGATTTGAAATTCACATTTTTGTATGTTCAACTAATATCAAGTTTATTTATGGAAGAAAGTAAAAATCTAAGTACATCTTTCTCCAAAGACTTTCTCAAAAAGACTTTCCATTTGAAAACTTCATTGGGCTATGAAAATCAAGCCTCTTAAGATCAGCTCTTCACTAATGCTCTCATTAAAAACCCATAGTTTTGATATAGCTGTAAGTGCATGAGAAATAAGACTTATTTTTGTTATTGATTAGCTTAGACAGCTTTTACTTATTTTAAAAAGAAAATATATTTGAAATTCTTCCTAACATGTTTATGCATCAATTTGTTTTAGGAACTACCAGGCTTAACGTGGATATTTTTTTCTTATGCCAATACTTGTTAAATAAATCAGAATTCCAGTGAAACTTATGTGGAGCAACTGGAGACAATGACAGCAACTAGATAGAGTTGTCCTTCTCAAAGTAGTCTTTAGATTCAAGCATTGATGATATAGTAAGCTCTATGTTCAATGGAGACAGCTCTACTTTTTATTTACTTTAAAGTAGAATGTTTGCAAATGGGCAAAATTAGTGGTTCTTGTGGAACTATTTTAGTAATTTTATTGCATATATGTAAATTAAAAATTGCATTTGCTATGCTAGTCCTTACAGCGTAGATTGAGTGAGTTAATTAAAAAAAATTTTAAAATGGTAGCATTGGTGAAGATCTTTTCCCAATTTGTTGGTTGACTATTTGTCCTTTTGACAGTGTCTTTTGCCTTACAGAAACTTTGTAATTTTATGAAGTCCCACTTGTCTATTCTTGCTCTTAGAGCATAAGCAATTGGTGTTCTGTTCAGGAATTTCCCCCCTGAACCAATGTCTTCAAGGGTCTTCCCCAGTTTCCTTTCTATTAGTTTTAGTGTGTCTGGTTTTATTTGGAGGTCCTTGATCCACTTGGAGTTGAGCTTAGTGCAAGGAGATAAGAGTGGATCAATTCTCATTCTTCTGCATGTTGACCTCCAGTTGAGCCAGCACCATTTGTTGAAAAGGCTATCTTTTTTCCACTGGATGTTTTCAGCTCCTTTGTTGAAGATCAATTGGCCATAGATGTGTGGGTTCAATTCTGGGTCTTCGATCCTATTCCATTGATCCGCCTCCCTGTCACTGTACCAATACCATGCAGATTTTAACACTACTGCTCTGTAGTATTGCTTGAGGTCTGGGATATTGATTCCCCCTGAAGTTTTTTTACTGTTGATGATAGTTTTAGCTCTCCTGGGTTTTTTGCTATTCCAGATGAATTTGAGAATTGCTCTTTCTAACTCTATGAAGAACTGAGTTGGGATTTTGATGGGGATTGCGTTGAATCTGTATATTGCTTTTGGCAACATTGCCATTTTAACTATTTTAATCCTGCCAACCCACGAGCATGGAAGCTTTTTCCATTTTCTGAGGTCTTCTTCAATTTCCTTCTTCAGAGACCTGAAGTTTTTGTCATATAAATCTTTCACTTGTTTGGTTAGAGTCACACCAATATACTTTATATAGTTTGTGGCTATTGTGAAGGGTGTTATTTCCCTAATTTCTTTCTTGGCCTGCTTATCCTTTGTGTATAGGAAGGCTACTGATTTGCTTGAGTTGATTTTATAACCAGCCACTTTGCTGAAGTTGTTTATCAGCTGTAGGAGTTCTCTGGTGAACTCAGGAGACATCAGGTGTTGGCGAGGATGTGGAGAAAGAGGAACACTCCTCCACTGCTGGTGGGACTGCAAGGTGGTACAACCACTCTGGAAATCAGTCTGGTGGTTCCTCAGAAAAATGGACATGATACTTCCGGAGGACCCAGCCATACCTCTCCTGGGCATATACCCAGATTCCCCAGCTTGCGATAAGGATACATGCTCTACTATGTTCATAGCAGCCTTATCTATAATAGCCAGAAGCTGGAAAGAATCCAGATGTCCCTCAACAGAGGAATGGATACAAAAAAAATGTGGTATATATACACAATGGAGTACTATTCAGCCATTAGAAACAATGAATTCATGAAATTCTTAGAGAAATGGATGGAGCTGGAGAACATCATACTAAGTAAGGTAATCCAGTCTCAAAAGAATACCCATGGTATGCACTCACTGATAAGTGGATATTAGCCTAGATTCTCGGGACACCAAATCACAGTCCACATATCAAATGATATCCGACAATAAGGAAGGAGTGGACACTGGTGCTGGAAAGGATCAAAACTTCAGTGTAGGGGAATACCAGAACAGGGAAGTGGGAAGAGGTGGATGGGGGAACAGGGGGGAGGGAAAAGGGCATGTGAGACCTTTGGGGAATGGGGAACCAGAAAAAGGGAAATGAAATGTAAATATAGTATATATCCAATTAAAAAAAGAAAAAAAAGTTAGCATTGTCTCTACTAGACACCACATGGTATCAGATAAAAAAAGCCAGTGCCAGGTATGGAACACCTCTTTTCAATTTCTGCTTATTGAAGATCCACAGAACTTCCATAGACACCACAAGCTGTTGTTGTGGCTCTCCGTTACACTGCAGAACTTGAAGTCTGAGTTGATTGCTGAGACATCACACATACTTAGAATATGGGGAAATCAATGTGATACTGACCTTGATGCCTCCTTTCTACTGACTATCTTTCAGAGGGTAAAAAAGTATCTATATTTCTAGGGAAAATTATTCAACAATATTATACAACTTTAAATGCTGCACTGTTCGTAACTACTGACATGGTATCCATGCCAATTCTGTCATGAATGTTAAGGGGGTGTCACTTTCTGATTCTTGTAGAGCATGCTCTACAAATCTGAACTCATGCTCAATACTGTTACCTGGGTCTATACACATGCTTAGCTAAATCATAATCCTAAGGCAGATCCGGGTACAATTATTATGTTACAATGATATAATACTAAACTATCCTGTAAAGTATTATCATTATACATGTAGATTAGTAATCTCTCTACTCTCATTAGAAGGATTTTTTGTTTTTGGTTTGGCAGCAGATGGTGATTAATGCAGAGACTCATAGCTGGCCAATGTTCTGAGAATAAGAAACTGTGGAATGCTTAGCTCTAAGTGGAACACCACACACACATATGTATACATACACACACGTGTGTGTGTTTGTGTGTGTGTGTGTGTGTGTGTGTGTGTGTGTGTGTGTAAAACAATGCTGTCCTCCATTTTTGAAGAAGGGACAGAATTAGTGTAACATCTAGAAGAAGTGTATTTTGCAGTACAATATTATTTAATAGTCGTGTCAGCAACACTGTATACATGAAATCAAGAGAGGTTTGACTGTATGTACCAGACCCACATGAGAACCATGCAGACCAGATACCTGTATGGATGGTGTAGGGAGCTCATGAAATCTCACTTCTATGGCTGGTGACAGTTGATAACTACTGAGGAGAGAAAGTCAATTTTCTGAAAAGTTAAGGAACTGAAATCTAACAACACTCATGTACATGGTCCTTTACATATTTATGTATTGGTAGCAATAATTGGACTTATTAGGTAAAAAGAAAACAAAAAAAGAACCAAATGAAAGAAAACACATTACAAAGGAGCAAAAAGCTGTGGTAGAAAAGAATGAAAATTGGAAAAGGAATACATTTGATCAAATCACATTATACGCATCTTGAAATTTTCAATATGAGAGAAAAAATAAAGTACCTTGTATTTACATGAAATTATTATTTAAATTTAGTGCTTCCATCCCTGGATGAATATGACATTTTACATGACCATATCTATAATTTAGGCACATTTTTGGCATTTTAAAATGTTCTTTGAACTTTTAAACAGTAAATTGTCCTCTTGTCCAAATGACACAAATGGATTTGCTGATGAAGCCACTTAAATAACTTTCAAAATGATAATTATTTCTAGCAAAAATAGCGAAAGATAGCCTGCTTTTCACTCGGCCCAGATTCACTTTTGTGGATGCCTGAGGATTGCTAAGAGGCAGAGGCATTATAGCGAAGCAAAGTGTCAGGCTGTAAATATAGCCAAAGGAGCGTAGATGCCATAACGCTCTCGAAGGCTTTTCTAAAAAGGGAAACAGACCCAGAAGCAGAGATTGTAGTTGAAATCTGGGTTCCAGGGTAGGGAGAGCAGTCCTGACTCCTATAACTGTGCCTAAAAACTGTTAGATAAGAAGGTAGATGCCCTGCGCATTTGTCTCCTTAGACCTTTCCTCTAAATCAAGAGGCTGAACAGTAAAGCACAACAAGTTAAACAGACATATAAAATCTGAACTTCGCCCCCATATGGAAAACTTTTGTTCTTGGTTTTGGTCTTTTGAGGGGAAGATTTTTTTGTTGTGGTTGTTGCAAC